>CM034706.1:41282433-41356944 GCA_020142125.1 Phrynosoma platyrhinos | reverse complement strand
GTCAAAGAGCATCACTGCAACACCCATCATCCACACACTGACAAGAAGGTCTTGGAGATGTCTCATCCATAGAGTCGCCATGAATCGAGATTGACTCGAGGGCAGTTAACAACAAAAATTAAATATATTAAACACATATAAATAAATAAATAAATAGTGTGGTAATTGTGGTAATTGTGGTTTTTCCCCATAGGATTCCCAAGAGGTTGCTGTTGAGCAAATGTTTACCTAAGACTTTTCTGACCAAAAAATTAGTCCACAATCTTGCCCTTCCCAACAGGTTCAAGCAAAAGCAAAAGCAAACTGCTGCAGCCTCTCCTAGCTTGTGTGTCGTTCCTCATTAGTAACTCTTGCCATGCTGACCACACTCTGATGTTCCCTGGTCACATTTTTAGTGGTTTTTTGATCTATTAAATGTTGGAGGCCATGCCAGCTCTATGACTAGGCAAAACAAGGTAGATGCCTGGGGCATCTTTTTCTCAGGAAAAAATGTCTGGGCCTTCCTGCACCTATATGAACTGGAAGAAACCATTTCACTTTTGTAACAGATATTATAGTAGTTGTGGCTACACAATCTCTTTAGGGCCAGAATAAAATTTAGTTGATATTGGTCAGTTAACAGGGGCAATTTACAACTAAATTGTGCTTGATTCTTCTCTGTCCCCGCCTGTACAAATTACATTTTCTACCTTCTTTTTTCTCATTGAATTGTAACAATAAATAGTTGAAATTACTGAAGTAGTATGCTGTGTTCCACTGCTTTTACAATAAGGAATGGATTCTGGATAACCTAGTAGGACCTTGGGATGGCTAAATAGACATAATTTTTTTGCAAAGTAGTCCATGCTGGTCTTTGACCATAGTAAAAATTTACTTACTTAACTCACTTAAGAATAATATTTGGGGTTTAATGGACTTTCACATCCAATAGTGGTTAACATTGTGAATTTTGCCATAGGTGATGTCCGATTTGTGGCTGAGATTGCTATATCTGATGCAGTTATGAGATAGTCATTTGTAACATCAAGTGGTGAAAACTAGATATTGGCAGACTGAAACAGGAAACTTCTTCATACTTTACTTTTGGAATTACAGGTTTTATGGGTGTTCTTTTTGAAGACAGCCATATCAGTCTTCAGCCACAATATCATATGGAGCTAGGAAAAAGCTGTGTTGCATGTCAACAGTAATGTTATAAACACTATCCAATAGATGACAGTGATTGGAGATGGATGAATGGGTCTGTTTTCCACTCTGTGTCACTTTTGTCAGTGTTCCCATATTCCATAGAATCCTCATTCCATATTAATCTGTAGTCTTTAAAACATCTGCATAAAAATCAGAATTAAATATGTATATTAAGATGTAGAGTTACTTTCAGTGCACACATTTCTCAATCCATTTACTCTCAAAACACACCCTTCTAAAAAATGCTCATTTCTAAAAGCATTTCAAGATTACATCCTTTGACAACTGCATCAGAACATTCAGGAAGGACAAAATCCAGTGGATCAAGTTCAGGGCAGTTTGTAGCACCATTTCCTAAAATCAACTTCCTCATGCAACCTGTGACAAATAACAATTTCCTACAGGAAGAAGGCAGCAATTCCTCACCAAATATCAATAGCTACTAGATCAGGAAAGAACTGTCTTTTCCAAGCAACAAAAATATACTGCTGCTTGTGATGTGTGATATCACCTAAGCAGAAGAACTTCACTGACAGAAAAGCTCACACAATCCCACACAACTCATTAGCAATGACTCTACGTTTCATACATCATAAACAGATCATTTGGAGAGGGCCTTAAAACCTGTGAAGACAGAAGAGTATTTCTCTTTTGGCATTTTAATCACCACCGAGATTTACAGATTTTTGTCCCATAATAATCCTGCTGAATACAAAGCCTTCCCTGGGGAAGATAGCAGATATGCATGATAATACAATAGCTGACCCCCTTCCACCTCAGAGCTAGATTGCAGGTTATATACTCAGATGGTTGCACTGGGATGCAGAGTGCTCTGCTGCTCAGTCAAGAGCTCTAAGAGGTATTGTGCCTCGGGCAGATGCAATACCTCCTGGAGCTATCTAACGCATGGGGGAAGTGTACTTGCTGTGCCATCCTTTAAAAGGTTGCAATATGTGTTCCCCTCTGCTACAAAAACGAATTCTGCCGTTTAATGCAGAAAGAGCCGGACGCGCTCTTTGGAGCTGCACTTCATTTGGAGTGTCTCGCACCCGTCGGAGAGTGCAAAGACTGTGAAAATGCTTCAGCCCCATCAAACTACTCTGGAGGCAGCAGCTCATCCTGACCCTGCTTCCTTGGAAGGTGCACAGAGCCACAGTCATTAGCACAGATTTCTTTCCCAATGTATCAGCCTATGCTTCTTGCCTTCATCATAGGGTCAGAGGAGCTGACATGCGTGTAAAATGCAGCAAATTTATAAGGGGGAAATAAATCCTCTGCTTTGGTTTACACCTCTGTCTACCTAGGGCTAGCTGCTTCCACATCCTTCCAGAATTCTTTCTAAATGTAAAGCTCTACATTCCACTTTCCTCAGATTCACAATTAAGATAGTCCATCTCCCATTCTTAGAGCCTCCCCCAATTTTTTTCCTTCCCTAGTCCTGTGCTGCTTTTCTTTTGCTTTTTTTCCCCTTTCTTTTTCTTTTTCTTTTCTTTTTTTAACTTCTCTCCTGCTAAGACTATGGTATTTGTTTGTACTGGCAACAAAACACGCTAGATTGTTCACTCATTTTGTAGATTGGGAAATGCATTTCATGGGTATGTATTTTTGCTATAGAACATATACTAATTGCTAGTTCAGAGTATAGGTATACACTAATTATTATACTCAGGCTAATCTGGATCACAGTAAAGGAATCTCATGTTAGTAGTTTTACACACTGGTTCCTTCCAGAATTTATATGTGGTCAAATTCACAAATTCTGATTTTTTTTCCCCCAACAACAGTAAACTTCCTATTATCATTATTAATATTGTTATTAGTGCTAGTAGTCACTTTTATACACCTTTCTCACAATAATGGGGCTCAGGGTGGCTAACAGCATATTTAAAACATTAGAAATTAAAACAATACAAAAGTATAGATAAAAGTATAAATATACAAAAGTATACATAAAATTAATTAAGCAATTTCTGAAGTTAAAAACATTAAAAAAATTAAAAATATTTAAAATGCATTAAAAGATTGTATACCAACTTGAAAAAAGAATTAAAATTACATATTTAAAAGTTCAACCCTAATTAGTTTATAAAAGCCTGATGGCACAGAAATGTTTTGACCTGCCATTGGAAAGAGAACAAGGACCTGGCCTTTCTAGGGAGGGAGTTCCAAATCTGGGAAGAAAGCCCTCTCCCTTCTTCCACTAAATGAGCCTGAGAGTGTGGTGGGACAGAGAAAGGGGCCTTTCCAGATGAAGCTTTCCAAATTGAAGTTTTTTTGCCACTGTCACACTAGTCTCTGTCTTAATCATTTCCAGAAAAAGGAGCTGGAGAGAGGGTATACTTTTATTTATAATAGCAAAAAGAGTAGGTCAAACTAATCAAGGTCTTCAGATCCGGAATCAGGACTTTCTAGATTTTCTGGCTAAAATATTAGATTCTGAGGATCTGAGAAAGAGTATTTTTCAGGTAAACCCAGAGTTTCAAGTTTCAATTATTTCAACTTGATTTCAGCTTAAAAGAGAGCTAAGATGAGGCCTAGCCAATGATATTAGCAATGTTCTAGCTGAAAACTAGGAAATAGGAAGATTCAGACCCCCAAAAAATTATCTTGAAATCTGGTATCTTTTTATAAGGTTTTTAAGTCAATGGTTCAAGCGCTGCTTCTAAGAGTGTATCCGTCTGACATCACCTTAACTGCTATGACTATAGCCTATGGAATCCTGGGATTTGTAGTTTGGTGAGGCACCAAAGGTATCTGACAGACCAGGCTGAATAGCACTGCTGTTGTTGTTGTTGTTGTTGCTGTTGCTGTTGTTGTTGTTGTTAGCTGCCCTCAAGTTGACCTTGATTCATGGCAACCCTGTGGGTGAGATATCTCCAAGATCCCCTGTCCTCAACCTCTCTGCTTAGGTCTGCAGACTCAAGCCTGTGTCCTCCCTACCTGAGTCTATCCACTTAGCATGTGGTCTTCCTCTCTTTCTGTTGTCTTCCACCTAGCATCACTGTCTTTTCTAATTATTCATTTTCCTCATGATGTGGCCAAAATACAAAAGCTTCAATTTAGTCGTCTTGGCTTCCAGAGAACTTTCAGGCTTGTTCTGTTCTAGAACCCATTGTTTATTCCATGGTATTCTCTGTACTCTTCTTCAGCTTGTTGTTTGTTGTTGTTGTTGTTGTTGTGTGCCTTCAAATCATTTCCAGCTTATGGTGACCCTAAGGCAATCATGGGGTTTTCTTGGTAAGTTTCTTCAGAGGTGGTTTGGTGTTGCCATCCTCTGAGGTTTAGAGCATGTGACTTGTCCAAGGTTATCTGGTAAGTTTACATGGACAAGTCAGGAATTGAACCCTCATCTCCAGAGTCACAGTTCTACCATTACACTATGCCATATCTCAAATGAGGTGATTTTCTTCCTATTGGCTTCTCTGTATACTGTCCAGCTCTCACATCCATACATTGTGATGGGAAATATGATGGCTTGGATAATCTTCACTTTATTGTTCAGAGTTATGTCTTTATATTTTATGATCTTGTCTAGTTCTTTCATAACAGCCCTTCCCAATCCTAGTCTTCCTCTGATTTCTTGACTGCAGTCTCTGTTTTGATCAATGTTTGGACAAAGCTATGGGAACTCTTTGGCTATTTCAATTTTCTTGTTGTCTAGAATGAATTCTTGTAGCCCTTCTGTGGTCATTATTTTTGTTTGTTTTTGGATATTTTGCTTTAATCCAACTTTGGCACTTTCCTCCCTGAACTTCTTCAGTAATTGCTGAAATTCAGGTCTTTATTTCTGTTAGTAGTATTGTGTCATCTGCATATCTTGGGTTGTTAATGTTCCTTCCACCTACCTTCACTCCTCTTGCCTCTAAGTCCAAACACACTCTGTGTATGATATTTTTTGCATATAGATTGAATAAATAGGGTGATAGTATGCAGACTTGCCTGACCCTTTTACTTTTCTGCAGTCATTAAAGCACATGCAGACTTTCTTTTGGAATTCCTTGATGTGCTCCATTATTTAATGTATATTTGCAATGTAAGCCCTAGTGCCTCTTCATTTTCTGAATCCATCTTGCACCTCAGAGATTTCTCATTCCACATATGCAGAATTAGTTACATAGATTTAAACATAACCTTGCTTGCATTGGAAATTAGTGCAGTGGTTCTCCTTTTTTTGTGGATGGGGATGTGTATGAATCACTTCCAGTGTTTGGGCACTGCTTTGTTTTCCATATTTGTTAGCAGAGCTTGACTCTGGGGGGTTGCAGACTGCCAGAAATAGTGCAAATTGAGTCCACTTTTAGGGTTAGGGTTAGTGCTAGGGAATCATGGGAATTGTTTTTTCTCTGAGACATTGAGTCTTCTCTGTCAGAGAGCTCTGGTGCCACAATAAAATATAGTTCCCATGATTCCCTTAGCCTAACCCTAACCCTAAAAGTGGACTCAATTTGCACTATTTCTGGCAGTCTGTCTCTGTGGATTGTACTGGTTCTACAAATGCCAGGATTCCACATGATAGCGTCATGGCCGTTAAAGTGGTGTCAGACTGCTTTATTTGTGCAGTGTGGGAAGAGCAGTAAGAAAAAGGAACCCACCTGGCTTTCCTGACAGACATTGCAGGGCACTTGACCTAACTATATAGTAATGCCTGGGTCAGTTAGAGAGAGAGATTACAGAATGCTTGACCTGACAATCACCTACCTGACATAAGCTCCATTTCAATATGAATATTGTTTAGATACAGGATGTCCAGTTGTATATCTTTGTCTGGAAGATATTCATGTTTAATGTCTCTGATTGATTGGTCATTAAATCCTGTTAGTATTCAACATTGAACAGTTACTATTATTTAGGAGTTGTATTTCTGTCATTTTCAATGGAGGCTGATTTGAGGACTCAAAAGAGATTTCCTTTCAATCACTGATAAAGCCCATTCCTGTGGGGGGTGGGGACTGTCCCTCTTTTAAACAGATTCTACTGATATGGAAATTTCCATATAGAATTCACATACACATACAGGTTTTGGCAGGGATGTTGTACAAATACAGGCAGCTTGTCAACCTAATAGAGCCTCTACATTATTGTTGTTGTGTGCCTTCAAGTTGTTTCCAACTCTTCAGAGGTGGGTTGCCATTGCCATCCTCTGAGGCTACGAGAATGTGACTTGCCCAAAGCCACCCAATGGCTCTCAATGGCCAAGCCAGGATTCAATCCCTGGTCTCCCAGTGTCCTAACCCAATGCTTAAACCACTACACCAAATAGTTATATAGCTAGTCTCCAAATATAACCCCAAGGAGCATGGGGCATCTTGGTTGTCCAATGGCAAATGACAGTTTTTAGGAAAACTTCTCCAATTTCATTCTGTACAGTAAGGCAGAGTGAGATTTGCAGAAACAATAGCATTCCAGTCATATTTGACCCTAATAGACTTGTCATGTTCAAGACATATGACACACAGAGCTGTCATTAAAACATTTCAACACCAGAATGTAACTGAGACATTTCCCATCCCTTCCTGTTAGATAGAACCAGTATATTTTGCAGGATTCGTAGGACATGACTAGCATGTCATTGAGGAAAAAAATAGGATACAGGGATTCTTAAAGAAACAAGTTGTTTGTTTGTCACTCTTGGCAAATATAGCTGGAATCCTGTTTGTTACAATGTTGTAAGTTAAACTTGCAGCTGTTTCCTATTCAAATTTACAGTCATAATACCATTACCCCCAAATCCACCTCCAAGGCAGTCAGATGTCCTGAAACAGGGTGCTGAAAGCAAGGTGAGGAAGAATGATAAATCCAGCCCCCTCCCACCAGTGAGCCCTGGTGGCGCAGTGGTCAAATGACTGTACTGCAGCCACTCACTCATAGACCACAAGTTTGCGAGTTCAAAACTAGCCAGGGATCAGGCTACACTCAGGCCTGCATCCTTCTGAGGTTGCTAAAATGAGTACCTAGCTGTTGTGTGGCAATGAGCTTACAGTTGTAAACCGCTTAGACATCCCATAGCTCGATATGAAGCGGTATATAAGTGAAGCTGCTTTGCTTTGCTTTGATCGTTAGTTCATCAGAGAGCTACAAAAGGACTGCACAGAGCTTCCTGCCTCTGCTCAATGTACCATCAGTCACTGGAAGGAGGAGACCAGATCCATCATTCAGTACCCTGCTTGTGAGCTCCAAATAATTCCAACCTTCTGTTCGCCTGGCTGGATTTTAAGATGGATTCAGGTGTCAAATCAGGAGATGGAGAACAGCCACAGCATCATGGCTGTGTGTTTGCTGCAGGATCTCAGCCTATATTTTCAAACAGGTTTAATGAACCTTTCAGCCAGGTCATCTGAAATGCTAGGTTGCATTTACTCAAGTGTCTACATTCAGCAAGAAAAAAATGTAGCACCTCTCATCTGTATACAGAAAAGTATTTATTTATTATTGTTCTAAGTCCACTTACCTAGGGATGTTTACTAAACACCATGAAGTTTACTTCTGATCAGACATGCATTTTCAACTTAGATGGAAAATTGGGCTTAAAGCTTGGGCATGAAAAACTATAAAGAAAACAAGGTCATTGTTAGTAAGGCAGTGGTAATCTACATCTGTGGAGTCTGAACCAAAATAGCTTGTGTGCAGGAGGATCAAATCTTTCCCTCCAGATTTATTTCAAAATCCTATTCCTGCCTGCACTCCCCATATTAGCATGAATGGAAGATTTCTCTATCCCTTGCTCCCTCCTCCTTTTCAACAACATGCTGGGGAGGATAAATTGTGAATAAAAACTGGATGGGTCTAGGTTTAAGCCTCCACCTATACATGATTGTCCCAGTTCAGATCACAGTAGTGCATACTTTTTCCAATGTTAAAATTAAAGCATCCTTAAAGTAAAGATAAGGTAATTGTATTCCCCATTGACAAGGTTGTCAAGTCATGTCCGACCATAGAGGGCTGTGCTCATCTCCATTACTAAGCCGAAGAGCCAGGATTGTCAGAGGCTACTCTGTGATCATGTGGCCAGCATGACTACACAGAATGCTGTTTACCTTCCCATTAAAGTGGTACCTATTTATCTACTTTCATTTGCATGCTTTCAAATTGGTAAGTTGGCAGAAGCTGGGACTAGTGATGGGAACTCACCCCATCATGTAGCACCTGGGCCTTGAACTGCCAACCTGCCAATCTTACAGTCACCAGAGTCAGCGTCTTAACCTCTTGAGCCACCACGTTCCCTTAATCTTAAAGTAAGCATTTATATTTAATGAATATGAGTATGAATGTAGTATAGTATGAATGTGGTATTTCGAGAGCTAATGTGCTTTAGTGATTTGAGTGTTGGACTATGATGTTGGAGACCAGGGTTCCAATATCCACTCAGCCATGGAAACCCATCTTGGGCAAGGCACACTCTCTTAGCCTCAAAGAAAGGCAAAAGCAAACCACCTCTGAACAAATATTGCTTTAAAAAAATGCCATGATAGGTTTGCCCTAGGGTTACCACAAGTCATAAACAACTTGAAGACACACAACAACCGTATATACTTTTTCCACACTTCAAAGATGCCTGTGTGAATGAAGACAATCAGACAGAAACAACCCATGCAAGTGCTCATATCAAAGCTACATTACTCCTATATCCCAATGTCAGCAATCAGGCATAGGAAAGAGTCAAAGCACCTTTGTTGCTAACAAGTACTTTGTTGTTGTTGTTGTTGTTGTTGTTGTTGTTGTTGTGTGCCTTCAAATTGTTTCCAGTGTATGGTACCCCTAAGGTGAACCTATGATTGGGTTTTCTGGGGCTGAGAGTATGACTCATCCAAGTCGAGCAGGGAACTGAACTCTGTTCTCTAGAGTACTAGCCCAACATTCAAATCACTATGGTCATGTTGGTATACCTGTAAGTTGGGACAAAGATGTGTGACTATTGAATATTGTCTAATGCTGCCTGGAATAAAGTTCTGGAAAGGCTGTAACACCATTTGGCTTACTTCTTTGAAAACTGTTTGGCTTGTTTCACATTTTGTTTTCTTAAATTAACCACTAATGATGTTTTTCATTTCCTTCTGCAGGAATTTGAATCCCCAGATTCTGTTCCCCCCACCTCCCCAGCCCTCCATTGCCTGCATACCGCCAGCTCATAAATGAGCTCTTCTTGTCTCTTCCTCTTCTTTCAGAGTTTGCAGATGTGTTCAGATACTCATTCTCCTCGAATGAACACTGAGTGGTGGAAGGTGCTCTTAGCACTTTTTCAGCTGTGTCTGTGCAGGAATTCTAAGTCTCTGCTGGGATCGCATGATACCTAATTATATCTTCTTCCTGTATATAAAACAGCCTTCTCAATAATAAATGCTTTTCTTTCTTAATTACAAATGTAACTTTATTGCCATTTAAACCTTTGACACAAACATTTTCACATCAGATCTCTGCCACCACTACAAAAAACAAACAATCAAACCTATATTGTTGAAATGAAAACCAATCTGCATCTTTCCTCCATATGTAAGGGAGAGTAACTATTCAAGATGTGCTGAGGAAAAGTATTTGACAATGACCACATTTGTGGCTATTATAATTTTAATATGTAGGGGAAATCATGTAAGTTGTGTTTGTTTTTGAAGTAACACACAATAGATTACATCAACACTTTGTTGACCAAATACAGCCTTTAAAGGCACATGAGAAATTTATAATGAGAAGAAGAAGCAAAACAGAGAGATGGATAATTTTATGAGTTTCATGAGTGGTTTGTGGTTAGCTATGACTAGAAAGATCCAGGAGTTGTGCTATGCAGAAAGAATGTATTTACTGGACACAAGAAAATCTGGAAAAATTTAGAGCTAAAATGTGGAGGGCTTTATTGATTCTGCCTATGGCACTGGTGTGACTGTAAAACAAGTAATGGTTTGTTTCCTAACACAGAACAGTTTTGCTGTGGAAGGAAAGCTAGAATGGATTATTTCCTGACAGAAACACTGATCTCACTTCATGTCTGTTCAGGGAAGGGGATTCAATGTTGACTTCATCCTTGCTCTACTTACATTTACAAGAAGAGGATAGCCCAATTTGAGGTAGCATACAAGGCCTCCGTCAATTTATCTTTTCAGGCTCTTGTTCCTCTTCTAAAGACTAAGGACATTATTACATGAACCTTGTTTCCACCACAATCACATTTGTAAAAGGAAATGGGTGCATACCAATTTGGGAGCTTTCCTTGTCACACATCCCTTCAATGGCATGACTGGGGTCATGGGTGGTCCCTTGCAATCATTTCCACACTCTTATTTAACACTGTCTTTCTGCCCTGTGCACTACCCAGCATGTTTTTGGGGTTTAAAATTTTATTTAAATTTATCTAATTATTTATTTTTGTAATGCAAATTAGCAATTATAGCAATGTGATTTAGATGAAAGAAAGATGAAACAAAGATGAAAGAAAAGAAGGGGGTAATCAGCCTGTCTGGAAATAGCAAAGGGAGTGGGAAGGTGGGCATTATATGACTGCCCAATGTCAAACTGCTGCAGGAGCAACTTAACACACTTGAGGACTAATTGCATAGCAGCACAACTGGGAGCTTATTGATGGATTTTCCCCATCAATGAAAATGTGCACTCTAACCATGCTTTGGAGGCACAGCAGCAACAGGTTGAAGGCAATATCTTGTGATAAATTGCCAAAGATGCTATTTTCCAACTTTAATTAAGGTGTAAAAGCTGCATGTGATAATCTCCTAAGAAAGCAAAGCAAAGCAGCTTCATTTATATACCACCTCATACTGTGCTATGCAGTGTCTAAGTGGTTTACAACTGTAAGCTCATTGCCCCCCAACAGTTGGGTACTCATTTTAGTGACCTCAGAAGGATGCAGGCCTGAGTCAAGCCTGAGCCCTGGCTAGTATTGAACTTGCAACCTTGTGGTTTATGAGTGAGTGGCAGGCATTTAACCACTGCACCACCAGGGCCTCCCAATGATTCTGTGCCTAGTATCAGTGGGCTGTCACTTCACATTTCCCTATACTCCCATGTTGGGGATAGCAAGCAAAAAGTTGCAATGGCTGACTTAAAGTAGAAACATTTCATGTATTTCAGAAAATCTCCAAGTGGCTGGAGTAAGTTCAGGTCAAAATCCCTGTCAGAAAAATGCTGCATATATTCACTGGTTGGACTTGCTCAACAAAGACATTGTTAGGTACAGTTGGCCCTTAATACCTGTGGGGGATCTGTTCCAGATGCACACACCCTGCAGATATCAAAATCCACAGGTGCTTGAGTCTACATTGTCCCCAATGGTTGTGGGCCACACTGCCATTGGGGAAAATGGAACTTTACCTAAATGGCAGGCCATGGGCAGTGGGGAGAAGTAGGGCATCCTCAAGCCAACCAGCAAGAACTGGGCATTGGCCTCACGCTTGAAACTTCTCTTCCTCTTCCACTGCTGCCTCTTCCTCCATTTCCTCCTCCTCCTCCTCCCCTGCCTCTTCCGCCTCTTCCTCCTCCACCATCACCACCTCCCCCTCCATCTCAATCTGGGCTTGCCATCCATGGATGCTTGAATGTGCAGATGGCAAGTTCGCAGATACCAAGGACTGACTGTATTTCCAGAACTTGGGTTCCTGGGCATAACACCAGATTGAAGAATACACTAAAGTTACAGCCAGTGTGGTATAGTGGTTTAAGTGCTGAACTATGTCACTGGAGACCAGGGTTTGAATCCTGGCTCAATCATGTAACTCACTCTCTCAGCCTCAGAGGATGGCATTGGCAAACCTCCTCTGAAGAAACTTGCCAAGAAAACCCCATAATAGGTTTGCCTTACAGTTGCCATAAGTTGGAAATGACTTGAAAGCACGCAACAACAAAGTTGCAACTAGGGGTGTTGTGCTCTTGCTGCTGTTGTTGTTTCTTACCCACCTTTCCTTGCAGATTGAGGTAAGGAACAACAATAAATAACACGGGGGGGGGGATGAGGGCATTGTCTCTCAATTAAGAATTCTATCCCTCCAAGAAAGTTTCCTTCACTCCCCAAATTTATAATATTGCAGTGATTTAAAGGCATCCAAAGAAAAGGTGCAGGTAAAGTTACCAAGAGAATGGGGACACAGTAAATACAAGAATTCTGGATATTTAAAATTCTAAATATTTCCCTCTGTGTAATGATGGAAATTAAAGGACTAAAGGAAAGTTTCTCTATGGGGCAGAATTCTTATTTTGGAGCAAAGCTGTCACCACCATTCCTGCTCCCTACACTGAGTTTCCTAATCGTTGTTCATCTAGGTCTGAACTGTGCTCTGAATTGAGGGCTATGGTAACACCTCCAGTACAGGCAGGACCTTAATAAACAACAGGTTGGGATCATGCAGCCCTTGGAGGTTTTTGAACTTCAAGTCCCATCAACCCTCTTGTCAGCATAACTATGGTGAGAAATTGTGAGAGTTGCTGTTCAGCAACATCTGAAAGGCAACATGATTCACATTCTTACAAGAAATGAAGAGAATCCTTTTATCCTCACTCTGAACTAGAATGAGATTGTCCCTCTGGAGGATCTTCCATTGCAAAACAGGATGGTGAGAATGTGGTGGGTGGAAGCCCTCAAGATGCATTGTAGTCCCAGATCAGATCAAGGGCACAGCACATTTTTTTAAAAAAAGCATATGCTGAATATAATCTGTGCACAACAACAAAAATAAACATGTTTGTGAACAAGCAAGGATTTACAATGGACTAAGAAAAAAATACAGTAATGATAAAAATCATATGATTTTATATCAATTCAAAAATAATTTCTTCAGAAATTTCCCATTAAATATTAGGACTTTTAAAAATGTTTGTTAGATTTAGTCAGTAGAAGAATATCAAGTAAATCTAACCAATATGGTGTAGCATTCCCTGTACAAATCTCAGCAGTCACGATTGCTTGAATACTTATAATGTAAGCATAAAATGCATAAAATGTCAGCAAGTCTTTAGTAATATCAGATGCATACATTCCAAAGAGAAATGAGATCTTCAGGTTGACTATGTTCCTTTAAAGATAAATCTTGCTCACTCTCCTCTCTTTCCACCTCCACTTCCCTCAGACATACACACATACATACACCTTACAGTGATAGGTATCTTTAGAAAGATTTAGTTAATCCCTGGGGGGGTCAGAATCTGATTGAAAATGAATGCAATGATGAAAGCTAGGCTAGAAGCTTGCTTGAAAGGGTCCTTTGGGTTAAAAAAAATTACACAATGTCAAGGATCAAGGTACAACACATACTCTCTCTTTTTAAAAAGATTCATTGGCTGGAGAATAATAGATGAAAAAACAATTATCCTTTCTGCCACACATAGTCCTGATGGTGCAAAGATGTTGCATCAAAATATAAACAACAATAATGTCATGTTTCATATAAATATCAAACATTATATGGGAGACATTTAAAATAAGAAATGACTCCGAAAATGCAAAGGCGTCTATATGTTATTGTATATGATCATAATAAACATTTTGAGTCTTTTCTTTCTTTCTTTTGTGTGTATATGTGTATGTGAGAGAAAGAGAGAGAGAGAGAGAGACTCTCTTTCACAGGGAACAAAGGAAATGATAGATGTGATCGTCTGTGACTGCTGAAAAGGCAGAAACAGTAATGACACTCAGGAAATCCTCCCAGTGTAAAAATCTTACTCAATGCACTTGGACCTTTGAGAGCTCCATGCTTCATGAAGAATATTGGCCCCTTCCTTGAATCTCACTTCTCATACACACACATGTGAGGGCAACAAGCAAAAACAATGATATGCTATATGTGTTTGTGTGCATGTGCCTTCAAGTTACCTGCTGACTTATGAATTTCACAAGGTTTTCTAAGGCAAGGAATCCTCAGAGGTGGTTTTGTCAGTTCCTTCTTCTGAACCATAGCTTACAGCACATGGTATTCATTGGCAGTCTCCCATCCAAGTACTAACCAGAGCTGACTCTGCTTAGCTTCCAAGATCAGATGGGCTCTGATGCCTTTAGGGCAGGAGCCGGCAACCTACGGCCCCTGAGCCGGTTCCGGCCCAGGTCACCGGACTTGCTGGCCCAGGCAGACCCCTGCCACTGCCGCGCGTTTTGGGCTCCGTGCGGCCGCGTGCGCCGCGGCCACCATTTTGGTTTCCAAAATGGCATCTGTGACGCATTTGCACATGCACAGGAGCACACGTTTGCACATGCACTTGGAAATCAAAATGGCGGCCACGGTAGCAGCAGTGTTGGCAGCGGCAGCAGCACGCACATGGAGGTCGCGCGTGGTGACGGGGGGGTGTACGCGCACCGCCATCCCCCCCCCCTCGGCCCAGTGAAGAAGACTTCGGGGGACCGGCCCAGGGATCAAAAAGGTTGCCTACCCCTGCTTTAGGGTATTTAAGCTCTTCCCCTACCCTTATGGAATCAGAGATTCTCACCTTTGTCCCTACCAGAATATTGAAACAGTATATTTCTTTTTCTCTGATTCAGTGTTGAGGAAGTGGGCATAAGGACTTGTTAAAAATGGCTGACAGTAACTGGGCAGCTGCTTGGAGCTCCTTCCCCTGTTCTGTGTCAAACAGCTTGTCAGAGTTGTAAGTTACCTTTTTAAAGTAATTAGGTATGTTTACAACTGTTAGCTCCCACCCTGGCCTTAGTATTTAATCACTGTTATAGTTGTTTTTTAAATGTATATATTTGCTTTTTCAGTAAACAAAATATTACTTTCAATTGCTTTTCTTAAAAAAAAAAAAATTAAATGATATTGGTACTACAGTGACTTACACAGAGCAATTTACTCCAAAATTCCAACCAAAATGTAATTTATTAATGCTGCAGTAATTACAGAAAGGGATTAAGTAAGAGTAACAAGTTATTTGTGAGTAGTTACTACCAAGCTCTGAGGCCTGTGTGTACACACAGCTTCATTATACATGGAGAGGAAACGATTGAGGGCATCTCTCTCCCCTGCACAATATCTATGAACATATGATGCCTCCCCTGTATTTGTGTTCTTTGAGCAGACAGATGAAGGTCCATTTACATGTATGTATGCCAAAGGAATATAGGATTTTAATGCAAAATGACTTAGCAGTACTTGAGGCTATTGTTACGGATGCTGGGAGGCCATCCTTCATTAGGCTGATGGCTTGCTAATAGTCCAGGATGATCTGCTGATGTTTCATGAGTAGAAACTAATGAGAGATGTTCTCCAGATAACTGGGAATTCTTCTCTAGTTTTTAGAATGTAATAAGCAGCAGTGTTTGGAACATGGAATCACCAAGATAGCAGGAACAAAAACACTTTTGAAGCAGATAAAATGTGGTCAAAAACAGACGAAATGGATGACCAAAAAAGAAGGAGGTGAACTTAGAGGGCACAGATACACCTAATACTGACATTTTTGTTGTTAATTACCATCAAGTCACCTTTGACTTATGGTGGCCCTCTGAATGAAAGACCCCCAGGTCATACTATCATCAACCGCCTTGCTCAAGTATTGCAGACGTGGCTTCCTTGATTGTGCCTATTCATCTAGAATGTGGTATTCCTCTTTGCTTACTGCCTTTTACTTTACCAAACATTATTTGAGATTATTGCCTTACCTTTGCTCCTGGCAGAGATGTGGGATGTAACTTTAAGAAGGTAGATCTTACCGCATTCACCCATTATCGCAGCAGGCAGCCCATTTGCAATACAGGCTTCTCTGGGCTTCTCTCATATATTTTCATGCATGGGATTTCCCCATTCTTGAAAAGCTGTGGTGGAAACCCAGGTTACAAATGGGTTGCCTGCTGCCTGATGGTGGGTGAATAAGATAAGATCCACTTTCTTAAAGTTACATCCCACATCTATACTGGGAGCAAAGGTAATGTGATAATCTCCATTGTTTTTTCTAGGGAATCGTGTCTTCTCATCCACCTCAACATTAAGAGGAACTTCTTGACAGTAAGGGCTGTTTGACAGTGGAACACACTCCCTCGGAGTGTGGTGGAGTCTCCTTCCTTGGAGATCATTAAGCAGAGGCTGGATGGACATCTGTCGGGGATGCTTTGATTGAGAGTTCCTGCATGGCAGGAGGTTGGACTGGATGGCCCTTGTGGTCTCTTCC
The DNA here is from genome assembly GCA_020142125.1 of Phrynosoma platyrhinos. Classification (NCBI taxonomy): domain Eukaryota; kingdom Metazoa; phylum Chordata; class Lepidosauria; order Squamata; family Phrynosomatidae; genus Phrynosoma; species Phrynosoma platyrhinos. Next base: position 41,340,669 of record CM034706.1, on the reverse strand, counting down.
AATTCTATGATTCTATGATTCTATGACCAAAGTATGACAGTCTCAGTTTAGTTATTTTGGTTTCTAGCAAGAGTCTTGGTTTTCTATAGCAGGGGTCGGCAAGTTCCCCTTACCTGGGGCCGGTCCGGGGATCCCCGGGTCTTCCACGGGCTGATGGTGTGGGGGGGAAATGGCGGCGCATGTGCTCACGTGTGCGCACGCAGCTCCCGACGACCCCCGGCAACCCCTGACAATGACAACCGATAACGACTACGCGCACATCACAGCCACCATTTTGTTTTTCAAAATGGGGGTCACGGCTCATTTGCGCATGTGCAGGAGTACTGCAAATGTGCAAACGAGTCGCAGCTGCCATTTTGGAAAACTAAATGGTGGCTGAAGTGGCGTGGCAGCACGGTGGCAGCGCATGTGCCAGCAGTGGGGGCCAGTCCAAAGGCCTCGGGGGGGGCAGACCCGGCCCACGGGCTGTAGGTTGCTGATCCCTGTTCTATAGTAACTATTTTTATGGGGTTTTCCCCACAGTCTACATTATCTATAGATCTCTTCTACACTGGTGGCGCAGTGGTTAAATGCCTGTACTGCAGCCACTCACTCATAGATCACAAGGTTGCGAGTTCAATACTAGCCAGGACTCAGGCTAGACTCAGGCCTGCATCCTTCTGAGGTCGCTAAAATGAGTACCCAGCTGTTGGGGGGCAATGAGCTTACATATAAATTAAGCTGCTTTTTCTCCAGAACCATGTTTCAAATGAATTGATTTCCTTCCCATTAGTTTTCTTCACTTTCCACATTCCACAACCATATATAGAAATGGGAAATACAATGGCATGGACAAGCCTGACTTTAGTATTCATTGATATATCTTTACACTTCAGGATCTTGTCTAATTCCTTCATAGTTGCTATTCCAAGTCCTAGTCTTATTTTGATTTCTTGGTTGCAGTCTCCATTTTAATTAATGACTGAGCCAAGATATGGAAAATATTAAAATTATTTTAATGTGTATATTGGGGCCGTTCACACTATGTTATAAACCAGGGGTAGGCAACCTTTCCCCTTTAAGGGCCGAGGGACTTCAGCTCCCAGAAGCCTCAGCCAAGTTGGCCAATAGTCTCATGTTGGCCAATAGCTCCTGGGATTCTGGGAGCTGAAGTCCCTTGGCCCTTAAAGGGGAAAGGTTGCCTACCCCTGTTATAAACCGATTTGCAAGCTAGTTTAAATGTGAGTAGTTCACACTGGCACCAGGTTTTGCACACCCAAATAGGGGTGGTCCTGGGGCAAAACCCCTTCATTTTGGGTTTCCCGATATCAAGTTTTCCCCCATGTCTTTTGAAAAAAAATGGGTTTGTCAGGGTGCTGCCAATGTGAACTCCCCCGATCCTATTCAGGGCTTCCTGAAGGAGATATTAATGGCGGGGGGGCAGAGTGGTCGAACATGCCTATCTTCTTTCACAGGTCAGAGTGCATGGCAAGCGCCATTTTTGTGCTTGTGCCTAGTTGCCAACTCTGGTGATTTCAAATTTCCTGCTACCAGGCCCTTTAAACAACCACTCAGCTGTTTCCCTCTTTCCTGCTTTCTCCCCCTGACAATGTCATAGCCCAGATATTCATATGTTGCCCAAGCCAGCAAAAGAGTGTTTTTTAATTTTTTATTTGACAGAAAATGTGAACCTTTGCATTTCCGTGGCTTCAACGCATGGTGACTATTCTCCAATCCGAGGCTGGCAGAGGGGAATCCCCCCAGGAAAAACCCTCATGGCTGTTTCATAGCAAGGGATACTCCAACAGGTTTGTCCTCCCCATCCTTTGAGGCTAGCAGGTGGGGGAATCCCCCCAAGGAGAAGCTCTCACGGAGATTTCATGGCAAGGGGTCCTCCAAAATGCTTGTCTTCCCCATCCTCCAAGGATGAGGGAGGTTTCACCCAAACAGTGTGATGTAGATGCACATCATTTGATTGACAGAACAAAAAAACCCAAAAATGATTGAATGTGATTGATAAGGAGGCTCCATTTTTAATCAGTACTTTGGTCAGTGTGAATGTGACAAGAGAGATTCAATCGGGGTGCACCAGAGAGATTCAATCGGGGTGAACACAGTGTGAACTTCTATTCAGGTCAGATTTAGTATTGCATCAAGCAATCTGCCCAGATCTACAGAGTACAAAAATGCAAGTGTGAATGGGGCCATTATCTACTTTAAAATTATGTAAATCATCTATACTCATTATTTTTGTTTTCCTAATGTTCAGTCGTAAACCTGCCTTTGCATTTTCTTCTTTGACTTTATTCCATAAACATTTCAATTCTTTGCTATTTTCTGCTGGAATTATTATTATATAATTATATTATTATTAAATCTAGATATAATAGCTGTCACATGAACAGAAGTATTATATGTCTCATCACAGTAGGGGGATACGGTGGCCAATTGAACTTTGAGTCTGTGCAGTCTACTTTCTGGAGACTGCTGATGGGCAGCTTTCAAGTCCCTGCTTTCCATTATGTTTCTAATAATATTATTTATTAATGAAAATATTTATAATCCTGTCCAATATCCAAGGATTTCAGGGTTGCATAAATAAAATAAACTTGAACAATTTAAAAGAATAAAAATAATTGAAAGGCTAAAAGCCTGTTAAACCACTTAATACTTAAAATGGAACAGTTCAAATTCAATTAAAACCAACTTAAAACCTCTCAAGTTGAGCAAATTTCGACAAAATCAAGCAGAACCCAGTAGCTTTATTACGCAGCCATGTTTTTACTTGATGCTGTAATGACAGCAGAAATTTTCCATACCTAGGGATTTTATCATACCATGCTTGTAAGGCACCACATTGGTGTTAGGAAATGCACACATACCAGGTTGGGGACACTCATTATCACACAGCTCTTCCATGGTGCTGTTTCTGTCCCAACCTCTGCCTTCCTCATGCTTGCCTCCATAGCCCTGACTCCCTGCCCTATCCCCTTCCCAGTATGCCTTTCAGTCTGTTTTTATTTGAGTGCAGTTGCACAATCATGGCAATCCATTGTTTAAAAAAATAAAGAAAAAAAATGGGAAAAGAACACTAAAATAGCATGCTTGGGAATAGCAAAGGGGAAAGAAGAGGGAGGGAAGAGCAGCATAATCATCCCCAATCACATCATGTGACTGCCTGCATATCAGAACTGCTTCAGAAGGAACTAATCACACTTGAATCAATATTACAAAAACAGTGCGATTGAGAGGCATTTCCTGTCAATGAGAAGGAGCACTCCAGCTGTGGATAGACAACACACCAGTTACTGGAGTGACACAGTGTCATGTGATAAGGTACAGCCACAGACACTACTATCCGTCTTATTACGACACTTGCTGCTTTCAAGAAAGCAGTAAAGACGGATCTCTTCCAGCAGGCCTTCCCGGAATAACGCCCTCAGAGGGAAGAGTATATTTTGGATTCTATTCTCCCCCCAATCTCTCTGCCGAATATGGTACTACGGCTGCTTTTGTTATTTATTGATCTTTTTAATTGTTATACTTGTTATATTTTAATTCTCTCAAGTTTAATTCAGTTTTAAGGGGTGTGGGAGGCGGGTGGAGGTTGTGGGGAGATGGTATGTTTTAACTGTTGTATTTTAATCTGTTGTAAGCTGCCCCGATTGCTGTGCAGAGAGGCGGGTTATAAATAAAAATTTATTATTATTATTATTATTATTATTATTATTATTATTATTATTATTATTATAAATTTTATCCTGTTCTAATTCCACTTTTCAGGCCATGACTGATAAAGTCCAAAGTTGTCACAGTAGAAAAAAAAACACCCACCCATATTCTTCCATAGTATCTTACATCTCAATTCAAGAATGATATGGACAAGCTGGAACATCTAGTGGAAGTTGAGCAAAATTGTAAAAAGTCTGAAAACCAAGCCTTATGAGATACAGCTGAGCGGATTGGGTATATTTAGCTTGGGAAGACTGTAACATAGCCAAATTTAAATACTGTAGTGTATTTCTTGAAAAAGATGGAGTAAACTTGTTTTCTGCTGCTCCAGAGACTAGAATACAAACCAATGGCTACAAATTGCAAGAAAAAAAATCATATTTTGAAATAAGATTGCAAAAATTATTATTATTATTATTATTATTATTATTATTATTATTATTATTATTATTATTATTATTATTATTATTATTATTGCAAGGAAAAAAAACATTAGGAAAAACTTTCCTGGCCCTGGTGTTTTCTTTGCCCTGGTGCTCACCTAGGTCAGTCCCTGGGTTGTCACAGGAACAGGCAGGTGTTTACACACCCAATCCTGTGCTGACCCAGGACCTGTAACTAGTGCATACTCCTGAATTTGCTGCATCTGATGCAGAAATGGGCCATCTGGGTACAGCTAGCTGCCTTGTTTCTGCATCAGACATAATGATGGGGGGGGGGGAGGAACCTTCTGAGTGAAGTGATGGGCAGTGAAGTAAGGAGCACTGGGAAAGCAGTATAAACTATCAGGTTTTTCCACAGAGTTTCTAGGACAGCCCCTGTTAGGAAAGTTTGACAGAGAAATAGGAGATTATCACATTGATTTTAAAACTGGCTTACCTGATCCAGTTGAAAATTTAAAGTGGGCAGCATCCTGATCTCATCAGAAGGATTTAGCCACTGATATCGACACCTGGGTCCATCCTGGGTCCATTTTGTTAAGCCGGAAAACTCCTGGCTTTGAAAAGAGGGCCTGGGAATGGGGATGGACCCAGGATGGACCCAGAAGGCAATTTTGACAGCTAAATCCTTCTGATAAGATCAGGATGCCACCCGCTTTAAATTTCAAACTGGATTAGGTAAGCCAGTTTTAAAATCAGTGTGATAAGATTCATAGATTGGTTTGGAAAAATGGTGGAACCTCTTTCTCTAGATGTTTTTAAGATGCACTTGGATGGTCATCTGTTGGGAGTGCTTTAGTTGTGCATTCATGCATGGCAGGGGGTTGGCCTCGATAGCCCTTGTTGTCTCTTCCAACTCTATGAGTACACACACTGCATTGTTGCCTACAAGGCCCTTGTGGTCCCTGCCATCTAGTGATGCTATGGGGACCCAGGATAGAGCCGCTCCAGTAGATAAACCTCAGGACAGCATGTACTTTGTTCTTTCCATATCCCGAGCCATTTACGCCATTGAACACTACTTTAAACCCTTGTAGTTGGACTTGGGCTGGATTTTTCTTTAAATTGAAGACTTTATTATGGGAAATAGGATGCCTTGCCATCCTAATTTGGAAAGGCAGACAAAGATGTGCATTGGCTCCAGCAGCTATTCTTATGGGACTCCAGCAGGACTGAACAGCTGCCCCGTTCATGCTTTTAAAATCTAGCACTCTATAATCGTCTGTGAGACATAATGAAGCACAAGCATTTTTGGAAACTCTCCACTTAACAATAGACACTAATGTGCATGTACAAATAGCATACGAAATGCAGTGGGGAAAAGAGAGAGTTTGGAAATTTTGCATTGTTGAACAATAGCTTCCAGAATTTCCTAACTACCATGGCCAGTGGGATTCTCAACTATTCTTTTTCCAAACTCTGAAGGTAGTAAGATGAAATCTAGCTTAAAACTATTCTGTTGTCATTGTATACCCTTAAGTTATTTCTGACTAATAGTGATCCTAAGGTGAATCATGGGCATTTTTTGACAAAATTTGTCAAAATCAGAGGAAGTTTGACCTTGCCTCCCTCTGAAACTGAGAGTGTGTGACTTGCCCAGGGTCATCCAGTGGGTTTTCATGGCTAAGCAGGAATTCAGACCTTAGTCTCCAGGGTCATCATCCAACATTCAAATTACTACACCACACGGTCAGCCCTTCCTATCCATGGCGTCTTTAACCATCTACGACTTGAAAATATTCAAAAAGATGTAAACTCCAGAAAGCAAACTTGATCTTGGTATTTTATGTAAGGGACATCATTTCACTATGTCACTGTATATAATGGGATTTGAGTACCCATGAATTTTGGTATCCATGAGGGTATCCTGGAACTAAGGGCCAACTGTAAAAGTGTTCAAAAGCCATGGGATGAAGGATCCTCACCTAGTCCATCCCCATCCTTCCTACACTGAAGTTTACACTGAAGCAGGACATTTCAAAAGGAAATTTGATCTGTGTTACTCACAATCAGCAACCCCAATTAATCATACAAGGCCCCATATCACATATAGTCATGTTTGGCCAAACACAATGAGAAAATGCCAGGGCTGTGGAAAGGAAAGTCCTAGCAATTATGACCCCGTGGCCATTCCTAAGCATCCTGTAATTGAGTGATGCCACCCAGAAGGACAGGGTGTGATTCATCAGGGTCCTAATAGGGATGTCATTTTCATTTTAAGTGTCAAAACAAAGACTAGCTCAGCCTAAAAATAATAATTTTTATGCCTAGTGTAGATCAGGAAGGCCAATTGGAAAGCTTTGCATTCGTATTAACTAAAGCATTGGACCTATTGGACATACTGATCTATAAATTTCTACATCAGGGTTGGCAGTTATGTAGATCTTTAGATACTGCTGGACTGCATCTCAGCAGATCTAGCTAACATGAAGAGTACAGGAAGGTTTAGTCCAACAATATATGAAGGTCTTCATGACTCTCACCCCTGTTCTTCATCTACTGAAAAGCATATCACCTTTTAAATATTAGATGGAACCAGGTCTCTCTGATAGAAATGCAATGGTGGCTCATGTATTATCTAGGAAAGGAAAGACCCCTCCCCTGCTGCTGCTGCTTGGTCCATGAACCACCTCTGCATCAAAGGCTAGACCTGAAATGTATAGCTAATTGTAACAAGCATGTGCTCCCTTTAAGCAGCTCTTTTTAATTAGCTGAATAACCAACATCTAGGGAAGTCAGTCTTCGCTCATTTCATTCTTGCACACAAGAATGAAAAACATAAACATTTTTCTCTCCACTGGACAGGATTACAGGAATTTTTGCAGATTTGTTTCCATTTCAATGTGAGCATCCCATTTAAACCATAGAAAGCAAGGAGTCTGGACAAACCTAAGGAGAAATTTGCAGCAAGCAGTCTCTCCCAAGTACAGAACTTGGAACTAAGTAGCTTCTAAGTAATTGGTTCCTTTCCTCAATAAGGAAAGCATTACAGAACATCTGTAATTTAAAGAAGAACAACTTTGCTCATTTTGCAGTCTTAACTGAACACAGTTCAATTCAATTATAGTTTTTGGAGGTGTGGTTTTACTAGATTCTGGAGGAGGAATATCACATGGTTCAAGTGCTAGCTAGCACTGTGCCTCCGGCTTCTCCCTGGATTTGTTGTGAGTGTTGAGGCAACAACAAACTAGACAGAAAAAAGTGTGTGCTTGGTTTTTCCCCACAGGCCAACAAACTTTAGAATTCAAAAATGTTTCAGTATCTAAAAGTATCTATTTAACTTAATTCTGAAAGAAGGAAAGGTAAAGTTGTTGTTTTAATGTATGTATGTATGTATATAAGTATATCACAAGAACCAAATTGGGGGCTTTTGAAGTAGAACTGCAATTCCTTTTAAAAGTCATTTTCCATGCTCTGGTCATCTCTCAGAGAAAAGGATAAGTGAGATCATATGCCCTGGAAGGTGGGAAAACAAAGGAAAGCTCTGTGCCAGTGTCCTGTCTAGTGTCCTCTGTTAAAACTGAAAGTCAGCCATATATTAGCATTCATGCCTGCTGAAGGCAGAATGACCACATTTTATTTACAATTTGGGATTTGTTTTTACAGTGGTCTTCAAGGTTGCATTTTAATACCCACAAAATCTTCCTTAGCTACCCACAAAACACAGCTCTACTGTTACTTAACCCGTTCTTGACATTCCAGCTATTCTATCACCACGGTACAGACTCCTCCTCCAAGTCACAGGGACATGGTGATAAAATGGCATGGTCTGGAGTAGATACCTATGAATAGTACATAACAGTGCTCTTAGACTTGGAATGGATCCATCTGCACACAAGTCTTCAAAGGACTCAATTTAGATCTATACACCACATAGCCTTGCTTGTTATTTAACCTTTAGTTTAGCTTACCATTTTAATTGGTTGTGGTCAGGGCTTTTACCCATACAAAGATGTGTCACAAGACTTATTTTGAGCCATTTATGGGTGGGGTAGAGGTTGCATGGCTTTTGACTGAACACAGAATTGTTTTCCAACCTCCTTTTCTTTCTCTCTTTAAATTTAGCTGTGGCTTAGCTCTGTTATAAACTCTTTGTTCATTTAAGTGTCTAGTTACTTCTTTGACAACAGACATTCTCCAACTCAGGTCAGTCCCTTCAAACACAGAATATATCCTAGTACATATTTTTAAAAGTTAATGTCAGTATTTACCAGCAAATAAAGTGCTACCATACATGGAAATATCAGAAACTATTTTGAGAGGAATACTAAAGGTTACATTGTTTGGTAATATGGATCTTATCCAAAATGATTGTCAGTTTTCAGAAGTGATTTCTTTTTTAAAAAAATAAAAATAAAACGCAGACATAGGGCCACAGTGCATTCTACATTAATTTTATTATCATATTTGATGTGCCTTTTCATTTTTGTGTGTGTATCCATGTCTGGTTCTGTGTGTTTTTAAATAACAAATACAGAAATGTAAGATGTAAGATCAGAATTGTTCCATCACCCTATGGTTTGGGGGGGTAGGGGAGTACACTCCTGAAGTAGCTATTGGCTACAATAAGGAAGTTATTTTCAGTGTCTACTCCAATTTTTCTATGAGAACTATTATAAGTAAAGTAAGATATGAGTACAGTAGAATCAAACTATCATAGTGTAGTGGTTGAGTACTGGAGTAGGACTCTAGGATACCAGAGTTTGAATCTATAGCCATGGAAACCCAATGGAAGGCTTAGACAAGTCATATTCTCAGCCTCAGAAGGAAGCAATGGCAACCTCTCTCTGAACAAATCGTGCCAAGAAAACACTGTAATATGTTCACCTTATGCTTACCATAAGTTTGAAGCAACTTGAAGACGCACAACAACAACAACAATCCCTTGAGTGAATCCTAAAGCAGGATTTACTCATACTTTGGGAATGACCTGTCATTTCCCAAATGGTAATGAATCTTCCCTATGATAGGATAGTTTGATGGCCTCTCAACTTGTTGATAAGTGCTTTTTCCAAAGAAACTGAAATGCACCAGCTAAGGCTTAGTTCTTGATAGAAACAGCATTGAAATGAGGCCCACTGGTATATTTGGCCCCACTCACCACTGGAATGTGGCTCCAAGAACTTCTCTGGAACCCCCATCTGAAAAATGTTCCTCATTTTATTGTTAGCAGAAAATGTCTGAAGAAAATGCACAACCTTAGGGAAAGGGCCCTGGCCCCACAAGCTGTATACAAATGGACTGTATTAGAGAGTCTAGAGGAGTATGGGACAGGAACAGTGACATCACTAAGATTGGTGTCACTCCCGTGACTGCACCCCTCACCAACCAGAAGGTGGGTGGGCAGCTAAAATGGGAATGGGGAAGCCCCCACACATGAATGCAATGCCACACAACCCCCACCAATGCACAGTTGGGCTTCAGAAATCCCCCCCCCAATAGAAAATTCCCCTCACAAATATTCTTGGCTTACTGTGCCACCACAGTTCACTAAGTGCTACCCTTGGGAACACATGGCTAGCCTGGTCAGGATGAGGAGCACAGGTTCAGTGGATCCTCCTCTTCCTCCTCCCAAGCAAGAGTAGCCACAACAGGAATCCATGGGACAAAGACAGTGGAGATCAGCACAGAGGCACCTCAGAACTTACTGCCTGTCATGATTCTATGCTTCTCCTCATAGGAATCTGACCACCAAGGGGTGATACATGTAGTGGGGGGGGGAAATCAAAGGGAATGGCAAATGGGCATTGTAAATAGTAGATGGGATATTGAGGCAGGTTTATGACTGGGATGAGAGTTTGTCTTCCGGTTCCAGGAGATGAAAGGAGATGGATCTGGAAGAACTAAATTTCAAAGATCCTTTGATATAGACAACTGGACCACTGGGCAGGAAAGGGAATTGGTTGGAGGGTTTTAAAATACTGGTTTGTGGAAAATACTCAGAGTTGTTTCTAAAAGGATTGCTGCGGCAAAGTGTCTTGATTCCAGAATAAAGCTATAGTGAATTTACACTTAAAAATGTTTTCCTGGTTCTTCAAGTGCCTCACCACCATCACCCCACTGTCTTGTCTTGGCAGGCAGGCAGGCTTGGAATTCAATAGGATCATAAAACTGCCTCCCTAGAGCTTCCAACCCAGCATTTAGAGTTCTCATTGTCGAGCCAGTCATCTCTGGTTCAATCTGGCAAGGGAGATGCTTGGAAAACTATCCTTTAAATCTGTCCTAAAAACAATGTCTGAGACCTATGAATATTGTTGACAGAGCATAAGTCTCCTCCAGTGGATTTCAAGTGGCTGTCCTTCTTTGTCACCTGAACAATGGAGTTTGGTGACATTAGGGCTGAAGTACTACAATAAAAGTACATGGTAAGGGGACACTAGGCCAATAAATTACATCTTCTATATTCTAGTTTATATATGCTGATGCGGTCTGAGCTGCTGTTGACTGAACAAGAAAGGGCTCCTAGGGCCAAATATTGGCTCAGTGAAATCCACAAATTGCACATTGGGGATTTTCCTGGGCTGCATTGGGCAAAACTTTGAAATTGCCTTGATAAAGGGACCCGTTACCTACTCTTCATTCAGGAGATTAGCTGCTAACTTTCCTTGTGACCCCAGCGGTGGTTGAGGAAATGGTCAGAGATTTTCTAGAGGGCAAAGGTCAATTTGGAGAAATGGGCCTATCTTTCTTTCCTTACCTTCCTATTACTTTGGGGGTGATGTCATCAATTTCCTTCTGCCGACTTCATCATTTTGCTATATTTTTCTGTTTGTGCAGTCTGAAAAAAATTAGATTGTGAACTAACAGGGAGCTGTGCTGGCTGCAGAAGCACCTTAGGGTGTTGGCTGCTCCCTCAAAAATCTGATGTGGGAACAGTAAATATTGAGACATCTGTCAGAGTGTTAAATACTTTTTGGTTTGGTTCTAGGACCCCTTATGGATACCAAAATCCATGGATGATCAACTCCTAATAATAATAATAATAATAAATTTTATTTTTAATCCGCCCCTCTGCAAAGCAATCGAGGCTTTGGATGGTTGAATCCATAGATTAAAAAAAACCTATGATATGGGGATCCAACTGTACAACCCCCTCTGTCCAATGTTCATATTTCATGTTGTTGTTGTTTGCCTTTTCTAACTTATGGCAACTCTAATGCAACCCTATCATGGGGCTTTCTGGGCCTAAGAATGAGTGTCACCCAGTAGGTTTCCATGGCTGAGAGGGGGAATTAAACACTGACCTCCAAAGTTCTAGTCCAATGCTCATATTGCCAATGCCAGTAAAATTCTATTAGGGATGGTAAGTCTTAATTTTCCCCATCACAATGGGTGACAGAAAAAAAAACCATCTATTTTCCTTCCCATGCTGTTAAGAGGTGTGGGGATTCCCCCCACCCCAAGATAACGGGATGCTGTGCAGCTTTCTCTGCCAACTGTGCAGCTTTCATTGAAAAGTTCTCAGCTTTTCTCCCTGACATGTTCTGGGTACTATTCTTCTGCAACTTTCCCTCCCTTCTAAAGCCCCCACCCTCCGCCAAAGTTTTGCTGAAATAATCCACTGTGAAAAGACATTATAGCTGTCAAACTAGTTGGGGGCTGAGGGGAAGGAGGGCAGTTCCCAGAAAGTTAACAGCTCTCCTTTGAGGGCTGCAGCCTCTAGCCAAGATTTCTGTGAAAGATTGTGGGAAGAGGGAGAGCTGGGGAGGGAAGTTGCGGAGCAGTTTTGCAGGACAGTTTTTGCTTGCACCAAGTTCTATCAAAAACAAAAAGTGGAAAAGGTGGTTTACAGAACCAAAAATTGATTCCTCACTACATCTTATTTTATTTTACTTTATTTACAAATGTTTGGTTTGACCTGGGAGCCTAATATTGTCACCCCTGATCTTCCAGAGCCATTGAAAAGGAAATAAATTTGGTGTAAGCTCTGCAGCCCAGATATGTCTCATCTCTTAGAGTTCTAGAGTACACGTAACAATACATACATGCTGCAGAACGAGATGACTGCCTCCTGAAACAGCAGAAGGGTGGTCACATTTTTAATGCTCCCTTACATGACAGGCTCCTTGAGAGCAGAAAACCTGCAAAACAGGTTGAGTTAGAATATTTGTTTCTGTTGTGTTGCCTTTGCTATTTTTTTAATTTTCAGGACTTATCCAGGGAGGGGGGCTGCAAATAAACAATGCCTTATTTGAGCCCAATGTGTTATGATCCATTCTAATATCCCAGAACTCACTTTGTTTCCATTTGATCAATCAGGACTATAAAAGATCCATTATGGAATACGTGCTCAGACAGATGTATATTTTTCCAGGTTGATTGGGATTTTTAGCCAGTGATGTAGTGTGTGTGTACTCTGATCATCTGATCTTCCTACCATTAGACAGAATGCATCAGCTTTTTCAGACTACTGACTTTTGTATAACAAGAAAGAGGATCAAATATTGTTCATTTATTATTATTGTATTTTTACTTTCACAAGAGAGATGTTTCTGGAATTTTCAGTCTCAAATGTAAACATATCTTCTAATACTCTGTCCCATGACCTTTCATGAATCTGCTTCAGGCAGCAAAATGTTTTAGGTCAGCCCTGCCTTCTGTTAACACTCTGGGGGAGGATAGGCATGTGCACATGCACACACACGTGCACACACATACACGAAGGAAAAGACCAAATGAATGTGTTAATCAAAGGAAAGCAAGCAATGCTAAAGAAAGATCTGGTTAATGATGAAAGGTTTGCCTTTACAAATGCAATTTTTCTTTGCTCATGTTTAAATAGATTTTATATTCTATAGCCACTAAAAAAAAATTAAGACTAACTAAATAGCTATAGCCTACAAGCTGCATAAGGGTGGGGAGGCTTTGATTACAGGAAAATTGCAGGAAAATGTGTCATTAAAAGGCATTGAACAGACATAAAACCTAACCTTTTGAGCTGAGGAATACTTAATATTCTCTTCATGATCATGCTAAGGGAAATTCTTTGGTATGGAATAGCTATTTTCCTGGTAAGGAGGCTATTTCATCAATGATTTATTCCTGAGAAGTAATAGGTCATTTAAAATGGTGGTTTAAAAAGTTAGGCCTTTTTTGTTTAATTTTCTCACAGGCAGTTGGCAATTATCATGGTCTTGCAGTTTCTCTGGAATGCTGTGGAGGGTCAGATGGCAGTGGAACCCTGCTTTATAGGGTAATTAAGACAGTAGACATGGTTATTAAATACATCATGCTAAACTAAACTGGAATGCTGTGAAATAAAATCCAAAATCATAAATAAAACGTGGGTATTCTAGCAAAGAAAAGAGGGTGGAAGAAGAGGGGGAAGAGAGGTTTCCTGCAATCATCTTTGTAGTAAACAACATTGCCAGAATGTTATCTGAAACTTTGTTGTTTAAGTTCCTGAAGATTTTTTAAATGTTGGAAGAACTTTTTTTTGAGGAAAAATAAGTATTTTGAAATCTGAATGCTTCCATCACTGTGAGCTTTGAGATGTTGTACAGTAATCAAAATTCAGCTTCATCACTCTCACTGTATCTGAAGAATGTGAAATACCCCACAATGAATAGAACCTTCTGTGTTCTTAATTACCGAGCGTCATGCTCTGGAAAATATGTACCAAAATAGGATGATGGATGTAAGTTTAATGTGAAAAACAAAGGAAACAGGGGGAATCTCTTAGAGAGTACCATGGGACAGTGATCTCTCTTTAAGGTCTTATCCAGGTGTATGCTCAGCAGCTTCATGTATGTCTCTTTGTATAGTTATATCTCTAACACATTGGAGGTCACTAAAAAAAACACTGTAAAAACTATTATTTTTGCAGTATTGGCTGCTGAGGGGCGTTTCCCCCCCCCCTCTCTCTTTCCTTGAATCCATCGATTTGAACAACGCTAAGGGCATATTGTACATCTAACAATCTCAAAATGTCTAAACTATGGAAGAATTTCTCCTGTATAGCAAAAAGAAAGGTAGAGGAGAAAGGAACAAGCTTTAATTTTTTTTCCTTAGGGAATAATGATGAGTATGCAATATTGCTTTAAAAATATCATTGTACATTAAAACCTTCCTCTCAGAGTTTTAGAATAAGTGGTCCATGATTCCAAAGGTTGTTGTCTACAGAAAAAAAGAAGTATAAAGGTGGAATTAAATAGGCCACAACTGCATTAAAACAACACGCTACATATCAACAGTGATGTAGAAGTGAAAATTTGAAGTTTAGGTGTTTATAATGTTGCCACAGCCACACAGCCAAAAAAGCCTAACCAAGATCCTGAAGAAGACACATAGGCATGGTACCATGGCTATGCTCTGTCTCCTGTTCTGGTCTCCAAAACCCACCTTAAAATCCATCCAGCCACAGAAATGTAAGGAGTTCTGCAGTGCTGGTGAGCAATGTACTGAAGGATGCCCACTCCTGCCAGTAAGCAATGGTGTACTGAGGAGTTGCAACAGGCCCGTGCAGTGATCTCTGCTTATGGCTGACATAGTGCTGCTCACTGGCAGAAGGGGGGCTAGACACATCATCCTTCAGCAGCCCACTCCATTCCTTGGTGCAGCACACTGGATTTTAAGGTGGGTCTCAGCAGCACTGATGATTGTGGCAATGGTGCCACAATTGTAAATTGAAAATTGAAATTGAAATTATAAATTGAATAGGAAACAGTTGCAAATTGTAGGTCCAACCTACAGCATCATTAACTGACTGACAGAATTTCAGGCTATATATTCAGGCAGATGTATTAATTTATATCAACAAACTGGTTCAAACAGTTTTCATCTTTATCAGGAGCAGATTGGTATCTTAGCTAATGAGTCTTAATTGCCCTTTAATACGGGCCTTTGTAGACTGCCAGAAATAATGCAGATTGAGGTCACTTTAACTGTCCTGGCTCAGTGCTAAGGAATCATGGGAACTGTAGTCTATTGTGGCACCAGAGCTCTCTGACAGAGAAGGCTCAATGTCCCAGAAAAAAAAATACAATTCCCATGATTTCCTAGCACTGAACCAGGACAGTTAAAGTGACCTCAACCCGCATTATTTCTGGCAGTCTGCAAAGGCCCTAAGCCACCCCTAAATATGTGGCTGCCAAGATAGGAAAATTCTTGTTGGGAAAATTCATTTCCTTTCCAGCTATTGTGAAGATCACAAGGAATCCTGGGGTGTGTGGCTCATTATGTAATTGTCCATGAAAGTGTGTCCATGTGTCCATCCCAGAGCTCTGATTCTGTGAGCCTTGGCTCTCCTACTTATCAAGGATGGTGTAGCAGGAATCATTCTAACCTATCCTGCTGGATTTTGCAGAGGGACTAACATAGGAGATTAGCACACCGGCTTTTTTTCCCACACTAGGCATGAGATGTAACTGCACAGGGATGGATTCTATTGCACAGCTCTGTCCCCGAGCAATGCTCATCCCGTACCCAACCCGAGCTTCTCCCTGACCTTTTAAAGAATGGGATTTTCCTGTTCTTTAAGAGGTCTGGGAGAAGCCCGGGATGGGTACGGGATGAGTACTGCCTGGGGACAGAGCTGTGCAATAGAATCCATCCCTATGGATTTACATCCCACACCTATTGTGGTAATAAAAGCTGTTGCGCTAATCTCCACAGATAATCCAATTTGCACTGAAGCTAAACCTGGCAAATGACTCATTCCACTTGGGGACAATGATCTGTGAAGTAGGGTTCCAATCAAGTCACCTAAAAGTCCTGTTGGTTGTACTATGTCTTCACCACCACAGACCAAAGACTCAATTTGGAAGACCAGCTGAAGTGTCCTGCTTTCATTCTTATCTGTTGGGCTAACTATTCAGAGACACACCAGCCCATACCCCCCTCTTGCTGATGTTTTTACATTCAACTACTTCTTTTCCCAAAGGCTGGCACTAGCCAACACAAGTACAGCATAGTTCAGCCAACTGAATAGATCTTAATTAATGCTCAGCAAAGGAAAGGTGAGGAAAACATCATTGAGCCAACGGTCAACCATTTAAACAAAATGTCCTTCCAGCTCTGCCTCCTTATAGACAGACTAGCTAGAGCCTAATCAGCTCTTTGGCCTAATTGGGTGGACTGGGCTTCCTCCGCACAAGTGAAATGAAAGAGGTTGGGAACAAGGCCTACATAGGCTGATATAGACTCTTCTAGTTCTTGAGGAAACTATCTTTCTTGGATTAGAGATCACAGAGTCTCTCAGCCATTATGGAGGATTATAGGATCTGTAGTACACCAAAGTGGCTGTACTACTACAAAGAAAAGGTTAAGAGGTGATACAGCCCACTTTAAATATTTGAGAGGATATCATATTGAAGATGGAGTAAGCTTGTTTTCTGCAGCTCCAGAGAATAGGAACTGAACTAATGGATTCAAACTAAATGAAAAGAGATGCCACCTCAACATCAGAAAGAACTTCTCAACAGTAAGACTTGTTCAACAGTATAATACACTGCCTCAGAGAGTGGTGGAGTCTCCTTCTTTTGAGGTTTTTAAACAGAGGCTGGATGGCCATCTGTCAGAAATGCTTTGATTGTGAGTTTCTGTATGGCAGAGGGTTAGACTGGATGGCCCTTGGGGTCTCTTCCAACACTATGATTCTATGAAAGTATGTTTTTAAAGCTCTGTCTGTCACCTTCTTTCACTCCAAATCCTGTGAGCCCCTGGCCAATGAATGATTTTTTTAAAAACCTTTTGGCAAATCTTAGACGTGAGGAAGCTGTACTATCAGAACATGGAAATGTGGCCATGCTGGCTGGGGATTCTGGAAGTTACAGTTTTGAAAATGTAACTTTTCTAAACTCTGCCCCCTGCTATGCTAGCTGTGGGACTTCAGGCCAGCTGAGAGATTCTGAGAGTTTTCAAAGCTCTGACTTTGCTCAGTTGCCAAAGCAACTCTTGCTTCCACCTTGGCAAAAGCTTCCCTCCCTATAGGCTTAGACATTAGTATGGGAACCTTCTGGCTTACATACAGCCTAGGAGCCCATGCATGTGGGTTTAGTGGGGAATTCATCGTATCACCAGAGGGAAAGAACCAGACTATTTAAAAGAAAAGAGAAAGAAAAGAAAAAATATTTCCAATTCTAGCTGTAAAACTAGAAGCCAAAATGTGTAGTTGACAGGCATGCAGCCAGATGACTTTAGATCACTAGCCTTTCCATCAGACCCGTCTTCCTATTTCCACATGGAACACATTTTAACTTAACAATGTGTAGTTTGGCAGTGAGATTGTTTTTCTTTGGCATTGAGCGGTTTCTTCTTCTTTTTTAAAATGCATTTTCTGCCTGATTATATATATACAGAGGATATCAGCATTCTTTTGAACTTAAAAAAATGAGTCTTGGAATTTTTTAAAAAAGGAAAGGAAGAAGGGGGGAGCTTCACTTAAAACAATTATATTTTAGGGTTATTTGGGGGAATTTATACTCAGTTCATTGGAAGACCAGTAAGAGTAGCCTATCAGATTCTCAATGTTTACTTAAATGGATATTTAACTGCTTATGAAATGCTGATTGTGCTGTCCAACCACAGGCACTCAGAAATCAGCCTTAAGACAGAAAATTGAACTGGCATCCCAGTACTGAGCATGTTATATACTACGATATATACTAGTTATATCATAGCCTTTGGCCCTCCAGATGATTTGGCCTCCCTGAAGCCCCAACCAGCATGGCCAGTGTGCAGGGATTTTGCAAGCTGACATCCAAAACATCTGGAGGACAAAGAGAACATGTGTTCCACAGATATAAGATCATTGAGTTTTGCACATAATATTCATAGTCCATTTAGCCTCTTTGCATACATCTACAGACATGAATGGGCACAGAGTTATTGTTGTTACTGTTATTTTTTTTAAAAAAAAACTAATATTCAAGCTGGGTTAAGGAGGTGGCTAGGGATGGATCTGAGATGAAGCTGAAAGTATACGTTCAGAACGCAACAGTTTTGGCTATGTCCCTAAAAGGATTACAACTCCCCATGCTTGGACCATAAGACTCAAACCTGAGGATCTATTCTCAGAGCCTCCTGGCTTTGAATCATAGAATCATGGACTTGGAAGAGACCTCAAGGGTCATCTGATCCAACTCCTTTCCATGCTGGATATACAGGCAAAACAAGCCCGACAAAAGGACATCCAACCTCTGTTTTAAAACCCCCAAAGAAAGAGACTTCACCACACTCTGAGACAGCATATTTCGCTGACAGGAAGTTGTCTAAGGTTGTCAAATTGCTCTCCATGAAATTTTGGCCTAGAAATTCTGCAACAGTACATTGAATTCTGGAAGAGAGAATATTCTACAAGTAGTTTTGCCATTCACCATTTTTCCTCCATGGAAGGGGGACATACCTTCCTGCATTTAAACACAACTCATCCTCTACTCTTCTGTTATTGGTGTGCATCCTCAAACCTTCTCTAGGTATCGGATTGTTATCCTTATAATGTGGGAAGCCCCAAGCCATCAGAAGTGTCTACCCTATAATGTCCCAAAGCCATATTCCATGGCATAACTCCATCCCATAACTTTATTGGTTATGAGAGACTAGCAGTCAAAGCAAAGCCCCCTGACCTGGGGATTTTAGTGCAAAATTGTAACTTTTCCATGTACTGAATACAGGCAAATGAGAAAATAGTGTAGGAAATTGGGAGGGAGACCAGTTCTACTCTAAGGAAGTTATCACATGGGGGCAAATCTGCTGGTTAATCCACACAAAATCCAGACCGAAACTGGATTAGTGCCCCGTGTTTTCACACAACGTTGCACAGAAACTGGACAGAAAGTGGACAGAAACTGGTGTTAACCGCGATCTTTTGTAATCCAGTTGTCTGGAGGAAATGTAAATACGTAATTACCGTAATTACGTATTTACCATAATGTGATCGCCAAACGCGCATTGGGGAGCATTTCCCTGCTGTTGCCATGGTTCCAGCGAGCATTCCTCTATCTGTGCATGTGCAAGAGGCTCATTTCTAGTACATTTACAGGTTTTTTTCTCTTGTGTGTGGATGTTCAATTCACTTACTGTAAATTCGCAATTAAGGTAATGATGTTTGCGGAAACAAGGTTTATTTCCCATTTATTTTCAGGATGCCTCATTTCCACTTTATTTTCAGTTTCTGGGCCATGTGTGTGATATTACCTGAACTCACCCAAAAGAGATGGTGAGGAATCTAAACAAACAAACAAAAAATTCCTGTTTGCTGACATCAGAAGCTGCCTCAATGCAAGGTCCATTTAACATGCTACTTGGGGGGCAGCATGGTTAGTGGGGGAACTTCATTTTGTGAATGCACCTTTCCTTGTACTTCTCTGTACTGAAGCCCTATTTTAATGGGAATGTTTTAGTACTGTGTTTTGTGAGTTCAGAGTTGAAAGCATTTCCCTAAAACTCTGAACTGACTCTTTGTTTTTATCTGTGCATTCAGCAAGGTTTGCTCCCAGGTAACATAGGGTTTCTTTTAATTGCTAGAATCCCCAGGCCAGGGACCTACAGTTTTTTGTTCCAGGCCAGAGGAAGTACATTTTCTCCAGGTAAATACAATACTACTGACCTCTATTTGCTAAACTTTTCATGTTATTACACTGAAATGTTTACTCTTTTTGTCTGCCCTCTTTGTTAATTTAAGGAACTTAAAGAAGAGACAATCTGCTTTGTCTATTGTTGCATGGTTATTGCATGGTTTAAACCTGTACTTTTATTGTACTCTCAGATCTTAATCGAATATGACTGTGTATGTATCTTTAAACAAATGAGTCTATTTAGAGACTGTGAGACAGAAAAAAGAAGGAACGATCAATCTATTAATGTTCTCTGTGTCTGTTTCCCAGTCTCTGGCCCTATTTGTCTAAAATGTATTTATAGCGCTCAGAAGAAGTCAAATGGAATGCTACTTATTCAGACATTTGCTGCTGATTTATCCATTTCTGGCTATTTCAGCAGGAAAGCTGAAGGAGCAGAAATGCAAATGTGTGAGGCATTGGTTCCACATGCCATGGAACAGACCATTGCACCAGCTACTGTTGTGAGACCAGATAGAGCTACTGCTGCCTACGTATAAAAAGAACCATTAAGACGAAGTTGTTTATTTCTGCTTCTGCTGAAATCATAAACACCAGCCATGAGCCTGACAGCACAAGCTGTGCCACCGTAAATTCTAGTACTTTGCTGGCCATTCCGAGCTGCCCAGTAAAAGTTACTGTAGCTAAATCCCATATACATTTCATGAAATAATCCTGCTTAGAAGATGGTATCATATTCACGCACAGCAGGGTGTGCAAAAGCCTATAAATCAAAATGTAGAATCTAAAATCTTTCTCCTTCTCCTCCCTCTCTCTCCCTCTCTCTCTCTCTCTCTCATTCTCTCTCTCTCTCTCTCTCCCCCCCCCCCCATATATAATCTGTGGAAATTTAACCATGACCCTTTGCCAGACAATAGGCCTTCATATGCTTTGCAGTTTAGCAGACACCAAGGAATTTTGTTTGGAAGTGATAGCTACTGTCTATGTAATATTTAGGACCTATTCAAGAAGCATCTGGCAGAAAATAAAAGCGTTTCCTCCTCTAACATATGCTAAAGAAGGATGTGGTCCTATGCCTGCTCCTCCTCTTCTGACTTCTTGCAAATAGCACAACATAAGAGACAGTTGTTCCTGGCTGCCCTGCTGCCTGTCATGGCTGTCAAGTGAAATCCCATGAATTATTGCTCTTCCAGATGTGAGAGATTTCCAGGCTGCCTTAAACTGCCTGTGGTTTGTGGTAGTGGAGAGAGGAGAAAGGAGATTAAACTTCATCTCATCAGCGCAATCTGAAAAGATCACACAGAGGACTAATAATCACAGCTTTCTCATTCCAAAGCCAGACTGGAGAGGCGTTCCTGTTTTTGTTTCAGGGCTATGTCACATTAAGCCTCTTGGAAGACATTGATTAAGGTCAAACCATGTTTAAAGAACACCAGAAATTGAAAAGGTAAAGAAAAGAAAGAAAATTAGCTTTACGTTCTTCTACTTCATTTAAATTCTTTAAACTATTACTACTACTATTAGCACTATTGCTGCTACTACTGCTGCTAGTATAGACTACTAGTTATTACGGTGCATTTCTCTTCTACTATGTGCAAAAGAAAATGGAGTCATGTCAATGTAAATTGTCAACACCTCTTTGCATGTGGTTGCAAAGAAAATAAATGTTTGCTTGAAATTAGGAGTCTCTCTCATTCTAAGGGAATATTTGTACAGTAGTGAGGCACCACTGCTTGTATTTATTTGAAGGATTTTGGACTCATGCAGACTTTTCTGTAAAGAGCTGCATTGTGGGTGGAGGGGGGGTGACTATATGTGGGGAGGGAATACAGCTTAACATACCATTTAATATGATAATTTAATGCCATACACATTCATTTATTGGGGCTTAGATTAACCAGAATGCATCATGGTAAAATATACTTCTTTAGCATCACTCACTGAAATATCTGAAAGTGTTCGTGCAAGACTGTATCAAGAATTTCAGAAAGTGACATACCAGTTTAACTGCAGGTTTTCATAACTGTTTCCAGAATGATTCTGAAAATCAATTATGACCACTTCTGCCATACACTGTTTTAAGTCCTAAGGGAGAAAACCTAAATAAGTCATTACATTCCCATTCTCTTTGATGTAAAGAAACATATACATAACACCTGGAAATTATAATTTAAATTATAGTTGGGACCCAAGCTAACATTCTCTTTTAAACACACATATGCACACACACACACTTTTCTGAAATTGTTACCACCAGAACTGGAGTCTTAAAGAAATCAAAAGACGTTGGGTTTTTGTTTTGTTTTTTGCCCCAGCCCTATTAGAAAATATTAATTATAGATAACAAAAAATACAGTGCTCAAAGAACACCTGGAAAAAATTAAAAAACGTATGTGTCTTAGATCAGGCCATAATTGCCCTGAGTCGACCTATGCAGCTTTTTGGAAAGCTGACGTAGCCAATGTAAGTAATAACGTTGGCTACCAGATGTAAAACCAACCTCCGAGGCCAGTTTCCCTTTCCATTTGAGATCAGGCATTTCACAAAAGGCTCACTAATGTGAAGGGATACCAGTAAAACAGTGATGAAAACCACAGGTACAACTGCCTGTAAGTGGCTCACATGAAAAGCATTTACTGCTTTTCATGTACATATATTAAACGATAGTGGGAAAGAACCCTTCACCGAAAATCCATTAATTATTTGACACTGGTTTTCTTTACCTTCTTTTTTTCTTTTTTTTTTCCTATTTTATTTCTCTCTTTCTTTGTTTGTAATTTGCAACTGGATGCAAGAGAAAGATTACAGCTGGGGGAAAAATGATCATCCTACTTGAGGGAGGCTCATCGAGTCTTTTTTTATGTTCCGTGTGAAGTTGTCTTGAACTGAAACCTCTGCTCCTTAAGGATTAAGGGATTGAAAAGCAAAGACTGAAGTTGCTGTAATTTAAACCCAGTCATTCTCTAGCACAAAGGTGCAAAATGGGCTAAGCCAACCTGCTTCTTTGCGAGTTTGGCTAAGAAATAATTTCACCTTTTGAAAGTTTTGTATTATTAACATTCCAAAGGCACCATTATCTTTAAAGTGTCCCCCCACACACACACACACTTTTTTTTTCCTGGTTCTGTGTCTGAGATCAGAACTACAAGACACTTCCCTGGGTGGACATGGTTTCAAATTGCAGTTTACTACATCGCCAAAAAATGCCATCTATGCGATATGCAGAGAGATAAATCATGAAGGTAAATTTCATCAATGAATGTCACTGAGGTGGGTTTTCTTGTTTATAAATGTTATCTTGCCTCCATAAATACTTTCAGAGGTTGCTCTTTCCAAGTAGTTTTGAAACTAGTTACCGGAGAGACTTGAAAATGATCAAATGAAACAAAACTTCTTCCAAAAACTCTATGCTCAAGAGAAGGGAGACCATTATGTTACATTGAAGATAATTAATACATTCACCAGACAGAGCGGGGGGGGGGGGGCTAGAGTTAATTACATGGCAACTGATTGTAGGTTCTGAGTTTCAATAACAAAAAGGCTGAATCCACATTTCAGGTTCTCTCTCCTTTTTTAATAAAAAAAAAAGGCAAAGTTTGACACAGAGAAAGAGTTCGTTGTTTCTGTGTGCCTTGAAATCATTTCCACCTTATGCTGAGCCTTAAATGAATCTATCATAGTGTTTCCTTGCCAAGATTTGTTCAGAGGAGGTTTGCTATTGTGTTTCCCTGAGGCGGAGAGCATGCAACTTGCCCAAGGTCTCCTGGTGGGTTTCATGGGCAAGTGTGAAATCAAACCCTGGTTTCCAGAGTCATGGCCCAACACTCAAACCACTATGCCACGGTGGCTCGGAGAGAAAGAGTACATGATTCTAACTGAAGTAAACATTTTAAAATGGGCCATAAAAATCTGCTTTATCATAAGTCAAGAAGAAACCACTAATCTAGAATTGTAATTCATATTATGTGGCTGTACCACATATTTTTGTGGGTCCACAAGTGTGTACACACATGCAGAGCAGTGGTTGTTGGCTCTCAAGTCTCTGGGATACTGAATCCACTCTGGGTTCTCATTCTGACATACTATCAAACAAATTTCAGCACCTTTGAGAATTCCTTCAGATGAAAATCCAGAATTGATTCACTGTCACACTGACATGGGAGCCATCAGCTGATAATCCCGGTGCATAATCCCACATATCAGAATAAAGTGGGCATGCTAAAGTGAAAGGATGGATTGTATTTCTTTAGCTTACAATTAGGTAAAGGTGCTAGTTTTGAATCCTAAGTGTATTGTTACAATTATTGCAGTTTTCTAAGAGGCCTGTCTAATTCTATAATTCAGGAGAACACACTAGAGGATTCTAGCAAGAAATTCTAAGTTCCTCATCAAACTACAAATCCCAGGATTCTATGGGATACTGCTATAGCAATTCATGCAGTATCTAACTACCATAATTAGGTAGTTTGGCTCCACTCCAGATGTAGATACAAATGCATATATTATTTATTTATTCATTTATTTATTAAAATATTTATATCTCATCTTTTATCCAACAATCTCAGTGAACAATAAAATCAGTTTGAACAGTCTAAAACAATTTAAAGCAGTAAAAATATTTTAAAAGTTAAACGCATATTTAGCCATTTGATACTTAAAACAAGATAAGTTTAAAACAGGATGGCTTGCATCCAGACTGTCTGAAAGACCATGTGTCTCCCAATATGAGCCTGCCTGAATTTAAAGATCCTCAGGGGAAGGCTTTCTCTTAGGAGCCTTTGCAGACTGCTAGAAATAGTGCAAATTGAGTCCACTTTAAGGGTTAGGGTTAGGGTTAGGGAATCATGGGAACTGTATTTTATTGTGGCACCAGAGCTCTCTGACAGAGAAGGCTCAATGTCTCAGGAAAAAAAACAATGTCCATGATTCCCTAGCACTAACCCTAACCCTTAAAGTGGACTCAGTTTGCACTATTTCTAGTCTGCAAAGGCCCTTACTCTTTGCCATCACAGGCACATTTGGCGAGGACATGGGAAAGAGCCTCCTCAGTGGCTGCTCCCTGCCATATGAAACTATTAGCCCCCTCTCTGCTCTCCTCCTGCTAACAGCCAAAAACCGTTCTGTTTATCTAGGCCAGTTATGGTGAACCTTTTAGAGACCAAGTGCCCAAACTGCAACCCAAAACCCACTTATTTATTGCAAAGTGGCATGTCCTTCTGGCTTTCTAGTAACAAACTCTGACTAACTCTGTGCTGAGGCGATGGCATGCATGCCCACCACTGAGCTAGGCCTTTGCATGATAACTGTCTAGTACAGAAGCTCTTTTAATCAATATTATTTTGGACTTGTGACTGTTTGTTAAATTCTTTTATAAGTAGTGTACTAGTGTTAGCACACCCTGCATACTCCTGGCTGGATTTGAGGTCCCCATATTTTCATATTTCATATCTGGAGCCAGCATGTTCTTGACAGGTCACAATGACCTTTAGGAAGATTTGGTCAGATTTCTAGGGGAAAGGGGGTGAGACCCAAGGAATGTGTATGATCCAGATAATAATACAATCAAAGGTTAAAGGTTTTACTAATAGCTCCTTCCATCCCACAAGTCATTTTGCATTTCCTCTTGCACCTTGAGACAAGGGATCTCCTGGCACCTAAAACAGTAAGCCAACCTCTTTGGCTGTCCCCTGCCTTGTTTCCAGGCACTTCATTCTGCTCAGTCACCCTGGTGTTGTCCTGATCCAATCACTGTTTTTGTAACCTTAAAGTTAAAGCTATCAACCAGTTTGGAATCCCATTATCGATTCCTGGGAAAGAAATCTAGACTTTGTTACCTTACAAGATAGCACATCCCCAGAGGCTAGTTTTTAGGTATAAATATTGGTCTCAAAAACCTAGTCTCTGCCTACTCAGAGTACACACACAGTTGCCCCAGGCTGCATTCCATCCTCAGACTGAGCCACTCCAACTTTCTATGGTCTACTTTTTAATAGGTAATTATCATCCCATTTGAACCCCTCAAATTCCATTATCCAGTTTTCATATCTCCATTTTATTTAGTTCTGAATACTGTGTCTGTATGAATCGCTATTGTGTATGTGATTGCATTCTGCATTTTTATAGGGGGGAAAAATTATAGGGGGAAAAAATTAATTCACCCCAAACCTGGAGTTCTCCTCAGTTATTACTGCTATATACAGGTGCCGATGGTCCTAAAGTTTACCCAGCCTCTTGAAAAAGCTAATTTCCCCAACTATTAAAGTAATACTGTCATATTTGGTGGGGACCTCCCAGTCCCCCCCCCCCCACACACACACACACACACATACCTTTCTTTGGGTAACAGTTTTAACTATATTTGGTTTTACCTCAAATTGTTTGCTGGCTTGGGCCCCATATTGGGAGAAAGTTGGCAATTAAAAAAATTAGCAGTTAAAACAACTTAAGAAGACTCCCATGTGCAGATTTGGACAAAATCAATCAGCCCCCCCAAAGGTTTTTTCCCCTTTAAGCCACCTTGAATTCCAGTCTTTGGGGAAAGAATGGCAGGATATAAATAAAAGGATGAAGGGCTTGACTGATTGATTTAGTACATTGCTATGTTTTTTACTTGGTTCCAGAATGACAAGAGCATTGATGCCAATCAGGTCTCTAAGGGATGATGTTTCATACTGCCAAAAAAGCCATATTAATGATATGATATAAGGTAGATACAGATCTGTTTTGAATTCCAGTTACTTGCGCATTGGATTTCAAGGGTGGAAGGAACCTTCAACAAGGTTTTCTGAGAAGGCCTTATCAATGGGGAGGAAAGGATAGGTTAATTTCTACCTGTAAAGCTGATTTTTAAAAGCAGCAACTATACACTGACAGTGTTTACACAATAGATATATAATCTATACCTTTGTATAACCAATGAGATGAGCAGCCTTCAGCCATAGCATTTCAAGTATTTCTATTTCTCATTAATAAATACAGTACCCAAATTCTGAAATGGTAAAAGTCAAAGATATAGCCATGTTAGTCTGTAGAAACAGTTTGTAGAGAGATCTTGTAGCACCTTTGAGACTAACTGAAAGAAATTGACAGCATGAGCTTTCGTAGAAACCTGACTAGATTCGTAGAAAGCTCATGCTGCCAATTTCTTTCTTTCAGTTAGTCTCAAAGGTGCTACAAGATCTCTCTGCATACAAATTCTGAAAGAACCACTTTTTCCAGCATAAACATGTTACGTGTATCTTCTTGTGGGAGAATCCTTCAGTTTTTACTAATGGGCAACTGATAGGAATCCTTCTTTCCCCAATTCACCTTCAATTAAAATTTCATTGAGATTATTCATTCATTTTATCCAGGATGCCCTCTAGATATCCCATAATCATATCCCATGGTCAGATCAGTTTTCAGAATGACAAGAGGATTGTAATGTTTCCTGTTCACCTCATCAAACACTAGAAATTGCTCTGGCATACAGATGGAGCAGTCGGCTGACCACTTCTCCAGATGGCCAACTGTAACACATTTTGCATTGGCTTCTTGCCCAGGGCGATTTTGGGATGAGATGAACCAGTCATCAGACATGAAAGAGTGAGATTCAGAGAACTGAAGTGTACATAAACTCACTGAGTCTCCTGTCCTGCTTCTGATATATCAGTTTGCTTTCCATAAAATGGGAATAAGTTCTTTTTATGGAGTAGAAGTGATTGCAGTGGTATGTTAGGTATATAATAACACTGGATGCAATCCACTCAGTAGCAGGCCATAGAAAAGTCCATTAATTTTTATAAGATGTTAAGATAACTGTAATGCTATAATATATGTATAATCCTAAACATAAAGGAAAAACTCCATTGAACTCTGTGGTACTCCTTCTATGTAATGAGTCTCAGAACTGGGCTATATCCAGGGGTATAGCTATGGGAACATTGCGCTCCAAAAGAATTCTACTCCATGGAAAAGAAATTTCCCTTCAGACTTCAGATTTCTAGCATTTCAAAGACATTCATGCCTAGATCCCCCACATTAGCTGTGTTCACATTCCCTTAGTAATTTTGCCTGGCCTATTCCTTTGAAAACCTAAACTATGGAGTTTATCGCACGGGACAAACCTTCATGTTTTTCACATGAAGTTCAGGGTTAAGCCAAACAGAAAATAGAAAAAAATCCGCAAATGCAGGTTGTTTTTCAGACAATGTTTGCATAAAAGAGAAATAATGTGAAAATAACCCGAATGGAAATCTGACAAAACCCGCTTCTTTTTATTTTTGGGAAATTCCAAAAGTAGAAAGGAGTGGTTTTTGTTGACTTTCTGTTTGGGTTATTTTCACATTGTTTCTCTTTCATGCAAACATTATCTGAAAAATAACCCACATTTGTGGGTGTTTAGCAGATTTTAAAATCCCATTTCTGTACGGGATTTGCCTCCATCTGCCTCCTTGTGATAAACTCCAACGTCTCCAAATATTCAACTGACATTTTAAGTTACTGCAATGGTAGAAATTTCAGGACTAAAAAGAAATTTCATTTGGGATGCTTTCATTTTATTACCCCACCACCACCATTACTGATTTCTCCCCTGGGCTAGATCTCTTTCCAAATGAAATTAAATAGAGACTGTTTTTGCTGTTATTTGTTTAATTATAGCCCATTCAAGGCAGCTAGCAATACCAAGTGCATAAGGAAGGAAGAAATTATTTACTAGAACATGACATAAAAAGAAATAAGCTATAAACACAAACAGCAATACAAAATCCAGCACTAAATTCCATTTAGCAACAGACCAGTTTATATGCCAAGGACCACCCAAAATAAAAAAAAATCTTTGTCTTGGCTTCTGGCAGAGAGCATGCAAACCAAGCCTTCCCTGGCAGTCTGTGAAGGGGATTGCATCTGGGAATATTGTAAAGTGGTTATTTGACTAGCTATAAGGAATGTAAGCCCTAGGAAAGGAATAGGTTAAGATCTAGGTGAAAAGGCACCAGATCATCATCATGTGGTTTCCAACTGTATACTGTAAATAGCCAGATATGCTATAAATGGAGGCAGAACAGATTTCTGCATTTATTTTCACCAGGACTTTCTTCCATATTGCCTGTTTGTTTTGCTGCTATATTTAAGGAATCTGTAAGGATGGCCTTGCTGTATTTACAGCTTCTGTAGCCTTCTGTTTTTAATTCCATAGTCTATAATTGTCTTCAAGCCACAGTGGTAAGGATAACCATTGAGATATCCTTGCAGTTTAGCAACTAGTTGTAATTTGTTATTCCTTTTATGGTAAATGGTTCTCAAAGACATCAAAGACACATCCTGAAATCCTTGCCCCATTATGGATAATATATATTGGAAATATCTGGCCTGCTTTCCTGATATAGCTTTATTCCAAGTAAACTCGGACAGAGTCGGAAATGTTCAACCTGAAGTGCACTCTTTCCTCATAAAAATGAGTTTACTGATTAATGGGAATTTGACCAGTTTCAGATGTTGAATATATCCTCCAGCATTTTACAGATAAAAACTGGGACACTCATGATTGAGCAACATCAGAGAGTGACCAAAAGGGCAAAAAGAGGGCAAATGTATTAATGAAGAAGAACACACAAAACTAATATTTTTAACAGCAAAACCATGAAATTTATATATTGAGTTTAGGAAAAACGGGGGGGGGGGGAAACAGGTCACTAAACATAGTAATTGGGGAAAGGGGTTGTAATGATTAAGAATAAATGTAATACAATAAAATGCAATAATGCAAAATCAAAATGCTTTTATTAGACTTCACTCCAAATTAAAGCTTTTTTCCAGGTCTATAGTTGCCACATGAATTTTGTGTTGACCCCCTTGATACAATGCAGGTCAAGTCCCATTTTCCCCATTAGATAACAGCCATGTGGTCACTTTCAGGCAATCATAGCCTCTTAGCCTAACCTTTCACAGGGTTGTTAGCAAAACAAGGGGGAGGTTGATGGGGAGAATAATATTCCATTCCTTTAGTTCCAGATTATAAATGGAATGAATTTTGTTAAGAAGAAGGTAGTTGGGAGAAACATGGTTATCATAAGGAAATACATATATTCCAATAGTTGTTAGATTGGAATTGTCCCTCTGGTGACAATCCTATACATCTTTACCTAATAGTAAGTCCCACAGAATTGTTAATGTAAAGGGGAAATGGTTTATGCAGATCTAAAAAATAAACAACTTTAAAAATTAAAAGGAGGAGAAAAAAAATTAATACCAGGAATACCTCTTTGCATCATTGATCTGCCTTAGGGAAATCAGAGGTAGAAAGGGCATCTAAAATCTTTTTAAGAAGAGAAATCTGTGTGTCTGTGAGAGACAGATCTCTCAGATTTGTGTAAAGTTCTTGGAGTGTTATAATTCCAGTGGGATCCTGTTAAGGAAATTCCCACTCTCCATGCTTTTGAAAAGATGTTTTTATGTCTTTTGCTTACCCTATGAAGCAACTGAAGCCAGTGTGATGTAATGGTTTGAGCATTGGACTACAACTCAGGAAGCCAGAGTTCAATTCCTCACTCAGCCATGGAAATCCACTGGGTGACCTTGGGTGAGTCACATACTCTCAACCCCAGAAGACTCCATGATAGGTTCACTTTAAGGTCACCATTTGTCAGAAATGACTTGAAGGCACAAACAAGAAGAAGAAGAAGAAGCAACTCATTGACACAAAGCATGGGTTTTGCATTCCAAATCTCTGCAATGATTTCTTGAGCTCTGATTCTAGTGCCACTGAAGATTGGGGGGGATTAGTCCAGTTTGCTTTTTCAACAATATAATAAGAATTTACAGATTCATTCCAAGTATGTGATTTGCAAATTTTGTTATATTCTTGAAAAAGAAGAAATGCATGTGAAGGAGAAACTGAAATATACGTATTTTCCCAGTTCAATGAAGTGTGTTGGCCTGCTCCCAAAAGCCTTGGGACCACTCCAGATCTCCAAGATCCTAGTAAACTCAGATTGTTCCTTTAAACCCATTAGAGATCCCCCAAGGTCTACATTTAAAGACAAGTGGGGAAGGAAGGAGAGAAAGGCTGGGCAGTATTCTAATTGACAGTTCTAGTTTCCAGGCAGGGAATAACTTTGCCTTTGTATTTCCTGTCACAATGCTTTGGGGAGGGGTGCAGAAGGGTGAACCTATTAGTTAGGGTTGACTGAACAGAATACAAAACTAACAGCATCAACCTGCTGTTCATTTAATGTACTGCATCTCCCTCAACTCTGTTCCTATCTTTCTGAAGTTTTAAAGGCTATTTGCCAAAAAGTGCCTGTTCCATGGACACCATTTTCATACTAATTAATTGCCTACCACTAAAACAGAATAAGCCCATCCCTTTTAACTTCTTCCCAAATCCTTAAAAGGCCTGTAACTGAAATTTTGCAGACTTTATCATTTCATGCTGACAAATGACATCCAATTCTGTACAGAAATTTTAAAATGTGATAGCCACGTCCTTTTTATAAAAAAAAAATAATTTAAAGTTGCCTAGACAAAACACTCTGAAGTGATTTGGCTGGGCTTTTGTGTCTTTGGCCACATTGGAAGGGCTGTATGTGGATGCTACATGGGGCTGCCTTTGAAAAGTGTTCAGAAATGTCAACTGGTCCAAAGAGCAGCAGCCAAAGCAGCAGCACTTATAGGTTCTGTTTCTAGGAAACATGCAACTCCCTTGTTGCAACAGCTCTACTGGTCTGTTTCTGGGCACAATTCTGAGTACTGAATTTGACCCATAAAGTCCTATACAGCTCACGCCCGAGCTATTTCAAGGACCATATCTTCCCATATGAACTTGCCTGAGCTTTATGATCTTCATGGGTTGTACATCTATCTCCCTTTCCCAGGTGAAAGCAATTGGTTTTAATGTGGAAGAAAGCCTTCTATGTGGCTGCTCCCATACTTCCTTCATAGGGAAACTAGGATAGCACCTATTTTGTCATCCTTTTGATGGCAGGTTAGGACCTTTCCTTTGGACAAAAAATGGGATTTCTATTATTCTGAACTGTTTTTAAGAGAGCCAGTGTGGTGTAGTTGTTTGAGCATTGGACTACGACTCTGGAGATCAGGGTTCAAATCCTGTTCAGCCACAAAACTCACTGGATGACCTTGAGCATGTCATACACCAGGGGTCGGCAACTTTTTTTTGATGGGGGCCAGGAGTGGGAGGAAATGGTACTGGGGGCTGGCGCATGCACACTTGCCCCCGTGCACGCGCATGCGCATGATGCCCACCATCGTGCGCATGCATGCATGCATGCTGCATGATTTTGGAATGCCCAACAGCAACGGTGCCGTTGGGCATTCCGAAATGGCACTCTGCATCGCACACAATATGCACGACACGGGGCGCCATTTTGGAAGGCCCAATGGCAATGGCTCTGTGAGAATTTGCACAGCGCCGGTGCTGTTGGGCATTCCAAAATGGCGCTCTCTGTCGCATGCACATATGCATGACACGGGGCGCCATTTTGGAAGGCCCAATGGCAATGGTGCTGTGAGAATTTGCACAGCGCCGGTGCCGTTGGGCCTTCTGAAATGGCACTTCGCGTCAAGCACACATGCACGCATGACATGGGGCACCATTTTGGAAGGCCCAGCAGCGACGGCACCATGCAAATGCGCACAACATCAGTGCCGTTGGGCGCTCCAAAATGGTGTCTGCTGTTGTGCGCTTGTGCATGCATGCGCATGATGGCAGGCGCCATTTTGGATGCCACCTGCGCTAGTGTGCGGCATGGCAGCGGAGGCAGCACACACACAGCAGCGGCAGCAGGACCAGCCATGGCTGGTCCCAAGGCCTCGGCAGGCCAGACCGGGCCCATGGGCAATAGGTTGCTGACCTTTGTCATACCTTCTCAGGCCCAGAGGAAGGCAAAGGCAAACCCACTCTGAACAAATCTTTCCAATGAAGCCCCCATGATAGGTTTGCCTTAGAGCTGACATAAATCAGAAATGAAGGCACACAACAACTTTTAAAAATCTTTGTTTTACAGTAAGTTGTTGTTGTTGTTGTGTGCCTTCAAGTTTCTGACTTATGGTGACCCTAAAATGAGCCTATCATGGGGTTTTCTTGGCAAGATTTGTTCAGAGGAGGTTTGCCATTACCTTCCCTCAAGGCTGAGAGCATATAACTTGCCCAAGGTCACCCAGGGGTTTTAATTCTGTTCATGATAGTTTTAATTCTGTTGTTGCTTAACACTGCTTTAATTTAAACTTTCTGTGTTTTGAACTACATGTGTTTTTGTTATATATTCTGCCATTTTGTAAGCTGCCTTGAGTCCATGTCTGCAACAAAGGCAGGATATAAATGAATGGATGGATGGATGGATGGGTTCCTGTGCCTGTACAGTACATGTAACCCATTTATGACAAAAAATATATATGTTATACCCTTTGTTGATGAGCCCCCCAAATATTTTCTAAGTGAGATGAGCTTTCAGATGCAGGTCAATGCCTAGGATTGTATAAGCCAATTTATCTTTGGTCCCAGGTACCTAGGCAGAATCCAAAATGAATCTTGTCTTTGGGTTACATCCCTAATTACAATGCATGTTTTAATATTCTGTCTTAAATCTCAAGAACCACAACCAAGGAGAAAGGATTTTTTTCCCTGCCTGCTTGTGCTGTTTTATCAGTGAGGCTCCTTCATCTGCCCCTAGAGAGAAAGACCTGCAAAATCCTACTGTCTCAAGAGCTTACTTCCAGGGACCATAGAGATGTGTCATAAACAAGTCTTTGTATTTAATGGAAAGGATGGAAGAGGTTAAATAAAAATAGCAGCAGCAGAGTGGGCTCTGATCTTTATTGGAACCACAACAGCTATGATGAGAAACTACTTCTCCTGCTGTGGTCTTGAGGATAACCCATCTTCTGAAGCTGCTATTTCTTTTGCAGAAGTACACACGTCCCTCCATTTTCAAAGATGTTGAGTCCATGTTCTCGATCCTTTGTGAACTGGCAAACAGGGAGGGTTAAAATGGTGCACATGCCCAGGAGCATACAGACATATTTGAAAATTTCCATTTTCGCATGTATGTATGTGTGTGTTCAGAACAGATCCACTGTGAAAATGGAGGGATGACTGTATTTGCTACTGCTGCAAAAGAAGAATTTAATTCCCTTTCTTTTCAGATAGCATCCTCAAAGGTAATAATCCCTGCCTGTTCAGTTCCTGTTAAAGATGATCCTATTCTGGGCTATGTCATGGCATATCTGAACATAAAATGAAAAGGCAACAGCCACATCTAATTTGATCCTAATACAGATAATTTCATCTCTAGGAACTTCTATAACATATTTCCAATAAACTATTTAGATAATAAATTGGCACCTATCCAATGAGAAACTAGACAGTCCAGCTAAACAGTACAGATTGTTTCATATTTTACCCCTTCCTTCTTATTATTTATGTATTCAAATGGACATGCAAATCAATATTGATCAAATATTAATCGAATAAGCACTAAATAGTAAATGGGCTGCAGTGTCAGCAAATTATTTATTTATTTATTTATTTATTGGAATCAGGTTTTTATTGTGAAGACTCTCTCTCTCTCTCTCTCTCTCTCTCTCTCTCTCTCTCCTCCTAGCCTTCAGTAATTCAAAAGATTCATACTTATGTCTTGATAACATTTTAATTATCCTTACAGCTAGGCAAAGTTGGGGTATTGGGTGGTCACTGTTTCTTGGTCAGAACAAATGTGATTGATTTTTATCCACTGAGTCTCTTAGAAGATGGCCCACACTTTTGTCATATATGGAGTGTTACATGATATCTTAAGTCTTGTTTGTAATAACAAATATGAACATTATAAAGAATACAGTTTTTTTCCATGTCTTTCTTCTGAGAAGAAGAAGGAAGCCATTTTAAGCTGTTGCAGTAGACAGAATAGAGATGAAGTAGAGCCATGTTGCTAGCCTCTCCAGCTTCATCAGACATCCCATTGGTCCTACCTTCTGGTTATCCACACATTGGGATGAACATGTGCTGCTTCAAGCTGCTCACTCATGATGCATTTCCACACTTTCAGTTTGAGGCTCCCTTAGTATAGAGGGCCACACCATCCAAGAGATGGGCCTCTAGCTTCCTTCCCAGGCTACTACTTGACCCTACCCCCTTTCTGTGGTGAGCATGTTAAGGAAACTACTCTTCCTTGTAAAAGCAGCCAGTCAGAAGAGAAGATAGAAAGAGGAGATGCCATTGTGACTGGGAGGAGATGTTGCAACCAGAAGTTCCCATATCTCTCCAACTTCCTTAGTTTACAACTTAGTATTTCTGGGTGACTTCAAAGGTAGAACATCTACTCCAGGGGTAGGCAACCTTTCCCCTTTAAGGGCCGAGGGACTTCAACTCCCAGAATCCCAGGAGCTATTGGTCAACATGGGACTATTGGCCAACATGGCTCAGGCTTCTGGGAGCTGAAGTCCCTCGGCCCCTAAAGGGGAAACGTTGCCTACCCCTGATCTACTCTGTTCCTATCCCAGAGTCTGGAAACAACCACTTTAAGGGCTAATTTGTTTTCCCTAAACTTTTGCCTTCGTTTGCCACTTAAGAATGTACTTTGCACTAATCAGATTAATCTAAAGGATAACGGAGAAAAGATTATTTGCTCATTAGAGTTTCCTAGAAACTGGCAACTTGCAATCAGGACAAGTGAAATGAGGACTTGATTGCCTGAGACAAAACTCTTTCCAACTGTTCTACAGATGAAGGCATCCACTAAGGGCCACATATACATTATGTGTGCCATTTCTGTGCTTGATGTTTACTTTTTTAAACAGTGTTCAGCCAATATCCAATCTGCATCTGGATCACAATGCTCAGGAAAGTGAGGTAGAAATCCAAATTGATGCAAATCTACATACAGGGACGCAGAAAAATGGCTAATAACCAGGTCCGCATATAGCATTCAATAAAATAATATCATTTTAATACTGTATATGGATAATAGAGTCAGTGTGGCATAGTGGTTTGAGTATTGGACTACGACTTTTCATTCCATTTCATTTCTCTAGTTGGTGGCTGTTCTGTGGTCACATGGCTGGTTGCAGACTCCAAACTTGCCCCCAGCTTTGCAGATCTTTGCACTGTCCAGGATGCATGGGGTGACTAATAAGTCAAATGAAGAAACTGTTGTCTCACTTTCTGTTCTGCTGAGTGATGTCAGTATATTCCTTCCCCAGAAAGGCATATCCTTTTCAAGGGGCAAAGAGGCAAAGAACAAGTGCAACAGCCTACTGTAAAGTAAGTATGTGAACTCACTCCCTCTCTTTCATGGCCAGTCTGTGGCAGTGCAGTAGGCACAAATAATAAATAAAAATTCAAGAATTATACAACAAAAGACAGGGATACTTAAATAACATGCACTTACCACATATCCTTGCCATATGGGGGTACTGGCACCAACCTGTGTGTGCCTTTATTTTGTGTTGACACACTTTTTTTACACTTGAGATCACTTGTTCTCAGAAAAATACTTTTCATTAGCAAGTTCCACTTCCCTTCAAGAACCTAATCATCAGTTCAGATTATTGTGAAATGGGATACAGGTCCATACAGGGAAAGGGGTCTCAAAGTACTCCAAAAACAATCTTCTCACTTTTTAATTGTTAGCAGTGCTATCCTTGAACAATTAAATATAGTTCAAGTATAGCACAGAGTGGCCCTTGTGTTTCTAAGGAGGAATGCAAAAAGCAAAGCATAGTAAAACAGATTGTATGCTCACTGTGTAATACATTTTATTTTCTCTTCTTATATGCTAGAAGTTTTAATAGAGATCTTATTTAGCCTGTCTGAGCCTCAACAAAAAAACAACAATGTAAGATAATTAACAAATTGAAAATATGTAGAACTAGTGTCTTTGCTATTATGCCAAAAGTGGTCAACAGATCTGAAACATAATGGTCACACTGACTATCTTTCTGGACTTCCAGATTCAAAGAAGCTGAATTTGTTATCATGCAGAGAAAGGAATGACGTAAACGAAAAGTTATGAGTTCCCTAGGGAGGAAAATATACACAGAGAGAGAGAGAGAGAGAGAGAGGAATATGTAGTATATGTTTAAACCATGTGTTAGAGCAGGGCAGGCAACCTTTTTGAGACCTGGGCTGGTCTCCCGTAGCCCAGGTCTCAGCTGGGCCGAGGGGGGGGGATGGCGCGTGCACCCTCCGCCACCACGCGCGCGCCCCTGCGCACGCTGCCACCGCAGCCGCTACCACCGCCGCCGCCGTAGCGTGTGCGGCCGCAGCCGCCACAGTGCATGTCGCAGCCACCATTTTGGAAGTCAAAATCATGGCCGCGACACGTTTGCGCATGCACAAGAGTACTGCGCATGCGCAAACGTGTCGCGACTGCCATTTTGATTTCCAAAATGGCGATCGCAGCAAGCACAGATGCAGAGTGGCAAAAATGCGCCCCGACGGTGGCGCGCAGCGGCGGTAGTGGCTGGGCCGTAGGTTGCTGGTCCTTGTGTTTGAGAATGGCAAGAGAATATCAACCTTATTAATCATGTGTGTGAACTTTCTTAATTTCTTTGAATTGTTAAATAGGTTTTCTGCCCAAGTATTTGACTGAAACATAATTTGACATCTCATCCAAAAAAAAAATTTCTTCATTTATTTCCTGATACACCCACACACTTATTTATATGTACACACACATGGAACTTGTGTAACAAAGGCAGTAATTCAATATTAAATGTAAATTGCCTACCACATTTCTATAATACCTCAGAGCATTACAGATGTATAACATACTTTAAAAATGTTCAGATAAATGTATCATGCTAAAAAAAGTCAATATGTGTCTCCCTCCAAATTATTATCTTTGAACATCTGTTTGCGGTGTTGTCTCTGTAAACCCCCCCTCCCCCGCAATCTCTTTTGCCATTATGAATATACCCACATTTTTCTTGTCTGAATATAAAAATATGGCCTTTCTATCTTATCACCTGGCTCCTTTCTGTTGACAATGATGCCTCTACAACTATAAAAGCATGGCTAAATAGATACTGTCTGCATCAGAACAAACCAAAACCTCAAGGAAAGCATACTGACATGTTCCAAGTTACGCCAGCATATGGTGCCTCAATAAAAGAGTATCTCTCCATAGGGTTTATCATCTTGCATGTGGTGGTAAGGTATATAAATTCATGTTCAATTGAACATTCTTTTGAGTCCATTATCCAGTTATATATTTGAAAGAATTTAGTGAAAAATGCTAAACTCCTGCCAAAAATATAACAATTGGTAACACATTGCTCTTGTCATAGAAGAACAACCCTGGAATTCCAAACTTTATGGATTAATCCTCTGGTGAGAGCTGCCCATTAACGCTTTACATGTTTGTTTGTTTGTTTTTATGACAATACATAGCAATAATTTATTTCTATAAATAGCCTCATCTTCATGTATTTATAGACTTTTAGTATATGACTGTCTATCCCCATCCCCAAAACATGGTGCTCTCAGCCTATGTCTTTTGTTTCTCAGGTTTTTAACAATAACTTGGTAAGAACTGCACAGTGCATATAACCATTAAGGATATAAGCTTTTTTAAAAGAAGAAGAAGAAGGAGTTGTCAGCTAAAAGTTGGATCTTTTGAGCATGAGATAAAGACTTTTAGGTCTCCTTCACACTGTGCAATTAGACTACTTTGGTACCACTTTAACTGCCATGGCAGCATTTTATAGAATCTTTGGGTTTGTAGTTTTCTAAGGTACGGTATTTAGAATTCTCAGCCTGAGAGTTCTAGTACCTCAGTCATGCTACCAATCCCAGGATTCTCTACGATGCAGCTATGGCAATTAAAGTGATATCAAAAAGCTATATATGTTTTGTGTGAAAGAAAGCTTTATTTATAGATCTAATTACATTTTGATAGTTTAACATTTGTGAAATTACTGATAACCCTGAGAGTTTTATTGTATTTGTTTTATCTTCCAATGCTGGGTCTTAAACTACAGTGGGCCCTCCGCATTCACTTAGGTTAGAGGCACAAGCCCCTCATTAAAGTGGAAACAACTGCAAATTAAAAACAAAAATATTATTATTCTTTTCTTGAGAAAAAACACACTTCTAGGAATCTCTAGGTCCTCCAGCACAACATTGTGGTTAAAGTCCTGCAGAAGTTGACTATATAATAAAATCCACAAAAGTCAAAGCCACAAATGTGGAGAGCTGACTGTAATTTGAAGCCTGTGAATTAATCATATATAATGGTTTTATCTTTTACTGTTAGCTGCCCCAAGAAGCATACAAATTTGAACTAACATGAAATAAATATTGCCTAGTTTGACTGGTAAGTTCTCCAGTGCCTCAGGCAATGATTCTTTGCAGTGTCTGCTATGAGAAAACATATATCTAGAATGAACTTCTTTCTCCCTACACCCCCTCTCATTCCCTCCGTTCTGGTAGCCAAGATCTCCTGTCCCAGCCCCGGATTTCCACTGCCCCGTCCCGGATTTGTCCCTTCTCGCTTACTGCCCCTCACTCCTGGAATCTCCTTCCCTTACAAGTATGACTCAACACATCCCTAAGCAGCTTCAAAGTCGGGTTAAAGACCACACTGTTTAGGGAAGCGTTCTCAGGGAGTCTGTGATCGTGACCTGGTTGTTCCTGATGTGTGACTTAATACTGGATATTTGATGTTTATAATGTTTTAATTTGTTGTTTTAACTTTTAGATTGTACGCCACAGGCAGGCTTTTTATATATTCTGGACTTTACTTGGTTTTGTACAGCACCGTGTACATCTACGGCGCTTAATAAATAAAGCTAATAATAATAATAATAATAATAATGCACCTAATCCTCTAAAGTCAACACTGGGCATGCTAAAGCCTAGGACATGTTGGCTCTGTCATTTGACAGTATGGGCTACTCGTGTGTATCAGAATTTGGAGTTGCTTTCACCTTTCAGTATTCTGAACTTCAGCTCCCAGAAGCCACAGTCAGCATGGCCAGTAGTAAGGGGCTGTGGGAGGTGGTCCAAAGCATCTGAAAAGCTGATGGTTCATACCCAGAATATTTTCATAGCCACAGTGGATGGTTTGCATAATTTTGCACAACATGGGAGCTCTGGCACAGGTTTCTGTGTACCATTTTGCTTGGGTAACAGTGCCTTGGCTTGATACAAGAGCCCATCTGTAAGCTTTGGAAAGCTGATGATTCCTTGGGCAAAGGTCACCAAACTAAGATTATGCATAATGAGTACATTTGATGGGAAAAAGAGGAATGGAGCTAAAAGTAAATGATCCTCAATGGTGGTATTTAAGGCTTAAGGCTGCTCCCAACATTACCTTTTAAAGACATAAGACTTCTCTCATGAGTCATCCCCATGTGGGTATAATTAATACAAGTAAGTTGCACAGAGGCAGTGTGCACGTCCTTTTCCTTTAGGTGCATTAATTATTTCCACATGCTGTTTTCAGATACAAGAGTGACATAAGGGGGAGGGGTGCCATGTTATTAAATAGTAACATGAGAAAGAGCCCATGTGCTCCTATTTTGGCCTGAGTGCTTAAGTGGGAGGATGGATATTTGGATGACTAGAAATAGACTGTCTTATATTTAGATATATCACTATGAAGCATCATGAGGATTATAGGCAGTACAGAGAAGTCGTAAAGATGGGAGCGGCATAGCTAGATGGGGATAACGCTTCGTGCTTTGCTGACTATCTCACAACAAAAAGATCCTGTGTCAGCTGGAAAGCTATGAATTACACTTACTTAGGATGACAGGGCCAGGCTGTCTCTAGCTCTGGCAACCCAAATCGCTTTTTTTTTCTCATGGAGAAGCTGTCAATGAGATTGAGATAAAGAGCAAGGGAAACATCCCCAGCAGTCTGAAGTCTTCCCCCCACCCCTGGGAATGCCACCAATTCTGTTGCCCACCCCCTTCCCATCCACCCCCCCCCCAAAATGAAACTATAACCATTATCACAGACTACTCTGTTTTTTTATGTTATCACTTGATTTTGAGTCTGCTGACTCAGGCTAAAACAAGCCACCTGATGACTACTTGCCTGTAATACTGGTAAGAGGAAAGAGCCAGGGAAGAAAAGGATACAAGATAGTCAAGGTGCAGCAGTTACCAAAGATTTCAAACAAAACTACTGGTGAACGTATCTATTCAGTTTAAGAGCATCAAACCTAATCTAGCCTAGAATTCTCTTCACACTGTGGCCAAACAGATGTCTACTGGAAGCATATAACCAGAACACAAATGTGATTACCCCTTTCCATCTGTATACTCCAGTAATGGATACTACAGAGAATACCACTGGTAACTTTGTTCACCAGGAATTTGTCTAATCCCCTTTTAAAGCAGTCCAAGATGGAGGCCATCACTTCATCTTCTTATAGCAAATTCCACAGTTTAACTGTGCAATGTGTGAAGAAGTACGGTGAGTCCTTGGTATCCACTGGGATTTGGTTCCAGAACTCCCTGTGGATACCATATCTGTGGAAACTCAAACCCCATTATATACAATAGAGTAATAAAATGCTGTCCCTTATAGAAAATGCCAAACTCAAGGTTCGCTTTTTGGAATTAAGAAAAATATTTTCAAGGTGTGGATGGTTGACACTGTGAATGCAGAATTTCTGGATACGGAGGACTGAATGTACTTTCTTTTCTTGGTTTAGATAGAATCTCTCGCCATTCAGCTTCACCAAATTATACATTTCAGGATTTATTTGCTAGGTAAAGACTTGCTTGTAGACCAACAGTGGCATCACCACTTCTGGTTTCACCCAGTGCAGGGGTCTTGCTTTCTGGGGGCAAAGCTTCGGCTGTAGGGGTAGGGCTTCTGGGGGCAGTGCACTTGTTCTCCTCATGAGAAGAATGAGGGAATGGCACCAAGGTTGGTGGTGGGGCATTCAGCTTCCCTCAATGCTGCCACATCATTCTCCTCATAAGGAGAACAAGGAGACAGCACCAAGATGGGGGGTTCCTCAGCTTCATTGGTGCTGCTGCATCATTCTCCTCATGAAGAGAACAAGACAATTGCACCAAAGTGGGGGGAGTGCTCATGTTCCCTTGGTGCTGCCACATTGTTTTCCTCATGAGGACAATCAGGCAATGGCACTGAGGTGACAGAGTTGACTGAGTGGTACCCCTCTTCTGGGGTGTCACCCTGTGTGGGCTGCATCTCCAGCTCCCCCTTAATGATGCTACTGTAGATCAACATTTTTAAAAAATGACTCATCTTCATCTGAAGCCTGCTTTCTCCCATCCTGCAGTATCTGAACTGGGGGAGGGGGAGTGTTCAGGTGGCTAGAACCATCCTAGAATAATTATTGTATGTTAGTCTTGAAATATAGTGAATATAAGTATAGGATTTAAGCCCCCCCCCCCCATAATCAGTATTGCATCCCAATAAGACCAATGTGGATGACAAATATGTTGAGGTGGCTAGTTTCCAGGACCCAAATAAGTATTAATAATAAA
The DNA here is from genome assembly GCA_020142125.1 of Phrynosoma platyrhinos. Lineage (NCBI taxonomy): Eukaryota > Metazoa > Chordata > Lepidosauria > Squamata > Phrynosomatidae > Phrynosoma > Phrynosoma platyrhinos. The sequence continues at coordinate 41,298,539 of CM034706.1, read as the reverse complement.
AGACAGAAAGCTGGATTTCTGAGATCAGTTCCAGACGCCATCAAATCAGGCCTGACCTAACCACTGGGCAGAGAAAGATGGCCATTTCAGGAAGCAGATTCTGAAGGGTAGAGAATAAGCTAGACTGTTGCCTGCAAGTATAATAGAAGAAGCTGTCCCAATACCTATGCTGAAAGGTCTAGTTGGCTTTTGTATATGAAATGGGAAGATAAGCCATCTTGTCCTTTACAAAATGTCTTGTTAGCCAAGCTTTCTCCAAAAAAAAAACCACACCTCATTCTGCTTAAATAAAGATAATGGAAATAGAAATTAATAGAGATAAAATATCTTCCTGGTATTTTATATGTCTCAGCCTGTTAGAAAATCATTTCCTATAGGTTTGCAAAAGGCTCATCTATTTTCTGTATCTAATCTAATAATAATAATAATAATAATAATAATAATAATAATAATAATAAATGTATTTATATCCCATCCCTCTGCAAAGCAATCGGGGCAGCTTACAGCTTAAAAATACAGCACAATAAAATCACCATCCCAAATCCCAACCCCTCCCACCCCTTAAAAATTATTAAACAATCATAAATTAAAACAGTATTTAAAATAACACAAAATACAACAATCTACAAAAATAAACAACAGCTACAACAACAACTGCTGCAGCAGGGAGTAATAGACAGAAAGGTGGGCCAACTGCTTGGACTGGGAAATCTAGTCGGGAAAGGCCTGTCGGAAGAGATTCATCTTGACAGCCCTTTTAAAGCTGTCTAAGGTCATAATATGATGGATCTCGTCTGGCAGTCCATTCCAAAGTCTGGGAGTGGTCATCGAGAAGGCCTTCTGGGAGGTTGCAGACAGCCTTGCTTTTATCAGCTGTAGTGAATTCCTCCCAGGGGACTGAATAACAGAGGATGGATTGTACATGTGGAGGTGGTCTCAAAGATAGCTTGGACCCAAGCCATTTAGGGCTTTATAGGTGATAACCAACATCTTGTACTGGGCCTGGAAACTAATAGGCAGTCAGTGAAGAGACTTCAGTACTGGTGTTATATGATCTCTTTTAGATGTACTGGAGACTGACCTGGCTGCCATATTCTGTACTAGTTGAAGTTTCTGGACAAGCACGAGGGTAGCCCTATTTAGAGAGCACTGCAGAAGTCAAGACGAAAGGTTACCAGCTCACGTACCACAGTTTTAAGTTCTGTGATTTCCAGGAAAGGGTGCAACTGATGTATCAGCCAAAGCTGATAACATGCACTCCTGACAGTCGCATTCACCTGATTAGTCATCTGAAGCGACGAATCCAGGAGCACCCCCAGACTGCTAACACAGTCCTTCACAAAGAGTGTTACCCCATCCAGGACTGGAGGTTGTATCCCAATACCTAGTTTCGGGGCTGCTACCGCTAGCACCTCCTTTTTATCTGGGTTCAGTCTCAATCTGTTTTTCCTCACCCAGCCCATTACTGCCTTAAGAAAGTCATTGAGGGGAGAGACGCCATCTGAAGTCAACCTGCTTCATCCTCCCAAGCTCTTCCGTATACCAAGGCTTATGGTTTGAAGCGGGTTGGAAAGTACGCTTGGGAGCGATTGTGTTGATAGCCTTGGTGAGATCAGTATTCCAGATGTTGACCTGAATCACCGGTGTTACAAGCCATTAAACCCTCCAAGGCTTTCTGGAATCCAGTTGGTTCCATTAGCCTTTAAGGGTGGACCAATCTAATAGGTCCACCACCCCTGGAGGGGTGAACAGTGGCTCTTAGTTCAACCTTAACCAGGAAATGATCAATCCATGACAATGCGGAGGTCTTAATAACCTCTGCCCACAGATATTCCCATTCCGTACTAAAGACCACATTGAGGGGATGACCCGCACAATGTGTGGGCCCAACAACCAATTGGGATAGGCCCATTTTTATCATGGATTCCATGAACTCCCGAGCCACGCCAATAAGATTTGACAAACTGGTCTCAAGAGGGATGTTGAAGTTGTCCAAAAGTCTGGGTGACTCCAGCAGCAACTTCGAAACCAGCTGAGTCAGCTCGGTTAGGGAGTCTGCTAGACAACAGGGTGGTTGGTATACTAACAGAATCTCCAAACTATCCTTAGTCCACAAGCTAAGGTACATACACTTGAGGTGGACTGTGTTCCGGTCAGGCATCCTGGTCAAGGTCAGGTTGATTTTATGAACCAGAGTCACTCTGCCCCCCTGACCACTCCCCCTTACCTGCTCACTAACGGAGTACCCAGCTGGGAGGGCCTGCATCCATGTTATGGTGCTATCCTCTCCCAGCCAGGTCTCCATAAAGCAAACTAGGTAGGCATCCTTGTCTAGGAGGAGATCATAGATAATGTGAGTCTTATTCTTAATTGACCTAGCATTGCAGAGGAGCAGGGTAAGGTTCTGTGGAACGACTGATACGCTCTCCAAACCATTCTGAGAAACAGTGTGAGCAGAAGGCAGGATAGTTTCCAAACATTGATCCCGCCTTCTTTTGTAACATTGCCTCACTTTGTTCCTATCATACCTCCCTTTTCCCTGCACTACTTCAATTCTCACTCCCAAATCATTCCCAATCGCAATCAAAAATAAGGATGTTGTAATGGCATAACAACCTCCCTCCCCATATTTCCCAACAGCTCATGGAGGAAGTCCTTGATAACAGTACTCGGAGAGGTCTAGTTAAACTCTGAAGCAAGCCTCCGTGAGACTCAGCCCCCAGCCGGACTCCAGCCTCAACACAGCAGCTGTCAGGTAATAAAGGGCTGAGTAAGCTAGATGAAAAAGTCCCTGCCCAGGCCCAACTTTCAGCCTGGTGTTGCCTCCGCTCCGGCCGCTCAGCTGTTGGAGAAGGGAGGAGCTGCTCCTACACTCCCTGTTTGGCTCCTGGAGCCTGCGCCACTGCTGTTGCCATTGGAGAGGCTAAGGATGTTAAGTAGCCTCCGCTCCAGCCACTCAGCTGTTGGAGAAGGGAAGGGCTGGTCCTACACTCCCTGCTTGGCTCCTGGAGCCTGAGCCTGCGCCGCTGCTGTAAATCTAAAACACTAATAGTACCTAGGAAATGTATATCTACACTTATATAGCCCCCAGTAACTGGAAAACATTTGAATTAAACAATAATGACTACAGCTAAATACTTGGGGGTTTGATGTTGGGGTAGAAGCAATTGCCTTGAAGAAAATGTTGGGATTAATTCTATCTTAAAAAGAAATCTGTGCCCTATTACATTGATTGCCTATGATGGTTTTCAATCAATCTATCAAAATTGTTAGGACTTGGAATATGGGCAGCCCTTTGGCATAAGTAGATACTGATGCTAGTGGGCAGAAACTAGGGAAGAGATACCAGCTGCACATCAAGATAATTCTCCCTTTCCCACTATCTGAAGGGGGGGCTTAGTTTTTCAGGGAAATGAACAGCCTTTTTAGTCTGACCTCAGACTGAAATGAAGATTAAAAACAATACCTGTATATTTTTGTTACAATGCCCAGAAATAGGCTTGTAGATGCAAAACCCTTGCTCCCCACATTTTTAAAAAGGAGTCTACTATGCTATTCAGTATTCAAATGAAAGCTGTCCTACAGCTGGGACAATTTTTCTCCCAAAAAGTTGCATTGGTAGACCAACCTGTGACTTTTAGGCTGAGCCTATGGGTCATCTCCTACAGCAAAAGTTGCCACTATACTTTAAGCAGCCCATTACCTCTTCACCCAGTGAGTACACCTGTTTGTCATTATTGTCTGTTATTATTATTGTTGCTCTGGTGAATTTTATTTTAAATACATTTTAATGTATATTTATTTAATATTTTTTAAGTGGTGGGCGGATCTTGGGATTTTGGCTATGTTTATATTGCATTGTGTTTTATCTGTATGGATTTTAAGGTTGTAAGCTGCCCTGATTGCTTTGCAGAGGGACAGGGTATAAATTATTATTATTATTATTATTATTATTATTATTAAAAAAGGAAAGAGACAGACAAACTTTTTTTTTCCTTCTGTTTTTTACTTGGCCAGAGAGCTCATATGACCAGCCAGGGTTTGTCCTGACATTGGGCAGAGTGAAAAAAACTGTAATCTTGTGAAGCAACTAAATAGCAGGAAATTGTTACATATTAGAATTGTCATTATTGTGGTTTTTTTCTTTGCCAGTTTTGGAGAGAGGTGCTTGTAAGATTTTGTGCCCAAATTTCTCCCCTGACTTTGATCACTATACATCTTGACTTAGACTGGGCAGAGTGCCAATGGACATTTTCACACGGGGCTTAAGGCAGACGCAATCCTACCTCACTCCGGCCCCAGTCCGGATCCTTTGCCAATTTTTCACACGACATCGCAGCAAGCCCCGGCCCATCCAGTGCCATCCCCAGCGCAATCCTGCATCATTCTGGGTCCTTTCTCTGAGTGTTCACACGACGTCGCAGCAAGCCCCGCCCCACCCCGCCCCATCCTGTCCCATCCCCGGCGCATTTCTGCATCATCCCCATTCTTTTCAATTCCTCTTTTAAAGAGGAATTGAGTTGCAGCGGCCAGAAGCAATCAAGAACCATTCCGAAATGATGCTGCTTTCACTGGTCGATCCATTCCGGAATGATTCTTGATTGCTTCCATGCGGCTTTGAGACCCCTAGTGTGAAAACGTCCATTCTGTGTTGTGCATCAGGCAGCAAAATATGAAGTCAATGGCTCTCATGGCCGGCATCCATAGGTTTTTGTGGTTTTTTGGGCTGATTCTTTGAACAGTCAATGGTAGCAAGAAGTAGAAGAAACCAGATCAGACAAAACATAGTCCCGCACCAGTTGGCCTCCTCCTTATTTCAGTTACCTCACATAGAGAGTACATTGACAAAATATCTGTGCTTGTCATTGCTTGCACTAATTTTGAAGACTCTAAGGCATTCTAAGGATTCTAAGGCATTCTGGGTTAGAGTTTAATCTGAAGCATGGGGGCATATTTGAGAATAAGCATCCCTCTTTAAAGGAAATCTGCCAGCTTCTTTTGATGCTTTTTCTGGCAGCAAATTGGTCACTCCCCCAAAAACATCTGTGACAGGCTCAATAATGTGGTTTCTGAGGTATCTTTTCAGATGACAGTGTAAATATACACATTTGCTATTCCAGGATGAATGAAAAGGAACAGTGGATCAACCTTCATAGATAATCAGACCCCTTTCTGAACATGATGGGGAAAAACACATTAGTGTAGAATCACAGAAATGTAAAAATTCCCTGATGCATGTGAACAAAGCATCATCATTCAGTTTGGATGTGTATTGTTGAAATGTATGACATACGACAGAAAGGCTTTCATTTGCTGGGTGACTGGATGCATTGCTTTAGAATAAGAACAACAGCCTCAAAAGCAAAGCAAGATTTGCCATTTGTAGAAATTAAGGAAAGTGACAACCATCTTTCCAAAACAGACTGAAAATAATCAGAGGGCCAAAGATGAAAGAAAAGAAATGTGTCTGAATCAGTGGTCGCCCAAGACATTTTCCTGCCTGATGTAGCACCCAGATGACATTGCCATTCACCACTGGAACTGAATGAAAAACAATACTTTGTAAAATCCTATTGCACCACTGAGACACCAGTTCGTGCCTTTATCTTTCCCCTTGCATACTTTCCTCTGAAGGAGGCTACTTCAGGGCACACTGTTGCAAAATCAGTTGATTGTGCTTTACCCTTGGGGACCTTCCTGCTCATGCTGTCACATCAGGCCCAGAACCTCTGCCCTAAAGTCTCACCCTCAGAGCACTACTGAGTATAGATAGTATCTAGCAAGATAGACCAATGATCTGATTGTACAAGGATGCTTCCTATCTTCCTCTTATTAAGAGTTTAGTAGCAGAGATAATCTGGCTAGTAAAGGTGAAGATAGGCCGGAGAGAAGAGCCTTACTAAAACGATCTCATGGAAAGGATGCAGGTTGAGTTTTCACAATAGTAAAAGGCAAAATGAATAATCTTTCCTTCTTGTTTTTCCCAGTGCCTCCTCCACACACATACTGGACTTTTCTAGACAGAGCGAATGTTTCCAGAGGTTATAGTATTTGTTGCAGTGGTGGGTTTTTTTGTTTCGTTTGTGGTTTGTTTATTGTTGTTTTGTTTTCTTTTTGTGGTGGGCAGGAAATAACATTTCCAAATGACATTTCTGTTGTCCTAAAATATTTTTGACAATTTGTGGCATAAACTGCAACATTTTATTCTAATCTCCTATGCTCCTCTTCCCACCCCACCTTTTTTAAAACTCTTAGCATGATAGTGCTATAGTATATCAGTGAAATGGCACTTTTGCCCTATAGTGCTATAATTCTAGGAAAATGTATGAAGAAAGGGGGGGAATGCCCTTCAAAGGATAGTATCACCTCAGCAAACTATTCCCCTACATTAATTCAAAAGTGATTTGGAAGAATCACTTGCAGATTTAAGGCAGACCCTGCCCCAAAGAATATTATGAGCAGACATGAAGGCAACACCTGATAAAACCCAAGGAACTTTATTGCAAAAACTTCCACTATACCAATCTGGAAGAGCCTAATATATGGCTACTTGTGCATTAAAAAGACATTCCAGTTCTAATTTGGAAAGAATCGTATTCATACATTGCTAATGCAGCCAAGTTGTGCATGTGTGTTATATTTGTGATTGCATACATACCTACATAGCATTGCCAACCCTCATTTTATTCCAATAGACACAAAATAGCAGATACAATTGAAAATGTTCCTTGTAAACGCTGAGTATTTTTTTTTAAGAAACACATTAAACTGGGAGGAAGGAGGAAATCATGCTAGCAATTATGATATAAACACTGAAGATGCAGTTGCAGTTTGTGGAAGAATCTATGATTCCATCAAGCTTTTACAAGAAGACATGTCAATCTCTGATCTCTCTATCCATAGCCTATGTAGAGGAAAAAATAAAATTGAGAACATTGTCAGTAGTTAAATTTGCAATCTATATGATAAAATTTAGATAGCAATCCTATACATGCTTACCTGAAATTAATCCCATCAAATTTATATCTGAGTAGATCTGTATAGGATTGCACTGTTGGAGAATGGTAGATGGCTTTTGATAATCAAATAACAACTTCCACTTTATTTATATCAAGAACTGTATCAATTATATTCATTTGTGTGAATTAATATTATTGACCTGTTTATAGGCAATACCATAGGGTGAAAGTATGGAAGCTTTGTTCTGAATATCAATGCTCAGAAGCACAAGCCAGCATTGCCAAGGGGTGAAAGAGTTGTAGTCCAAATCATCTAGAGCAGTGATTCCCAAACTGTAGTCCTCTAGGTGTTTTAAACTTCAGATCCCAGAAGCCCCAGGCAATGTGGCTAACAGTCTGAAATTCTGGGATCTGAAGTCCCAAACAAAAGTTTGGGAACCACTTATCTAGAGAACCACAGCCGGTGGTGTCACTAGGGGTGTGTGGACTGCACCAGGTGACACCTAAGAGGGGTGATTGCTTCTGTCTATCCCAAGACACATACCTCACTGCCCTACATTGCCAGCCAGGGTGCCACTGCTGCCTATTGGCTGCGATTGCTGGTGGGGTTGGGGTGCTACTGTTGCCTAACATGATCTTCCAGAAGTGACACAACTGCTGGGCGAGTAAGAAAGGGTGACGCCTCCTGTTTGCTCACCTAGCAGCTGTGTCAAATCCGGAACAAGCTGTTGGTAGCAACAGCACCACTTCCCTCCATCAGCTGGTGGGGGTGCAGTGTTTTCTGGGTCCTGTGTGGCTGCTGCGCAAGCAGCTGCACCAGACCCAGATGGAACAGGCTGTCAGGTGGAAGCATTTCTATCCTCCCCATCAGCGGCCACTATTGGGGTGTGGGATGCATTCCTGGTCTGGCACAGCTGCTGGGCAGGTAGCTGTGCCAGACTTGGAACAGGTTGTTAGGTGGCAACAGAACCACCTCACCACCATGGCAGAGATGGCCTGGCTGGTGGGGGGTGGGCAGCTGGGCAGTGGGAGGGTGTGAATGCATGAATCACTGCACTGGGGTGATACTGGTCCTATCACCACCACTGGCCACAGTTTCACTCATCCTGCCTTATAGACTGATCTGTGAATGATACTGGAAACTAGACTTCCAGAAGCAGTTCAAGCATTCAGTAAGAGGTTAAATTAAATGTGTGAGGAGGGCACCAGGTTATCCTCACTCCTTCACTTAAGGAATAGAGCAATAGTCTCAAAAGGAGAGCCTCCGTTAGATGTGGAGGCTATTCCTATGATCTGGAACACTGAAAATCAGGTTTTCTGATCACATGGGGGCTGGTGCCAGGCTACTCTGCTCACATATTCTGTTTGGGTTTGTTTTTTGTTTTTTTCTGAATGACTTTGCATATTCTTGCAATCTGAAAACCAGATGATTAAGCTTACCTGATTAAAAATGGACTCCAACCTTGTCTCTGAATCTTTATTCATTTTTTTATTTAAATTATGTACAGACCACCCATAATTAGCAAATATTCTAAGACAGTATGGAAATTAATTTAAAAATGAAGTAACAATCTACTACATGAATTATCAAATTCAACCATTTTTCTCTTGGTTCTTGCCTATTTGGAAAATGGTTTTCTCTAGCTCGAGGCATCTGTTTAAGATCCTTTCTAGATAACCCGTATTTACTAGGGATTAAAATAATTTTACACAAACATGGATGGGGGGAATAGATTAGCACTGCTGTCACATCATGGAAGACACTTTAAAGATATATGGCCAGTTTCTCTAGCTTACAATGAGTATAGTTTTGTTTCAGTCCTCCTGGATAGATATGCTGCTAAGCATGGAGGGTTGCTTTCAGCATGGTGTTAGGATCATATATAGGCTAATAGTTTAAAACATATATAAACCTGAGGTGGCCCCAGGCTTATTTTGATCCACATATATGTAAAGCTTTGACAAGCTTTTATTTATAATATTCTAGGGTCTGTAAATGCACACTACAAGGACTGAGAATTGGCATAAAACACAACTTTATATTTAATCAAACAAGAGTATGATTCAGTAGCTAGCACAGCTGTCTTAGGTTTTTCTGTATATTCTGAAAAGGCTCTATTGGATTTAGAGCATGTCATCAAAGTATGGTTTCTTTAATACTGTTGATTAGAATCATGGAATCATAAAGTTATGATTTTATTATGATTGGCCATCCAGTCCAATCCCCTACCAGGCAGGAAGACACAATCAAAGCACTCCCAGTAGATGGTCATCCAGCATGTTCGAAAACCTCCCAAGAAGGAGACTCCACCATGGCTTATTGATCCATGCAAAGAAATGTTTAAAATTATGAACTCTTCATGTCATACCCCTTCATCCAGGGATTCATCATCCATTTCTTAGCTCCCACTGTTCCTGCTGTAGTTTTCTTAACACCATTTCTCCTTTTTCAGCTGCTGCCACACTGCAGAATTAACGCAGTTTGACACTAGTTTAACTGTCATGGCTTCATCCTATATAGAATCCTGGGATTTGCAGTTTGTTGTGGCACCCAAGCTCTCTGACAGAGAAGGCTAAATATCTCAGAAAACTATAAATCCCAGAATTCCAGAGCATTGAAGTGGTGTCAAACTGTATTAATTCTGCAGGGTAGACACAGCCTCCTTCTTCCTCTTCCTCAGATTCCTCATCTTTTGAAACCTGCTAATTCAACCTTAAATTCTCACAATTCGCTGAAAGAATGCAATTCATCGCATCCACCATCTCCCTCTCTCTCTCATTTTTAGTATTAGGTACATGATTGATCTTTTGTCTATTAACATAAAAGATAACATTTTGAAAGACTGAAGATTCCTTTTAATCCTTTAAACTAAAGTCTTTTTGTGAAAGTTGCAAAATAAAATTAGGTCTTAGAGAGTAATTTAAGATTAATATTAAACCACCAGTGGGGGAAAATACTACAAAGCATTGCTGAGGTTGCTGTGGTAACTTCTCAGTTTTTCCTTAGTAGTCATCTAAATAGTCATGTAAAGCTTTCATTAGTGGCCAGCTCAAATTAGACCTTCCCCAAAGGCAAAGTGAACTCACAGATGGACTTCTATTACAGCTTTTTAATTGAATTAGTGATTGTAGTTATCCGTTGTTTTAAACAGCAGTATAAGGGCTTTTAAAAAAAAATCCTGATGTTTTCCACCTTTTAACTTTGCTGTTCCCATAGTGCCACTTAAGGGCATCATTAGTGAACATTTGGGGCAGATGCTGAAAAGTTATAATCAAAGTCATTTGCTTTTGTTTTTATGCATACACTTAATTTTCCTTTAATATTTTTGCATGATCGTTCTGACCATTGAGTTTAAAACTGCCTACTGGAAGCATATACTTCTCATCCAGCTCTTCCTTGTAGGAACCTTTAAAGCTCCCAACTCTCTCTCATAAAACAATGGAGAATGAAACAAAATAGAAAATGTTAAGGTATTTATGTTGTCAACTGATTAAGTTTAGTACACCACTAAGCATCTTTAACAGTCTACCATCATCTACTTCAGTCTTCACATAAAGGTGTATTGGTCTATGAATCTGGAGAATAGGGTTCAAATCCTGGCTTGGCCATATAAACCCACTAGATGACCTTGGGTGAGTTACACTCTCTCAACCTCAAGGGGATAGGAATGGCAAATCTACTCTGAAGGAACTTGCCAAGAAACCCCATGATAAGTTTGCCTTCGGGTTGCCATAAGTCAGAAACAACTTGAAGACACACAACAACAACAACAACAAAAACAACAAAAACAACAACAACAAGCATCTTTAATAGTCTATCATCATCTATTGCAGTTTTCACATGAAGGTGATGTTAAAGCTACAGGTTTAGAAGTCCTTAAAAGAGAAACAGCAACCATATTATGGACTTCATGAAGAAACCCCAGAGACATGGTTCACATATCACAATAGGGAAGTATTATAGTTCTGCACACAAGACCTAGGATCAGAACTGGTGAGGCCTAGCCACTACCAGAGCTTAGACACATTGCTCTTTCACTCTGTCACTGCCAGAGCTTGAACACATTGCTATAGTGTCATAAGACACTTTTCCAATCCTTCTTCTGCCTTTTTCTCTTTCCCACAAAACATTCTCAGCCTTTAAATTGGACAGTGCCCAGCTCCTGAATCTCCTTACATTCAAGTGATAATCTGCCTTATTTCTGCCATAAATAAATTGTGAATGCAGCAGCTTATATTATAGAAATTGCATATGTTATGAAAGTTTGTTTCCTGTCTTTGCATCCCATTCACCTTAACATCCCTTGCTAGAATGTGTCTACACAACAATTTATAGCAATTTGATACCACTTTATCTATCATGATTCCATTTTACAGAATACTTAGATTTTTAGTTACTTGGAATTTCTACTTTGTTGTTGTGTACCTTCAAGCTGTTTCCAGCTTATGGTGACCCTAAGGCAAACCTATCATGGGGTTTTCTTGGCAAGAGTTGTTCAGAGTGAGGGTGCCTCTGCTTTCCTCCAAGGCTGAGAAAGTGTGGCTTGTGCAAGGTTACCCAATGGGTTTCCATGGCTGAGTGGGAATTTAAACCCTGCTCTCAAGAGTCATAGTCCAATGCTCAAACCACTGCACCATGGTGGCTCTCATGCTGGAATTTTCTGCTAGAGAACTCTATTTCTATAGTTCTGGGGACTGCACTAGAGCTCTCTCAATAAACTTTGAATATCAGGATTCCATAACATGCAGCCATGACAGTTAAAGTTATATCAAACTGTTATAACTGAGTAATGCAGATATATTCCTAGTAGAGAAAGTGCATTATTAATGAACTGTTGTTTCATGCCTGTTGAGGTCATGCTTCTGCTACACTTTGGTTCACATCTAAACCAGGCTGGGCCATTGAATCAGTTCCACCATGAGAATTTCACACTTTGATAAGAGCAGCTCTCACATTCATGGTATGCGAGTTTTCAAAATGGTATACAATGCAGTATAAATGGGATACAGTGCATTATAAATGGGATGCAGGTTTTAAAATGGTATACAATGCAGTATAAATGGGATGCAGTGGCTCAATTGGTTAAGATGTTGACTCTGTTGATGGCAAGATTGGCAGGTTGGCCATTCGAGGCCCAGGTGCCACATGATGAGGTGAGTTCCCATTACTACTCCCAGCTTCTGCCAATCTATGAGGTTGAAAGCATGCAAATGCAAGTAGATAAATAGATACCAATTCAGTGGGAAGGTAAACAGCATTCTGTGCAATTATGCTGGCCACATAATCACAGAGTAGTCTCTGACAACGCTGGCTCTTTGGCTTAATAATGGAGATGAGCATCACCCCCTATGGTCGGACATGACTTGACAACCTTGTCAATGGGAAATACCTTTACTTCACCTTATACAATGCATACCCTCCAGAGATCCTGATTTGGCAAGGACAGACCTGATTAATCCTCTCTCATCCTGTTTTTTCACATTTTAAAATGTCTCAGTTTCTCTCTCCTCCCCTGGCTTTACCTCTTTGTCCTTAGTTCAAAATACAAAAGTAGTTTGCATTCAGTTAACTCAGAAGAAGGAAGAGGAGTAGATGGAACAGAGTCTTGACCTTCCTGAAAAAGTAAACTATTATAGTGTGTGTTCTTCCTCATCAATAACATTTGTCATCTTGAGTACACTCTGATGTTGTTTGGTCCCAGTTTTCATTTGTGAAATGTTACAGTGTGTGTTCCAGAAGAGGAAATTGACAAAATACCCATGAGTATTCTTGCTGAAGGAAACCCTATGAAATGCATGGGGTTGCCATAAGTCAACAGGTGACATGTTCAGTCTAAACTTGCAAATTCTCTCTGTGGATAATAAGAATTTCTTGTCTTTCTTGTCTGAATGCCCCAACACTTCATATATATCCTAGAAGCTCATGGAATTTGGTTGTTCTTGCTGAAGTTTTGATTATTTCCTTTTAAAGTACAAACACCTATACTTTTCCATAGCTAGGCAGCCACCATTGCATTCAAAAGCCCATGTTTTTTCTTCTTTTTGATTTTGTCTGGAAGTACCCACTGAGAAGGCCCTTTCCCTTGTTCCCACTAAATGAGCTTGAGAGGGTGGTGGGACCAAGACAATCCCACCACCCTCTTACTCTTACCCTTACCTTACTCTTGTAAAGGCATAAATATTCTTTAAAGCATTGTTTTGTAAAGATATATATACCTGAAACCAGGCTTCACAAGCAAGCCATCATATTAAAATACCGTATGTTCCCTGAAATCTAATTTTACAGAATGGTTTATTAATATTCTGTTAATAGACAAGCGTTTTTTAAAACTCTGATTTAAGTAGTAGGGCCAGTTCACTGTTATGAGAAATATTGTATTGATTGAATTCCTTGTGGCTATTTAAGTTTAAAATTATAGCCATGGGGTAAATTGCAGATACTACAGCTCATGTTAGTATTAAGAGGAAAATGTTACTTAGATTTGTAATACTAATTAAACTGAGCACATGACCCTGAACTTCTAAATGCAAAAGTTGATTCTGTGGTTGAAAGGATCATTTTCTTCAAAGAAACCTTTGAATTATACTGAAAATATACAGGTGACAGGCCAGTGGGGCATTATCATTGCCACATAATAATACTTTTCATTTCTATTTTGAATCAAAAATTAAATGTAGATCTTTTAGGTCCAGTTCTTACAGAGGTTCAGTCACATAACCCCCATTAATTTTAATAGGACCTGTACTGGCTTGCATTGGTATATCTGCACAGGAGTTCATGGAGAATTGGTGTTACTTTCCCTGTATTTGCTCTGTGGACATTATTACTGATTTTCATGTTGCTAAGAAATCCCTAAAAGGGGACAATGATAAATAATTGAAGCAAAAACATTCAGAGTTTTTAGAAGGCATTCATATGTGAAATATTGTAAAATGAAAATGAATCTCACATGTTAGATTAAACAGGTAAGCATAGCAAATAGCTGAAACTAAATAAACCTTTCTTCTTTCCTATCAAATCCCTGAGACCAACCCCTTGCAAACAGCTTCACCAAAAGTATAGATAAGTGCTCAAAAGGGAACTGAAAATGTTTACAAAACATTTTGGCAGAGCACAAATTGACACTACCTCTGTGCTAATTTAGACATTTCTACTTATTGTCATTGGAGGTGACATATCTACTGCTGTCATATATTACAATCATTCTTGTTTTCATCGAAGTTGGTTTCTTCTCATATGGTGTATTTTTGTATGTGTATTGCAGTGATATTGCTGGAATAGCCTGGCTGTGTTCATGTAAAAGTAGTCTTGATCATTTGTGTCCTTCAACAATACATATTTACCACTTGAAAAAAAGCTACTGTTGAAATGGACAGAGATTTGCCTTCACACAATATTAACTCTGATGTTCCACAGTAATGAGAAGCCTGTCTTTTGTCCCATACATGTAACATCATAAATGTAAGAATTAAATATATCTTCCATTTTATTTCAGGGGATGAAGCTAACTCTCCTATATCAACAGTTAGGAAAACTGGGCTCTTGGCTTTAATTTATGTATGCTAGTTTCTAGTAGATATTAAATTTGGCTGTAATACTAGAGCATACCATTCAGCTCTATCTAACTGGTAAAATATGATTTTTTCTTGTGTTGTTGTTTCATCTTAAAATGTTGCTTCTATGTTCTATGTGTTTGACTTTATGATCTCTATACTACCATGGAAAACTACCTTTGTATGGAATGTACAAAGTATGGATTTTATTCTCACAAATATTATATACCATGCATTAAAACTAGTATTGATATAATCAACTGCTACACTATTTACCATGCAAAAAAAAAATGTGTGGTTCAGATAAAAAGAGCTACTAAGTGCCAGATTAAATATTTTGTGTAGTGCCCTAATTGTTTTCCCAACAGTTTTTTTAATGGAAAGCAGACAAATGTAACTTCAGAAGGAGCATAAAGAAAAAGTAGATGTCATTTACTCCTTTTTATATCAGTGGTTCATCCATTCAGTCCCTCCTCTTGCCTCTCCCACACCTTAATTCTCCATCCAACCTGAAGGATGAATGGCTGCTTTGCATTAAACAAACAAACAAACAAACAAAGACCTATAAAAAACACAGAGCTGCACATAATATTTATTTGTTTGTTTATTTAAACTATTTATCATTTTTCTGTACACCAAGATTCCCAAAGCAATGCACAATAAATACATACAAAAGCAAATTCTTTAAATACAGATTTTAATTTAAAACATTTTAAATAATCTTTAGTGACAAAGAGCTTACACAAAGGGCTGTTCCAGACCATGCTCTTTTATATTTTATTAACATGTATTATAATAACAATTTGAAAAAAACAGATTAAAATCCAGTTTCAAAGAACAAATGAAATAATGTTTATTTGTTCATTTATATATGAACATATTTATTACATTACATTTCTATAACGACCTTTCTTACAAAGGGATCAAGGTAATATACTTAATTTTCCTTCTCCCTACTATAGCCTCCTAACTATCCTATGTGACAGGCCAGGCTGAGAAAAAAGTAACTATCACAGAATCCTTCAGTACCTTTCATGGCTCAGTGGTTATTTGAATCTCTCTTTCCAACTCCCAGTCCAATACACTGACCACTACATCATACAGGATCTTGGAATAGGTTTGGTTACCCAAAGGAAGCTCAGCATGGATGTAGCTAACCTGACTTTCCTCATGAAGGAGTTCCACGATCAAGGTGTTGTTCTGGCAAACATCTTGTCTCATGTACTCACCAATTTACCCTCTTGGGATGATGGGATGTATAAGAGGTCCCTGCTGAAAATCTGTCTATGATATTTGTCTTGGGCTGAGAGTTGATCAGAGCTACCACACTGAAATGGATTCAAGGGTGTCCATTGGCCAAGATGAGACATTGATGCAAAAGGAGATTTATAGGCGTTCAAAGGATGCAGCAGGTATTTTGCAGCAGGGAAAGCTTTAAGGCATCAGCTGAAATTATGTGGTGTTCCAGGTGTTGCTGAAACTCCCAGAATTCTTCAGCATGGCTAGGGCTGCTGGTAATTGTGATTCTATGCTACTTCAAGGAAAGTAAGGACAATTATTCTTGAATTGTTCAGGTAGTGATGTTGAGCTTGC
>CM034706.1:41245445-41266770 GCA_020142125.1 Phrynosoma platyrhinos | reverse complement strand
TTCGTTTGGATTCTGTTTGGATTGAGCCCCGTGTGATAACGTCCTTGGACTCCCCATAACCATTTTGGCAGCTCACAGACCTTTAGGAAAATTTTGATCCTCCTTGAAAAATTGCAATAAAATAGTATTTCTGTACCTCCAAGAAAAGCAGATTTGTTTATTTGGAGGTTGGTGGCTCTTAGAGATAAGTAACAATCATTACTATTACTTTTCCAGGAAGTAAAAAAACAGTTCACTCAACATTTGTCATTCAGTCTCTAACTTAAGTCACCATCTCTTAAAATAGCTTGAATCTTCGGTAATATGTATGGCATGCCCTCCAACATTTCACAAGTGAAAATGAGGACACATGTGGCCAAGCAACATTTGAGTGTGTAAAGATGGCAAAGGTTATTAGTGGGTGGTCATGGGGACACAAGCTAGGAGAGGCTGCAGCAATTTGCTTTTGCCTGTGTCTGCTGAGAAGAGCAAGGTTTTGTTCCCTCCTCTCCTCCTCGCTCAGTTAACGAAGTTTGAACTTAATTTGCAGCAACTGAAGTAAGCTGAAGATCAAGGGGAAAAGTGGGAGGAAGAGAGAGAAAATTGGGCATTTTAAAAGCATCTGAAAAATTGGGATGATAGAGGATTCATTTGGAATGTCCCTGGTAAATTGGGACAGTTAGAGACGATGACATGGGTGATTTTGTCATTACTCCAGTTTAAATGTTAGCTGCCGTTTAGCCCCACAAACCCTGCAAGGCCTGAAAAATATTTTTGAAAACAGAAGTGGATAATAAGCTGCTTCTATTTGATTTATCTCAATTGGGGGTTGTATTTTGGGGTCCATGTGGTCCATTGAGGATACTGGAGGTCTGAAGTTGCACATTTATATGGTGTACACTGATGTTGCACTCTCATAATGCTCTACAATTTTTATTTTGATTTGAGAATTATTTATCATTTGATTTTACTGTGATTGCCTTTTCCTTTTCTGCATTTCTGTGTGCTTGTATCAAGTGTTTCTTGAATTACATCCAAGCAAAAAATGTCTCCTGCTGCCATCACCATTTAAACAGTAGTAACATTTGAACTGGAGCAAAAACAAAATCACCCACACATATTCCTGCAGGAGAAGACTGTTTAAACTGTTTTCAGGGATGATGATTCAGCTTGGAAAATGTGAATGACTGTTACGAGAGGAATTGCTTTTTGGCTTGCTGTAAAACTCATGCTAATGGTTGTTGCTTATCTCTAACAGCCACCCAATATCTATCATAGTGGTGTTTGTTTTTTTAAATTTTGTTTTTGTTCTTGTTTTTTATACCAATGGCATCTATAGTTCATGAAACACTCTCCAAACTACTAGAATGACACTCCTTCCTGTACCCTATCAAAATTATAATTTAGAAAAAAACCATGTGAGCTTCTTGATTACTCTTACTTGGAAAAATGTCTTTGTAGAGACCCAGTGTGATGTAGTGGTTTGAGTGTGGGACTACAACTCTGGAGACCAGGGTTCAATTCCCAGCTTGGCCATGAAACCCACTGGGTGATCTTGGGAGAGTCACATGCTCTCAGCCTCAGAGGAGGGAAATGGCAAACTCCCTCTGAAAAAAATCTTGGCAAAAAAAAAAAAATCCCACAATAGGTTCACCTTAGGGTTGCTATAAGTTGGAAACAACTTGAAGGCACACAACAACCACAATAACAGCTCATAAATAAGAAAGATGAAAATTCCACAATTTAGGAAGACAAGAGAGTTGATCCACCATATATCCACAGTGTCAAATCAGTATTAGCTCCTCCCAAAAAGGTTGGGGAATATACATGCTAGAAATATATAGTTGAGCTTCCTTATGTATTTAGATTAAGCTGAATAGGTTATTCAGCTTATTCATTCGTTCAATCAATTTATAGCCCACATTTTTTCTCCCAAGAATGAAAGTCAAGACAATTTAAATGGAACAGACAATTAATACATGAAATGTCTAAAAGTGTTACCCCACACCATTTAGAAACACACCAATAACAAAACAAAAACAAAACAAAGCATTCAACCTGGTTAAAATAATCATCTGCAAGAAGTAAGGTCCATTGCCAAATGTCCACCTGAATAAAAAAGCCTTTTTCTGGCACCAGAAAGTCTAGAGGGCAAATTCCACCTAGCCTCCCACAGGGAATGTCCACTGTGGTTAGACGATGGGAAGATCTCTGATGTCCTTGAAGTCCAGAAAGGCTCAAATTGGAAAATATGGTTTTTCAGATAGCTTGGACCAAAGTCATATAGGGCTTACTGCCGAGTTACTTCAGTCCTATTCTAAATCCTACTTCATAGAATCATAGAGTTGGAAGAGACATCAAGGACCATCCAGTCCAACCCCCCCTGCCATGCAGGAACTCCCAATCAAAGCATCCCCGACAGATGGCCACCCAGCCTCTGCTTAAAGACCTCCAAAGAAGGAGATTCCACTACTCTCCGAGGGAGTGTGTTCCACTGTTGAACAGCTCTCACTGTCAGGAAGTTCCTCCTAATACTGAGGTGGAATCCCTTTTCCTGGAGCTTGCACCCATTGTTCCAGGTCCTATTCTCTGGAGCAGCAGAAAACAAGCTTGTTCCCTCCTCAATATGACACCCCTTCAAATAGTTAAAGACAGCTATCATATCACCTCTTAACCTTCTCTTCTCCAGGCTAAACATCCCCAGCTTCTCTAAATCTCAGAGAATTCAGTATGACTTGCTTCTAAATATGCATATGTATTTCTCAATAAACATATTTAGAATTGATGTTCTCATCTGATTTAAACCAAGTACTCTTATTATATAGCAAACATGTACATTTCTATACTGCTTATCAGTGTACTAGCACTCCCTAGGCAGTTTACAATGTGTAAGCCAATTGCCTCCAATAAGCTGAGTATTCATTTTACTGCCCTACAAAAAGATGGAAGGCTGAGTGGACCTTGGAGCCCTACAGGATCAAACGTACAACATTGTGGCTGCAGTACCAGCATGTATACACTGAGCCACCAGGGCTTCTTACTAACTTGGCTTTGAATTGCAATTAAACTAATAAACTATTTTAATTAACTTAGACTGCGTATCAATGTCCAGATGCAAAATTTTCAGCATCTATTTAGGGATTTTGGTAACGTAGTTGTTGCTGTTGTGTGCTTTGAAGTCATTTCCAGCTGATGGCAACCCTAAAGCAACCCTATCATTTTCTTGGAAGGATTTGTTCAAAGGGGATTTGCCTTTGCCTTCCTCTGGGGCTGAGACAGTGTGACTTCCTCAAGGTCACTTCATGGGTTTCCATAACTGAGATGGGATTTGAATCCTGCTCTCCAGACACATAGTCCAACACTCAAACCACTACACGATGCCAGTTCTTTGAATAACTGTAAACACTTTTAAAACATAAATCTATCAAAAATTGTGTAAAATCAAAGAAAAACACATATCAATATTAAAGTACCTGGTATTCTGTGATGCTAATTAGATAATAAGATCATCATTTTAGTAGTAAAAAATCCTGAAGCAAAGTTTTTCTAAGTGACTATCTTTCTTGCTTTGCTGTTACTTACAGTGTTCATTACAGGAGACAATAATTATTCAACAACTTGTCCTGTAAGATTAAGTATTAAAATAGCTTTCTGTGTACTATCAGGGCTGGCCCTGCCATTAGGCACAATGAAGCAGATGCTTCAGAGTAGATTTATGGTATAATGAAATGGCAGTCCATTTCTGGTTATTCATGTAATACCATTGTACATTCATTGTCAGGGGCTTGTGGGATTCTGTGACTCAGATTCCAAAGCTGGATGGATCGCCTTGAGTATTCTGCACCTTTTTTTTTTTCCAATCCAGCAAAATGTCTAACATTTCCCCCTGTCGTACTAACAAGTCATCCTGCAATCTATGTCAAGAGTTTCAATTCTATTATTAAAAGACAAAAACAAAATAGCTACCAATTAGGGGTTCTTTCACCTTGCCGATACCCACAACAGCTCAAACAGCCAAGTGGTGGGGCATAGTGAGGTGATTTTCCGAACAAAATGTTAGGTCATTTTGTTATTTTTCTGATGGTGCATCCACGCCCCAAGGGAATTCTAAAATGAGTGACATAATAAACAGTGGGAGTAAATTGGCTGAGTAATTGGTAATGTTTCCCTTATAGAAGCAGCAGCAGCAGCAGCAGCTTTCCATACTGTAGACCTGTTCAGTCCATCAGTTATGTATATGAAGAATTGACTTGCCTTGGGACTGTGGTGAGAATGTGTAGCATCTTTCCACTTTAAGTTGAAAACCAACTTTCACTTACATATCATGTAACATATATAGGTTAGTTAAGTATAACAATCTTCCTTAATATGATGTAATATGTCTATGTTTTACCAAATACTTAGGGATTCCAGGGAGCATACAAGCTAAAAATCTTTAAGTGGAGTGGAAGCATTGATTCCACAAAGAAAATATCGTGCACATGGCCCATACTATGCAAAAGCATTACTACATTCATGCACATCTTAGCTGCACATATTCATTTCAATGGATTCTGTGCGAGAGATTTGCCCAGGGGATTATGCCCAAGGTTATTAAATCTGTCCTTTGTTAGCCTCTACTGCAAGAATGCAAAATAAACTGTCCATCTGAGCAAGAGAAAAGGTATCCAAATTGAAGTTTTACTGTTCATCATGCAGTGCACATTGTTCTCCAATATTGTTCAAACCACAGGATTTCTTCACTAGAAACAGACTTTAGAAATAGACAATGGAGATGTAATAATGAAAAGAAAAATGACAAATTCTTTAATCACAGCTGCACATGCAGCATTGGTATTCCTAGAATGTTTTAGAATAGATATGTACATTTTTCTGCCCATCAAACACTTAATAAAAGATGGTTCCTCTAGGCAATTTGCAAACTATAGTATCATCTAGATATATGTCAGTGTAAATCAAGAACCTTCTATTCACAGTTTTTTCTAAACAAGTACAGCATTACCTTTCCTATCCTTGTTTCTGTCAAAGCTTCATAAATCTATCACAGTGCACTGTCTTCTTACAAAGCAGTCAAAATCACAAATATTTAAAGATATGGTAAAAGTACACATTCAGCAAGATAATCATCCTAGGAGGAGCAGGTAATTTTCTCCAGCTGAGTTATATATTTTGCTGTAACATAACTTTAATAGACATCAACTAATCACATTTAAAGTCTAGCTCTATTATTTCACTTTACCCATGAACTATTCCTTTCTCTGACCTTAATATATATGGTGAAAATAGACATGATTTCCCCATAAATTGTTATCTATATGAGTTCCCTCCACCCTGCATATTTAGGATGGGACTAGCTGGACAAGGCATAGCTATCATTTTGCCAATTTTAAGATGCCACTCATTAATTTCTTTTGATCTAAGCCCTCTAATTCTATCAGCTAAATAAGGAACCCTCAAAGCTTGTTTGGGATCTTTTGAAATTTTTCTGTAGTCTTTCTTTGAGTTTTAATCTCTTTAAATCTAAGGTTATATAAAGAATTTAGAATATGAGGTATCACTTCTCTTGGATGTATACTTTATAGGTCTGTATTTATTGAATGCATCCGTGGGCTCCCTTAGGATGTGAAATGTATGGAAATATATGTGCATTACTAAAGAAAGGCCTAAATTTATTCTTTCTCCACATCATGCTGTTCTTTGCAGGCAAGGTTTTTAATTCAACACAGAGCTAGAATGAGATGGAGCCAATTTCTTGGTCTATATGTGTGACAAATGCTAAAAGTGGCACTAGATTAACAAATTAGTTGAAGTGTAGATCTGAAAAGATTTTTTTTTTAAAAAAAAAAAAACTTTTTGCCTCCCCCAATAAAGACATATGCTGTACTCTAAATGAAGCTTTCTTTACAGATAATGTAAGATGTGAGGATCTTATATTTTACACTAATTTAAGACAAAAAGGTGATGTGTGGGACAGGTTTTTTTTAAAAAAATAGTAACCAAAAATAATAATATTGAGTTAGTGAATTATAGGGTGGGAAATTAGAACGTGAAGTCAAGTGCTACTTCCCTTGATTGCTCTCAGGTTTAGTGTTCAATGCTTTGCTCTATTTTGGTTGTATTACTACTTCTACTACTATTACTAAAATGAAAATGCATGTCTGTGTTGGTCAAGAGGCTGGAGAAGAGATCATGCCCACATACAAACATACACAGAGTATAGACACATGTGTATTTATAAAAAGTTATCTTAACAGTGGCTCAAAATAAAAGGTATAGAATGTGACCTTTTGAACTTTAATCACTTTCTTGATATAATCCAGATCTAACACCAAAAAGTAAATAAATAAAACCAACTATGACAATAGAATAATTCACACTATAAAATTTGTTCATAAATGGCTATGCTTAATAATTACACATGTACATATTAATTTTTTGTTTACATAGATTCATTTTACATGTCCTTGTTTTTAAGATCCTAGTCATTTAGATCAAAAAGATTTTAGCATATGTTTTGGGATTCCTTCATCCATGCTACTTTTAGAAGCATATCATATCTCACCTGTTTTGCTTTTGTCCAAATTACATAAAAATAATAGCATTCTTTATTATGTGCATTCCTACTTTCTGAATCCTAACCTGATACTGATGTTTAAAATTCAAGTGGAGCCATATTCAGCCTGTATGTCTCAGTCACCCGATCACCCGTTCACATATCTGTTCATGTTGACAAGTATGTCATAATACATCAACACAAAAATCAGCACAGAAGAACAAAAAATTCATCACCTGACAGCAAGGGGAAAACTGATTTCTACTATTAAATTAGTAGAAATATACCATTACTTCAGTATCAATGAGGGCACTAAGGTTAAAACTATTCTGCAGGAGAATCCATGTTGTCTGTCTGAAATAATATTTACATGTAAAAATGTAAGGTCCAAGAGCCAAGGATCAACACTGAAAGATACAGAATCAGCTTCTATTCTGTGTCTACCATAGTCACAAAACATTCTTTTTCCCAAAAGAAACTTGGGCAGGGACTTCAGTCTCACAAATTCTTTTCAGAGGTGCATTGTTTTACTACTTCAGAAAGATTTTGATCTTGAGAAGCTTTGACTTTGGCAACTCACTCAAAACTTAAGTAAAGTCTAAATAGATACCCCCCTCCCACTCCCAAAATTCTTCTTTCTTATTGGCAGAGATAAGAGTTTTTAATATACTATTCTGAGCCCTGGTGTTTCAGCAGGAATTTAACAATACCTGGAATAAATAATGTCTTTTGCAGCCCGGGGCAACAGCTGCCACTTATACATTAATTCTGCCCCTGTTTGAACACTCTCCAACATATGCACTTCTCTTTTGTCTGTTATCCTAGAGTTGTGTTATTCCCAAATATTGACATCATCTACTTTTATCAGTACTAACTGCTCTGAAGCTTCCTAGTCTCATGCTCAGCTCTATTTCTTTCTATTGATTATCCTCCTCACTCCAGCAGGTACCTAGCCGGAGATGCTGTCTTGAGAAACAGCTTCCAATGACTTTATACGCACAATTTACACGGAATTGTTTAAAGAAGATATTAGCCTCAATACAAATCAGTGAACCTCGTTTAGTCAATACTGCACAATTCAGCTGTTGGCACCCTGTCACATGTTAGTCTTTAAAGTCAACTACCATACCCAATCTGCACATTAGCCATAGTATTTAGTTTCATATTAAAATGAGGCAAGGTTCTATTTTGTTTTTTACTTAACTTTTGGTTTAAATCTCCTCGGTGCCCTTTTTACATCACCTCACTGAGCCATATGATAGTAATATAATTTTAAGTATAAAAACCTGAGATTAAATGCTTGATTTTTGACAGTGTCCTTAAATATAATAAATTCAAAGGGAAATACTGTTAGGTTAAAATGGAGTGTTTTTCATTAAGTCCAATCAAATGGTAGACAACAAAGGATCTTTTATTTGAGAATATGAAGTGAAAATGAAAACCAGAAAACCTTTACTAAGAAAAGGTCCGGCTAAATTATGTTGTAAGGAGCTCTCCAGAGTGAACCTTGTTGTTTCGCTAAAAGTGAATTAAACTAAGATGCATTATAGAGGGAATACTATACCAGCAGGCAAACCTTAGTGTTTCATGGAAATGAATATAAGGCCCCAAATTCATTCAGCTTAGAGAGGGGAAATGTAAAGGTTATATATGAAAATAAATACTGCAGCATCAAGTCTGCTCCATTTTAATAAGGACAAGGCTTGGAGATGAATATATCGACTCTTCTTTCTCAAAGCAATGGTATACTATTGTGAGTTCATCCCCAACTTATTCTCTTTTATTTGTCGAAGTATTGCTGCATTAACATACTAGTAGACAAAATACTTCTGCAATTATCTAAAAATAACTGTCCCATGTGTGATCAAATTATATATTGTTGTAACACATGTGGAATTTTTAAGCATTTGAGTTGGATTCAAAGTCTTGGAAAGAAACTGTACTACATTTACTGACTTGTAGACTCATATGAACAGGAATGAAAAAGTGTTACTATTACAGTTTTGAAATACAAATGCATTGTATGTCCTTTATTTATGGGAGGGATCTTACACATCTCCTGCTCAATGTAATATTTTTAAAGGAGAGACCAATGTGCACAAGATGTCAAAATTACAAGTCTGATCTATTTTCAAGAAAGGATGAAGAATTTCAGAATCTGGAGAACAAAGAAAAGGAATTCTGAGCAGAATGGAAACAGTATTAGACATTGATTTTAAATCTGTTACAGTTAGTCTTTTTTTAAATATATATAAATATATATATATATATTTAACATGTTAAGTTATGAACACAGCAGTTCCTAGGAATATTTCTTCAAATGTCTGTGTGTGTGTTTAATGGCACACTCACACACTCATAGAAACACACCTGGTGAATGTGTTTGTTTAAACATAAAAGATACATTTTATAGGGGTCCTTTCTTCTTGCTCTTCTTCTTCTAAAGATCTCAGGAACGAGATACAATTCTGGACCCCAGGTAGCAGAGACATGCTGAAAGATGACCAGGCTGGCTTTTTACACACACACACACACACACACACACACACACACACACACACACACACACACACACACTTATAGCTTCCTGACACTAGTAGAATAGCCTTATCCCCCTCACTAAGATTCCACTGAGAGCAATTCACATATGAAAGGGTAAAATATGCAGGAAGGACTGAAATAACTGCATATTCCAGCAGGAAAAAAAAAAAAAGAGATATGTGGTATGGGAATTTCTTATCCTTGTGGCTGCTGCTGTTCATGTCTGTGCTACTTTAGAAAGCTGAAGTCTATCTTCAATTAATTGAAAATATGTTATTCTAACTATACAACTGGAAGCAGAAATCTGACAGCCATTATTAATTTCTATCCATTCCTATAGCTAGCTTCATTTGCTTGCATGTTTGTTGGTTTGTTTGTTTGTTTGTTTGTTTGCAGTGGGGGGGAGTATATTATGTTCTTCAGTATATTATGCTAATCTGTATGCTTATGTGTATCAAATACTGTTTCAATTACAGTTTCATATGTCATTTTAAATACTAATGGTTATGTTTATTTGTTCTTTTGAGTTCACAGTATAGTAAAGCTGCTAAAGTCCTGTAATTTTGATTGTACTAATTTAATGGCAGCAAAAGGAAGCTAAAGGGCACAGTGCAATCATAATTATGATTTGTTTGTTTTTTGTTAAATCCCTACTGTTTTCATCTCAAGAGTAAAGCACAAGCTGCGAATATCTTCCATTCAATGGTACTTAAATCTGATTAACTGTGGCTGAATCACTATCATAGTAATGCCAATGATACTGTATGTTTGATGTGCTGTATGAGATTGCATTTTTTAAAAAACATAAATGTGTATAAACAATGACACATAAGTATATATAGTATCAACAGATACTCACCTTCCAAAAGCAGAATACAATATGTATCATCCTATAACTTTATATAAGATTAACATTTTCTGAAATAATTAAAATGCTCTGTCAATGTTATCTTGCCTATTTTTATTACAAAATGGTGTAAGGCAAAAAACAAAAACAAAACAAACCCACACCTACCAATATATTCTGCATTTGATACCATTTAAAGCAACATCAAGTTAGGGTATGCTGTAATTAATCTTTAAAGATATGATACTGCTTTAAAAATGAGGGAACTGGATTCTGAAGCTGTTTAATACTATTGGAGATACTATGAGAAGCTTCTTTTTAAACAATCAAAATATAATCTCATTTTTTAAAAAAATCCGTATGGCCTCCATAAAACTGAACGTTCCCTAAGGACAAATGTCTAAAAATAAAGTGTTTTTTAAAAAGTAAAGATTGATTAATATTATAAGAATTAATGTGCATAGTTTTCCTGTTTAATTTGGGGTTTCTTATATACATTTGAGGGAAGAAAATTGTCCAAATTAGTGGAAATTTGATCTAGCAACTCCTGCATTATAAAAAACAAAACAAAACTATAATCTAGTTCATTTATTAGCATGGTGCTGTTAGTTCCCTTAGCTTACTGGATATTGAGAAGGGGGGTTGATTTTGATAAAGCTTACACATTTTACATTTATGATGCGCCAGTATCAGTGTGTCAAATTCCCACAACAAAATAGAAAGGGATGTCTAGATTTACCAGCTAACATGGCCAACTTCCAGAAAGCCATATTATTAAATACCATTAATGTCCTCAAGGTAAGCATCAACTGAGAAAATATCATATTGTTTATGATATATCTAAAGCCAAATTATGTATAAAACAGTCTAAATGGTTTCCTGCTCTCTTTAATCAGTTTTCCATAGATGTTCATACAGTGCACTGAATAGGGTGAAGCTATTAAAGGAACTGTAATTGCCTTCCTGAAGTAATAATATATCTGATACAAATGTCAATATAACCCTCAACAATTCACAGGTTCTGTGCCAATTGTAGTGATTTTGGTTTACAGCATGACGCTACACATATTTACTTGGAAGAAAGTTTCTATCATTTCAGTTGCTCTTACTGATGGGTAGGTACACTTAGAATTGTATCTGTAGAATATTATGTATGCATAAGGATTTGCCCATACTTGCATATAGGACATCAATTCTTGTGCTTACATTAATGTATGTGTGCACAGAAAGGGAAGAAAGACATATAATAATAAAAGAATTCAATAGAATCATGGTCATTTCTGACCCAGAGAATAAAATGTACAAATAGCTAAATCCTATGCATGCTTACATGAGCAAACATTTCACTGTGGTCAAAGGGGCTTTCACCTATGTTAGTGTGCATAGGATTGCAGTAAAAAGGAATACTAGATTATATTGAGCTAATGATTTTGGATCTGTATGTGGAATGAGAATGTATTATATTGTTAGACAAGAGAAATCCCAATCATGACTATTAAATTTAGTAAAGGGAGCCCCTGAGCTTGCATCTAATGTAAACAAATTCTGTTTATACCCAAAGGCCTAGTCATGGACCTATTTTAGAGGGGTGTGTATGTATGTGTGTTAAATAAACTGATTGCTCTGTCATGTTTCCAGATCATTGTTTGTCAACACCAGGACACTATAAATGTTCCCAAATGGGACCAAATCTGGCAGGAGGATCAAAGATGGTTGTCCATGGTGAAAGCAGCAATTGATTCTCAATGGACTCACAACTGCTCTGTAGTAACTAATAATTAGCTGAGTAGCTAAAATGCAGGGACTTTAGCAAAAAAAATCTATATTAAAATCTGCATTTTGTACTGGGACTCATACACAGACAACAGTATGCAAGTTTGCAATTTTCATTAACAGGAGAAATACTGCTTTTCTACTCATACCCCTAATGTTATGATACTTGTACTTACAATGAAGTAACTCTGACCAAAAAAGTTGGTGAGAGATTAATATTTGTGGAATTGAGTTTTATGATTACATCAGAAAAAAGAGATATATGCTGTCAGTTTTTCATCTGTTATTGACAATTATCACATGATACTTTGGTCATTTGAAATGCACAACATTTGTTGACTCTTTATGACAGCTATTTCAACACGCAGAAGTGGTACCTATCAACAGGATGGAAGCCTGCACTGAATGGCTTAGCATTTCAGTCCAGCCCAAACAAATAACAGTCAAGGAAATGTTTTAAGCATATAGATATGGATGTTACTGTTTTTGAAGTAGAAATTTTAAATATCTGAATAAATACTAATGCTACTTGGACTTCCTATTTTTGAAACAAATATTGTTTTAGAAAGGAGGCAAGAACAAGCAAATATCTTTCTAGAGTCCAAGATTAAAATTTACTGAAACAAGCATATTATCTTCAAATGTAATTTTCTATGTATTTGCTGTTTTAATACTTACATGCCTTATATATTAGGTATAAAAACATTGTACTTAAGCTTGTTTGATTCCAATGTCCCATTTCAGATCTCTGCTAGTATTTCAAAGTGCACATATAGCTTCCATGCTTACATGGCCTCACCTTTCCCTTCAAGGGTAGGGAAGGCAATAAATGGGGTTAAGCCTTTGCATGTGTATGAACTCAATATACACACTGGAGCACTTGTACACTGAACTGTTGTAGCTGGTAGCAGTAAAGCTACACAAGATCCACAATACACTCAGTTGGAACATTAGGCTTCAAATTCCTATTATACCATTTACAATGGTAGTACTAAACTGGTACTGTGCCTAGAAGTGCCTAAACACTATTTCACTGAACCAATAAACTTATCCCATTCCCAATAGAAAAATGTTAAGGATGAAGAGGACTGATCTCTGAGTGTTTTCATAACAACAGAATAATACAAGCATTGCTCCAGTATTCCATTCTAGTTTCACAGGAACAAAAGACCAAGATTAGGATTAGATGCTTTAGATCTGTGCTCATTTTACAAGTAAGTGCACCCAATCAGAAAGAAGATGTATTTCTTGGAGTAAGATGGTTATATATGGCATTCCCAGGCACTGAGAGTCTCATGCCAGAGTATTTGGCCAACCAGACAGCAGCCACTCAGCTACCTGAACAGAACAATGTAAGGTTCCACCAGATAGTTATCTGGGAATCATATCAATACAGTTGTCCCTCCATTTTTGTGGACTTGAAATCTGCGATCCTCGCTTATCCACGAGGGATGAATGAAGGGGCACAAAATGGGGCACGTGCCTGCTCACCTCCACAGACATGTGCCTCCATTCAAGCCAATAGGGCTTGAATATTTGCATTTTTCCTTTTTCGTGTGTGTGTGTGTGTGTGTGTGTGTCTGGAAAGGATCCCCCACAAAAAAGGAGGGATGACTGTAAATAATCCTTTAATTAACTGTAATTTAAAATAGAGATAGATCTTATTATATTCTAATTTGAATGTATTTCAACCAAGAAAGAAAGATGAAAATGAAAACCCCAAAGCAGTTTTTAACACTTTTACTTGGGCTAAATCGAGGTATAAACTTTAATGGCAAGTCGGTGCATGCCCTATTAATTTCAATAAGATGTAAATGTGGTAACCAAGCCTGAGTTGAGATTTTTTTTTATAATAATTGGTAGAACATTGCTAATACTGTAACATTACAAACTTTTCAATTCAAAACCAAACCAAACCAAATCCTAAGCAGTTGAGGTATGCACTACTTTCATTACATTTATAGCTTATACAAATAAACCTCCAAAGGTATATGCACCTTAAATAAGACAATGCCCAACTTTTTAAAAAAAAATTCCATTTGCCTACCGATTTTATAACATTTCTCAAAATTGTACATCATAAACCATTTATCATTGTAGTATCATAGATAACAGAAAGTTATCTTCCTTTAACGTTTTAATTCTGACCTGATACTGATGCTTAAGATAGGTCACACCAATTACTGCACTAGTCAGAAAGAAAAACTACTTTGTTGTTACATGAACATTACTGTGACAGATGCAAAGGCAAATATTTCGTTCACTAAGGTCCAAAACACACTGCAGAAATAATCCAGTTTGAGACTGCTTTAAGTGCCCTGGCTCAGTGCTAGGGAATTCTGGGAACTGTGGTTTTGTGAGACAGTTACCTTTCTCTCTGGTGCCACAATAAACTACAATTCCCAGGATTCCATAGCACTTAGCCAGGGTATTAAAATGATCTCAAATGGGATTATTTCTGCAGTGTGTTTTGTACCTAATATCTGTATCTGATCAAGAACAGTTCCCTTAGATACTCACTCCTGTTATCAGTGTGGACTGAATGGGATCAAAACCTGGTAAAGTGAACCCATGCACACTGGTCATAAACAACTGCACCAACTGCACTGGCATACCAATCAGCATACCATCGATATAATGCTGGTTTTCATCTTACTCTGTACATGAATCACATCTTCTGTAACTGGATCACTTTCTTGAGCTATCTGCTTGGTTTTTCTAATAATTCTTTGCACTGTGCTGACACACATTCGTGTTTTCTAAAAGTTCAGAGATATGCCTGTCAGTATTATTTTAACCTGAGAAGTATATATCTCTCTGTTGGAGAAAGGAGCTAGAAAAATTACCCCCAATTTTATTGTATGTACTGCACTAATCCCACATTAGCATCTTATTTTAAGCATTAAGCAAAACAAATATTAGGAACAATAAAGTGAAATAGTCATTATACTCAAACGTTATTTTCCAAGTAATAGCCATGTTACCCTGTTTCAGTATAAAAGACAAAAGTTAAGAGTAGTCTTGTGACACCTTAAAATTAACCAATTTACTTTAGCATCAGCTTTGGTGGATTAAAGACAGAAGAAGTGTGCTGTAATCCACAACATTTATGAGCAAATAGAAAATAAATAAATTCTTGATAAATGGGAAAGGTTGGTGATAGAATTCAAAGACATAGCTATGTTAGTTTGGATCAGTATGAAAAGTGATTTTGTAGCACCTTTGTGGACTATATGAGAGAAGGAAATTGGTAGTATAAGCTCTATGAAAGCTTATACTACCAACCTCTTTCTCCCAGTTAATATCAAAGGTGCTACAAGATCCATTTGTACGGACATAAATTGATTAATCTGAAAGGGTGGTACAAAAGTCCCTTTTCTTCCTGTTTTTATACTCAAATACTGTGAGTATTGTTGAGATGATGATGACTACGATGATGGCAAAGATGATGATGTGATGATGATGAATATTGAGGCATTGAAATAGAGAGAAGACTAACAGAAATGCAGATTCCTGCCTCGAGGCAGTTACAATTTAAAGTTTCATGACATCATAGGCCATTTAGGAAACACAAGGTAGTTGAATGTAGGTTAAATGGAAAAATAATATATCTTCAGTTCATTTATATTTGCGTTGCTCATGCTGATTCAGTAATCAATGAGGAGTAAGGGTTGGGCCAAATATTAGTATATTCTGTGGAGAAATGTTGGATGTAAAGGAAGAAAGATGACATCTGATAGGTGTCCTGGAAGATATTTCCAGGCATAGTTAGCAAGGGAGAATTTACACAATAATATAAAAACACAGAATACTTTTAAATATAAAAATAATAGTACATTTTAAAAAGCAATAATCAGAACCAGGCATGTATTGAGATGTGACAAGAGAGAAAAAAGGAAAAGGAAAGCCACAGAAGATTTTGCAGACATGGAAAGCATTTATTTGCTTTCCTCAGAATCTGGAAACAGACAAGAAGTTAGTGCCAGAGTTTAAGGAGAGTGTTATGTAGCCAGAACAAAATGAGGAGCAATGGGTCTGATGAAATAACTGTGTACAGAGATAAGAGGGATGAGGGAGATGTGTATTTTTTTAAATGCAGCAATAGTATAAATTGTATGGCAGTCCTTTAAAACCTGTTTATTTACTACAGTCACAGGAATGATCTTTTTTTAAAAAATATTTAAAGGTAGACTATAATTGGAGATGGAAAAATTTGAGATAAAGTGGTTCCTTGCTTGTACAAAAAGGGTTTCGGCCTAATTATTTTAAAGTATAATTCAACCAACATTTTCTCATGCTTAGCTGCACTGAATGACACTATTTGTGCTGCTGAAACTGAGCAGGTTGCTGTCAGTTTAAAAATGACTATAATAAAAGTGACCATGAAGATGGATCTTGTGATTTTGCGTTTCTAATCAGTCATCTGTGAAGAACACTTTTGCTTTGATTCAGCAGACTGGTGACAGCCATGATTGATAGTGCATGAGGATGAAAAAAGGTTATTAACTGTCTTCCTATTAAACTCAATGTATTACCCCTCTAGGTGCATCTCATACTTTAACTTAAAGTACTTACTCAGGTAAGGTCAAGAATGAACTCTATAAACACCATATCCAATCCTGTTGTAGATGAACAAGGAACTCCCAATATTAATGTTTTTGAGAGAACCACAATAAATAATATTTAAATTATGTTAACTTTATTATATGGTCCAAAATAAAAATACTTACTATCTGTCCAAAACTAGTAACATACTAGAGATGCCACTTCAGCATATGAAATTCAGAATAGTCACACCAACAATAGTACATCAAGCACAAAATGTATGATCCAAAACAGACACAAGATGTCAAGTGGTTAAAAGTCATTGAAGAGTGAAACTCTTTTACTGATACTGAAACTCTTTTTTTAAAAAAATAGAATTTTATATGTTAACAAAACATGGAAAATATATTGGCGAGAAAGGAAAAATTATGTTTTGAAACAATGCTTCTGATAATTTTTGTTTAATTTAGAATTTCTATCCAGTTATGATTTTCATTATTACTCATTTCCCCAAATATGGACATAAAAAGCTATGTTTAGTTAATTACATTGTGTGTGTGTGTGTAGATTTAAAATATCTAGATAAGACTCATTTTTTAATATGTAATCACAAGAAAGTATGAAGAAAGATTTTGAACAGGATAATATGTTTTGTTTTGCTATTCTGCCAGTGTCGTGAAAAAAGAAACCCATTGAAATGTGCTATAGTAGATACTACATACAAGACTTATAAATATTATTCATACATGAATTTGTTCTATCAGAATACATATATCTCTATTAACTCTTCTAATTCAACTATTAATTTAAATGTTACTACATATGAAGCAATTTTATAAATGAAAATATATCCCTACTCTGTAATATTTTTAAGATCTCAACTCCATTTGAATTACTTTGTTGATATTTTCAGTTGAAAACTCTCAGTAACATGTTTTTAAACAAAAGAAACTATGATATGTGGTGTTCCCACTCTTCTCTAACAGAAGGTATAATTAGTTTAAAACAACCTGTTATCTAATTCTTCTATAATCAAATAACTTACACAGTGTCACTGAAAAGATATAGGCATATTCTTCCATGATTATCTTTCAGAACGTTTCTGCATTTTACAATGACCTTTAATCCAGCAGTATAATATTTCTAACTTCTTCAAACAAGACTTTTATTTAAAATTAAAATTCTTACTATGTTCAACTGTAAAGCAATAATTCCAAGCAATAACCCTTTTAAAAACAGCTGCTTTAATCATTTACATTTTTTTTACATCAAATACTCTGTTATATATGAATCTCAAAAAACTGAAACATTCCATTATCTTCCTTCTCACAATGGTGGCACATTTCTACAACTGAAATACTGCAACTAGAATTAACATCGAGAATAAATGTATAGTAACTAACTATATGGTACCACATTGCTTCAGAAGGAATGTTAGACAACATTTTATAAGGTCTCTGTTGCTGTACATTTTGTTACCCTCAGGTGTGAATCTGGGAATATGCACTAGTTTTCCTATCTGTAACATTTCTGCTTTTTTATCAATTGAAATCCTATCTTAATCCCATGAGAATGTATAACTGGTGTGCTTTCATTTAGACAATTTGAGGGTTGTCTCTGTGGATGCTCTTGAGCAGCAGTTTCAGAGGTGAGGGATATTATAATTTAGATATTAGGTAGACTTCTATACTGGACTTCGAATTAAGGCTAGAATGGAAGCGGTGTTAGGAGTGATGAGAATTTCCTAATTATACTTTTTAATATTTCTTTTCATGTGTACCCATATCTATATTGTAAATTATTTCAGCTGAAGAGGAAAGAATGTATAATGCAAAATTTTCCTGGAGAATGTATAATGCACAAATGCATGAAATTTCACAAAACAGAATTCAAGCTAATATAAAAATTATGACACACAAGTTGTTCCATTAATGTAAAAGCATTTTGTGGAGGGGGGAGAGGGGGAGGGTAGGGTAAACTGGGATAATTAAACCTTATTTGTGAATCTGTTCCAAAGTTATCTTAGGGAAACAGACTGCAGTTAAATCCCTTGATCAAAAGTTCCTGTCTGACAATGTACAAGCCATGTAATGACAGTTGCTTCACAAAACTATTTTTATTTTTAAAGGTCAACTTCATTCATACCAAAACAAATGAAAATCTTGCCATGAAATCTGTGAAAAATTAAACAATATTGTTTCTTCTATTCTTTTGAAAAAGTGATTTAGCAATGTCAGAAGAAAGAAACAGCACTACACAGGCCAGTTTAAATCTAAAAACACCCTTCCTCTATTGTGCATTTGATACCTAGAGTAGGCCTTGAAAACCCAATGAACTGCACTAGCAGAGGCAATCACATGGCATGTTGTTAATGTCAGCCAGTCAAGAATAAGCAAAGGCATGATCTTTGGCCATCAGGATTTAAATGACTTGCAGTGCCATTCACAAACGACTGAAAGTGGTATTATATAAAATGGGTTACAGCTTATCCCACTGCTTTACAGCAGTGCAAACAGTGGCTTGCACTACTGGAGCTGAAATGACTTTTTATTCAGTACCTCTCTGTTTGCCACTTATTTTAAAGCTCTTAACTTTTCATTAATTACCCTAAACTGAGGTGCTTCATTTCACAGGATCCTGCAAGAAGCCCTGAGGACTCCTCACAAGAGTCTGTA
This sequence comes from Phrynosoma platyrhinos, assembly GCA_020142125.1. NCBI lineage: Eukaryota > Metazoa > Chordata > Lepidosauria > Squamata > Phrynosomatidae > Phrynosoma > Phrynosoma platyrhinos. The sequence continues at coordinate 41,247,857 of CM034706.1, read as the reverse complement.
GCAGGTGAGGTTGCCAGATTGGAAAGTGGAGAGGACATCTGTTCTTTTAATGGTTATTCAGAAGAGGGAATCTCAGCATAATTTTGTTTGTCATGCCATCAGTTGACAAGCAACACCTGCTGAAATTCCTGCTTCCATTTGTTTGTTCCCTCAAGGACCCTGTAGACTTATGGCAACTCCATGAATTTCATAGGGTTTTCTTAGGCAAAGAATACTCAGAGGTGGTTTGGCTAGCTCTCTCCTTTGAAATATAGCTTACAGCATCTGGTATTCATTGGCAATCTCCCATCCAAGTACTAACCAGGGCTGACTCTGCTTAACTTCCAAGATCAGGAAGGATCTGGTGCCTTTGGGTATTTAGGCCTTTTTACACAACCATCAAAGGTACAGGGTTCCTCTCAAGTTTTCACTGACAAAACCAGTGGCAGGTAGGCGTGGTTGGTGGGTTCACTGCTGCAAGAGTGATGAATTCATTCTGGGTTTTACCACCGTTTTTCCACAACTGTTCCTCAGTTGAATTGGGGCTGTACCAGTGCACAGCTAAGGTTCAGCAGCAGCAAAGCAACCACAGGAGAAGTGGTGATAAAACCTGAAGTGGGTTGGCAATATCTGCAATCTCCGGTTCTCTTAGCTGCTCTCCTTGCACACAGGGCTACAAGGAATAAAGTAATTTGATGTAACAATGCCACTGACTTGCAGGGTCGCAATGTGCAGGGTTGCAATGAGTGCTGGCAAGGTGTGTGCCATGCATGAATTGTTCTGAGCTTCCCTACAAGGTACAGTGCAAAGGAATAATATCCCAACACCAATAATGAACATCGGCTTATGAATGTGAGATTTGGGGCAGGTACTGAGGAAGAGGGAGTTGCACTTCTCTCAGGCAGCAGCATGCCTAGTCTCAGATATGTCCAAGTGCCAGTATGACATCTGTTGAGCAATAGCTCCTCACTGGGTACTATTATTCTCTTATTCCCAGGTAAATTAGCAGGGCATTCTAAGCAGTTCAAACATAAACTTGTCTGTTTTTGTGTTATATGGATCACATTCTTTGTTAGCTTGTAGCTGTTCCAGCCATTCTACAGAAAGTTAAAGGCAAGAAGCTATGATGTAACAACCAAAATCTTTCTTCTTGTTTCCTCTTTTATAATAAAACACTCTTATTTTACTCAAAAGTAAAACCCATTGGCTGGAATCCTGGTGGTTACTTCTGACTAGAGTAAACCCATTGAATCAGCTGTTGGATAGAAAGGAAACAGATAGGTAAATGCAATTGACTGAATGGCTCTACTCCAGGCAGGGTTAACAATAGGATTTAGGGCATTGAGTTCCATAGCATGTACCTCTTACTAATAGTTTAGGTTTAGTGCCTTAACCTTTGCTTGCCACTCCAGTACATAAGGCAGGGCCAGAGGGCTTGTCAACAGTTAAATCAGGGGTAGGCAACCTTTCCCCTTTAAGGGCTGAGGGACTTCAGCTCCCAGAATCCCAGGAGCTATTGGCCAGCATGGGACTATTGGCCAACATGGCTGAGGCTTCTGGGAGCTGAGGTCCCTCGGTCCTTAAAGGGGAAAGGTTGCCTACCCCTGAGTTAAATATTCTTAATATTCTTAATCTCCAGCTCCCTCCATCCGGGGCTATCATGGACAAAATGATGCATGATGGGAATAGTAGTACATCAATAAGTGGAGAAAGAATACTTTGCCTAAAGCAATGATCCTCCATTCACATTCATTCTAATGGCACCTGCACATGGATGAGATATTCCACTAAGTGTTACAGACCTTTAAATATCTGTATGTTTAAACATCTGTATGTTTAAATATTCTTGAACTCCAGCTCCCATCATCCCCAGATAACCTGACCAAGATGGAGTAAATAGGTTCAGATCTGTAGCCTAGGTTTATACACTTAAATATCTCAGTCTGAGGTGTCCTGTTTGATCTCGATTAAGGTGAACCACTACAGTCCTTCAGATACACTGGACTGCAATTTCTGTGATCCGTAGACATTTTGGGTAGGCCGGCTTAGAACTGCAATCCAACAACAGCTGTAGAGCTGCAGTTGCCTATTGTTTATTGCAGTTGAAAAAGAGAAATAATATCCTCCAATCATCCAGTGGAAATAGGTACAGATATATTTTATATAAGCAAAAAGGCAGAACAGAACAGAAAGTAACTTACGTAAACAAGCTACTTCCATTCTGTTCAAAAGGCACTTACAGTACAATTCTAAATAAGTTTAGGATTGTACACTCTTAAGTAGAAAAGGTACTTGTAGTACAATCCTAAATACATATGTTTGCAAAGTCAGGCTTCAAGCTGCATACACTCCTGTAACCTAGAAAACAAAATGTACCTCTAGAAAATATACCGTATTTTCCTTCGTATAAGACGAATTTCTAAGCAGGAAAAG
>CM034706.1:41203244-41229046 GCA_020142125.1 Phrynosoma platyrhinos | reverse complement strand
ACACACACAAAAAAGCGTCTCTCAACCCAAAGACAACTTGCCAGGCTGAAGATGGTGGATTTACATTGAGCCAGACCCCGCCAGGGTCACCCAGGAAGTCTGACTATCCCTCTTATCTGACAGTTGCATTTCCTCTCCTCCATTCTTTTTTTTTTTTTTTTCCTTCTTCCCTTTCTCCATATTATTATTAACCCTGTTCCATTTTTAATCAAGGATCAGGTAGCTGGCAAAGGAGAGAGGGAGAGAGAGAGAGAGAAAGAGAAAGAAAGACAGACAAAGGAGAGAGAGAGAGAGAGAGAGAGGAAAAAAAGAGGGTTGATGATGTTGAAGGTGGATAAATATCTCTTATATTTATATTTGAAATTGTGATTCCCCCTTTGGAAGGCTTTCCAGTGGCTGGATCCTTAGGAGCGGTGGTCGAAGAGCAGACTGTAGTTTATTCTCTCTTTTGAGAGTTTGGTGGATGTCTTAAGTGGATGGATGGATGGAAGGAAGAGGTAGTGAGCAGCAGCCTTGGAAACCCTGCCTGTTGTTGGTTAGATTGAGGCAGAGACTTGGCTGCGATTGGGACACCACTGTGACATGGGCATCGATCGCTTCCATTGAGAGCAATGCAAAAACACAGTCTGGGTATGTAACACTCTCAGTGCCATCAACCCTTGTTTTACTTTCTATTTACTGACAAAACTGACAGAACAAGGCTAGGGAGAAGGGACTTTGCTTTTAAAAGTATAGATTGGGAAGAAGGAATGAAGGGGGTGACAATGGAAAATAGTTAAAATAGTTAAATTATGGTGGGTGGGTTGGAGGTGAAAAGAGAAAGCAATTTTAAATATGATTGTTTCATTTCCTATTCAGCTTGCTGCTTCTAAGGAGTTTTCTTCTTCTCTGTGGTGGGAAAAGCAAAATACAATGGTAGCCATGGGAATTTTATATATATATATATATATATTAAAAAAAAAAACCAACCACAATCCTTCCAAGAATATCGGTACATAGATAAAGGAGATGTATCGCAGTACTCCAGAGGAGGAGTACCAGGCACTTTCAAGCAGCTGGAAGACACAGCAAAATGAAAGATGGCTAGCCAGCTGTTTTAACCTCCTGCACCTGGCTAGAGTGCTGGGGCTCACTCGGATTATTCAGTGAGCCTGGCTGAATATTCATATTGTAGGATCTACACACACTGTGGCTGTAGCATCCTATAGGCATTGCCTTGGGCTTTGAAGGGCTTCTGCAACATAAACATGTATTCAGTTGTTTTCCTTCTTATGGAAATGAACACCTAGGGTCAATTAAATAGAAGGGAATAGTCATAAATCTTGAAAAGTGAAATCTATTCAAAGAACAAAGAAAGGTCAAGTAAACCATCTGTATAAATCACAATAGTAGTAGTGGTAGTACCTGCTTGGTGGGTTTAGCAGCAATACTAACTTGTTTTTCTAAAATGCAAGTGATGTGCATCCTTTCTATGTTTCATAACAGATGTAAGATTGTGTTTTTATAGCAAAAGATTGTATTGTTCACTATGTAAAGAAGTGCAGAGAAAATCACTGTTTAATATTAGAGAATTTACTGCTTCCATTCTGACCATGAGCCTAAATTTACACAATGAAATTTGATTATCTCTAATAACAGTATTAGATTCTGTACTGGATGGATGAGAAGTGAGGTGGTTTTGTTGATTGCAAGGGTTTAATGTTGCATTTCAGAATCTGATGTGGTTTAGCCTTCCTTCCATTAACTGGAAAACCCCTGAGGTTTTACAATTATTTCTTAAAGATAATACATTTAAGATTGCATTGGTAGGCTGGAGAAAAGTCATATAGGCAAGAAGGGAAGCCCTTAATAACTCTTGAGATTCAGACATGTTCAGCAGTTAGATTGGCTCTGACTTCACCAAGGGTCGACAATGTGTCATTTCCATGAAGCCAAATTGCCCTCTGCCTATATGATATTAATGTGCAAATCAATATTTCAGGGATTAAATTTCCCTTCTTCATTTTTTATGGTTTCTACCTCAATAAGTCTCAAGTCTATTAGAAGAGCCTGGATGATTTAAAATCTTTCACTGCAGAATGGCTTGTTGTAGCCTTGTTTCACAGACCATTTTTGGATTTTTGCTCTAAAAGACGAAGGACATTGCAGAGTAGTTGGCAATCAGTGTAGAGGCATGCATAATACTATAAAGACTTTCAATATAGAAATAAAAACATATTCAATATATACATTTATACGATATATATATGGCACTACTTTTGAAACATTGTGTTAATCATTTATCAATATATTTTGAAATCAGTTGAGGTTCGTATTAGTGATTTATTAGCATTCCTGTGCTTTAAAAGAGATACAACACCAGCAGAATGCTTGGATTATTTTTCAGTGAGTATTCTTTAGATCTTCTTTGAAGATTATCTAAAAAGAACTGTTTCAAACTAATTAACATAAATGGTATTTTCAAAACTCTGCCACTGAGTCTGAGTAATGTTAGTTGCATTGTATTAATTAAGCAAAGAGGCCTTTTACTTCAATTTTAATCTTTTAAAGTTCTTGTGTATTGGTGGTGTTTTACTGAGAGCAGTCATTTGAATATTCATTATTAGCTAAAAATGGAAAGAGATCAGGGAGAAAACCATACATGGCAAAAAAAAAAAATTAGGTCACACACAAGGTTGCGACTTTATCACATTCTGGAAAGGCCCTATTCTCTATCATTTGGTAGTGTTTTATAGGCTTAGACCATCTGGACCAAGTTCCTCACAGCTGCATTGATTTTGTATGTGATAGAACTTTTTTTTCCGTTCAGTGTGAAATGTTCCTCCTTACAAACATACACCAGATCCGCTTAATTTAGTCTGCTAAAAGAAATGCACATGAAATATGGACAAAAGGCTCTTTAATCTCTTCAAGCTGTTTGTTTTTCTTCAAGATTCCTGTCTGTTTGGGTATGAAAAGTCATGTTTATTGAACAGATGATTCTGAGGTGTGACATTAAAATAATATATGATTTTTGGGGTCGGTGCTGATTCTGGCTTCTGCTTGCCTGTCAAAACATAGTTAATCTATTCTTATTTACAATTAATCTCAATAAAATTAATCTTAACTGTGCATTAGTCAGTGGCTTAAAATACCTAATTATATTCAATTAACTGCTGTCATAGTAATTAACACTGCTTAATTGCTTCAGCATATATTTATGTAAAGCTCATTAGTTCCTGGCTGCTCTTTTTCTCCTCCCCTCATCCCCTTTTTATTGCTGTCACAGCACTGACATCAAACCCAGACTTGCTTTTGGGGGGTGAGGAGGAGGACGATTTAAAACTTTTTAAGATATGGCTGTGACAATAAATGAATCTCTAACACTGTATTCAGCCTAATCTTTAGTGTTTTCATATCCTACTTTCTTTAAAAAAATAACACTACTGGGGCTTTAAAGAATCCCCTCTTGTAACATTTCTGAAAATATTTTCTAGCTTTGTTGACCGAAACATGAGAAGTCAGGTTAAGCTTTGTATTTATAAATGAAGAGCTTTTCCTGCATCTTCTTTAGGGCTGTACCCACAAGGCAAAGCTTCCCTGTCCCCAAATAATTCAAAGGGTTAAACACTTGGCCAAGGTTCAAATTGAAAAGTGCCCAGGGAGATTCCATGTGAATGTGTACAGGTTTCATGTAATTAGTGCTTAATTATATTAACATATGCAAATTGTCAATTTAGAAGCTTGTTGAGCTGGCAAAGATCAGTCTGGCACAATTGCTGTATTGTTCTGAGACAATAATGGATTTCAAGTTGGATTGTGGAAACACATAACTAGCTATCTAATTTAACTCATACCATGGTGAAATTTCATTAGTCTCCATGGAGACTGGTTTAATTGTGCTGACTAATGTTCTAGGCTGCAGAATGTCCTAAAAAGAAAGCGTTGTTTGCCTAATCCACCTTACAATGACACTTGTTTGTACATGTTTCCTTTGTGTGACAATTTGCATATGCAAATAAATAGTTTCCCAGCCCCCATTTGTCATGCCTGTTCATTACCCATGAAGAGGACATTGTTACTAGGCTGTTACTGAGTCTCCCAAGACAGGATAGTGTCAACCAGTCCAGCCACATTCTTTCATAATTTGTTTCTGATTAATAGACCAGAGTGAGGCTCATTCTATTCAGGCCTCTGCAAAGGGAAGGTCAGTTCTGTCACTGAAAGGAGTTTCCGCAGCAACTGAAGCCCCCCTCCCCTCTCTCCTTTTCTTCTTTGGCTTAACAGAATCATATTTAAAATAATGTATTCCTGCTCTAAGGAAAATGTCTGCTAATAATCTCTTGTTTCCTAAAGCAAAAGATGGAAAAACAAAAGAGATTCTGGTTTTGGAATATTAATCCTGTTTTTGACAGAAAGGTAAACTGATATAATTGCTTTTCAGTGGAAGAAATGGGGGTTTATACAAGTGTGAAAGCATCGGAAAGGATTAGCATTTTTTTGCATAATGAAAAGCTCTGCTGAATAGGGCACTGAATGGTTGACTGAATGACTAAGATGAAAGGAAGATGAAAATGCAAGCTTCTCTTTCTTTATGCCTCTGCTCAGCTCTCCCTAAAGTTATGTTTGTCCAAGACTTGAGAAAACAAGCAGAAGCTCAGATTTCCGCAACTTTATAAGATGCCTTGAATTTCCATCATCATGCTGATGAATATGTATGATAATGGTGCAGCTAGAGGATGATAGACACAGGTTTGTATGTAGTAGAAACATTCCAGGCTAATCAAATATTGACTATTGGGTATTGAGTCTTCTCAGTGCTTTGCTTGCGGGGAGGGGCAAATTTGAAATATTATATTTGTAAAATTAGTAAATGTATATATCAAGAGACATAATAAGCTAAAGCTATTGAGCCTGCCCTCTTAGTTATAATTTTAACTGTTTTAATTGATGTTGTTGTTGTTGTTGTTATTGTTGTTGTTGTTCTGCTATAGAAGAAAAATAGATCTTGACTATGTATGAACTGTGTGATGTTGTAGTAACCATGTTTAGGATCCAAAATTGCATGACTTCGATCATAGTGATAAATATAATTTAGATAGAAATTAGAGTTAATGGGTTTTATTCCTAGTATGTGTTAGTGTTCAGGGCATTTTTTGTATGTTTACAGTAAGGTCATAAGGCATGTCACTGAGGACCGAGTCTCTGCTCCTATTTCTATTGAAGCAAGTGATAAAATATATATTGACTTAAATGGGACCAGGAGGAGGCCTAAAGCTATGACTGTAATTGGTTAGCTGTTGACAATGTGATCTGTGCTGCTAATTATGTGCTCTCAACAGTAACTGGGATTGTTAAAATACACTTACAGTGCAATCCTATACATGTTTACTCAAAAGTAAGTGCTAGTGAATAAAATGTTAAATGGTTGTAACACGAGTGCAACTACATACATAAGCTTAACTGCGTTCAAAAGAATATATACCCAAACATGAAGATGTGATTGCACCTTACATGCTTATGCACTTTTGAAAATAATAAGTATACAAATCAGATGCAAATTCAAACAGAAATCCACCAGTGATGCCTTTATTGGCCAACCAAAGATATCACTGTTTGGTGGATTTTTGTTTGAATTTGCTAAATGGCCAGCACAGCTACCTGCATGTTTTCTGAAATCAGATGCAGTCTGAAGAAATAAATATGTATATATCTACATATTTAGTAGTGCCTTTTTCACTTTTTTCAGGTCACTGTATTTGTAGTTAGAAAGTTATTACCAAACAAACCCACACACCTTTCTTCAGAAACTTTGTACTTACGTGTGTACAATTTCAGGACTGTCTGTGACCAGTTTGATGGACTAATAAATACTAAAAGGAAATAAATCTTTGCAAGTTGTAGAATTTTGATAGCATGGTATGGAACTGTAGTCAAATGAGGCCTAGGAGTCATTCACTTTGTAGGCTAAAGTCAGATTTTTTTATATAACTTTGCAAATGTTTATGGTTAATGTTTGTACATCTTTAACATACCTTGTAAAATGACAACAAACCTACATATAGACTGCACATTCAAGGAACAAGAAGCTTACCAAGAATTTTGGAGAAGTTAATATGCTAATTAATTTAAAAAATAAATTAATGCATATTATTAAGCAAGCAACATGTGTTCTAAATGGCAGTTTTCCCAACCATTTCAAAACTCGATAGCCCATGAGTTAATGGTAGCTTATGCACTCTCTGCATTCTTATTGAACTATCAGAAATCTGGGCTCCTCCTATCTTAAGTCCAAAGTTGTAGACCTATATACATGTAGGGGTAAGCTCATTGAAAACAGTGAGACTTTCTTTTAAATACTTGTGAAAGATTTGGCTGAAATATAAACAGACTCTTGTTTAACTTAAATGTAGATAGAATTCTAATGTGAATGTCTGAGAAGGTGAAGTTCTAACTACCAGGTTCTAAGTATGTTTACTGAGACAAAATTCTAACTGAATTCAGCAGGATTTATCATCCTGGGTGTAGGTTTGTTTGATTTATGATCGTAATAGTATAGCAGACTGGGAGAAAGAAATGGCCTGATTCAGGAGACACAGAGATCTAGCTCTTGCAATCTGTATAGAAGAAAAATGTTTATTCTTTATATATATATATAAAAAGAAGTTTAGGATATATTGATTAATGTGGATGTATTACAGTCTTGAGTTCTTTTTGCTTTAATAGTTTGCACTCATAAAAGTTTGGAATGCTAGAACCTGTTTAGAGGGAGATTTTTTAAAATAATAGAAGAAATATTAAGAAAATTTAAAATTATTTAGAGGAATATTTCCACTGAGTTTTATGAGCATATATTTACCATTTAAAGTCATGCTTATATTTTCATATCCTTCTCAGAGTCAAAAATAGTTATTTGCCTGCATTAAAATTAAATTGCTTCTGTTAATTTTGAAACCTGTTAGAAACCTGTTGGAAACTTACTTGGAACAGATGTATTGTATATTCCTATTGTCATGTTGAGCTGATTGGACTCTATCAGTTCCCATGAAGATCAGATCAATAGTATAAAAATAATAGCTTTAGCCTCAAACATGTGATAATATCTTTAAGAGGCAACTCCCTTACCTGAGTGAAGAAATTGAACAGCAAGAAAGAAAATAATACTTAATGTTTAAAAAAAATATTGTACATTTCTTTTAAAAAATTTAAACTTGCAACAAGAATATTAAGGATTGAAGCCATTATGGTTTTCGGTTCAATCTTAGCTTCCATTCAATTGTGATAGATTTTTTTTTGATATGGTTCCTGCTCACATCAATAAAAGTTTGGTATACCCTCATGATGTTCAGTTCTGGTATGAGTAGGAACATTTAAATATATATTATAATGGAAATTTGCATATGTGACAAAATGATTAACATAATTGAGATATTTTATTCCTAAACTTAAAGCCTGGTGATTAAATATATTGGCAGAAAATCTTGTAAGCTTTACAGTTGGAACAGAAGGAGAAGAAGGTACAAAAACCAGGTACACATGGCAAGTTTATCAGTGGATAAGATTAATATAGACTGATGGAATAGAATAAAATGTATACAGTTAAAACAATATTCATCATATTAATATAGCATACTCTCCCATGATTCCAGATTCCTTTTTTCAACTCCTGGAGTTTCATGCCCCAGAGATATGGTGTTATGGAAGCTGCTATATTTTATGTTGCCTGAGATGCACTGCAAGTCTGACCACCAGCGACCTAACCTCTACAAGATAACTTGCTTCTTAATTGACAGTTATGCATATACCAACATTTAGAAAGTTTCAACAACTGTGCTAAGATCTAAATACTACATGCAGTTTGCAGTAAAGCTTGGGAAAGGCACTATATAGTGTGCAAACTCTTGTCCTCTGCCTCTTTTGCCACTTGGCTGCTTACTTTCATGGTCTGTTACAGTGGATTGCAGGTTAAAAACTATAATCCTCCCCTCTCACTGTAGCTTCATTGGGCAAAATCACCATAAAGACAAATCCACTCCAATATAGGCATACAAAAATAGGGATGAAGAATGGGAGATCTGATTTATTCTGAATGGAGTTAGCAAGTATACTACTCAGATAATTCCTAGAAAATCTAATTTTGAATCAGTAACCTAAATGCTCTAGGTTCTGCTTGATTTGTAGCTGATGGAAGTGAATAGGCTTGATCCAATATTTAGGTTCCAGCTTGACTTGATTCTTTGTGCAATGCATTAAATTAGTGCACACATATGTTCTTCCATTGGCCACAGGGATATTAGAGAGAGTGACAGTAGAGGTATGTTTTAAAATATTTTTTTAAATTGATACTTTACCTCTAATCTGAGATAAATGTGTATATCCTTAGTTCAAGTATCAAAACATCACGAGAAAGTGATTAAAAACAAAGGCCTAGTTCTCTGCTTATAACATCAATTTACTTATACTGCTGTAAACCTAGTTACAGGTATTGCATATCATATCAGTGTATCTATATAATAGAATATCTTTTTCAGCATATCTCAGGATATATCAGCCTATTTATATAATAATAGTCACTATAATAATTAAGCAGATAAATATATCAAAGTTGTTTTTTTAAAAAAAAAATAAGCAAAACTATGAACAGGTTATTACTAAAACAGTAAAGAAATATGTTCAAGATATTAAAGGTTTAATCCTGAATCAGAAAATCATTTTTTCTGAGTTCTGAAAATAGTTTTAAAGCCTTGTCAATTTAGATCTGAACTCTAGTCACAAAATAAGTCTTTTAATTCAAGCTGACAAATCACCTGCCAGCAATAGTTTGTTGCAATTTGTGATACTAGTGGAGTATATAGATTATTTCTGGTGGCTTCAACAATACTCCATAGTTAACTTGCAACCCTACTAGGGGTGCCAACTTTTTTACTAGCTTTTGTCCAACCTTTTTCTGTAAGAAATACAAGCATGCAAAAATCAACCAAGTGATTTCCCCTCCCTGCCAGGCATAGAGATAAAATAGTGAGGAAAAGCATCACCCATTTAATGTCTGCATGCCTGGTTGCTGTGAAAGGCACAAGAGCAAGGCTAATAAAAAGCTGGCAGTCCTAGACCCCAATTTTATCTTGGTTAAGACTTCAAAGGCACAGTCTTCCATGTTATATCCAGTTTGAGGTCAAGATACAAAGCCCAGAACAACAAAGAAAATCAAAGTTTTTCTAGAGCTTTTTTCTTATTAAATCTAGATGAAAGTGCAGAGCAGTTATCACTGCCTACGAACTTTTATATCTCTCCCTACTGTTACAGCTGTGTTCATAAGACAGTCAGATACTAAATTTACTAACTCTTTTTTCCTCATTCTGTTGCATAATGTGTTATGGGATAAATTTAGCATCCCTACTGTCTCAGCACTGTACCCCTCTGTGGAAGATGTGGCATCTTAGTTTTAAAGGGCTAAATCTGACAATGTGCTCATGGTTACAATGGAACCTCCCCCTACATGCTGTCTGGGAACTGGCTTCAGATGATTCCCCTATCATTTAGAGCCAGTTGTGGACACCAAGGGGGCAGGGATGCTGCAGTGTAGAGCTGATGCATTTGGATTATGCCATTCATCAATAGAAGTCCACCATTGCCACATGTTATAATGTTGACATAGGTTTATAGAATTCACTCATTTTCTTACAAGCTGTAGTATTGACATAGGCCCAAATCAGATTTTTTTAGCCCAAGCTAGAGTAGACACATCTAATTAATAGAAAGTGGGTAAATCTAAAATTAGGTAAGTTTCATTGATTCAATTGGACTACAATGTGGACAATGTGGACATCCAGTCTACACAATGTAGAGCCAAATTCTTCATTCAATGAGGGAAGATCCATTCCTCACTGAATCCACCCTATCTCTGCCAAAATCGGATTTTAAAAACTCAACATTTGCTCTCGATTTTGCAGGAAAATCCAGAGCACTCCAGAGCAATGCAGGGCAGCTGTATACATACACATCTTGCTGTACTTCCTGGTCCCACTGCTGGTGCAAGTCAGTCCCTCTGTTGTCACAATAAGGCGCCCAGCCATTTGGTCAACTATGTTTCTGACCTCAGAGGAGCGACTTGCACCACCAGCAGCAGTGCCAGGAAGCATAGTGGGACACGTGTAGACTGCCACTCAACGTTGCTCTGATGTACAGAGGTAATGGAAATCCAAGGCATCTCCAGGACCAGAATACTACACTTGGCTGGTGTAGACAAGTGCTAATTCAGATTAATAATTTAATTTAGACATATAATAGATTAATACCTATCTTCTTCCAACCTGTTGGCATTTGCTCCAACTCTACATTGTTGTTACGGAATATATAGTGTTCCCAGGCAGGTTTAAAATTTAGATTTTAAATACGGGAGGTAGTACTTAGAAGGATTTCTCATTGTGATTTACAGTAATATTCATAGTCAAATTTCAGTATGAATTATATAGGATGCAATACATAATATTATTATCTTTTACTAGTAGTTTTTTTTCCCCCATGGAAACAATGTTGTAAGATTTGCTGTGTTGATGTGGGCTTGGCATTCAAAATGGGACTGTCCTGTTTCTAAAAAGGTGGCACAAGAGTTATTGAAGAGGTGAAAACTTGAGAAAAAATGGGACAAATCTCCCCTTGCCTGAAATGAAGCACAGTGATTAGGAACTATTAAGATTTGCCAGGTCTTGTGGGTCCTAGAAGACTGTTTAAGTGCTCACTGTCAACAGGAAAATCATGAGCTGCACGTAAAGTGGCTCACCTCTGATTTATTCATAAACCTCACATGAGCACTTGGCTTTGTTCTTGCTCTGGTAAGGGGAACTGATTCCAATAAGAACAGAAATAAAGAGCTTCTTGCATGGTCCAGAAGTGAATAGCACTTTACTTCAAAGCATGACCTCCATTCCCAAGATCTGTTGTGTTACAGTTGACTCTGCCTCTGTGTTTATTTTCTGATGAATTGCTAGGAAAAGTTACAACAAATAATATATCTTGAAAAGCTTCTAGACTCAATGAGAAATGTGTGACTGGAACTTAGGTTCTTCTCCCTTTGTGGAAAGAGCACCCTGATCACATTGAACACAGTGATTTTCTTTCCAAATACTATAGTTTAATTTTAGTGTTATTATAGCAAATTAGATGGATGGATTGATTTCACTGACACTGAAATGAAAAATCTTACCTGAAGAAAAGGCAGATGCAAGTTAAGGAACACTGCAAAGAGATATATTGCATGATTCTAAGAGACAGAAAGTTCTTTCCTAATTTATTAGGTATACTTGTTTCAGTTCGTTCATATTTCTTAACAAGAGGATACACTAGTGCTAGCAATCTGCCATGAGGGAAGGGACCTTTACAAAACTTCCAAATGGCATGTTTGAACTAGGGCAGAGGTTGAGTACAGTCCCCAAAGGGGGGGAAATAGTTTAATGGTAGTCATGTTCTGATCCTGTTTGAATCTGTCATTTTCTTATTTTGTGTTTTATTTGTGTTTACCTAAGGTTTAGATGCTTTAAAACTGGCTTGCATTTTCACAATAAATTAGACAAAAGAAGAATCATACTGGAAGATAGTGATGAGAGTTAATGATATGTCTTTAGATAAGGCAGTACTTGTGTGCAATCTGATCACAGCTATCAGCTCATTTGTCATGGCTGAAGTGAAAATGTCAGGACCAATGAGCGTATGAGTGCTGAAGGGGGCGAAAGGGCTTTAGGAGACACTTTTGTGCTGGGAGTGGGCCATAGCTTAAATTCAGCTCTAGGGAAATACTTGGATTAGCTAGCATAACAGAATTAGTTGGGAAAATGAAGTTTGTTCTATATATGCATGTGCGTGGAGGGGAGAATTCTGTTAAATTGCTCTAGGCTATAGCCCAAAAAATGTAAAATGGTGAAGTACTGTGTTCATTAAATTTAGTGATGTAAAGTTATACAGGTTCAGGTCAAAAATATTGGTATCCAATATCACAGTCTATGTTTATGCAGTTTAGCAACTGTTTTGTTTGACTCCATACTATCATGTTGAAATGCATTTCATCTTTGACATTTTGAGCAATTTAATCTCACAGAATTTTCAGCATTCATTTGGGAGTTAGGTTTATGCTTTCATCTGTGGGAGATAATATAACAAAGAGCTGAATGAAACATAACATTCTTATTTCCTATGGATTTTTCTCACCCCACCCCAAATTTTTAATTTACAGTATCTAAACATTTTTGTGTTGTAGCCTCTTTTCTTTGTATCTGAAACCAACTTCTGGAGGACTCCTATGAAGCCTGGACTTCTTTCCAGTACAGCTGAGAGAACTTAAGCTGGTTTTTATGTTTCAAAGATGCATCAGGGGTGATCTTCCATTTTTGCTACTGATTCATAAATCAGTTCTCAGTGTCCATATTTATTTTGTTTGTATCTAAGGGCTCCTGGATAACATGACATGTGTACCTCATTTGTCAGGTCTAAAATGTTTGTTTGCTGTTAAAGAGGTAGTTCAGAGCATGATTATTTTACAGGCACACAGGAGAATGTCCTGGAATCATGTATCTTCACTTCACATTCATGTCACATAGCATGATTCTGAGAGTGTACCTGTGTAGGGTGTATCTATGCTACCTGTATAGGATCCAAAACACACTGTAGAAATAATCCAGTTTGAAACTACTTTAACTGTTCTGGCTCAGTGCTAGGGAATCCTGGGAATTGCAGTTTATTGTGGCACCAGAGATCTCTGATAGAAGATCTAAACGAAGGCTAAATGTCTCACAAAACTACAGTTCCCAAAATTCCCTAGCACTGATTCAAGGCAATTAAAGTTGTCTCAAATTAGATTATTTCTGCAGTGTGTTTTGAACCTAGGCTGCAAGTGCATTTTTTTCTTCAGCAGTTCCCAAATGTCTATGATTGCAGAATTTTCTGACAGTCTAGTGCAGGGGTAGGCAACCTTTTTGATCCGGGGGCCGGGTTGCTGTCCCTCAGACAATTGGGGGGTCCGAAGCACCAATAATAAACAAATAAATATAAAATATTTTTTTAAAAAAATATGCATGCACACTCTCTCAGCCCCAGAAAAGCCTTAGCAAAACCCCTGTGGAGATTTTGCCAAGAAAACCCCACGAACAAGTAATAACAACAATAATATCATCAAGGCAGGCGGCGGCGGGGGCAGGACTGGCCTGGGGCCAGTCCAAAGGCCTCGGGGGGCTGCATCTGGCCCCCGGGCCTTAGGTTGCCTACCCCTGGTCTAGTGGTTCAAAGCATAGGAATACTGTGAGGGAGCAAAATCCTGCTGCAAAAATAAAGCATCTGCAGTGGTTCCACCTGCCCGCATAGGTAGTTTGTTAAACATCTGTGTTCTGTGGCTCCTGAGCAGCTCCACTCACTATGTATATTCTGAGAGATTAATTGAAATAATTTCATTTTAAACATCCCTAGGTGACATTGCCTTATATTGGCTTTCATTCATGTTAGACCTACTAAATTGTTTAGGATGTTTACTTTAATTCTCTGAATTGTCTTAAGGCAGTGTTTCCTAAATACAGGTCCTCAAATGCTGTCAGACTATGATTCCCAGAATCCCCAGCTAACATTACCAATGATCACTGACTCTGGGAATTGTAGTTCAACAACCTCTGGGAATCCAATGTTAGGTGCAGAATGTTAGGTGTAGAATGCAAGGTATGTCCAAGTGTTGACTGAATTTACTCAGAACAGAAAATATTTGACTCTTTATAATGGCAGTTGGTTCTAAGAGTTGTCTGGACTTCATAGGACTCAGCTCCAAAACACATTGCAGAAATAATTCAATTTGAGACCACTTTAGCTGCCCTGGCTCAGTGCTAGGGAATTCTGGGAACTTTAGTTTTGTGAGACATTTAATCTTCTCTGTCAGAGAGTGCTGGTGCCACAATAAACTACAGTTGCCAGGATTCCCTAGCACTGAACCAGGACAGTTGAAGAGGTCTCAACCTGGATTATTTCTGCAGTGTGTTTTGGACCAAAGTTGTCTTTTTCCAAAATTCCAGTAGATGGCTTTAATTATCTGTGAAATGGAATTTGCTAAAGTGGTATTTTTTTTTTTATAGAAAACATTTCTATCCAAGGTGATTTCTAGCTATTAATATTAGTACAAGACTACTAGAACTCTTTCATAAGAATAGAACACTTGAACTAGATCAGATTAGAGCATTCTGTTCTGGATCAGGCTCAGCATTCTGTTCCCACAATGGTCAATCAGACAGCTATGGGAAATCCTCAGGCAGTGCAGTATAACTCTCCTGTACGTATTCCCCAGCAACTGGTTTTCAGATGCATGCCAATGACTAGTAGCCATTGTTATTCTCGATTATTTGTCAAATTCAAAGTCATTTTAGGGTGCATCTACACTGCAGAAATAATTTAGTTTGACACCACTTTAGCTGTCATGGCTCCATCCTACAGAATCTTGGGATTTGTAGTTTTGTGAAGCACCAGCACTCTTTGGCAGAGAAGGCTAAAAACCTTGTAAGACTACTACTCCCAGGATTTGAAAGGATACAGCTACAGCACTTAAAGTGGAGTCAAACTGTATTATGTCTACAGTGTAGATGCATCCTTAGTTCACTCTATCTTGTGATAGTAATTTCCACCGTTCCATAGATAGATATTGTATCAGACGTTTCTTTATCTTCCCTGAATCTTCCACTATTCAGCTTCACTGTATGACTCTGAATTCTAATACTGTATTATGATAGATGTAGAACAATGTCTATCTATTCACTATCATCATTATGCACAATTTTATGTATCTCTATCATGTCCCAGGGGGTGCAGTGGCTCAAGTGGTTAAGATGCTGACTGTTGATTGCAAGATTGGCAGATTGGCAGTTCGAGGCCTGGGTGATGCATGATGGGGTGAGCTCCTGTCACTAGTCCCAGCTTCTGCCAACCTAGCAATTCGAAAGCATAAAAATGCAAGTAGATAAATAGGTACCACTTTGGTGGGAAGGTAAACAGCGTTCTGTGCAATCATGCTCGCCACATGATCACAGAGAAGTCCTCTGACAACGCTGGCTCTTCAGCTTAGTAACGGAGATGAGTACCACCCCCTACAGTCAGACATGACTTGACAAGCTTGTCAGTGGGGAATCCCTTTACCTTTACCTTTACCTTTACCTTTACCTTTACCTTTACCATATCCCACATTACTATTTTTAAAAAGTTCCAAAGCCCAACATTTTGTTATTTTTCTCACCAACAAGTTGCCCCATCTATTTGGTAATTTTGGTCCCCCCTTTCTGCAAGTTTTTTAAATCTATAGTATCCTTTTTTGAGTGGCAGTGTCCAGAACTTTATGCAGTATTCTAAGTGTTGTCACATCACAGAGTTGCATTATGATATTGCCAATTTTATTTTTTATTCTTTTTCTAATAATTACCATCATGAAATTTACTTTTTTCACAGCTACTCTGCAGTAGGTTGAATTTTTATTGAACTACTCACCAAAACACAAAGATTCCTTTCCAGATCAATCACCACCATCATATCCCATAAACATATGTATTAAATTATTATATCTAGAGTAAATTATTATATATGGAGTAAATTATTACATATGGAGTTTTTTTTTAAATCCAGTGTGCATCATTTTTGACTAACTTAATTGGGCTGCATTTGGAATTTTAAATACCACCCTCAAGTTTGGAGTGACCCTTTTGGAATTCTTCACTGCTGTAGCTGCCTAAATAATTTGGTGTCATTTTCAGACTTGGCCACTGTTCAGTCTTACTCCAGATAATTTATGAACAATTTTAAAAGCACTGGTTCAAAAATACAGTATATCATTCCAAGCTGCCACTGTTTATATGCCTCCATTTTAAGTATTGTCATTTTTTCCTGTCCCTTCTTGTTCTTTAATCCATAAAAGGACCTCTCTTCGCCTCTTCTGACTGTTGTTTGCTCAGTGATTTTTGATGAGGACCTTGTTGAAAACTTTTTGAAAGTACAAGTAACAGTGTCTGCATCTCTCATACCAATGTACTTGTAGATCCTCTGGAGGACCTCTAGAAGTGGGGCAGCAGTACTTTTTCAGAAACCAGACTGATTCCCCTTCAATAAGACTTGTTCTTCTGTTGCTTGAATTTTTTCTTTAATAAAGCTTTCCACTCTATTGATTTATGCTTAGTGTTTGAGATAATTGACTAAAATGTCAGTTGTCTTGTAAGTACTGTACTTTTTGCTAACAGAGACATCCCTACCATTAGGCAAGCAGAAATGATTGCCTTGATTGTATGTGGATTTGAGGTGCTATTAAAGTTGAACATTAATGGAAGATAAATAGACCTGACCTCCAGGGCACAATCCTTTGGGAAGTTCTTGTATTTATTTCAATGAAGTTTGCACAGAACATTCTGGTGGATTGTGTTCTGTGTTAATTACTGGAGAGAGAATGCTATTTAGATTTTCTGCCTCATGCACTATAATGTCTTGGATTGTGGCCTACGTTGTTTGTTGCTGGAATAATAGGTAAGATAAGATAATAATAAGTTTCCTAGGTTTTATTTGGTTTTTGCTTCTTCTTCTTCTTCTTCTTCTTCTTCTTCTTCTTCTTCTCTTCTTTCTTTTTTTTCTTTTTTTTCTTTTTTTTGAAGCTTAGAGCTTCAAAGAATATACATAGTGGGTGTGCAAATGTGAAGGATTAAAATACTCCTCAGTGGCATCACTAGGATTGGTATCATCCCCTCCATTGACCTCCTCCCTTACCACACCATGTAGAATCCTTAGCAATGTTTTTTGTACTAATGTTACTAATAAACCATAATTCCCATGTATCACTGAATGTAATGACACTAGCTGTGACATAAACCTCCTCCCTTAAACAATTTTATGACATAACCAGATAGTAAAATTAAAATTATATCTTTAAATGACAATATCATACAAACAGCCAAAGTATATTTACATGCATATAGATTCATGTGGTTAAAGTGAAAAGTCACTGTGATGTTTTTAAAGAAAATACTCTGGAGCATGTCCAGAGGAGGGCGACCAAATGCTGAAAGATATGGAAACCATACCCTATAAGAAGCAACTTAGGGAGCTGGGTATGTTTAGCCTGGAGAAGAGAAGGTTAAGGGGTGATATGTTAGCATTGTTTAACTATTTGAAAGGATGTCATACTGAAGATGGAGCAAGTTTCTTTTCGGCTGTTCCAGAGAATACATCCTGGAGCAATGAGTTCAAACTGCAGGAAAAGAGATTCTACCTCAATATTAGAAAGAACTTCCTAACAGTAAGAGCTGTTTGAGAGTGGAACACACTCCCTTGGAGAGTGGTGGAGTCTCCTTCTTTGGAGGCTTTTAAGCAGAGGTTGGATGGCCATCTTTTGGGGTGCTTTCATTGAGAGTTACTGCATGGCAGGGAGTTGGACTGGATGGCCCTTGGGGTCTCTTCCAACTCTGTGATTCCATGAATATTTAAAACGAATAATTGATATACACACACACACACACACACACACACACACACACACACACACACATATTCTGACTAAGCCTTGCACCACTCACATCATCTCTTTAGCATTTTAGAGGGATGCAGCCCATTTCTACCAAAAGGCAGATATTTCGGGAGCAGTGGTATCACATACCCCCTTAGGATGTCCTCTGGGGAGGCCCACATCCCCTGCACCTCCCAGTGACACCATTATACATACTGATTATATACATTTGAGAACAAATGAGCGTGTAGCAGCATCTTGAAATATGACCCAGCTAGATCCAAAGAAGTGTGGATAAAATTCTGCTCATTGCAGGAGGGGTTTCTTCTCTCCCTTCCTCAGGGCTCTTTTCTGTACTAGCTAAAAAACTGTTCTGGAGGAAAATATCACACTCCTGTATAATAATAATTAATAATAATTTTTATTTATATACCGCCCTGTGGCGAACCAATCCAGGCGGTGAACAAGAATAAAATAATCATACAGCGTAAAAACCAAATAATTTCCTCCTCCCCCCACTCTGGATAGAGTGGGTGTCTGTGATAGGAAGAGAGAACTGGCAGATAACTGGGTGGCACCTTATGTGAGCAGATGTGTTTTTTGTACATGCCAAGGTATCTCTGATTCAGGCCAAATGCAAACTCGGTGTCTTGATGTAGATTTCTTTGGTTGTGCAGCTAGTAAAGTCAATTTTGCAGCCTTGAGGCTTCAGTTTTCTGTCTGTGTCATCTCTGAGATACGTTAACAACTAGAATTAGAGGTGCCATATTATCTTATGTAATAACAACAACAACAACAACAACAGTACCCTGTTCAGGCATTCTTCAGCATTGGAACAAAGGACTGCTTAGCCCTGCCCTCTTCTACTGTTCCTTTCCACATGAGGAAAGTGATAGCTGTGAAGATTTTCCATAGTCTTACATGTGCTGAATCCTGCAAACAGGAACCCTTCTTTTCTGATGCATTGCTTTCTCCATGTAGGGCCAGGTCTGGGCTAGGTTGTGCCCTGCTTCTATGTCAGAGAAGCCAGGATGAATAATACCTGGATGGGAATAATGTGTGCATGTGTACCTCTTGTATAGTTCCAGGACAGAAAAACTTACACACATGTGTGCCTCAGGCATATTTTATTTTTATAACGGATTGATGCTTTTTAGATAATTAAGATCCATCTGTAGCATGTAGTGTGTCAACTTTAGATATTGAGCATCCCCATTCTACCCCAGAAGCAAGGCTGGAGTCATGATTGGTAGATTACTTCTTCACAAGAACTCAATACAATTATATATTCTGCTTCCTTCTGTAGGGCCTAGCACTTTTCAAAGAGTTAAAAAAAAGAGGATTCCTGCCACCTGATATGTGTGGAGAGGAGAATGAGGATTGAGAAAGAAAGAATGGATGTGGGGGAGGGAGAGGAAAAGCAGTAAGTAAGAAAGAAAAAACCCCAAAAGAACAGGAGAAGAAAGAAGCACAGGGAAAACGAAAGAGGACATGATAGATGGTTACTAAGGCCTTTCTAGCTCAAACCTAGTACATCTTATTTTGAATAAAGTTGCCATCCTTGACCTTTAAATTTACATTTGCCTGCTTTTTTATTTGTAATTTATTTCATCTAGCTATCACATATCTTTGTTACAAATACTTTGTACATTTCTTCTATTTCATGAAAAGTGAACAGCTTCTGTTTGGATAACATATACTTGTACCCTGTTTTTATTACTGAATTCTATTAATTAACAATGTTAGTGTGAACGATCGGATACCTGTTTCCTGTTTGAATATGCCTAGTCAAAGAGACCTGATCAGGTCCTCCTTCTCCATCAGACATTGAGCTGTTTTAAATGTATAATTATTGTTGCATGTCATTTAATAGTTTTACTAATTGCTGCCAACCATTGTCTGTCTGTACTTAATGGTGAAATCTGATCAAGGTCCTGCTTTGGTTGATGTTTGGTGGTAAACTTTAATTAACTCTTATTGCACTGAAGAAGAGCTCAGCCTCAGTGCTAACTAATCATTTACCTTCATTATGTCCTGACAGCTCCACTTGTTCCTAGTCTTAATAGATACACTAGTCAGTAAATAAACCTCCATGTCTCCATGCTTTGAAGTTTTCCCACCTTGACATTTTGTTGCTTAAAGAGTTAAGATGATTGGCTAAAGAAGTATTTGAACTAGCTTTGTATGCAGTGAAGAGGGGCCAGGATTGGAGACAACCATCTAAAATTGCCTTTTTCATACCAGATGATTTTATTTGAATGGTAACTGTAGATTTAAGATAGTATTACTCCTTCAACATGGTTCCTATACACATGCATCTTTTGAATCAATACAATTAGGCTTGTCTCCTGTTGGGTTTCTTGTAATTATTTTTACTGAAATACGTTTCCTGTAATGATATTGAAGTTAAGTAATCAAGTTACTGGCAGATCATGTAAAATTCAAGTCAAAATTGCTGGCTGCTTGATTTTAATTTGTCTGACATCAAGTTTGTTTGAAAAGGGATAATGTGTAGTTAAACCAAGGGGCTTATAATTATGGCTGACATTTGTTTGTTTATAATGAAAACTAATTAAAGTTCATACATTTTAAAACACAAAAGTTAATTATTGAATTGCTTACTTCACTTATGCAGAGCAGTCAAATTAACTTGCACTGAAAAAACGACAAGAGGTTCTGCAGATTATTTTAGAACAACAGATGCCTTATTAATGGCTAAGCTGCATTTAAGACTCTGTCCTATTGACAATTTACATGTTTAATATGAATTCATATTGAATTCTGCAGTCCAGTGCACAACTGCATAAGTTGTTATCTTGAACCTATGCGATTGAACATAGTTCCTGTTCCTTGTAGATTGTATTTTAAGTACTGTCACCCCTCCGTTTTCATAGACTTGAAGTCCACGGTCTTCATTATTTGCGGAGGGGCGAGCTCCATTAAATTAAATGGCATGCATGCCCATGGCACGCACACAGAGCTACGCACAGCCATTCAAGCCAATGAGGCTTGATTATTTGCGAGTTTCCATTTTTGCTTGGGGAAGGGTTCCGGAACGGATCCTCCATGAAAAGAGAGGGGCTACTGTATAGCAGTACTACAAACTATGAGGGATATTGTGTCTTTCGTTCCATGTACTCCTCTGTATTGTACCTGAAGTCCTGTTTCCCATTCTTCTATATTAATGTTTTCTTCATGGTAATCTGGTGTTATCAGTATCGTAAAATAAGCAAGTATTTAAATGCTTCATTAAATAAATGACCTACCATTTACTTGAAGGAAAAAACTACAGAGTAAATTTGGTTATATTTAGAGCAGAACCATTGAAATCAATGGGATTTCAGTTGCTCATTACTAACTTAATGGATATTCTCTAAGTGTGAATAGCCAATTTTGTGTGATCCAATAATTTTTTTAAAATGACATTAATTACTTTATAAAACATCTTCCCTCTCTGTTTTCTCTGTGTTAGTCTTAGCAAATTTAACCTGTGTCAAAATCAATCTGTTAGAATATTTTTGAATAAAAGTGTTTTTGCTATTATAAAACACATTAGTCTATTACAGACACACACACACACAAAACATTTCATGTCTCACATTTAGTTAATACATAAAGATGGAAAGGGACAGCTATTAGTACTTCTGATTTTATCGGGTATTCACCCGATAAAACATAGCCATGTAGAAAAAGCCTTCCTAACTTAAATGGTACTTAGTCTTTGGTACTCTGTTTTTAGGATAGCAGATTTAGTAATTTACATAACAGATTAAAGCAATACATGTTCAATTGTGCAGAATGGTTTACTTTCAAGATCTTTATAATTTCCTTTTTCAAACTTCAAGGCTTCAGTTCTATGCACATTAATGTGATACCATTACCTATTGATAGCAGTGACATGTAATAGCCGTGACACATCCAAATGTGGATAGGATTTGGCTGGACAATAATCTTCTATGCTACTGTTGCTTGGAATCAAAGCATTTTATAACAGACACTTGAATAAACAGAGAAAATATAACTTCTGTAATTCATTCCACAAATGATCTGCACAATGAATTATATAAACAATAAGTATGTACTAATGGATACTTTTGTGTTTAGCAGGATTATTAACTTGCACTTTCCAATCTAATAGAGATTTTGGGATGAAAAGGGAAAGTATGGTGCATCTTTCAGAAGATTTTTGTAAAAATGACTGTAATTTACATAGCTTTTCTTAGAGTATATTGTGTATATTACAACAAAGGACTTGATTGATTTGTAGATTAATATTTATTTAGTAAAGGAAAATCAAAGGGATTAAGCAGTCATCATTGTAACCCTAATCCTACTTTGCATAGATAAGACAAAAGACAGTGATTACTCTTTAAAGCTCACTGGGTCACTGCTGTTGAGATCTACCTTTGTTTAAAAGAAAGAAATGAGTAAAAGTTGTCTTTTATCTGTCCAGAGGTTTCCCCCTAAACTTTTAGCTATAGATCAGGTTATTAAATTTTCTTTGTAATGATATCCTAGCACAAGTGTTCACCTCAAGTAACATAGAAAGAGATATTGCCAGTTAAGATTCACTTTTCTGCAATATGTCAATGTGAAATATTCATGATTAGGCCACACGGTGTATTATACAATGGATCCACACGTCAAGCATATCACTGAAGTCCTTTACACTGCCCCATGGATAATACAGAATTTACAGAATAATATAAGAATTTAGGTGTTACATAATTCTGAGGAGAAGTCAGATACACTCTACAGTAGTTTGATACATGTTGAGTTACTGCACTTGTCCAGAGAGAGTGAGAGAGCAGTTGTGGTATTATCGAAACTGGGAGAAAATACAGATGGCTGAAGTTATTCCAAAACATGTTATCATATAACCTCTCTCACTGATGCTTCATTATATAAACAAAGAAATTACCATATTGATAAGTAGGAGGGGATCATCATTCCCGTGAGGTTTAATGATAACAATAGTATTTTTAAAAATCTGAAAACCTAGCCTTTGAGGATGATGAAGAAAAAAGAAGATGAAACAATAAAGTAATTGAAGTCAAGTATGCCATTTGCAAACTTTTCTACTTTTCTTTTTAAAATGCTGTTTTAAGTGCACAGTATATTTGGTTACATCCCTTTATTGAAACTTAATTACTTTCTCCCCTTTGTCGTGACATGGGTGGAAAGTTTTCACCGTGTCAGGAGAGGTCGTCACACATTCTTTTGGAGTTCTTTTCATTAATTTCTTCTTGCAGAAGCATTTTCTATCGTGCTGGGAAGGTAGAAGGGTGTAATAGAAGAGCCCTGAAACATCAGCAGGAAGCTCTAAGCTGGTTAATGCAGTATAATTGTCTGGACATAGACTGGTCTTTGTTTGTGTCGTTCACTTTGAATCAGCTGTAATTAACTCCAGAGTGTTTCCAGATTGCCAGCAAAGAAAAATTGCAGCTTTTCTGTTTTAAATTTGAAAGCTCACAAAGATATTAACTATGCATATTGCTTTTACTTTGATATAATTCTATTCTGTAAAGGCGTGGCGGTGGTTTTTTGGCACCCCCTCCCTCAACTCTGAACCCTGAAATCTTTCCATTGTAGTGCTGTTTGATTTAGGGTCTGTTAGAATATAATGGCTACTCAGTACTTCTGGTCTGAATAATGTTTTCCTTCTATCATACAACTGCCACAGTATGTTGGAGTTACTGCAGTGGTTACTTTGATTTTTCAGGACTTACTTCGTGTGCTAGAGGCAGGTTTTAGATGGATGTACAGAAAGCTTCACACATGCAACTAGGCTAGCATTCCATTATAGAAGCAGCATGGTAAGTTTCCCCTCTACTACTCTGTGCTACATATAGACTCTCATCAGTTTGATTCCACTTAGAATTCCCATTAGAATTAGCCTCATGACTTTTGCACAGGTATTTTACCTGTATTTGGAAATTCTGAATACCCAAACTGTGAGAAAATGGACTGTTTTTACATCTGTTCAACTTGTGGTCAGCCAAATGCCTGCCACACCCTGTTTAAAAGGCACTGTGTACAGTACTTTATAATTATGGATTCTGGTATGGTCTAAAATGAAGGAGCTGAGTGAGCAAGCCTCCAGCTAATGCATCTAATAATACAGCACTGTACACAAAAGATCTGTCAGCAACAGATGCAAAAAGAGAGAGAGAGTCTAACCAAAATCTCCCCCCCCTTTCTTCTGAATTTAACAATAAGGAATTTAAGCTTCAATGTGGCTTTAGCAACCAAAGAAAAGAAGCTCTTGGTGTCTGCATAATACCACTTTGATGGATTTTTTCATCAGCTCTCTGTACGTGGTAACAAATAAACAAGTATAATTATACTTGTGAAGGCCTATTCATTGCTTTGTCAGGATTAGATATATGTGCAGTTTTCACACTGAGCCTCTCTTTTGTCTTTGCCTAACTCACTATGACATATTGATAGAGGATTTGGGATGGGGGAAAGGCCACAGCAGAGACAGTGATGACCTTTTGGAAACTTGATATAATTCAAGGATTTTTATTTATTTTCTTTATTTTCTTTTTCTTTCTTTCTTTTTTCTGTTTTTGAAGATTTGTAACTTGTTCCCAATTTCTGATGTAAGTGGGCAACTTTTAACCCATTTTTAGCAGAGTAAATAAAGAATCAAAGTGTTCTGCAGTGTCTAAAGAGCAGATGCGAATAAAAACAATAGACTAAGAAGTCTCTTGGTCTTCTTTCCCAGCACTTTGCACTGTGGCTAACCTAGCATTCCTTTCCCATTATTCTATCCTCTTGATCAAATCACGTTCTTTTTAATCATTTCACAAACACTGTCTCAGTGGACCGTAGAAGAGGGCTGGGACAATATCAATTAAAAAAAAAAAGAGGTAAAACTGGCATTTCTGATTCTTAGCTCTAATGGGAACTCTGCACTCTAAATGCAAAGGAATTCTTCTATTGTTCAGAAAATCACCCTCTTTTCATTAGCAAAGCTGTCTGTAGGTGGGTTTTATAATTTGGCTGAGCAGAGTTTAGGGAACTGTTTTTCCAGGAGAGATAACAGAGGTTAGTAATCTAAGTTTTCTCTGTGTTGTATATTTGTACTGAAAAAAGGAGTTAGATGACCAGATCATTGGCTATGCAAATTACTGTCAGAATTTACCATACTAATGAACATTAAAAAAAAAAAAAAAGATTTGCTTTCTTTTTTGTTCTTTGGATGCTTTTCATATTTTGCAGGGAAACAAAGAGCATTTGTTAGGGTTTAAAGGCAGGTAAAACAAACAGCTAATTTGCAAAATGAGTTGAAACCTGTTATGTTATGCTTTATAATGAGGAGGAAGTGGGAAATACTATTTTGGATTAGTAGAATTTTGTGTGGTGTGTGTTTGGTAATTGCAAGCTTGGAACGTGATCTTAACTTGTTTACATAATTATGATTTTTGAGGATGTCCCCCCATACTGAGGATATTGCACTAATAAAAGATATATCTTCATACAGCTGATGCGTATAGCTATTGTAATATGTAATTTTTGCATTGACGTGTACACTGTATAATATCCTCTGAGATATTATTGACAATAAGGAGCTGAGAAATAAAAGATGTATATCATAAGTGATGTGGTTTATATCCTTTGATTCAAAGACTTAAAGTTTTGTTCTGTTTTGAGTCAAGTGCAATTTGTTTACATAACTTTGCTTGCAAGTAATTGCTGAAGAGCCTGATCAGTGCTGAAATTATGTAAGAAGACTAATGTTATGGACTGACAGTTGGTATGTAACACATTACCTGAGCAGGCTTTATTGTTGTCCTTGAAGACTATTTGCTTTATATTTGGTGGGTATAATCCCCACCCATCAAAACTGGTCTTTTAAACCTGTCAGCAAGGGGAGAGCTTGTTGAAACTCACTATTTGGAATAGAAATGAGACAATGTGGAATCCACATTTGTATTTGTGTTAAATTATTGGATATGTATTAAACACCAGTGTAGTTGAGGTATGCATGCTTGTATGTATGATATATTATTGGAATACTTTTAAATCGATGAATAATATCATCCATCCATATTTGTATTTTTTCTAAAAGTCCTAAAATGAATGGAGTTTTAAAATTTATTATTCTTATAAGCAAAATGACAATCTTTACCACTCAGTTTGTAGCAAAAAAGTTTTTGTCATACTTACTTTTCACAAATGAGGGAGCTAATTAGTTATTTTAACTGATATAATCCTTTTTTATTATAAGCAACATTCTTGCTTTGTATTTCCTATTAGCTGAAATTGCTTTAGATAGACTTTATGAATACATTGTCCGCTTGTATGTATATGTTGTTGTGTG
>CM034706.1:41183244-41198244 GCA_020142125.1 Phrynosoma platyrhinos | reverse complement strand
TGTATGTGTGTAGGTTTTTTTAAGGATTCAGGGAAATCCAAGTACTTAATTTGCTGTTTAAATCCCTCTCCCCAACTTCTCTATATAGATATATATATTTTCTTGTTATTATTTGTGATATGAGACCTGACATAAGCATTTTCTGAGAGCAACTGAATTCACACAGCAGATAAGTCTTGGGAACTGGGGGAATAATAATAATAAATAACAGAAACAACATCCCTTTTCTGTGGCATTTTACTGTTGTAGACACTACGAAAAGCATTTTCATATAGAAGTACGAATTTTCAGTTGATAAACCCACTTTATTTAGTTACTTTTATCTTACACTGCATACACCAAAGATTCATTCATGACTACTGAGAATTGTTGTTGTGCACCTTTGTTTCTTGGCAACCTTTGTTCAGAGAGGATTTGCCTTTGCCCCTTCCTCTAAGGCTGAGAGAGTGTAGTAGTTTTTCATGGTTGAGAGTGGAGCTGAACCCTGGTTTTCAGAGTCATAGGCCAACACCCAAACCAATACACTACACAGATTCCTGACTACTAAGAATTAAAACATGAAAAATAATTTTCAATTAAAATAGTTTGCTTAATCAATGATTAGTTACTAAACATATAAGACA
Source organism: Phrynosoma platyrhinos (assembly GCA_020142125.1). NCBI lineage: Eukaryota > Metazoa > Chordata > Lepidosauria > Squamata > Phrynosomatidae > Phrynosoma > Phrynosoma platyrhinos. Next base: position 41,197,621 of record CM034706.1, on the reverse strand, counting down.
TTAATTTCATAATAAAATGTAGCATTTAGCACCATTTGAACATGAGAAATTTCTGATGCACCATTTAAATCTGGCATTTTTAGATAATGGCTTGCATAACATTACTTAAAACATTTATTATTATTCTTTAGTGATGTAGAATTAGAATTCTTAGCAATTGCAGGTGGCCTAAGTAGCAGGAAGCAATATTCAGGAACAGGTGTTTTTATGTCATGGGGACATATGGTAGTACTTGAAAGAAGCTTAAACAGAAATTGATCAAAGTAGTGAACTGTCAAAGTCCTATTTCTCATATTTGGATGTATGTGTGACATTTATGAGAGGTACAATTAGAAACATTTAATGGATATAATGAAGATACAATTAGTGTTGTGTAAATTAATCTAGGCTTTTAAGTTGCAAAAGCCTTGCTGTTTTGTTATTTTATTGATCAGCTCTCATGCCTTTGAAAATAAAAATTCCAGAATGACATCATGCCCAGTAGGAGTAATTAAAGCTATCTGATGAGGGAATTTAGAAGTTGAAAGGGATGATTGTAATTGATCCTGATTCAATCCTATTACAGCTTTTTATAGTTTAAGCTCCAGAGAAAGCAAGCCCCTTGTCAAGGCTTTATTTTATAGATTCCTTTGTCTCTGTGTGTGTGTGTGAATGTATGTGTGTGCGTGTGCACACACACGCTCTGTGATTTCTGGTCTCTACTTTCCCTTTTAATTTTTTTCCCTGTAGTAAATAATGAGCTGCCACCTGAAATCCGGCTTGCCAGTGGTCAGCTAATGGGTGATGACCTGTCCCTCCTTACTGCAGGAGAGCTGTCACCTTATATCAGTGACCCAGCGCTGAAGCTATTCCAGTGTGCTGTTTGCAACAAATTCACCTCTGACAGCCTGGAGGCCCTAAGTGTGCATGTGAGCAGTGAACGTTCTCTCCCTGAAGAGGAGTGGAGGGCTGTAATTGGAGACATCTACCAATGCAAGCTCTGTAACTACAACACGCAGCTCAAAGCCAACTTCCAACTCCACTGCAAGACTGATAAACACATGCAGAAATATCAATTGGTTGCACACATTAAAGAAGGAGGCAAAACAAACGAGTGGAGACTGAAGTGCATTGCCATTGGCAACCCTGTTCATCTAAAATGTAATGCCTGTGACTACTACACCAACAGTGTGGATAAATTGCGCTTACACACCACCAACCACAGGCATGAGGCAGCCCTGAAACTTTACAAGGTAAGTACCCACCTGTAATTTAAATTGGCTTAAAAAAGGAAGAGGTTGTGTACCTTTTTAAATGTTAGCAGAATAAGGTTTTGATTTATCAGTTAAAGACTTATTGAACATAAAAAGCAACTGAATTCAGAGGGTTATGTTAAAAAGTGCTGCAAATGGCACGTTTTATAAATTGATCTGCTAGCCCATTTATATTTACTTTTCTTTTCACTGTCAATACAATCCTAAGTATCTGTACTCAAAAGTAATTCCCATTGTATTAGATGGGGTATACACCAAACTAAATGCACTTAATATTGCAGTATAAATTCTTAAAACAAAATTAATATTGCCATGTTGTATATGGCTTCCAGTTATTGTTTTTTTAAGCTAATTCTTAAACAGCTTTTGTGTATTTTAAGTTAGGATTCCTTTGTATCTAGTGTATATATGGAAAGTGTTTCATCACCATAAGAATCAGAAATTATGGTGTCTGCAAATCACAAATATATTTATACCACATTATTAGCATCAGTATTCAAATAAACATTGTTAATCTTTTACCTAACCTTTTTTTTGGGTAAGTTCAGAATGATTTTCCATTAACATGAATGCTTGTGAAACAGATAAATTTTGCCATAATACTAAATTATTTTCTCTTACCTGGAAAAAATATGCTATGAATATGTGAGTATGGTGAATACAATTGTTACCCAACTTGCCACAATTTTTTCCAAATCCTAATTACTGGTTAGCTCTTCCCAGTACTGTTTGCTGGAGGTTTTTATAGGACTAGCTTATGTCCAAGTGCTGTACACTATTTCAGGTTTTCTGATTTATGAAGCAATATGTTGGTTTTTATTTGTTTTTCTTTTTTCACAAGATGTTAAGAATTCAGGCTTCTGTAAACAATTAGTAAGTGTAACTGTCAGTTAATGTAAATAGTTACTGATACTAGAAATTGGCATGAACATTACAATCCATAATCAGAGGCTAAACATTAAAGAATACTTGCTCTCAGACTGTGAAACTACGCACATATAACAGGTGATAGCAACAAAAAAACCGCAGTAGTTCTGTAGGTAAATAGTTATTTTTCAATGAAGACTGGAACATTTTGTGTAAACGGCTTTGGAGAAATATAGAAAAAATATCTTGTTGAAGTATTGCTCTCAGCAGTCATGCTGTTTGGGAATTCTAGGAATTTTTCAAATTTGAAAAGGAAGTTACCTTTTCAAACTTGTGTAAAATATTGTATTTAAGGAAAACCCTGGCATGTGCAGACAGAAAAATAAAGGACATATCAATATTAAAGTTTTAAATCCATACTTTCCATAATCAACTGCTTTAAACTGTAAATGTAGCTACCCTTATGTTCAAATAACTATGCTGGGCTGTTCACAACTATGTAGGACTATTTATAAGTCAATCCAAATCCATGCAAATTGGAATTCATTATTCTCATACCTCCTTCAGTACTATGGAATAATGAGCTAGTATTTAAAACAAAAGCAAGAAATCACTCTGAGAAAACTGTGTTGGTTTTTAACCGAAATAAGGAACAAACTGTTGTCCCTAGGCCCATCTCTTATTTCCTATGTTTCTGGAAATATTTAGCTTCCAGCCTTTTCAGCCCTTTAAGACAAGCTGACATTCACATGCTTGACCTAATCTGTCTATTACAAAACTGATCTCCTTGTAAGCAAATTATTGAAAATATTATCTACCATTAGCTCTCTTCAATTGTAGGTGAAATAAAAGTCTACCATTTTGTTTTTGGCTCTAAGAAACATAAGTGAACTGATCAAAATATTCCAGACTTCTGACTTTATAAACCTGTGGCCCAGAAGCTACAGGAGTGTGGGTGTGTACACAAGAATCTACAGTTCATAAATTTTTCGCATGGAATCCACAAAGTAAAATGGATGAATACATGAATAAACAAACCAACAAACTACATAGCCTCAGCTTAAGTTTTTTTTTGTCCCTCATCCAGCACATAACACCATCTTGGTACTAGTTTAATACTTGCAAAACCCCAACCTGATGACAAAGAGAAATATACCTGAATGTCATCAGCATACTGATGGTACCCCATTCCAAAACTGCTAGTGACCTCACTCAGCAGGTTCATATAAATATTAAATAGCATGAGCAATAAAATGGAAAACCTGCAGCACTGCACCGCTTACTAGCCATAGGGCTGAACAAGAATCCCCATTGCCACTCTCTGGAACCTACTCTGTGGATAAGAAGGGAACCACAGTAACTCCCAAACCTGGCCATTAAGATAACATGATCAACAGTTTATAAAGCAGCTGTAAGATCCAGGAAGATTAATAAAGCACACCTCTCCTGTCTTCCCTCCTCACACCCACCACTATAGTCTGTCAGTCAGGGAAACTAAGGCCATTTTGGTACTATAACCTTGCCTGAAATGACACTGAAATGATTCCAGATATTTATTTATTTTTACTCCCAGAACATCTGATGTTACTTTTACACCCTGAAGCATTACTTTTACTCCCAGAACATCTGATGTTACTTTTACACCCTGAGGAAGATAGTAAACAGGATAATTAGATGAAACCCTTCATTGAACCACAGTTTAATAGCCATACTGCAGAACAGGATCCCATGCTTCCTCCCCACCCCCAGCACTCTCTGGAACTGGCCCTGTACATACGAGAGGAATCACTGTGACACAGTACACCTACTCCCATCCCTCAGAGCTTTCCAATAAGATACCATGATCAGTGTGGTATCAAAAGCCATGGAGAGACTCTGAATAGGATATTAGCAATAAAATGATATTAGCAGTAGGACCTCTAGGTCCTACTTCTCTTCAGGTGAGGGCACAGTGCATCCTTTTTCAAAGCACTGAGCTCCTGACCCTTCCCTTGGGGTATTTACCATTCCCTGGATCCATCCATTCAATCCTGATCTACTAGATGTTACCAGCCAATATGGGCAAAGGTCAAGCTTAAATGTGATGATATGTATGGATTCATATGTCCTGTAGACACCACCAGGCTGCAACAAACAAAACTGACTTCCCAAAATCTGAGCAGTTACGTGGTGTCATGTTCTGAGTGAATATGAGCAACTTTCTTCTTAAAATGCCAGGCAATTGTTTTTCATAGCAGGTAACCAAGAGTTCCATTCTTGGTCTCACTTTAATGCCTTTTATCTGCCCTGTTCACATATAACACAAGGTGAGGGTCTGCTCTTTTCTTTTTCCCCATGTTCCTTTTCATTGAACTCACTACTTCCCTGCTTTACCCCATGCCTCCTGTTGGTTTGAACAGTCACCTTCTAGGTCCCCCCTCCCCCATTTTCACTAGTGATAGTGGGGGATTTTAAAATAGCAAATAGCAGCTTCATAAAGTAGAAGAGCACATCAAGGATGTGATCCAATTTCACTCTGCATGCTCCTTGTTATGTAATGAGTAATATTTCCTAACTCCTGCAGATGTTATTGCTGTCCTCTATGTCGAGTTAGGGGGCTAGACATAGTCCTCTATGTCTAGTCTAGTGAGGAGTCCTGGTGGCGCAGTGGTTAAATGGCTGTACTGCAGCCACTCACAAACCACAAGGTTGTGAGTTCAATACTAGCCAAGGCTCAGGCTCGACTCAGGCTTGCATCCTTCCGAGGTTGCTAAAATGAGTACCCAGCTTGTTGGGGACAATTAGTTTATAGTTGTAAATTTCTTAGAGCAGGGGTAGGCAACCTTTCCCCTTTAAGGGCCGAGGGACTTCAGCTCCCAGAAGCCTCAGCCATGTTGGCCAATAGTCCCATGTTGGCCAATAGCTCCTGGGATTCTGGGAGCTGAAGTCCCTCGGCCCTTAAAGGAGAAAGGTTGCCTACCCCTGGCTTAGAGACTGCATAGCATGGTATGAAGCGGCATATAAATGAAGCTGCTATTGCTAGTTTAGCCCTGGTACAGAATCTGAGTAGGGGAGTGGTTGTAGTTTATCTTTTTTAAAGAGCCAGGTTAATGATACCAATCTTTATGAAATACATACAACTAAGTAGATAGTTTTGTAGCATGTAACTTACTGACAAAATCCTACCATGACAACCTGCTCCCCATCACTTCATTATTTAGTTCTCTTGTGAAATTCTGTAACACATCTGATGGGGCCTGCAATGAATTGATTCAGTGTTGAATGCTGTTTAAGATCCTAGAAAGCCATCCATTCATGCCCTCTGCCAGTATATTATGTTCCATCTCTCCCCCAGGTTTTTTCCTGTCTCTGTAACCCAAGTAAGTCAGCATTCTGTGTCTACATGGCATTGTCAGTCCTCATTAGGGTGTTGAGATGTTTCCCCACTTTTGTTGTGTGTGTCCTAAAGGTTGTTTCCTCTTGTTCTTCTGGTGCAACTTTGGCAACATATGGAATCATACTTGGATAATGAGTTTATAGTATTTAATAGTATATATATTGCCTTCATTAAGAGCTTCTCTAATTTCACTTGCTGTCGAAAGCGATGCCAAGGTAGTAATAAGAGAGAGGATATGCACTGAAGTCCCAAAGAGATGTGTTTAATTTCAGTGGAGAAGGATAAAGGAAACCATAGTCCACTAAAAACTCTGAAGGCAATAGCAGGAAAGATAACATAGTGTTCACCTTCTGAAGTTAAGAAATAAATCATTTGTAAATAAATATACAAAATGGCATACGTATGGAAATTGAGAACTGTAGTTCCATTGAAACTAGCCATTAAGTTCAAATCATGACCACAAAATTCTGTAAAAACCTTTTAACAATTCACAACAGTTTAGTGCAGGGGTAGGCAGCCTTTCCCCTTTAAGGGCCGAGGGACTTCAGCTCCCAGAAGCCTCAGCCATGTTGGCCAATAGTCCCATGTTGGCCAATAGCTCCTGGGATTCTGGGAGCTGAAGTCCCTCGGCCCTTAAAGGGGACAGGTTGCCTACCCCTGGTTTAGTGACTGCTTCACCATTTCTTCATTAATTGCTGTACTCCTCATGGAGGACATTGGAGGAAGGCTAGCTGGCTGGATATTTTCAGACAACCATTGAATTTTTTAACTTGTAAGAATTATCATTAGGTTGAACATCTATTTAGTGCCCATGTAAGTCATGTAACTGTAGTCCAGCAGGCATTCACAAGAAGACCCTAATACAGTATCGTCCAAAATCCACAAAACAGTGATACCTTTATTGGGCGAACCAAAATGCACATTATACATGTTGCAAGTTTTCGAAGCTCCACTGGTTTCTTCATTAGGCAGAGGTATTAAAAAAATCATACAAGAGAAAGCAAGGACAAAAAAAAATTGGCAATGTTATTCATAGTCTTGTATTTGGTCAAGATGTTGTGCCTGTTGTCTTCAGTTCAGATCAGGGGTAGGCAACCTTTCCCCTTTAAGGGCCGAGGGACTTCAGCTCCCAGAAGCCTCAGCCATGTTGGCCAATAGTCCCATGTTGGCCAATAGCTCCTGGGATTCTGGGAGTTGAAGTCCCTCGGCCCTTAAAGGGGAAAGGTTGCCTACCCCTGGTTCAGATGTTATGGAAGGGTATTTATGCAGGTGGGCCTTTCCTCCTTCTGGCCATGTGGGTACTGGGAGATTCAATCCAGAAAGTAAACTTTAAATTCTAAGTGAAGGAAATCACATCTTATTCAGTCACAAAATATTGTGATTTTTGTGATAGAAAAATTCATCGGAAATCCTTCCTTGAAGGAAAATGTTTGGATTTCTCACAGCAGCTGCACTTTTAATAGATGCAATGCTTTGAGGAATGCTTTTTATTGGATGGTTCACCATACCACCTTCAGGTTTTTTTGGTCTATATATAACCCACCCCCTGCCAGATATCAATGCCGTTAATGCATTACGCCCACTGAACTCATGAATTAATTTGTGTAATTATTTGCCTGGTGTGACAAAGCAATGTTGTTTTATGAGGTCAAGTAGCTTTCAACTAGGGCTGTCTTCCTGAAAACACCTATTTGGCAGTAGGTTCCATTGCTTCTATGTAATGCATTGCAGTTTAGTGAGATATAAATGTTTTCCAATGACTAGAATAAATAATGAAATTGGGTTACTAGAACCTTTTGTGTTTTAAAAGCAAATATAAATTTTACTGAGTATTCCATACTTATTTCCTTTTGCACTGTCATGTATATTTTTGAGGACATGATGGAAGCGTAGTCCTCCTGAATTAGTTGCATGAAAGCTGTTATACTTTTTTCTTTATTGACAAACAATTCATAAAATTACAAATGTTATGATTGTCAGCTCAATTTGAGTAGATCACTTTACCTTTCATGCTCAAACAAGTGGAAAGTTGGATGACCTAATTCCATTTTAAGAAGGTGAAAGGTTACCCCAAACGCATCATCTGTCTAACTGCTTAGCTTTAAACTGATCAATTTAATGAAAATCTGTTTTGCAGATGTTGCTTTAATGTCTTTGGCAGGATTTGGGCAATTTTAACATTAGATGTAAGCTAGTAAACATTATTTTATTTGACCAGAGCAACACCTTTTCTTTTATGTTTTATAGTAGAAAACATGTGGGCTGTGGTATTTTGGCAGAAGACCCAGAGCAGAAAGTGTTGATGATCTTTCCATATGGATTCAAGTCCAGAATATCTTTATGTCAATTGCTATTGAAGACCAAAGAAACAAACAAGGGCTTGACCATATTCATTGCTAATCATTGTTTTACTTTGAACTCTTAAAAACAATTCCAGTTGGAATTATTTTGAAAAATACTAGAATCCCATTTGCCTAAGGCCAGAGAAACAGGATTCCCAAACAAGAGTGAACACCAAGCCTAATAATTAGTGTTTCTTAGTGTTGTGAAAGAATGCATTTTTGTGTATAATGGATGACCATTATGTGGCTTGTAAGCCATATGAAGTCCTTGGCAGTTTAAATGCACAAACATTTAAAAAACAACAACAGATGCCATTAGAAGCGTTGTATGTATTCCATAACGCATGGCTTCCATGTGGTCATATGGCCATCTGGTTCTGTCCACCTGCACAAGAACAGGAAGAGAATTACAACAGGCAAATCACACCTTTTATATACATGATTGGATAATTCAGATTTCAATAAAAGATACCCTTAACAACAAGCAAAAAACAGAAGCCTTAATTTGCTTATTAATACTATATGATCAAGAAAAAATATGTTTTCTTGTTTTACACCCCAGACATTCTGAAACCCCTGAGCTCTCACACTCTTAAAAATATTGTGGGGGCTCAAATTCCAATTTAGGGTTTATTTTTTAAAAAAAGAAAACTTGTGGAGTAATGGATATTGTGAAAACCCTGAAGCCCTGAAAGTCAACCAAAACGGCAGAAACTGAAGTAATTTCTACTCTTATTGCAGACCAATGGTAGCCCAAGAAGGATTAGTTGTGATCTGATGGTAGGGTTTGCATTCCCCATGTTGTTTCCCCAGTCTTACATGAACCTGTTTTAGATTCGAGATAGAGGTGCCTCTTATTTTTGACTACTGGTAGGTCAAGTAAGATTTAGTTGTGGTCTGAGGGTAGGGTATGGGTCCCCATGTTGTTTCCCCCCACCCAATCTTAAAGAAATCTGGTTTGTATTTGAGACAGAGATGTATTTGCACCATGTTTGTGGAGATACTTCATTTTGATAAAATTTGTACACAGGTCTGAAAGCTGCACTGCAATGACTGGAAATTGCATAACGGTAGTGCTTGGCAGCATGTACCTCTTCGTAACTGAAACTTCTTTCACTGGTGCTGAGTACCCTCTTTCTATCTGTTGAAAACCTGATTTTATAATTTTAGTTAAACACACAATAACTTTCTGCATATATAATAGTCCAAGAGTGAGATTTTTTGATGATATTGGCCCTCTGCTGTGTTTATTTCTGAAACTTTGTAATCCTGTATTTTGCCAACAAATGACTGCTGCTAGCTGTTAAAGAGACCAGTGAAATAAGATTATAGCATATGTATACCATCACATACTGAAAGTCTAGAACAAATAGCGCATTGACTATATTTTATAGGATAGATTTATAGTCTGTTCTTGGGTCACTTAGGGCCAAGAATTTTCATGGTCAGCTGGTTGGGTCTGCTGGCTAGCTTTCCTCGGCAGGAAATGTAAATACCATATAGCACCTGCTCTTCAGCTGGATGGTAGAACTCTTTTTCTCCCTTTTTGATGGGAAGTGTCTACCACCTCAAGTCTGGTTCAAAGTAGAAAGCTTAATTATACTATTCTTGCTTTGCATCTGTCATCAGTGAAGCAGAATATATTCTTTCAGGCTGTTTGTATATTTGGATTTTAAATCAGCCAGAGATACCATATTATATGCATTTCTTGTGGCTCCTTGTTTGTGAATGAAACAACTAGAATTTTGAATGCTTTAGAAATACTACTTTAGAAATACTATTTTCCACAATGAACATTACTTTCATTTTCCTTATTATTGTTGTTACAAATAAAAGCATCTACGTTCAGAATAAAAAAACTGGGTTTGCTAAAATAGGTGTAAAGTAATGAAGGGAGGGGGAAAGTGGCATAACACAAGCTACATTTGTTTGTTGCATTTTGTTTAGTACACATTGATGGTGCCTTGATAAATGTAGAATTGATATAGTCCCATTATTTGCATTTCAACAGTCCTGCACTGAATTTGAAATTGAAAATCAAATATCTCAGATATGTGCCATTCCAATTATTGAACTGCCATTGTCCTGGTATGGTAGTGAAAGAGGTTGGGATAGTATGTAGTGCTTATTTACATAAAAATCAATTTGCAAATAGAAATTGGAATGTTTCAGAATTCAACACAGGTTTTTCTTAAATATAAGAAAGTTGTTTGCAAATATATTTTTTTCTTAAATGTAGAAAATATTTGATTTTTTTTAAAAAATTCTGCTTTTTGTGGCCATTTCAGACTTCACATTTCTGAAATTTAATTCCTGGTGGCTTTTTGTATGTGCTACGTAATGTATTCAAATGCATGAATACAAGCCAAAGGACGATAAGCCATTTTGGTATTACCCCCAATACATAGACTTTGTATTGCCACTTAATACATAGCCATAAATATATGTATTTTTAAAGGAAGTATTCAGGTAATAATTTTAAAGCTCTCCTTCCTACTAATCTATATGGTATAACTTATATTGTTGTGTGCCTTCAAGTCATTTCTAACTTATGGCAACCCTAAGATGAATATATCATGGGGTTTTCTTGGCAAGGTTTGCTCAGAGAGTGTTTGCCTTCCTCTAAGTTGTAAGAACGTGACTTTGCCCAAGTTCACCCTTGGCACCCAAGGTTTCCATGGTTGAGAATGGGGATTCAAACTCTGATTTCCAGAGTCATAGTCCAACATTCAAACCAGTGCACCATGCTGGTTCTCTGATATGGTAGATGTTGTTGTTGTTGTTATTATTGTTGTGTGCCCTCAAATAATTTCCAACTTATGGCAACCCTAACATAAGGTTTTCTTGGCAGGTGCTTTTGCCTTCTTTGAAGCTGAGAGAGTGCCCAAAGTCACACAGTGGGTTTCTGTGACTGAATGATGATTTGCACCATGCTCTCCCACAGCCAATCCACTGTGTCGTGCTGGCTCTTATAGCAGATTTACAGTAGACACATATAAATAACCTGTCCTATTAATTAATTAATTAATGTCCACCAAAAGCATCTGAGGAAGTAGACTGAAGTCTACGAAAGCTCATGCTGCCAACTTCTTACTTTCTTTCCATTAGTCTCTAAGGTGCTAAAACATCTCATACTGTCCTTTTATAATATTGTTTATGAGTTTTTATTTGAGCCTTTCTGTCACATTGAGAATACACTATGCTTTGGCAATTTTCTTTTAAAAATATTTCAGTGGTCCAGGAAAAATGTAAAAGCACATAAATTCATTTAAATTCTGTGTGCAAATCAAATCTTTAAAATTAGGTAGATACACAGGTGTACATATATATCTGAAAATAAAGTATTTGATGTTACAATATTTTTTTTTAATAAAAGCTAATATTACCCTTATTTGTTATTCAGGCTTCATTTAAATTCATTTAAACTTTATTTTGCTTTGGTCAGACTCCACCTTGAATACTGTGTCCACTTCTGGGTACCACAGTTCAAGAAGGGTATGGACAAGTTGGAATGTGTCCAGAGGAGGGTCACCAGAATAGTGACAGGGCTGGAATGCATGCCCTAGGAGGAGCAGCTTATGGAGCAGAGTATGTTTAACCTGGGGAAAAGAATGTTAAAGGTGACATAACCGTGTTTAAATATTTGAAGGGGTGTCATATTGAGGACGGAACAGGCTTATTTTCTGCTGCTCCAGAGACTAGGACCCAGAGCAATGGGTTCAAACTACAGGAAAAGAGATCCCACCTAAATGTTAAGAAAAACTTCCTGATGGTAAGAGTTGTTCAACAATGGAATAAGCTGCCTCAGAGAGTGATAGAGTCTTCTTCTTTGGAGGATTTTAAACAGAGACTGGATTTGTTAAGAGTGCTTTGATTGTGTGCTCCTGAATGGCAGTGATTTATAAGCTTATCACACGGCACTTAAGGAACGGGAATGGAAAGGAACAGAACAGAGCAAAAACTCATGTTACTGGACAGAAGAACACCACCGATGCCGCCAGGAGTCCCCAAGCTGTCCCCCAGCCATTCCTAGCAGCCGATTTTTGAAGGATGATTTTGAACCATCCTTCAAAAATCGGCTGCCAGGAACGGCTGGGGGACAGCTTGGGGACTCCTGACAGCCAGCTTGGGGAGTCCTGGCGGCATCGGTGGCATTCTCCTGTCCAGTAACATGTATTTTTGCCCTGTTCCGTTCCTTTCCTTTCCATTCCTTTCTGTTCCCGTTCTTGTAAGTGCCGTGCGATAAGCTTATTAGACTGGATGGCCCTTATAGTCTTTTCCAGCTCTGCGATTCTATTATCCTTTTCTCTTCAGAACATGAAAACCTGTCCTGGGGGCTATGCTATCATTTAACCCAGGGGTAGGCAACCTTTCCCCTTTAAGGGCCGAGGGACTTCAGCTCCCAGAAGCCTCAGCCATGTTGGCCAGTAGTCCCATGTTGGCCAGTAGCTCCTGGGATTCTGGGAGCTGAAGTCCCTCAGCCCTTAAAGGGGAAAGGTTGCCTACCCCTGATTTAACCTGTGCCCACTGTTTTCCATATCTCTACTGGAATTACTGCTCTTTTGCATGGTCTGCCAGTTTTCAGTGAAGATAGGCTGTTGCCATATATAGATGCCATCTCTTGCCCCAGAGGGCTTCTTGTTTTTCTTATAGAAATGAGTTTTATGTGAGGTACAACCTCTTATGTGTGTAGTACTTTTTGTGTGTGAAAGCATTATTGAAAGTTTGGTCATTGTTTTCTGTAAAACATGGAGAGATGCTATACTGACCAAATAGCTTCATAGATCATTTCTCATACATTTGTCATTTTCATACATGTACATACACTATGTATTTACATAGTGAAAAACCCTATCTCAGTTGACACATTAGAACAAGGTGTAGCCTATTTATAAAAAAACATGGTAAAAAGTTGTGTGGGCCCATTGGAAAAATCTTGAAGTTTCCTGTTATGTACTCTAAAGCAGGGGTAGGCAACCTTTCCCCTTTAAGGGCCGAGGGACTTCAACTCCCAGAATCCCAGGAGCTATTGGCCAACATGGGACTATTGGCCAACATGGCTGAGGCTTCTGGGAGCTGAAGTCCCTCGGCCCTTAAAGGGGAAGGGTTGCCTACCCCTGCTCTAAAGTCTTCATTCTTTCTGTATGCTGACAGTGAATTAAGCACATAGTCTGCACTTGTAGACTGCGATGCTTTGATTAATGAAAAGCTAACAACATGATTATTAGGATTGTTATTCCTAAACAAAGGAAATATATAAGTAGCATTCTTTCTTTGTATTTTAGAAGTGGAGTTTATAACTTTATTCTTCTTCAATGTCTCTTAGGACAAGCACATCTCATAGTAAAATAAGGTTTGTTTGACCTTCCTTTTCCCAATACAGAGTACATTTACATTAAAAGTAAAGTTCAAGGAACTTCACTTAGTGGAGTACCAAAAACAAACATGTCATGGAAATGACCCTATTGGTCTCCAGAGAGATAGAGTTAACCCTACTGTGTTAGAATCCTCTGATATTTAGTGTCATCTAACATGGCCTCAGGGGAAATTGCAAGTTTGTTCCTTCTTGTGGAAATGTGTATTAAAAAAAACATATTTAGCTCATGTAGATATTGAAAGAAACAGAGGAAAATGCATGCAAGAAAATCTTGGAACTCATAGTATATTGTAACAGCAAAAGAGAAATGAAGAAAAAAAATCTAATCAATGTTCTATGATCTTATATGGGAATACTAAATCATTCATAGTTTCATTTCTTCAATGAAGCACGTTGCTGCACCTGTGTACACAAGTTTTGTTTGTTCTTCTTGAAACAGAAGAAACTATTACAAAAGATTAATAAGTCAGTTGCTCCTTGCTCTTGAGCATTACACAATGCCTTCTCAAGGCAAGAGTCATCACAGGGCAAGCAATTTCCCATCCTGCATAATGCACTTAGTATATTCAAGTCTCCACAACCATTTTCTTTACCCCAATCATTCAGAACCAAATAAGGAAAATTAAAGGAAAGATTGTGTCTAATACCTAACAACCATGTTACACCTACTTAACATACTAAAACTAAGGTCCTTAAACCATTTTCTCTGAACTAGTGACAGTGATGCTGGTGCCAACAGTGGGACTGCATTGCTTCAGTTGTCACTACTAAGCTTTTTCCATTTCCTAAATTGAATATGTGGGGCAATTTAAGTTTCCTAAGGCTTCAGCCTTTTTAAAGGAAACAAAAATATTTAAATATCAAAAGCCAAATATGTTACAGTGTGGCTTTAAATTAGCAGAGTAGCAAAAGAGTGACTTTGCCTAACTATGCTTCCCTAAAGAAATAGGACTGACTCCAAAACAACACATAGTTTGTAGTTCAAAAAACAGTGATGGCTTTATTCTATATTTACACAAAAAACTAAATCCTAATCTAACTAGTGATGGTTCAGGTTAAAAAAAATCTCACCATGTTTAAGAAAGATGGAAGATGGAACAGCTCAGTTGAGAATCCTGAGAGAGGTCTGTTAGTCCAAACAGGGAGTGTCCTAAGTCACAGA
>CM034706.1:41148898-41168835 GCA_020142125.1 Phrynosoma platyrhinos | reverse complement strand
GGGAGGATTGTATGGGAGAAGGCGGTCTCTGAGATAGTTTGGTCCCAAATAGTAAGAACAGTAATAGGTAAATATTACTCATGTAGAAAAAGTAACAGTTTTATAAAACATTACATATCTTCCAAAAAGAATGCTGTTGTCACTGCGTTGTTTCTCTCAAAATGTGTTACTTGTAACTTGTAATTCATTACCTCTGTTCTGGAAATCTAACTCCCAATATCAGATGTTTAGGGAAAGGATATGGTACTCACTGCAAAGCAAATTACTCACCATGTACTCAGTTATTCTTAAAAAAAAAAAACTTGTTCCTGAATTGGCTGCTGTCATTCAGAACCCAGAGCAAATAAAGATTATTCCTTTTTGCTATGTATGTTATTATTCATATATACAGTGGGTTGGATCAGAACTATTAGTCATACTGTTGTTCTATAACAATCAATGAGACTTTAGTTATGTCTCTGTTAAGTCCTGTCAATTGCAGTGTGACAAAATCAGACTCACTTTCTCTGTTTGATCACATTATAGAATCATAGAGTAGGAAGTGACCACAAGAGCCATCCAGTCCAACCCTCTGGCATGCAGGAACTCAAAATCAAAGCATACCTGACAGATGGCCATCCAGCCTCTGTTTAAAGACCTTCAAAGAAGGAGACTCCACCACTCTCCGAGGGAGAGTGCTCCACTATCGAACAGCCCTTACTGTCAGGAAGCGCCTCCTAATGTTGAAGTGGAATCTCTTTTCCTGCAGCTTGCATCCTTTATTCTGGGTCCTATTCTCTGGAGCAACAGAAAACAAGCTAGCTGCCTCAGTATGACACCTCTTCAAATATATGGCCAACATATCACCTCTTAACCTTCTCTTCTCCAGGCTAAACATAACCAGTTCCCTAAGTCATTCATCATAGAGCATGGCTTCCAGACCCTTCACCATTTTAGTCCCCCTCCTTTAGATACGCTCCAATTTCTCAAAATCCTTTTTGAATTGTGGTGCCCGGAACTGGACACAGTATTCCAGGTGGGGCCTGACCAGAGCAGAATGCAGTGGCACTATTATTTCCCTTGATCTAGACCAGGGGTCGGCAACCTACGGCCCGTGGGCCAGGTCCGCCCCCCCCGAGGCCTTTGGACCGGCCCCTGCCGACCCCCAGTGCTGTCGCACGTGCCACGGCCGCCATTTTGTTTTCCAAAATGGTGGCCACAACTCGTTTAAGAAGGACCAGATAGAGCCAGTCAGCCTCTTTAGCCAGGGATTTACAGAACCAGAGAGTAGCTATCGAGAATGCCTTCTATACTTTTCCTACCAGAAGTACTGGGTGGTGGTGGTGGTGGTGAAGAGAGATAAGGACCTTTCCTGATAATCTGAAAACCTTGGCAGGTTCATAAGGGACAATATGGTTCTTCATATTACCTCAACACAAGCCCTGTAGGGCTTAAAAGTTCCTAACCAATACTTTAAATTGGGTTCCAAAAATACTAAATAGCCAGTGGATCTGTTAAAACAAAGGACTTGTGTGCTCCCTGTAGTAGTGTGTGTTGTTACAACTCAACTCCATGTGTTTCTGACTGAGATGCAGCCTTATTTAATAGTTTTATCTGTAAGATACTAAGAATATTCTATGAAATAGATGTGATTTCATAAGGCTTATATACTGAAATTGGTATGAGTGTTTTATTTGTAGTTACAGTGAGGTTAATTATTGAGAAGATTGTTTTAATTATCTGTTGGGGTATTTATTTTTGGACTCTGTTTTTATTATAAATAAACTGCTTGTAGCACTAAGGGGGGAAGCAGACGGGCGACCGTGGACTGCCCCGGGAAGCTGCGCCATGGGGCCGAGGTATCCCCACACCTCAGGCCCGCGGCGCAGCTTCGCCGCCCCTAGGAAGGAGCACTAAATCGGCGCTCCTTTCACAAGTCGCTGAAGGTGCACTGCAAAAGCTGGCAGCGCACCTTTGCTGACTCTTCCGCTGCGGCGTGTATGGACGCTGCAGCAGGAGGTCCTCCTCGGAGCACCGGCCATGCGGAGGGCTGGCTGCTCCAAGGACGACCTAGGAAAGGGGTTGGGGCGCCCACCGTGCAGCTGCCCCTCCCCTTCCCTGCCCCCAAAACGTCTCTTTAAGCCGTCTGCTTCCCCCCTAAGTCATTAATCTGACAAGCAAACTCCTTGTGATCCATATATGAATGTGCGGCTAGAGGAATTCAATCTTGGTTAATTCTTATATGAAATATATTTATTATTTATTATTATTCTATAATTATATCCCATCTTCCTCCCGGTACAGGGATTCAAGGCAGCTAACAAATGAGACTATGGGGGGTTGCAGACTGCAGACTGCCAGAAATAGTGCAAGTTGAGTCCACTTTTAGGGTTAGGGTTAGTGCTAGGGAATCATGGGAATTGGGTTTTTTTCTGAGACATTGAGCCTTCTCTGTCAGAGAGCTCTGGTACCACAATAAACTACAGTTCCCATGATTCCCTACCCCTAACCCTAACCCTAAAAGTAGACTCAATTTGCACTATTTCTGGCAGTCTGCAACCCCCCTATCACTCTACACCCTTAAAACGGGGCTAGGTTGTTTTAACTCCTCTGGCTGCCTCCTGTTGCATTCTGGAACTTGTAGTTTAGGAAGAGGCATTTAGAATATTCAGCCAGAGAGCCTTTAAGACTCACAGAGCTACAAACACCAAAATTTAACAGTCAGAGCTGTTAAAGCGAACTAGTCCTGTTTTAAGAGTGTGGTGGGATAAGCTCGAAATTTAAAATAGTCTAAGGGCCTCTGCAGATGGGCGGCTCTGGGCCTCCCTGGGAAGCAGTAGATTGGGACTGAGGCAATCCCATGCTATGGCCCCGATCCTCCCTTTTGCCGCCCCGAAAAGAGCAGCAAAATGCCACTTCTTTTAGGGGTGGCCAAAGGCTGCCCTAAGACCCTGCGCGTGGCTCTTCCTCGCCCTTTTCAGTGCAGCATGTCAGAACCCTGTGCTAGGAGGGCCATGTGCCATGCGTAACAGTGTGCGGCATCAGTATGGTGTTGCCGTGGGTTTGGGGGGCTGGAGTGTGGCTGCTCTGCCCCAACTCTGCCTCCAGACCGGCCCTTTGGGCCAGTCTGAAGAAACCCTAAAACAGTATGGAACATTAAAAATACAAAGTTTTAAAAACAGTGAAACAATTCCCACACCTGTTAACCTAATAAGTTGATCTGTACAAGTTCAGCAGTTTTCACACTTTTCTGAATATTACATTGCAGTTCCCAGCAGTTTAAATGTATTAAACTGTATATTGTGCAGAAAAAATATGCATTTAAATTGTATGAAAAGTATTATTTAAAACCTTGGTTTCAAAGTATTAAAACATAATTTGCAAATTAATGTGCAAATGTAACAGGATTACCTATTTTTTAAAAAAAGCAAAAGTGTCACAGACTAAAAACAGATATGTCATTCCTTAGATGGAAAAGGACCAAAAATTATGTAGTCCAAATTCTTGCCAGGAGTGTTTTCAAAGCTGTCTTGAGAATGCCAACTGACAATTGAAGAGTGTGATATAAATTCATAGATAAAGGGAGAGCAGTTATGTAGAACAGGACATAATTCTCCGAACAAATAAGATACTGAAATATAACTGTTGACAAAATGTATGCATCAAGTAACTCTAAAGTAAATTCGATTGGTTTAATTATATAACCAAATACCCTATCCTTGAGTGAGAGGATTTTGGAGAGGATTAAAAATAGCACACCAGTTTTTGACAACTGATTCTTTGATCTACATCCTGCTTTTTACCTAAACAACTTGTTTTCCTCTTTATTTGTGCTTTTTGTTTAAACACAACTAGATAAATTTTAAAATTAATTTTCTTATCTTTAGATCTATGTTAAATATTTTTAATATAAAAAGATACTTGCAAAATTCTACAAACACAATGCTCCTCTCACAGGATGTGAAGATTTCCAGTGTAAGATAGCATTGCTAACATTTGAAAGATGTATTACCGATTTCTGGGTAAGTCGGGTCACAACCCATAGAAACTGCTTAGTTCATTAAAGGTATATAGTTATTGCATGTGCTTACAAGTCCCCTGCCACAAAGCAATACCATCTACACATGATACCAGGCCACTACAGATCAATTTAACACAATGAAGACCACTAGGCATTTCTACAGGAACAAGGACAGCTACTAAGTGTACCCCAAGGATGTTTTAGCTTTAGCAAATTCACAGCTCTTTGTCTGCCTCTCTATTTTTTGGTACCCTCTAAACTGATATTGCTTTTCTTACTCTGTTCTCTCATAACACTGGTATCACATGCACACTGTGCCCCCCCCCCTCCACCCAAGCAGATTGCCTGTCTGGGAAAACATCTAACTATTAGCTTTAATTTAGGAAATTTCAACCAATCATCTTGGTCTCTATTTCAGCAAAACAAAGGATGGGCTACCAGCAACTTAACTCTATAGTTCCTGTGATCTGGAAAACACTTAGATTCTTTATCTTTGGTATGATTAGGGTTCATTGTTGTTGTAAACGAAAACTAAGTCAACTGTTAATGTTAATAAAAATGAAAAACAAGAGAATTAAAATATCAAAGAAGAATTCATCTATATTTGATTTTTGGTCAAAAATGCACTATTTATAACATTTTAATATAAACATACTTGAAATGATAATGCTATACTCCCTGTAGCAGCAGGACTTCTTTCTTCTCTGCCTCTCAAACCAGCCAGGCAACCAAACCTGTTCAGGAGATTTTAGTGTTTGGGGGAGCTGCAAGAAGGAGGCTTGTGTCCTCCTGATTCTACTTGCAAGTGAAACACCACTGGGTCCTGCCTCATTTTATTTTCTTAGCTATCAACATAATGCTTTATTATGTAAGTCATCCACTTTCTATATTTTTCTATAATTTCTGTTTTGTACATCTCACCTTGCAAGTTGATTATGCTGTTAATTAATCTACATAATACCTTACCGGCTTGACAAATTCAGTTTAGAGAGATTGTAGCCTCTGAAATGGAATCCCAATTTTAGCATAAAAAAACATTAAGTTAGCAGGGAAAAGTTTGAATAAGGAATGGCACTTGTTTCTGATATTTAGAGACAAAATCTCTCTCTCTTTCCCTTCCAACCATAAAGCAAGCATCCAATTTTAAAGAATAGGTTCACATTTTGCCTCTTTTGACACAGTCCCAAGCTGTAACATGAACAAATCCTCCACTGTACTTCTGTGATGTGTATAACTGCTTGAGGTGAATTAGCATCACAATGTTTCATTTCCAGCCTATCCAGTTAACATCCTACAGTTGTCACAAGATAAGATGTTGCTTTTTATGTCATTTGCAATGCTAGGCTTTGCTTACTCATGGTACTTGGTCAGCTATTGGTGGATAAGATCTATGACTTTTTTTCCATAATGGATTTTGATATAATTGTGTATAGTTTCCTTTTATTGGTACCATAGGTCTGCTGTTTCATTTAGTTTTCTGGGAAGATCAAAGTACAGGCATACCTCTTGTAAACAAATAGCCTTTGCAGACTGCCAGAAATACTGCAAATTGAGTCCACCTTAAGGGGGTTAGGGTAGTGCTAGGGAGTCATGGGAATTGTTTTTTTCCCCCTGAGACATTGAGCCTTCTCTGTCAGAGAGCTCTGGTGCCACAATAAAATACAGTTCCCATGATTCCCTAAGCCTAAGCCTAACCCTAAAAGTGGATTCAATTTGCACTATTTTTGGCAGTCTGCAAAGGCCCACAGTGTCTGAGTAAAAAGTTGCTTTTTACAAAGTTTTAAAATTCTCATCCTGGCCCTCCCTTGTTTCCTCCTTATCCTTTGACTAATTGGATTTTTTTGGGCAGTTTTAGCATTGAAAGGATGGAGAAGAAGGGCTGGAGAAGCAGAGAATTTTGGTATTGGTTTGCATTGTGCATGCATTACAATGCAATAAAGCTTGAGCTAGGTGAAAAATATAATTCTAATGTAGCAATTCTACTGTAAATGTGTGTCTAATCACAGGCAAGGTAAATAGTAGCTGCCCAGAAATTCCTTAGTAAGCATGCATGAACAGAAAAACAGAGAGAAAAGGGGGAAACAGGCTGTTGCTTCATCAGCTACTCAAATCACATTTTAAAAATCTATTACATTTGGTCACCAAAATGGGAGCCATAAGAAAGGTGGTGTAAGAAAGAAAGAAAAATCATCGTGGATTCACTTTGGAAGTATCTTTTGAGGAGTCTGTAGAAGGTTCACAATGTTTTTGTTTAGTTATGCAAGACTTACAATACCTAGTTGGTTCATTTTACATGCACTTATTGTTATTTTTGGATAAAACATTTGCTGATACACGTTGAATTGCTTTTTTATGGTATAGGTATCTATTCCTATTCTTTTCATGTTATTTCCGCCTCTGGTACCACATTTTCTGTTAATGTAGTAATGCCTAGGAACACATCTGTTTTGTTAATTAAAGTATACCTGTACTTTCTAGTAATCTTTGGAACATTCTTTCATTATTTAGGCCAGGGATGGGGATCATTTAGCACTACAGATGCTGTGAAGTTGCAGGTTCAGCAGCCCTAGCCAGTTTGGCCAATTATAAAGAATGCAGAGAGATGCAGCCTGATTACATCATGAGGGCTGAATGATTCCTGTCCCTGATTCAGGCCAACCTGGTCTGATATGGTGCAGATGCAAGACTTATTTGAAAGTGCTTGTTCTCATTAAGTAGTTTCTTGCAGTGCTGCTGTTTCAGCTATAGGAGGCTGGATGCTTGCATCTCGAAGAAACTCAAAATTACACTACAGCACAAGAGGTGATACCTTCATTTTGAATCCTACTGGTAGTTCCAAATAGAATAGACCCATGAAATTATGGAATCAATGCTTATGTAAATGTTTTTGATCAGTGGGTCTACTCTAGTAGAGACTATCAATGCTATTCAAGATGATTACTTTTTATGGTAAATAATCTGTAATTTTACAGATATTGGCCATGCTGCACAGATCTAGTTGCAGTTTTCATCTTTGGGCCTTTACAGACTGCCAGAAATAATGCAGGTTGAGGCTACTTTAACTGTTCTGGCTCAGTGCTAAGCCCGCCTCTCTGCATGGCAATGAGGGCGGGTTACAGCATTTAAAACAAACAAAGTTAAAACATTCCCTCATCCCACAATCCAACCCTCCCACCCCCTTAAAACAGAATTAAACTAATAAAAGTTAAAAATACCGCAAAACAATAAATTATAAAACAATAAAACAGGAATCAGTGATATAAAAACAAAATGAAAACTCATCTCCCTAAGGACAGCTATTATTCTGGGAAGTTTATTGTGGTACCTGAGCTCTCTGACAGAGAAAGCTTAATGTCCCAGAAAAAAATACAATTCCCATGATTCCCTACCTAGTGGCCTCAAGCTGCATTATTTCTGGCAGTCTGTAAAGGCCCTTCATTTACTCAAAGTGACTTCTTTAGAAAAAAAGGTTTGTGTTTTTCTTTTTTTAAAAGATGGGAGATGAGATGCTACCACTGCTGTCTGGCATTGGGGGTGAGAGTGAGTGGAGTGACAGTGAGCAGCAGGGAAACAAAGCAGAAAAGGAATACATTGGCATTCCCTCTCCTCCCAATTTTAAAACTTTTTACAGAGGTTGTCATGCTGCCCAGTTTTTAAAGAAATTAAATAAATAAATAGAAATAGAATCAATCTGGCTGTTCCCCTTTATGCTCTGGTTTATCATGAGAGCCTTTGTTTCTTCTCCATTGCCTTTGGAGGTCTGGGGAGAAAAAAACAGTGATTGACCATAGTAGGAGAGTAGTTGGAAGTGAGAAGAGCATTTTAGGCAGAAGAGTGCTCTGGATGCTGTTGCTCTCCAGAGATAGCTCCCCAGAGATCATCTTGCTCAGTGCTCTGGGCATTTCAACACTGGTAGTGCCACTTGGCTGTTTTGATTGATGAAAACTATTTCTATACTGTGATAGATCCACAGCAGAATTGTAAGATTAAGCATGCTATTATAATGTATAAGTAAGTGTCTATGCTTTGTGACTGTTTTTCACATCCAGCCTCCCCCCCCCCCAATATATTTGGTTACTGGACTGAGCCTCCTCCTCCTCCTCCTCCTCCTCCTTTTTTCTTAAAGGTGTTGGCAATGCAATAATGTTTGGTCCAAAACTTTAATCAGATGGACTGTGAAGAATTTGAAGAAAGGTAGATCATGGAAACATTTTGTTTATAGGATTTTTCTGCTCCGGTAATAGTTCTGGAACAGAATTGGAAATAACATCCATTGTGAACCACAGCTGTTTGCATCAGCTGTAATTGTGGTTTTGATGTCATAAAACTAACATTGGAATACTGGAGCTACAGCAATGGCATATTGAACTTTTTCTGTGTTGATATTAGATGTATTAAAATCTGCTAATTCTTTTGTACAACAAGATTGGGTCTAAAATATGTTAGAATTTTTTTATCACTGGTACAGAAAAAAATCAAGCAAATGAAGAGAAACACTGTAAGACCTAGCCCTGAGGAACAGACATTGCTAGCTCTGGATACTTTTTTGGATTCAACACTTTCCACATTTATTGATACCCTATTGATTTTCAGTGCAGCCACTGAATTCATTTGGAATGTAACTAGAACTAAATTTGAATGCAGACTATTTTTATACAGTACTCTCTGTATAGTATCAAGAAGAGTAATTCATTAAAGCTTCTTCTTTTCACTTATTGTGGTTGGTAAATCAGTGTAAAATTTGAATGCCACCTTTACTGAAGAACATTCTGGCCTATAGTCTAATGCACACTTGCCTAGTAGTATGCAGAATGTGTCATTAAATGCAATGGGAATTAGTTCATTCATAGTTCAATGTTGACAGGAACAGCATTTACCTGTTTTGAAAGAAATATTTTAAAGATAAGAGTTTTTGTATTGTAAAGAATTAATCAATGTAACTTGTAGGGTAGCTTCTCTTTCTGTAAACACTTCTAGTCTCAGAAAAAGTTTCCTGGAATCCATTTTGTGGAACTGTTGTGAAGACTCTTCGATAGGTGGATATGGATGTCTAATTTACTTACATTGTTGATGTTATTCTAGTTTAGTTTTTAAGTACAATTTTGCTGTTTGCTTTTATGAAAAATAAGATTTTTTAAAAGTACAGTTTGTTTTGAAATGGTAGCTGGCCTTATTCAATAAATTCTGTTTTATTCTTTAGTAGCTTTAAAAAGGTAACCACCTGCACTATACCCTAAAATAAAGTTTTTGTGGAATTTAATAGTATGTTTAGTGGTTATGCTTCTGTAGGGAAGCCTTACTTTTTGACCTAGATAGTTCACTGTTCCTCAAAAGTGCCTTGGTTTTGTTCTGTTAGCTTGTGCTTTTAGCTCTCTGAGGCATTTACTCTCTGTAGGCTTGGCTTTGTCCCATATTTCACTTTGGTGAAAAATGCATTTATTCTTTTAGCTTAAAATCAGATTCATGGCTCTGATTAAAAAAGATAGTGAGTGTTCTGTCATGGTCTTATATCAATATACCATATATTAGAATGTGGTCTAGGACATTGACACTGAAGGAGATCACTTGGCCCACATTTTAAAGCAAACTAACCTAATTTACACTTCTTTGATTAGTATATAGATTGGAATGAAGTCACCCTTTGGTTTTGCCCTTTCCAGAATTTTGCAATGCAGTTCTCATCTTCAAAATGTGTAGAAATATACATATTTTTACAAAAAAAAAATTATACAATCTGAATTTTAGGGTGAATACACGGAAAATACAGATTTTAGGGGGAAAGGCATTTAGGATGAATGCAGATTCTATGTTGCTTAAAAATCATCAGATTGATGTTTAAATGAGAAGGGATGGACTTAGGATCTGAACAATGCAAAACTAATATGAACCTGAAGCAGACTGATCAGAGACTATGGGCCTTTGCAGACTGCCAGAAATAGTGCAAATTGAGTCCACTAAGGGTTAGGGTTAGGGTGGGGGTGAGGGAATCATGGGAACTGTATTTTATTGTGGCACCAGAGCTCTCTGACAGAGAAGGCTCAATTTCTCAGAAAAAAACAAAAAACAATTCCCATAACTCCCTATCACTAACCCTAACCCTTAAAGTGGACTCAATTTGCACTATTTCTGGCAGTCTGCAAAGGCCCTATGTTATGTTCCTGTGGAGTTTTGTCATTTTGCCTTTAAAAATCTCAGTAGGCATTGTGATTCCCAGTGGCCAGTATCTCCCAAGGGTGTGATAAATGTAGTGAGTTTAGAGTTATGGTTTGTTAAAGGTATCTGCCAGAAACCACTTGAGGTATCAGATTTAGGAGATTATCGCACTATAGTTAAGCTGAATTAAAAAGAGTCTTACCTCGTCTGAATTGAAGTAAAATTCGGGCTGCATCTGGATGCTATTGCAGGGATTTTGCCCCCAAACCACCATCCGGATGCAGCCTTAATTCAGCCAAGCTGACTTAACTTGCTTTGGTGGCCATTTTTCAAAGTCGGAATGCTTCTCTTTTTAGTTTGTCTTACCTGTAGTGCGATAATCTCTTTAGAAAATACATTTGCTGTATTTGTAACTTTTGGGAAAAGGTCTTCTTGTGTGGGAATACACACATACAGACTGAAGCTTCATTAAGTTTTTAAAAGTATACCCCAACTTGTTTTCTTCCTATTCTGTATCTATAACATCACTGGTACATCCCAAAGGGCACCCTTTTGATTTCTTTAATTGCACAATGTTCATTCATCCTTTCCAATTACCATTCTTTTTTGTGGAGCATGGGAATGGGAACATCCATTGTATTTTGTGCTGCATGATCTGGTATTAAGACATAAAACAGTGTCTCCAAGATCACTTTTTAATAAACTAGCATCTCTAAATACTTCTTCAATTTCTCTTTTGTTTTAATTAACTTGATTCTAATAGAATTTGTAAACACAGCTAGTTTCTTTCTTCATGACAGAAGGGTGAACTAACTTTGTTGTAGACCTTTTTTTTTTAAAAAAAATAATCTTTATTGATTTTTTTACATTTAAGATATACAGTGGTGAAAAACTAAAACAAATGACAATAACCCATGACAAATAGTACACAAAAAATAAATATGCAATACAATATACAGTAAAAAAAAACCCCACAGATAGATAGACAGCTATAGTTGTAGAGCTTTTATGTCTGGTGAAAGCAAGCAGATTTCTTTATATTCAGGCCATAGTGCTGGTGTATTAAAGTTTTTGGTGCAGGAACAGTAGGCCAACCAAAGACATTTTCCTATTTGAGTCAAAGAAAAATATGCTACCAAGATGCACCACTTGAGAAAGCTGCCATTTTCCTCTGCCTAATAGAAAGCCTATTCCAGAAGACAAATCTGCATTTTTCTTGTCTTATAAGGTGTCGTTGGATTTAAAATGTGACTTCTGGAAGATTTAGAAGACATATTAATAAAAAAAGGTAAACAACTTCATTGGCTTTCTCAAACAACAACAGAACACAAACAGGAAACTCCTGACTCCACCCAGATATAATTAAATTTATATAATGAGTTTTTTTGGTGTAGGGAGCCCTGATGACACAGAGGTTAAATGCCTGCACTGCAGTCACAAAGTTGAGTTTGATCCCAGGCAGGGCTCCATGATTGACTCAGCCTTCCATCCTTTCTTGGTTGGTAAAATGAGTACCCAGCTTGTTGGGGGCACAGATTGTAAACCACTTAGAGATTGCTGAGTTCACTGATAAGTGGTATAGATATATACATGCTATTTCTATTTCTATTGCTATTTTTAGATTAAAATTTTTAATACATTGTTTGTTATTATTTGTAAGATCTCTTCAGTATGATTTACAATAGAAAGATTGATTGAATCTTGAAATAAATAACAACAAAAGCTTTCTGTGTTTTGTGAAGGATAATTTCATTTACCCATGAGGTGATTGGTGTATATTAGCTTTCACCAGGAGCAGGACCTTTTTAGTAACATCCCTGATGTTTTTAAACCCTTTTGAGAGAGGCCTACATTGATTTTTAATTGTGGAAATGACTTGAAGGCATAAAAAACAAAAACAAATTGTCGATTGTTTTGGTTTTAGATAATATATTGAGTTTGTTTAACCTTATTTTTAGAATGCCTCTAACATTCTGATTTATTATTTTGTGGTTGCTTGTATTGAATATGTTTCAAATTTTAAAAAAGAGATGTGAACTATTGAATGAAAAGAACTACAACAATATCTGAAAAGAAATAAGGGAGGTACAGTAGAACAGAGGAGTAGTTTATGTAACAGCCAAGAAAATTGCTTACCCAGATTTCTCAGTGTATGTTACTGTTGAAGATTTCTCAGTGCAACTCAGTGCAGAAGATTTCTCAGTGAAGCTGATGGTCCGTTCTCTTCTAGAAAATGTAAATTATTTATTGTAAGATATGCAACTAGCATCATATATGATATGGATGTCTAAAAATGTCTGAAGAAAGCATTTTTTCTGTAGGGAATTATTGTCTGCAGAATGCATTTCTGGATATGGTAGTGCACTAAGACTGAGGATTTTACATGTAAACAGGAAAATCTGATGGAGTCTGTTTTGTGTGGCACATATCCTTTTTAACAATGGAATTATGTATATGGACAATAGTTGAGAATTTGTACCATTATCTCTGTTATTCTTCTTTGTGGTCCCAGTAACTCGCACAAATGGGTTGTCCTATTCCTGCACAGTACATCTTTTGGAGCATTAGAAAAAGCAAATTATTTATTTTAAGATATGCAACTAACACCTAGAGCATTATATCAGCATTTTGGTGGTAGCCTCACCTACCTCCAGCACTCCTAGATGAGGGGCCTTCCTGTCAAAACTGCCAATTCCTTTTCATCTGCCATTGCAGCAACATCAATAGGAACCACACTTTTTGGATTGAACTTTGGTTTCATCAGTCTTCATCAGCCTTCTTTGGCCCATTCGGTCCCTGAAATATGCCTGGTTGTTCGATGGTTGTTGTGGTGCTGATGTTTGAGGCTGCACCTGCCCTTTGGACTATTTCATCATCTGGTATCCCTCAAAAAATGTACCTCCTGTACTGCTAAGATCCTGGAAAGGGATGGACACCTGAAGTGTCTTCTCTGCCTTGGTAAAGCTTGTTGGCTTGCTTCTTGTGCACTCATATATGAACAGGCTGTCAGGCCTCAATTGCTGCCTTCTCAGCCTTCAGGATTGTTCCCCTCATGTGTGCCACTATTAGAAAAAGGCTTGACAGAAGTATCATTGGGGCTTTCTTGGACTCATCACCGGGAACATTAATTGGCGGATACATTGGCCTGCCCTGTCTAGAAACCAACTGATCCAATATGTACCAAAGCACTCCTCAACTGCCCAACCTTTGACAGTTACTTCATCTGTTCAGGTGGAGGCTCCCATTGCAACTCAAATCCTTCAGCCTTCACTCTCAGTTACCTTTTTGGCTGATTCTAGGTCCGATTCTGAATCAGTCACCATTCCAATACAGAAGTATTCTCCAAATCTATTGGGTGCAAGAGACCCTTCCTCGCCCGTGGATGATGTGAGAGCATTCATGGAACAGATAACGAGAATGAGGAAGTTATTAGACTTGGCTGTAGTTCAGCAACAAGAACAAATTGATGATCCAGTTTTCCAATGCATTCAGACTCAAGGTCCAAACACACTGCAGAAAAATCAATTTGAAATCGCTAGACATGTGAGGCTTTAGTCTTCTGTGTTGACAGGACTTAAGTTTTTCTGACTTCACAAAGACTTTTTCTGTGCTACTCTTCAGGGACTGCCTGCTTTTGTTACTGCACTTCTCAAAGTGCATAATGTTGTCGATTTGTCTCACTTATGAACTGGCTTGGAAGAATCCTCTGACTCATATTAGAACCCATTCCATATGTGCTGTTGAGCCTTCTGCTTTCTTGGCTGGTGTATTGCTTGAGGACATTTGTTAGGTGGCTGTTTATTCACAGCCAATGACTTTTATAATTTCAGAGTGGACCTGAGGTCTTGAACTGATAGTGCCTTCAGGAGATCTGTACCTTATTCTTCCATATCTTGACTATAGTATTGGCATTTCAGGACAAGTATGTCTTCTGAAACATGGTTTTATATTGAGGTGTCAGATTAATTCTGTCTTCTGAAACTTGTTCTGGACTAATATTACCTTGTTTGAGTAGGGGATGTTATGCTCATGTTTGATGTATTGCACTGATTTGATGTTTAGTAAACTTCTGATTTGTTTCCAGTTACACTCCCTACTCCTACTTGTGTAGCTGCTAATCTCCCATTTGTGTAAGTCACAGAGACAACGAAGAAAAAGGACAGGTTGCATAACTATCACTATAACTGTAGTTCTTCGAGTGGTCATCTGTGAACTCATACAATCCCACACGTTCTCCCCTCATCATATCCTGCCTGTCCTTTCGATTGCTGTGTTGGTGTCCATGAAACTGGCAGTTTTGGCAGGAAGGTCCCTATATAGAGGTTCTGGAGTGAGTGGGGATACCACCAAAATGCTTATGTAATGCTCTGGAAGGTTCTGAAAGTTACACTGCACAGGCACAGGATAACTCCTTTGTGTGAATTCACAGATGGCCACCTGAAGAACTACAGTTACAGGTATACAACCTGTCCTTTTTATTTTGGATCCAGATAAAAATAAATTAATGACCTTATTCTTTATGTAGAACCTTAACCAGAAGGTATAAAAGTACTTCATTATTAGTTTCAAATATGTTAGAGGTACTAAATAATATGTTCAGACTACTGATTTTTACTACATACTTATGCATAAAAGTGCATGTGCATTCTGAGAAAGCTCAAGTGTGCAGCAGGCTTTCAAGTAGGGACCCAGCAGCTATTTCTGTGACTCTGATTACTGAAAAAAAGAGTATAGCCACAACCACTGAAATTAATTGCTAATCTATTGCTTATACAGTTCATATTAAAATTTATTACATGCTGAACATGGAACTTTTCTATGTGTTCATATATTCTTAATCCATGATTGTGTGAGCCAAACCTGACTTTTGCTCTGAGTGTTAATCAGTATTCCAGGATGATGATGGTACTTTAACTGTGTGTTCCTGCATGACAGAGGATTTGACTGGATAGCCCTTGTGGTCTCTTCCAGTTCTATGATTCTATGTCTATGATGTCCTGCAGTGAGCACTGAACATTGTGCATTGAACATTTCTCTGGTAGAGCTATTGGGGATGGGGGAATTAAAAACTTCTGTTTCTCCTTTAGATTAACTACAATTTAATATTACAGTATGTCCAAGTCCCAAACTGTGTTTACATGTAACTATGGTTAGTGTATACAGATCACCTATATAAAATGTGGTTTGAAATTGGTGGGGTTCCATTGAGATGAACCACAGTTTGTTGGATTTGAATAACATGACAAACTGTTGCCATATAAAATGTAAGCAAAAGTTTCCAAAATATGTCTCCACGATCATATAGGAAGAGAAAAATGAAATGCACCATTTTGAGGTTCACTGCAATTTATTTTTCTTATACTGTACTAAACTGTGGCATATATTGGCTTCATAAGTATAAGCTTTTAAGCAGCACAGTGCAGTACTATGCATTGTTGACACTTTGTAATCGGTAGTGAAAATGTCATCTTTAATACTACACAAAAAGTACCTTTGAGCAGGCAAAATAATGCCAAACCTAAATTCTACAAAAACATCCAAGTTAATACTAACACATTTAGAAGCTTGTTCCTCTGTATATTTACTCAGAAGTCCAGATGAGTTAAATTATATTTTGTAAATAGTGGTACAAAGTAAAAAGTGTAGTTTTGTAAAAATAAATAAATAAATATGGTACTTTGTAAACTTCATTACTGAAAAAGAAAAATGAATTGTTTGAAGTACCTGAAACAAAGCTCAGCTTGAATACTTCTGCAGCCTAATGGATAAAGAGTTAAAAGGGGAATCGGAAAACCTCTATCCTGAGTTTTACCTTAAGAGTTACTGTTAAGTATTACAATAAGATTACTTAAGCCGCTCTGTCTCAGAATCCACTTCAGCTAGTCTTCAGTATAACACTAAACTATCTTAAAAGGGCTAGTAGTGTGGGTTAAGTACTCTATAAATGCCAAGTATTATAATGACTGTCTTTTGTTATTTTCCAGAAGCAAAGTATAGGGTGTTTTATTTTCAAAATATTAAGTATATATAAAGAAATATACCTTTGTGTGTTTTTGGCTTATATCACACCATCCTATTAGAAGCATGCTTTGTTGTATACCATCTAGAAAATGTGTGTTATGGGATGGCATTGAATGTTGTGAATATAAATTTTAAATAATAAACAACAACTATAGATCATTCAGTGGAGTCCAATGGTGACAGAATTACTTCTATGAGTGTAACATGAGACAGTGTGATCCTCATGCTCAAAACAGGGGTAAGCAACCTTTCCCTTTTAAGGGCCGAGGGACTTCAGCTCCCAGAAGCCTCAGCCATGTTGCTCAATAGTCCCATGTTGGCCAATAGCTCCTGGGATTCTGGGAGCTGAAGTCCCTCGGCCCTTAAAAGGGAACGGTTGCCTACCCCTGCTCAAAAGGCTAGAAAGACATCTCAGAATGTTTTTGGGGCTACACAAAGTGTGTGGGGGGCGAGGCAGGAGAGAGGTCCTGTCATGCTAGTGGATTTTGGATTAAGATAATTATTATAACACCATACTTTCCAGTGGTCCCGATTTGGCAGGCAGGAATAGTCCTGAATAATTTCCTCCAGTCCACCTGCTTTTAAAATTTTTCTCTCCACTTTCCACTTTCTCTCTTTGTCCTAAAGTACAGTTGCTGCAAATTCAGGTGGTGTCTGCATGGGCCAGAATATTCCAGAAGCAGCCCAGAGTATTCTGTCCCCAGAGCTGTCCCAATGTTCCCCTGTTACCAGTACCACACTGGCTCTCTCTATTAATCTAGCTGTGTAAAATTTACATAACAGCCTTTTTTTTCCCCAAGTGCTTGTTCTTAACATTTGTAGCAGTAATTTAACATTGGAGAGCATTGCAGAGTAGCTTGGACATACACATGTGGTAATGGCCATCAATACCTCTGTATTAATATGTGACTATATTTTTAGTGGTAATAAAACATTGAAAAGTGGATGCACTGGTGCATGTTTAAAATGTAGACAAGATACTATGGCATATTGACTTCTTGTTTCTCCAGATGCATATATTATATAAAATAATAGCCAATACCTATACACTTGTTTTATTTCAACTTTTGAAATTTTAAACTTTTGAAAGTATAAACATCAGTCATGAAAGAACATCTGAAAAGTCTGTCATCCTAGTTGGAAAATGAGATAATAAAGTACCATCACAATACCAACTTTTCACAATACCATCCTTTCACATAGGCATTAGACTAAATTGTGTGTTACGCATTATATTAGAGTGGAAAAAGTTCAAAGCTGGATGAGTATAATGGAAGGATGTTTGTGTGGCAGCCTGACACACTGCTGTCTGATTTATAATGCATTCCATTTTAAATCATTCTAGAAATTATTTTCTATGCTTAATCTGCCCCCACTTCATCCCTTTGGGTAATCATCAGTTCCCTAGGGAGACTGAGAAATTCAAAGGTAGCATGAAGAGTGTCTTCTATCAAGCTTGCATTGCCCTTCTGTTTTTATATCAAGCATTTTCTAATTAAAACATAAATCCCATATTCCTTAATTAAACTATAGTCTTCTCTGCTTCATTTCATGCTTTTATATTTCATGTCTTCCATATACAGATGTAGCAATCATTATTAATATGAATTAATTGTGGGCAGTACACTTTCTGTAGTAGATGGACCATGGAAGCAAATTAATAGTTTCCACTCCTGAAATTTTCTCCCTTTTCAAGAGACAGCTTAAAGCTCTCTTAAAGATCCAGATGAGGACTATAAAAAGGACAAACATTTGGATAGGTGTGGTTATCATTAATGGACAAGTATTTTTTTATATATTTCTTTGTTTAAACTTAGAAAAATTAATATGTTTAAAATTTACTGTGTATTTTAGTTGGTATTTGCCTATAGTTTCTGTTTTCCTATTTCTTCCATCATTCTTTCCATAACTAAAGGGAAAAGGATGATTGGGTAAAAGAAATGGGAGTAATAAAAATATATGAAGAGATCAGGTCAGCCAGTTAACAAAGAAAGAATATTGATAGTGTAGGGTTCAACAGGGAAAATGGTGCATATATGAGTGAATATAAACTGCAGGAAGAAATAAAAGGGGAGAAGGTTCAGCAAGAGAGTGAAAAAGGTCAAAATAGAGTGGTTTGAAGAGAAAAAAGATGACATGTCAAAGATATATCAAGCTTTGAGAATCACCCGATCTCAGTTCATAAAGTAAATATACACATAGGGTAAAACTCCAAAGAGGTCCAAAAAAGATAGAAAGTCTTCTTCATTATGACTCATACTAGTATGTATTTAATGTTTTCATATGAATTATGAAGGTACTGTATTCTCTGTCCCTTCTTCTCCCCCCACCAAATCTTTTTACATGAAGTAAAAATCTTTTATACATAGTTCCATTAACACAGAACTGTGAATGGAGCCCCGGTGGCCCAGTAGTTAAATGCCTGTACTACAGCCACTCACTCACAAACCACAAGATTGTGAGTTCAGTACCAGATAAGGGCTCATGGTCGACTCAGGCATCCTTGCATCCTTCCGAGGCCACTAAAATGAGTACCCAGTTTGTTGGGGGCAATTAGCTTACACATTGTAAACCATTTAGGAAGTGCTTAAGTGCACTGATAAGTGGTATAGAAATGTACTTGCTATTCCTACTTACCACACAACTAGCAGAGCAGCTGCAACATAAACATTGCTTGGGTGTTTTTTCATCCTCAGGTGCACTCATCCACAGCTTACAGTACAATGGAGTTTCATAATGTAGTTTAATAGAGAACTGTAGCTGTATAGAAGAACACAGATTCTCCATGCTTGGGGTTTCAAGTTCAAGGCTTGACTACAGCCTTGATGCTCCATACACAAAATTGTATCTGAGGATGCAAAGTGAAAAGCAAAGCAAAGCAAAGCAACTTATTTATATACCGCTTCATATCACGCTATGGGATGTCTAAGCGGTTTACAACTGTGAGCTGATTGCCCCCCAACAATCTGGGTACTCATTTTAGTGACCTCGGAAGGATGCAGGCCTGAGTCGAGCCTCAGCCCTGGCTGGTATTGAACTCGCAACCTTGTGGTTTATGAGTGAGTGGCTGCAGTACAGGCATTTAACCACTGCGCCACCAGGGCTGAGAAACAATATGAGATATAGACCAGATTAGGCTAGTCAGATACTTAGACCTGGAACTCTGTTTGATCTATCCAGCCTCACTTCCTCCAGTCCTTGATGGCCCATGCTTATGCTGGCTCAAAAGAATGTCTTATCCCCCCTCCCAATGCCTTCCATGTTTGGGTTACACATAGCAGTAGCAATTAAAGGTTACAGTGGTATATAGAACCTCTGTTCTTCCTCTTATTGCTCTTCAGATGGACCGAATGTGAGTGAACTGCTGAGCCAGAGCAGTGGTACAGAGTGGAAATGCTGGAACTTTCTCAGACAGTTATAAGAGGGATGCGCTTTATTTGCTTTTCCACAAGATTATATAGAGACTCAGGAGCAACTGGAAAAGCATTTGGCTTTGTGGTAAACTACTTTCAGCTTATTTTATAACAAAAAGTGGACTTACTTAATAAATGAATAGCTTTGGCAGTAGAACTGCCCCAGGTATGCCAAAGCTACTCCCTCAGTTCCTTTTTGTCCACTGTGTAAGCAGCAGTAAGGAGATTTTGCTTTAATCTAGGACAAAGTTGCTTGGTAGAATATTGCTTATTATTTTCTTTGTTTTAATAATAATATATTTTAATATTTATTTGTATACCGCCCTGTGGCGAACCAATCCGGGCGGTTG
>CM034706.1:41114476-41146730 GCA_020142125.1 Phrynosoma platyrhinos | reverse complement strand
GGGCTAAGGGAGACCAGCCCAGGTCTCAAAAAGGTTGCCTGTCCCTGAGATAGGGCATAGGAGATTTCCAAAATTCCCCATTCATAAATAAAGATCATTCAATGTCTTCTTGGACTGGTGACATCGGTCCAAAACACACAGCAGAAATAATAAAGTTTGAGACCTCTTTAAGTGCCCTGACTCAGTGCTAGGGAATCCTGGGAATTGAAGTTTATTGTGGCACTAGAACTCTCTGACAGAGAAAGCTTAATGTCTCACAGAACTACAGTTCCCAGAATTCCTTAGCATTGAGCCAGGGTAGTTAAAGCAGTCTCAATTTGAATTATTTTTGCAGTGGGTTTTGGACCATCCTCAACAGCACTGATACAACTTGTAATGGGCATTGTCTCTGTCCATTGCAACAGAGGTTTCTGATCCACTTCAACTGTGAGAAGATTATCCTTCCTGCTTCAATTCTGCAACACTATCTGTGGTGGACTAGGATGCATAATGTCACCTTAGTTCTTCCTTGACTATAATGTTACTATAATGTTGACTAAAGATTATCCTCATTGGGCTGGGAACTGTATTAAAATATATTATTGATTAGATGCAAGAACACAGGAAAAGAGAGAATTACACATAAATGTTATTTGGCTGTAATCTAGGTTATGCATATATTGCAAGGATCATCTTGAAAAAGATTATTTAGGTTAGTGGTTCCCAGCCTTTGGTCCTCCATTGTTTTTGACTTATTGCTCCCAGAAGTCCCAGGCAATTTAGCTAGCAGTCAGGAATTATGGGAGCTGAAGTTCAAATCATCTGGAGAACCAAAGGTTGGAACCACTGATTTAGGTGGATACAGACAACATTACACCAGCATTACCTCTTCTTTGCATAGCTCTAAAATTTTAGAAATAGTGCACAGAATAACATGTCTTTCCAATAGCCTTTAAGTAGTAGGAGAAGACAGTGTAATACAAATCAACTCATCAGGCATCTGTCCTAACTGATGTCTTTCCCAGAGAGTCCTCAATAGGAATTTCAAATGTTGAGATGTACCTAACACAGATACATTTGCTTCTCCAATCAACAAGAAATGCAGCCTTTTCTGCAGCAAATCAGGAGTCAAGAAAGAATCTCTAGGAGATGTCTTTCTTCAGGACTGGTTGGCCTCTTTCCTTTATGTGTTCCTATCCTTCTCGGTGATAACCAGTGTACTGGTGAAAATTGGGGAAGAAGCAGGAAAATGTTTGCTGATCATTTCATGACAGCCAAGACAACCATGAATTTAAACACTGCTCTTTCTTTCCAATTGTTCTTTCATGGAGCTACCACAAGCTTACGAACTGCTGTCTTAGAAGTCTGGACCAGTCCTCTAATCAGATTTGTCTTCCCTTTGTCATACTGCATAGAGACTTCACATGTACCATTTCAAGTGATGTAGGAATTCAGAAGTTCTAGGAGCAGTGCATAAAACAGCTGTGTACCACTCTTATGAATTAAAGATGAAGCACTTTATTTCTTTTGCTGACTGTATTGGTGTTTCTCAGTTACCTTGCTCAGTTGTATGACAATGTTGAAACTTCTTGTACATTTAAAAGAAAAGGAGTGGCTCTTTCACCCTTGAAGCTTTGTCTGGCAGCTATTTTGGCGCACCAAGTAGACCAGGCTGATCTGCTTTTCTTGTTCAAGGACTTTACAGTAAAATGCTTCCTCAAGAGGCTGACACTGTTCCAATGCCATCATGAGTTTTGTTAATATATTCTTGACTTACAGTGAGACATTTGAACCAAAGGTACAGCAGATTTTGATTTATTTACCTCTAAGATCTGCTTCCTTGTTTCTGTAAACTCTGCTAGATAGTCAGGTGAACTGTGTGGTCTGAAAAAGGGTGATTTTATCTTGTTTTGCAAAGAGTTAAGGTTGTTTTACAACCTGATGTTGCTTTTCTCTTCAAACTTGTTTCTGCTTTGGGTCAGGACATTACTTTTACTGCCTCACCTGGATTCAGAGCTATTAGACACCCCTGACGTGCAGGAAGTTTAGCATTTTATATAGCTAGAGCTACACCTTTTATGATGCAAGGATCCACCAGTTTTCTCATAGTGGTTTTCAAAGAGGATACTGCATGTCACTTCTCTTGTTTGTAATAGGACTCATCTTCTGCTTCCACAGCATTTTTATGAATACTCAGTGAGGATGGTGGCCACTGATATCACAACATGGTGGCAAATCCCTCATTTGTATAAGGATGAGTGACATGATCTCAGCTGTTCATCTTTGTGATTCCCTAGAGACTGGGTATATGGGTCAGAAGGGAAACTACCTTTGGAAGAGTTGTTTTCTTTATGCTGATGTCCACTGGTGGTTTAGCTTGGTAGTGACACAACTATGTGAGTCATAGAGACAACAAAGGTGAAGAGATTCCCTGCTCCAAAATCCTGCTTAAGATTATTGTGATTGTTTGTGGAATAGAGGTAGTAGTTTTGGCACACATGGACAAGCAAGCTGCAGTGGAGGGATGGGGCTGCTTCCAAAAAGCCACCCAGATCTAGTAGAGTCTATGCTATGTCCTGTATAGACATAAGACCCATCTATGTGAGTTCACAGATGACCACTAGAAAAAAAAAAACTATAATTACAGGTAAGCACTCCATTCTTTCATTGAACTTTGGGTTGTGTTCTGAAAAGAATAACCTAGTAGACTTTTGTGTATGTGTTAATGAATGTGAATGTATTGCCATCTTGGCACTCTTCCAATAGCATTGACCTATGTTTTCTTCTTTCTTGGTATCCTATCTGTGAGCATTTTTTTTGGGGGGGAAGGATATTTATTTCTTCCTATTTGGAGGTTGCCATAATATTCTCTATGCAGTGTTTCTGTTATAGTCATATTACTTGACACAAAATGAGTCATGAGTGTATGATCAGCAGTGGCAATGATAAGGCTTCAGTCTATCCCCAACCCAGGAACAGCTGAGTTTCCTGTGACAAGCACTGATTCATGGATCAGTGTTACCTGAAGATGCCTCATCCTAAACAAGCGCTCCTGTGTATTTCCCTTGTATTTTCCATGTGGTGGTGCTGAGGGAAGAGAGATTTGTTACACCAATTAGATTTCCCTATATACATGAGATAAGGTGTTGTGAAATCTTACTATCTTACTGTTAGTGTTATCAATAGTGGTTGTAGTAATGCTGACTATATGGGATGATGTATGACCGTCGTGATTTGAAGCATTTTAGTAATAATAGTAGAGCCTCTGTGTTCTGTTAATATATTTTAAGGTTTTATCTGCCACTATACTTCTGAGGGGCTGTTCACACTACATTATAAATCGGTTTGAAAACCGGTTTAAAAGTGGGTAGTTCACACTGGCGCTGGGTTTTGCCCATCTCAATGGGGTGGACCCAGGGCAAATACCCTCATTGCAGGTTTTCTGATATTGTGTCTTCTGAAAAAAAAAAGGGGGGGGGTTTGTGAGGATGCTGCCAATGTGGACTTCCCCTTGATCCTATTCGGGGCTTCCTGAAGGGAGGGATTAATGGCCAGAGGGTGGGCAGAGGGGCTTAATATGTCTATCCCCTATCACAGGTCAGAGTGCATGGCAAGCACCATTTTTGTGTTGGCTCTGATGATTTCAAATTTCCTGCTACTGGGCCTTTTAAACAACCTCTCAGCTGTTTCCCTCTTTCCTGCTTCCCCCCCCCCCCCCGATGATGCCATAGCCCAGATGTACAGACATTGCCCAAGCTGGTGAAGGAGGGTGTTTGGGTTTTTGTTTTTTGACAGAAAGTGCGAACCTTTGCATTTCTGTGGCTTCAACGGATGGTGATCTTATTCTCCAGTCTTAGGCTGGCAGGGGGTGATCCCCCCCAAGGAGAAGCTCTCATGGGGGTTTCATGGCAAGGGTTCCTCCAAAAGGCTTGTCCTCTCCATCCTCCGAGGCTGGCGGGAGGGGGGAATCCCCCCAAGAAGAAGCTCTCATAGGGTTTCATGGCAAGGGGTCCTCTAAAAGGCTTGTCTTCTCCATCCTCTGAGGATGAGGGGGTTTCGCCCAAACAGTGTGACATGGATGAGCATCATTCTATTGACAGAACAAAAAAAACCCTCCAAAATGATCAAATATGATCGATAAGGAGGCTCCATTTTTAATCAGTACTTTGATCAGTGTGAACTTGACAGGGTTAAATTGCACTGGAGAGATTCGATCAGGGTAAACAGAGTACAAACTTCTATTTGAGTCAGATTTGGTATTGCATCAACAAATCTGCCTGGATCTACCCAGCACAAAAATGCAGGTGTAAATGTGGCCCGAGTTTCCTATATTGTTACAATTGTGTGTTATTGTAAACCACCTGAGCTCTAGAAATTTGGCCAAACCAAATGGGTATTAATTATAGTAATTCTATAGTTCAAAATAGTTGGGTGTGTGTGTGTGTGTGCATGCACAGATAACATACATACTTTGTCCTGGTGTTTTAGCTAGTGCAATCCAGCATATGATATATTGATCTAGAAACAGGAAAGAAGAGCTCAAATCTCAGCTCAGTTGTGAATTTGCCTTGTGGCCTTTATCACATAGCATAGAGAGCCTCTATGCCAGATTTGTTGCTTCCTGTCTGTGAATGTTGCAATTAACAGGCTGGATTTAAAGGGACCCTAGCATCATCCAAAGGAATTTTAATTCACACAGTGATCTCTCTTGGCTCCTCTGGCAGCAAAACATTCCTTAACTTTCCTGAGAGCTCTCAGGAGTGGGTGTGCAGTGGAGGAAAGGGAATGATTTCATATGTGGCACTTATGGATCCTAGAATCCAACCCATTTTTTTTTTATTATTATTATTATTATTTTTTTTTTGCATTGTCAGTACAATTGACTCTGTATCCACCATCTATGGCTTGAAAATGTTTTGGTTTTAGTTTTTTGTTTTTTTAAAAAGCAGAACCCAAAAGCAAACCTGTATTTTGCTATTTAATGAGGGACACTATTTTACTATGCCATTGTATTTAATGGGACTTGGGCATCCACATATTTTGGTGTGTGTGTATGTGGAACCCCATGCAGAAACCCCAGCAGATACCAAGGGGCTACATAAGCATTGCCAGTTGTATTCTCTTTTGATCTATTTGTGTTAATTGGGCAAGCCCAAGATATCTTGCAGCAAATTATGCCTTCTGACTATGCCCATTTACATTCAAAATTAAACACCACATACCCCTAAATCCCATTGTTAATCCCAAGCTGAGTGGGAAAAATACAAATGGAAACTATAGGTTCTCCTTGATTTAACTTGATCTATTTTTGTTGGGTATAAAACTTCATTTTCATACCCACGGCGAGCTAGACTATTTTGGCACTTGAGGGAGAAACTCTTAAGAAATCCTTCCTTCACTCTTTACGGTAGAAAATACAAAAATAATAAAATAAATAACAAGACCTTGCTACCCGTTTGTGGCAACCAAAATAGGAAGAGCAGGGCTGGACCTGTGTTACAATACCTACAGGTCTAAATTGATACTTATTCCCCTTGAAAGACTCATCATTTAATCCTCTTTTAATAGGGATGTTTTTTTTAAAGAAATAATAAACTATATTTTAAAAATCAGCTGAAAAGAAGAAAATAAACTCTTGCATTATAGGAAATGACTCTTATTTCTGCAGAACATGAACAAGACAGTGTTTATTGTAGTCAGAAAAAATGTTGGCACAATTCTGTAGAAGAGAAGAATATCTGGATTGTCTCAAAAGTGTTAGCTGGCCATTTGCAGACAAGCAAGCTTTTAGTGTACAATTTAGGTCAATGGATAGAGGGGAGAAGATGTGTTTAGGCGACAGATTTTAAATCACCATAATATAAATATGCTTCCCTTTTCATTTGGAATTTGCTTTCTTTCAAGGTAATTTAGTGCAGCAGACATGCACTTATGCTTGTCTTTGTAATTTTAGGGATTAGGATAGTGAGGATTAAATGCTGACCCTTAATCTTCGATATCAACTTTAAGAGTGAAATATAATATGCAAATGGAATGCATTCATTTTGTGTTTATATTTTTTAATCTCTGTAATTTCGTTTTCAGAAGATGGAAACTCATCTTTGCCTTATTTATTTTGAATTCTGAAGCAAGATGCTATTTAAATCTTTATCCCCATATCTTAAAGGATAAATGTTTATCTTTACGGATTAAAACATAATTTTAAAAAAATGACTATTCTAACAACACTCTTATATCTAGCTGAGAACTTGGTGGGTTGTGTTTTAAAGGAATCATTACATGTGACACCAGAGAGAGAACACATGGGGGTGTGAGTGGATGGAATCATCCTATTTAATTTTGTTAAATCAGTGAATAGAATTTACATTAACAGAAATAAATCAGTTACTGTACCACAGACCAATTCTGGTTACTTCATTGTATGCTTTCCTGTAAGTCTTAGACTTACTTAAAACAGCAGACGGTGAATTTGCCAAAGGACAGCATTTTATAGCAGGTGTTTTACAGCTACTGAAAAAAGAGACGTACCAACTAACACAAAGAGAAGTCAGATAAGTGTACATTTTTAAAATGATTGAAAAAGTCATTTCAAATAAAATATTTTTCCAAAAAAGGAAGTGAGACCTTCCCTGGCGATTCAAGTGTTTGGGCTTGATTCCTTCTTTCAATCTTCTTGTATAATGTAGTTTTTTTTTTATCTTTGCTCTGTACATTTATTAGAGCCAGCAAGAAATACTATCATCCTCATAGCCACACCTTGTTCTGTGTTTTTTCAATGTGGTGGAATCCTGGGAAATTCTATGTATATATAATACATGGATTCTGACCCAGGCTGCATCTGCACTGCAGAATTCATGCAGTTTGATACCACTTTAACTGCCATGGCTTAATACTATGGAATTCTGGGATTTGTAGTTCTGTGAGATATATATGTGTCAGAGAGCTCTGGTGCCACAACAAACTACAAATCCCAGGATTCCATAGCATTGAAATATTATAAACTATTTCTGTAGTGCAAATGTAGCCTTAGTCTGGCCCGCAGTATTTTTGCTGCCTGGAGCAAAGGATAAAATAGTAGTGATCCAGCTTACATACAGAAATCAACCAGACTGATATCTGAGTCTTACTTCAATAGTATCAATGTGATAGTGTCCTCCACCATACTGAGGATAGGTAGCTATTTTAGGGCATGCAGAAGAGACTGCATAGTGTCTACGTCTCTGTCTTCCAGCATTCACTGTTCCTCCATGACATCTGCTGCCTGAAGTAACAATTTCACTCTTCCTAATGATAGGGCTAGCCCTGGTTACACAGTACATGCCTACTTTTATACAAATTATGGATTGTGTTTTATCTGCACAGTAATAGTGCACACTTGCGTATTGCTCCAAACACTACTCTAAAACAAATACAGGAAGAAAAAGGCACAGATTTCGTTAGCTGCAAATTATTGGAGGGATCAGTTCCATCAGAAGGCAATGATGCAATTAAGCCCAAAGAAACTTGTACAATCTGTACACACTGCATAGAGTACTTATTTTTTTATCTAATCCATTTAAAGAATCAGTTATACAGTTATATTTTTTAAAAAAACTAAAAATAATAAATTATAAACCATTTTTCTGGTTTACAGCCAAGATTTACTGAAATTTAGTATTGAAAATGTAGTAAAATATCTAAAATTATTAAAAGTTGCACATATTTATTAAAAGCAAGACAGCTGTTTTTCCTTTGACCTAAAAGTTCAGAATAAACACTCTGATGATGTGAGTACTGTGATAGGCAAAAATTAAACGCATAAAGCAATTGAGTTTCATAAGACATTTTTGAACATTAAGGAGCTGGGAAAATAAAACCACTTTTTTCCTTTCCCCCCTTTCAATTCCTGATTACAAAGACAATACTATTTCATAAACCTATATGTTGACTTGTTTTGTTGTTTGCTTTGAACATTTTAACTTACACACTTGTCCCGCCACATTCGCTGGATTTAGGGGCACAGGACCCCTGTGAATGTGGAAAAAGCACAAATAACAAAAACACTATGTTTTTACCTGAGATAACACCTCTCTAAGAACCTCTAGGTCAGGGGTAGGCAACCTTTCCCCTTCAGCTCCCAGAAGCCTCAGCCATGTTGGCCAATAGCTCCTGGGATTCTGGGAGCTGAAGTCCCTCAGCCCTTAAAGGGGAAAGGTGCCTACCCCTGCTCTAAGTCCTCCAGTGCAACTCTGTGGTAACATCTGCCAGACATTGACCATAGAATTGTGCTGGAAGAGCTACAGATGCCTAGTGGAGTGTTCTCTCTAGCAATTTCTAGGTCCTTCAGTCTGACTTTTGCTTAAAGTTGACCATAGAGTTGTGCTGGAGGACCTAGAGATTCCTAGAGAGAACATATTAATAAAATCCATGCATAATCAATTATGTAAAAGTCAAGGCTGCAAATATGGAGAGACGAGTGTATAATTATTTCCCTGCCAAATATATTGATGAGATAGTGGGAGTCTTCAGTTAAGAAACTAACTCCTAGAATTTTATCCCTACAGTTCCACCACTTATTCATTACCTTGCACCATTGATCTCAGCTACAGATTCTTTTCACTTTATTAAACTGGAAATCAACTACAATTATAATTATTATAATTATTATTATTGCTATTATTTATATCCTGCCCCTCTGCAGAGCAATCGCGACGGTTTATAGCATTAAAATTAAGCATAAGCTTAGAATACAATGCAATAAAATAACAATCCCAAATCCCAAACCCACCCACCCCTTTAAAAAATATTAAACAATCATAAATTAAATTTTTTAAAATAAATCACACGGGTACAAGCAGTTTACAACAATAACCAACAACGACAAACAACAACAGCAACGGTTGCAGCGGGAAGTAATAGATGAGAGGATGTGCTAACTCCTGGGACCGGGAAATCTAGTCAGGAAAGGCCTGCCAGAAGAGATCCGTCTTGACAGCCCCTTTAAAGCTGTCTAAGGTCGTAATATGATGGATCTCATCTGGCAGGCCATTCCATAGTCTGGGAGTGGTCGTTGAGAAGGCCCTGGGAGGTTGCAGACAGCCTCGTTTTGATCGGCTACAGCAGGTTCCTCCCAGAGGACCAAAGTGCGCAGGGCGGATTGTGTGGGAGGAGGCAGTCTCTAAGATAGGTTGGACCCAAGTCATTTAGGGCTTTATAGGTAATAACCAATGCCTTGTACTGTGCTTGGAAACTAATAGGCAGCCTGTGAAGAGACTTTAGTACTGGTGTTATATGGTCTCTTTTAGATGAACCCAAGCCAACCTGGCTGCCATATTCTGTGCTAATTGGAGTTTCCGGACCAAGCACGAGGGTAGCCCAATGTAGAGCGCATTACAGAAATCAAGACAAGAGGTTATCAGCACATGTACCACAGTTTCAAGGTCCCTACTATCTTGGAAGAAACAATATAACACCAGTAATACGCAAAAGCAACAGAATATGTTGATGTGCAGAAATATTTATAAAAGAACTTGTAAAAGTTACAATGTTTCCTGTTCATCTGAGTTTAGTTTACATTCAAATTTTGTTTTTAGGGTTTGTTTGTTTTTAGTTTTACTCAATAGGTTTGCTTTTCTTAAATATTTTAATTAGTTATAATTTCTACTTCAGCTTGTAAAATCTATAACATAGAAATCTTATCTTTGGGTAGACCTAAATCCTCTTATCCAGTGAGAGTAGAAAGCTAGATTAATGCTTCCATATATCACCAGCCACTGGAGGGACTATATATCACCAGACACTGGAGGGCTAGTGCAAGAGATTCAACCTGGTGGAATTGGGGAGACATGATACTATGTCATATGAGGCATACCATTTTAGCACCCAACAGTAGTGTACCAGTACTCCCAGCACTATCAAAAGAGACAGCATAACTCAGAATGCTCCCATGGAAGTAAATAATTCCCTTGGTTAACAACATTTTCTGTTTTTGCCACAATGGATATGTGTGACTTAACTCTTAAGCAAATGATAGACCCAGATAGGGCACAAGGGACTTCAACCTAAATATAATATATTTCAACCTAATGATTCTTGACTCTGCCACCTACCTACCTAGACTATACATTTTGTTCTTGAAAGGGGCTGCATGGTCAAG
Organism: Phrynosoma platyrhinos; assembly: GCA_020142125.1. NCBI lineage: Eukaryota > Metazoa > Chordata > Lepidosauria > Squamata > Phrynosomatidae > Phrynosoma > Phrynosoma platyrhinos. Next base: position 41,136,616 of record CM034706.1, on the reverse strand, counting down.
TTAAGCCAGGGCAGGGGCATCCATGCCTCAGAGCATAGCACCTGTATGGCCTCCATCTCTTTCCTTCTACTCCTGAACACCTGTGCAGGTGGTTCTGACACTGCTGACAACAGAGTATAGTCATCCTGTTTTCCAGAATATGTGGAAGCTTCTTATTGCCTGAAGAATGTATAAGAATATTTCTTATACACAAGACATAGGTTCAGTTTTTACTTTCTATGGCGCCAATGTGGCATAGTGATTTGAATGCTGGATATTCTGGAGACCAAGGTTCCAGCCTCTCTTGCCCACTGGATGACCTTGGGAAAGTCACACACTCCCAGCCTCAGAAAACCCCATTACAGGTTTGCCTTAGGTCACCATAAACTGGAAACTACTGGAAGGCTCACCACCACCACCACCACCACCACCACAACAACATAGAGCCCTTGTTCACAAGATCACCTAGGCCTTCCATGAACTGGTGGAAGTAGAGGTAATTATGCCTCCCTCCCTTAGAGAATACAAGGGATTGCAATCCACCTTGACTGGCCAAACACTCATTCAGGCTTAAAAAATAAAAGCAAGGATACATAAATTACAACAAACTACAGACTGTGTTCTTACATTGGTAAATGAATATTGCAAAAATAATTACATTATGTCTTTTATTACCGGAATGAGGAATGTTTAGTCCTCCAGATGTGTTGATTATACTACTTAGGCCTGATAGGAACTGCAGTCAACAACAGCTTGAGGGCCACATATTTCCCAGACCTCTTCTATCAGGAGAATATGCCAACAAATAACTGAAGATGAGAGGCGGGGAGAGGATTTCCATTTGAGTCATTAATTTCCATTTGAGATATTTTAGGAGCTAAGTGAACACATGGGGAAATAAAAAGTCATTTAGGTGATAGCCCTCTTTCTCACTTCTTCACTTACCAACTCATAATGAGTTCCTAGTTACAGGAACTTCCTGTTGTAGTTGTTAGCCATCATTCATTGCCATCCCTATACTTCTTTTGTTTCCCCTCAGATAGTCAGACAGCCATTCAGTGTGCACAGAGACAGGATTTCCTGGTGCCATGCAGATCACAAGTGAGACTATGACAGTATTTTTACAGGTGAAGGTTGGCCCAACATGGAGATACTGGGACTGTGAAAGTTATTTCTGTCACTCTTCTGTTGTGCTGCACTCTCAGGCATATAGATCTTGCAACAACAGAATATTTGGCCTCTACATTCTACAAATATTCAAATCTTACTTCATCACTGTTATCATTCAATAAAATATGTGAAAGGTTCACAGTGTACCTTCTTTCCTGATGATTTGCAGACAGAGCGTAATTTTCCTTCTAAGTTTTACTCACCTTAGGTCTCTTCATGATGGAGATACATGAACTGGGGAAGCTGATCAATGATGTTTCTACTGTTACAAACTTCAGCAAAAGCACATGTGGAAGTGAATGCACCAATAGCTGAACATCCTCCTGAGTACTGCCACCATTACTACTGGTATGACTTTAAAACCAGTAACAATGGGAGAGGAGTTCAGCTTGCTGAACTGAGAAAGTGATTTATTTATTTATTTATTTATTTATTTTAATTGCATGGCACCTTTCTCCCAGAAGGGACCAAGGAGGCTCACAGATAAAAAAAATTTAAAAATCCAATAAAATTTAAAACAATTAAAATAATCTAAAAGCAGTATATAAATTACAAAAAAATATTTTAAAAATTTAAACATTAAAAGCATGAATTAGAATACAAATAAGTAGTCATGTTTGTATTCTACTGAAAATTTGGGAGAGGATATGGCTAGATGGGTCTGGATAAAAAAGTTGAAGTCTGGATAAAAATAACTACATCCTATTGTATGAATAGACAAGAAATTTTGGCCCGGGAACTGCAATCTGGGATTTACTATCAGATGAGTAGGGGCCTCGGCAGACGACTCAATTGAGCCGTCTCCGAGGCCTGGAAGAGGAGGGGCCACCGCACGTGCGGTGGCCCTTCCTCTTCCTGAGGTCGCCCTGAACGCTTCCGGGTCACCGCACGCCGGACGCGTTCAGGGCGACCTCCCTCCACAGCGTCCGGACGCGCTGTGGAGGATAAGTCGCAAAAAGGGCGCCCGCCGCTTTTAGGGCGCTCTTTTTGCGACTTATGAAAGGAGTGCCTTTTTGGCGCTCCTTTCAGGGCCGCTGGGGAGGCGCCGCGGTGGGGCTGCCATAGCCCCGCGGTGCTCCGGACCGGGGCGTCTCCGACGCCCCGGTCTGCATCCCCCCTAGGTGCATGTGTATAGCTTCTCATGTCTCTTTCCGTGGAGATTTTAGACAAAGACCTCAAGTATACTAAGTTTTGTGCAGTTCTACAGGACCCCACAGTTAGGTCCTCAAAAGTTTTAATAAATCCATGTTTTTATCAGGTGCTGAAATGAAGCCAGCATAGGTGCTGGTCCACTTTCCAAGAAGAGGATATTCCACAGTCATTCACAGCGAAGAAGGCCCTCTCCCACATCCTGCCAGTTCATTACCTTCACTGATAGGGCACAGAGACCCCACCCACCCAAGCATCCTTCAGTTCACAAACAGGCATGTATAACAAGAGGGGCTTCCTCAAATACCAAGATCCCAAGCAGTTTAGGACTTTGAATGCCATTATAATCACCTTGAAATCAGACCAGAAGTGTATTGGTGAAGGTATACACAGTGACACTATTAAAACTGTCATAGGGTGCATATTTAAAAGAACAATGATTGTAATGTTTAGTTATCTCTTGGATTATGTGGTATTTATGTAAAGTAGCTTGTAATATAATTTTTAATAAATTGTAATGGAGAAAAACTGTTTCTGTAGGCAAAGTAATATTTATTACATAGGTTACAGCACAGCATAGAACAGGAGACATACCTTTCTCCTATGAATCCTGAAAAAATACTAAGTGCTGCATTGCCAAAGGTATAGCATTTCATTTATTTCTTTAAGCTCAATAGTGGTTACAAGTAACATGTGTTTGTAGGGTGTCAGTTCAGATGGAATTTTTTGTCTGGCCCAAGTCCAAACATGGTTGGTATGTGTTTAAAATGGTCTAAAATAAATCAGCCATTTTTGGTTTTATAACATCCTGTCCTACCCATGTCCCAAAGGCCCTAGAGGAGCAATTGATCAGGAATTCATTTGACACCATATTGTCTTTAAAAAGTATATATATATATATCCCCACAAAAAACAAGGAGCATTGCTTAAAAGTATAATAAAGGCAAACTGTAAGATTATTGTTCAAAATATGTATAGCACTTGCAATGTTTTATTAGCAGCCATTCTTTAATATAGATACATGTTAATAATCAATTTATAAAGGGCTTTGAAGAGCACTTTGTAACTTTGTTCCAAGGCAAACGGAGCCCTGTAAACATGCAACTTTTTACCTGCAAAATTGCATATGTCTGGACTCTGTAGTAGGAAGGGAGATATTAATGAAGGACACCTAGATAAAAAAGGCTATGGATGGATGGATTCTCACCTGTTTTTCTATTTGGCTTGTGTGTTTCTTCATGATACACATTATCTATCATGCCAGTGTCTTAGAGTGATGGGACATTTTAAATTTTAATTACTTAATTTTCTTCTTTCAGATGGATTTGACAGAATGGTTGGGATGAAATAGGAAAAATGGTTGGCCTGAGTAGGAAGAAAGTTATAAACTAATTTCTGTTGAATTCAAAGACATAGGGCCTTTGCAGACTGCCAGAAATAGTGCAAATTGAGTGCACTTTAACTGCCCTGACAGTGCTAGGGAATCATGGGAACGGTAGTTTATTGTGGCACCAGAGCTCTCTGACAGAGAAGGCTCAATGTCTCAGAAAAAATACAGTTCTCATGATTCCCTAGCACTGAGCCAGGACAGTTAAAGTGGACTCAATTTGCACTGTTTCTGGTAGTCTGCAAAGGCCCATAGACATAGACATAGACTGGAAAATCAGTATGCAAAGGAGTCTTGTAGTACCTTTGAGACTAACTGAAAGAAAGAAGCTGGTAGAATGAGATTTTGGAGCCTACATCCTCAGAGTGTACCAAAGTTTTGTTGAGGACACTGTACATAAGAATGCCATTCTTTTCATCCTTAGATAGACTTGCTTTCTTCTATTAAGCTGGAAGAAAAGGTGGAATATTCATGTGCTGTTAAAGTTTACCATACCTCTTGGCTTCATATTGATAAGTCAAAACCTAGGTAGGAGAAAAGATCATATGATACCTCCTTTCTAACTTCAGAAATATTAAAATAAATATAGCCCTCAAGCTAGATAGATGGCACCACTATACTGATAGTTGCCTCCCTCCCAGTCTTTATTCTCAAATTTGAGAGAGAAATTTCAGCTAGTTTGACTAGAGAGATGAGAGAATCCTCACATCTAAAACACAGGCCTGTTCAGTAAAGACTCTCATCAGTGGTTGGGAAACACTGATATTACTTTTTCTACAGGGATGGAGAATATTTGGCCCATGGAATAAATATGGCGTGCCAAGTATCCATCTTGCTTAGGAATGAAGATTCATCTCCTTAGAAGGAATAGGGAGAAAAGAGAGCAACTGATCTGTAGCCATGAGATCACTATTCAGTTAATCTTCTCCTCCCCCACCTTCCCCAGATATGGAGTGTAATGACCCTTTCCACAAGGAATGGGAAAATAATGGTGCTTCAAAGCTGCTTGAATCACCAGCTGAGGGCTTCTACAGATGGCCCTTTGTGCCGGATTGGAGGAAGGGAAGGGGAAGGGCAGCTGCACGCCGGCCATCCCAACCCCTCCCTGAGGACATTTTGATGGCGCATGACATTACGCATGGCTTGCGCCATCAGGACGTCCTCCTGGCACAGCATCTTGATGCACTGCACTGGAAGGGACTCAGAAGAGCCGCATGGCGACTCTTGGGGTGCCCTATTTGCTGGCTCTGAAAGGAGCGGCATTTTGCCGCTCTTTTCCGGGCCGGCAAACGGGAGAATCAGGACCGCTGCGTATGGTAGCAGCGGCCCCAATCCTCTGCTTCCTGGGGCGGCCCAGGGCTACACCCCCCCCCCCAGTCTGTTTCACCTTCTTTACTCTCATTTTAGGCTTAGGACCTAAAGATATTCAGAGTCAGGAGCAAGGGTTCCATATCTTAACAGCATTTCACTCATGGTTGGCCTGAGGGGGACATCTAGCATCTGATCCCTCCAAAGTTCCACAATGTTGTGTTAAGATCCAATAGCTTTTAAGGGTTGGAAGGAAGCAATGTTTACCTGTGAAAGAGGATTGGTTGCAGCTAATAGTTAAAATGAATAAATGCTTTTGTGATATCATACTCTGTTTTCACAAAGTGACAAATGATTGAAGGTGTCTCTGGTAAAGAAAGAAAATAACTCTTGCTTTCATGGGCAATGAAATAGGGAGATATGTTTATTTTAATTACTTTTGTTCAAGATGTTGTCTTCCAAGAGTTAAACATATATTTCTCCATGACTCAATGCTGAAATTAATGGAAGGACTTTGAATCAAGTATTGAATAAAAATTCTTAAAGCTGGAAACCTTAAAAAACATAATTTAGGAGTAGAACCTGTTGAACCCAGTGGAGATTATTTCTGTACCTACATGCATAAGATTGCACTGTAGAACAGGTTGTTGAGACATCATAACATAACATGGCCTACATTTTAAATTTGTGACTTTCCAATCATATTGATGCTAGCTTGGTAATTTGACATATTTGCTTCATATCGGATAACATCTGAAAGTATATCAAGATAGCAGTATATTTAATTCTGATATTTCTCCCTTGCTTTCTCTACTTTTCTTGCCCTGAATTTAAAATTAATGTTTTTCTTTTATAATGGCTCTTTATAAGGCTTCTAAAACTCTCTGCGTGTCTGGAAAGCAAATAATAGCAGTCCATATTTTTTATCAGACTGATAATGTGTTATTAATTATTTTTTAAAAGTAGTAGTCCTACCAGATTCCTATGTTTTGTCCCAGGTCTGAGATTTTATGAGAACCAGACTGTACATTCCTCTCTTGTTAGACAGTATTATTTTCAGAGATGTTAACCTGTTAGTGATTAACCAAGATTGGTGTCTTGAATGCTTGTGGTATCAGAAAGCCTTCCCCTGGGGACTTTTACAATCCAAGGAGAATTTCCACATTTGCACTTAGATAAGATGCACTAACCTCTGTCTTTTTTTTTTTCTCCTTTAAAAAAGAAAAGGAAAAAAAGATCAAATCAGGGAATGGAAAATTTGCCTCAATCAAAAGAATATTTTTTTTAAAAAAGTCAAGTAATTATTCTCATTTATGTAGCCGGTCAAATGATCAGAATTAAGTTTTTTCCCCCTGAATGTGTTGTAGTTTTCTCTTCATAATACTTGTGGACTTTTTGCATGTGCCAGCCAAAGTTGTAAAATGTAGTGACAAAAGTTTTTTTAATAACAGGAGCAAATGAAACTAGGTCAGTGTTGACTGACCTACTCAGAATAAAGTATTACTATTACTGTTTTTCTCCCCCTTCTCCCCCCCCCCCTTCTTCCTCTCTTCTTTTTTCCCCCCTGGTTATATGAAGAGACAGTAGAATTGATGTCTGAATGATGGTAGGTTGAATAGAAAATCTGCAAGTCTTTCTTCCGGAGACATTAACAAATCTGCCTTTAGGTTCCCTTAGCAAGAACGTGTAGGCATTATTAGGCTTGTTAGAGAACTTTTTTTTTAATCTTGGCATCTACTCGTCTTGGTCAGTTAAAATGAGATTCTTTGGCCAAAATCCTGGATTTAGAGATTGACTGATTTCAACTGACTTTCCCTCAAAACAAACTACTTTTTGAGTCTTTGGTCTTTTGAAGTGGAAAAGCAGGCTTGATATTCAGAAATTATTCTAAAACAAAAGGGATCTCTCAAATAAAAAGGTATACATCTGGACTTCCAGAGGGATATTACTCAGTACTTTGCTTAACAAAAGCCAGTAATGTCTTGGGCAAACACCTACTTAAAAAGTATTTGACCCTAATCGTATGGTTGAGGAGAGAACCAATGTGATATAGTGGTTTGAATGCTGGACTAGGATTTCAGGAGACCAGAATTGGAATCGCCATTCAGCCATGTAAGCCAACAGGATGGGCTTGAATAAGTCACACTCTCTCAGCCTCAGAGAAAGGCAGTGGCAAAATTCTGCTGAATGAATCCTGCCAAAAATACCCTAGGGTTGGGTCACAGTAAGCTGGAGTATAGTTGAAGGCATATATAACAACAACAGCAATATTGTTGACAGCAAAGATGATGGCCATATTCTAGCAAAACGAGAGAAATGTTAGTGCTGATCATCATTACCACAAAGGTGACCTTCCCTATCAATACCTTTCTCTGTCCATAATGTTTAAATGGTTTTCATATTATTGGTAGTTTAATTCTATTTTATTGTTGACTTTTTGTATGTTTTTAACTATATTGTAATCATTTTAATTTGTATGCCACATTGAAACACAGTCTTGGGGAAATAATAATGGTAGTAGTAGTAGTAGTAGTAATAGTAGTATAGGCACCTGGTCATCTTTATCCCTAAAGATATTAAAATTTGCTTTTTAGTGGCCTATTTTGGCATGGTGGTGGTGGTAGGGTGAGATCATTTTCCTTTAAAGTTTGAGAATGTTTTTGTACCCCTGAAAATACTTCCCTCTTATGTATGCATGTAATATTTTCGGCTATGTTAGTGGGGGCACAGGGAGACTTCAATTAGAACTATTAGGAAAAATCTATTGTAAGACACAAGATATAATGGGCTGACTTATGGGTGAAACAGAAGGGCAAAAAGCAGTTTCCATCTGCTTTGAAGGCAAGGTGTTTATAGACAATGCATGCCTCAAAAGCACCTGGAAATTGGACTTAAGCCATGCTACAGGGCTAAAAACCAGAGCAAAAATAAGCCAAGATAGTCTGGTTCAAGGCAGAAAATGTGCATCTTTACACCTGCATATAAACACCCTGATGCAAGTATAGGGCTGTGGCAAAGCAAAAAAAAAAAAAAAAAAAGTGAGACAACTCCAATGGATGTAATTACAATATACACAAACCAGACAGTCCAAAAAGGGGGCATGATGTGAAGGAGGTGAAGGGGGCATGTATTGGGGGGGGGGCTTCCATGATTGTGCTTTGCCAATGTATCACTCACACACCAATGTACCAATGTCCTGTACCAGCAGGGCATCACAAATGTGACTATGTGGTTGATCAAAGAGGCAGCCATGAATGGGATGGCATCTGGGAGGCCGTGGGAGGTACTTTGAGGTTACAAGTGGTGTATTTGTGCGACTGTGAACATGTATGGTGAGGAGGCAACAAAAAAATATTTACCCAAGCAGCATGGCTTGACACCATGCTGTGTGATCAGGCCGTGCATATTCAGTGTGCCTGGGGAGTGGGATGTGCGGACAGTGGGGATCGACCTGCTTTTGGAAAAAGCAGGATCAAGCTACTTTTTCCTGCCTGGCTGTCCGGCCCTAAGTCTATAATGGGTTACATGAGGAATAGATATCATTTGTGACCAGGGTTCTGATCTCAACAGCCTCTGTAGTGATCTGTCCCTATGACATACTGAGATGCAGAAAAGGGAGCTATCCTTCCTTAGGAAGAAGATGGAAAGAAATACTGGTAAAAGGAGAGAGAACACTATATCCTGGGAATAAGTCTAAGAACAGTGAGGATTCTGGAATAGTGGACAGCCCTTACTCACTGCATGGTAGTCCTGGGATTGTTTGTACATAAATTAGCCCTGGAAGAGGAGGACTTAATGCACTGCTGAAATTAGATAGCCTAACTAAAGACATGCCATTTCTTAGTGCTGTCCCCCAGTAACTGCAATGTTTTTTTTTTATAAACTACAACAAATGCCATTAAACCAACTGTTGTAGTTAGGCACAGGTTATTGTGATTTTCTGGAACCCATTATGGAAATTCACAGAAGAACCCTCAGTACTTGTCTCCAGTCATGGATGAACAGGCATGCTGCTGATTTGTATTATCATTACAATCACACTCTTTTCCTTTTTCTGTGTACCATGTAATTCATTTTCACCAACAGATCATAGTGAGTGTTGAAGGTGCTAGTTTTCCCCAAGTGGTCTTGCTTTACCTGTGGTAAAATGAGAGGTACAGGATGCTGCAGGATTCTATATAGACATGTGGGCTGCAGCTCAAATCACCTTTTTAAAAAGCCTGCCCCAAGATATACCCCATCTGTCAGTGCTCCATTTATTTATTTATTTATTTATTTATTTTCTATGCTACCTTTCTCCAGGAATGGGACACAAGGTGGCTTCTAAAGAGAATCAGTTTAAAAAAACCAAAAAAAAAACCCTTAAGATTTTTTTTAAAAAAATCCTCACACTAAACAATATAAAACAATTTAAAAGTCATACCAAAAAAATAAAAAATAAAACACACATCTAAATAAGAACCTTCCCTGCTTACTCTTTAAAAGCCTGCTTAAACAAAAGCCTTTGCTTGCCAGTGAAAGGAAAGTAGGACTGAGGCCAATCTAGCCTCCCATGGAAGAGAGTTTCAGAGGATGGGAACAACCATTGAGAGGGTCTCTTTCCTGTCCTTACGAAGTGAGCCTGTGCTGGTTGCAGGACTGAGAAAAAGTCTTTCCCATACATCTTAAAGTTCTGGCAGGTTAGTATGGGGAGATGCAGTCTTTCAGATAATCTGAACCTAAGCCATAAGAATGGAAAGTTCTTTATTAGGACAGAGTGAGGGTGACTTCAAGTGTTTGTCATCTCTAGTCTTCTCTCTCTCTCTCTCTTTCTAACTACATGTATAAGATCATACACCTACTGGTATCAATGTAGCTGAGCCATGACTTGTCACTTTTCCAGTGACCTGAGCAAGCCACTAGGTAGCCTTAGAAATTTAAGGGATCCTTCCTGTGAGGGAAGTCAGTATTTTAAAGTAAAACCTTATCTCCCTTTTCTAGGAGCTAATTAGACAAGATGTTCCCTGAACTTCCATCTTTAAGGAACGGGATTTTAAAACTCTATATCCACTTCAAAAATTCCAGCAGTTTTACAATCCAAGATGATTTTCTCTTGCACGTGATTGCTGAGTATTCTCCTATTTTAGCCTTCTGTATTTTTCCAAATCTATGGCAAGATGACATGAATAATTCCAGGGTTCTTTTCATTATATCATCTGTCCTGAATCTATTTCTTCCTTTTTCTTCACTTGTTTTTCCTAAATAAATTTCTTAATTTAGTAATGCACTTTGAGGTAGAAGACATAATGAGCTAAATCCAGTTTTTAGTCCCAACTAGAATGATCCATTGAAAGAACAGAATTTCTTAAATCATTATTTAGACGTATCCCATTAATTCTGTGAGTCTATACTTGATGAGACTAAAAGTTAGATTGAGCCCATTGTCTCTCCCAAATTTTGCATAGGTGATGACAATTTGTGGAAACACAAATTTGCTACTGGGGAAACAGAAAGGAACCAGAACTTTGGTAAGAGTTTTTTCAGTGCTGACATACTACTTGTCCTGTTTTAAGGGGCTGTCCGAATTGGCAAAATAAAGTGACTTCAAACCAACTTGAAGCCTACCTGTTCAGACAATGTACAGAGCCAAACCAGGTGGAAACTGACATGAATCTGTGCTGTGCATCATTGCATGAGCATATAAACAGCACAGTGTGAGTGCAGGAATGAGGAAAAGTCCAGGTGGCATACAGGAGTGGTCTGGAACATGTGCCCTGGGACTGTGAGATGCAGCTACCGACACCATTGTTGTCATACTTTTTTATATTTGAGCATACAGCAGGGGTAGGCAGCCTTTCCCCTTTGAGGGCCGAGGGACTTCAGCTCCCAGAAGCCTCAGCCATGTTGGCCAATAGTCCCATGTTGGCCAATAGCTCCTGGGATTCTGGGAGCTGAAGTCCCTCGACCCTTAAAGGGGAAAGGTTGCCTACCCTGACATACAGGTACATGTGGCCAGCTGTACCATTGACCCATTAAGCTTTCACACACACATGATGTGAAAGTACGACAAGCATGGCAGGATGCCAATAATGCAGTGGATGTAATTAAAACATAGACAAACCAGAAAGTCCAACAGGGAGGCATGGGGTGAATGGGGGAAAGGGGGGCATGTATGGGGGAGGGCTCCCTGATTGTGCTTTGTGTCACTGGACACACCAATGCATTGTACGGGCAGTGTATTTCTTGTGCAGCTGTGTGGCCAGTCACACAGAGCATCAATGGGACCGGAATGCAATGGTGCACATGTTTGGAGTGGAGGCAAAAAACCCAACAACAATCAAGAGGTGCAGCTTGATGCCATGTTTTGCAGACTAGGGAGCGGGCCATACAGATAGCAGGTTTTCCACCTGGTTTGGGAAAAACCAAGATCGACCCAGTTTTTCCTCTCCCTCTGCTCAGACCCTAAATTATGAAGTTCATTAAACTCTTCTGAAGCACTAGACTCAACTAGAGTAGCTACGCCACTTCAGCTAAGCCACTGCACAAAGGAAGAAGAGCAAAAATCTCTATATGGCTCTGAACTGCAGAATTCCAAGCACATGGAGTAGACCTCTTTCTCTGTGACCCTCTTTCTGCTGTGCATAATTGCACATGTGTTCTTCTAAAAAAAAAATCACAAAAGTTATAGAGAGGAACTTAAATAAATAAATATGAAATTGCTAAAAATTTTGAGAGAATAGGAATTACCTTCCTGTTCTGGGTTTCCTGTTTGTTTGTCAATAAAAACCATTGAAAGTTTGGGTGACTGGATACCTGCTAAACAAAGCACCCATCCACTAAGCTTCACTAAAAGTCAACAGAAGATACATTATTGAATTCCTCTTGAGAAACAGTGAACAGAAACATGAACAAATGCTAATTTACACAATGACTAACATATTTCAGAAAGTAAAATTGTTTACATATTTGTTTCTTAATTTTGTTCAAAGCAACTGTGTCTGAAAATTAAAGTGTTCAACCATTAGTTTAAGTTTTTTATTTCTTTGATGACATTTAAAGGTTAAATAGTATTATTTAATATTAAGCCTTCAAAGGCCAATAATTTATCCATATACCTAATTAATAATGAACATAGCTGGTGGCAATTTGCTAAAAAAACAAAAACCAAGACTTCCTAATCAATCAGTTTTTTGTCATGTAGATTACCATTCTGAATGGATGGTCATTTACCTGTTAGACTGTCTGAAGAAGCATCTTGCAGGTGCTTCGTTCTTCTACTACCTCTTTATGCTATTTCTTGGCAGAAATTGTCTAATGTTCTGTGTTTGCATGCTGCTTGGGGCCTGGTGATGAACCATTAAATGAAATTATCTGTTCCTAGGCCCAGCAGTTGGTTGGTTGCGAAACAGTAATCTAGTACAATTAACTATCCAAGATCTGAGTACAACATTATTCCAAGAGGTCTGACTGTAGCCACCTGGAAGAGCACAGAGCTCAAGGGACCATCATAGATCAAAATATTTATTTTTATGTTGGTGTGTGCTTGACAGATTAGTCTGGATTTATGAGAAGGATATCTGTGGATTCAAATATTGCTTTTACCTTTTTGTTTACACCTTTTCATTATTTGCATAGCAGTTGAAAATAGTCTGCCATTTCTCCTGCTTGGGAAGAAAATCAGCATTCTTGAGGTTTTCATCCTTATACAATATATAGTATCACTAATATCCATCTTTCAGGGTCCGCTAGCTGAACCCCCCCCCCCCCATTATATCTGCCAGTACATGTGGCCATTATGCTGTCCTGATCTTGCAAATCTCTGTGCCAGCATGGAGGCTGTAGATTAGTTTTAATTGTATCAGATTGTGGAGGTGTAATATGTCATATTTATCTTACATTATGCATTATATTGCATGCTGATGGTCTTAAATTATTTTGTAAGACTACTTTGTTGTTGTTGTATGCCTTCAAGTAGTTTCTGACTTATGGTGACTCTAAAGTGAACCTGTGTGTGCTAACTCATGGAGACCCTGTTCATGAGACTGTTCTCTACTGCGCTGCTTAGGTTTTTGCACTGCCAATCTGCTGGGGTCTCGTCTAACTATAGGCCTAAGCAGACTGCCAGAAATATTGAGGCACTGCCCTGGCTCACTGCTAGGGAATCATGGGAACTGTATTTTTTTCTGGGACATTGAGCCTTCTCTGTGAGAGAGCTCTGGTGCCACAAAAAATTACAGTTCCCATGATTCCCTTGCACTGAGCCAGGGCAGTGCCTCAATTTAATGTGCACTATTTCTGGCAGTCTGCTTAGGCCCTATATCATTCTGTGAATCAAAGGTGAATCATAAGTGTCTCATGTAATTTCTGACTTTATTGGAAGGATATATCCCTGCCCTTGAACAACATTCCCAAGACGGCTTACATATTTAAAAACTTTGGTTACTTTATCTGTAGAACTTTTTTTAAAATGGATTCTCTCATTCCAACATTTGTACAGACCTGAACAGTAAATGGGAATAGTTGGGGGTGCACACAACAGAAATTTGTATCATTGCATACCTGAGTTGTCTCCAGAGGACCCATACATAGAATCATAGAATCATAGAGTTGGAAGAGACCACAAGAGAAAATTGTGTCCCAGTCCTTTTTGCTTCCTTCCACTTCATTCTGCCATCAAGAATGATGCAAAATTCACCTTCTTAAATTGCAGTTTTTCTTAATACGCATGCCTCATTTATGTTGTTATGGTGCGTTGATAATTCACACTAGCGATAATAGCATTATATCATGACTGGAACTAATGTAGAGCAGAGAAAGTAACTTTGGGGGGAGGCAGACGGGCAAAAAGGGGTGCTTTCAGGGTGAATTGTAGGTGTGGCATTTAGACAATGCACACCTAAAAGTCTCCAGGAAAGCGCCCTCTAGCTGTCGTATGCTGAGAAAAGCTGCTCCAAAAAGGAGCAGTTTTCGCCCACTCCTTTGGTGAAGATGCACACCTTCACATGTGTGTATGTATGCAGCAACACTGATGCACCAGAAAATGACCATATAAATGCACTGTAGCACGTGCGGCCAGAAATTGACTCAGCGATCCAGAACATGCGCCCTATGCTTCCAGGTGTGGATGCACTGGCTCAGATGTGCTTGAATATTAGACCCCTAACCCTAATTGTAACCCTAACGCTAACCCTAATTGTAACCTTATGCATGCGCCCTAGCAACTGTCCTCTGTTATGACAATAAATGCATTCTGTTGGATGTACGCTTTCTGTCAGCATGCACAGCAGTTTGTATGAAAGAGGCTTTTGTGACCTCTTCTGTGCAGGTGTGCATGAGATCTGCATACCACTTCCTGGCATGATGCGGGGGGGGGGGGCTCCTGGAGTAATGTTTGTCCATGTGTCCTGTTGACCATGTCCCTTACATGACCACCAGCTGTATGTATCAAGTCTGTCCACACAAACCTCCCTTGCATGTATTTCTCCCCTCCCCCTCCCCCCGATCTGTGTGGGACATACTTTGTGGAGGATGATGGAGTGTCTTTTCAGTTGACAAACCCGTTCCTTCACCCAAGAGTGGCACAATCAGGCAGTGGCATCTGTCTACTGCACCCACTCCTTGGAAGGAAGCAGAGGTCAGCAAATCCTTGCATGATCTGTGGGTGTATGACAGGTCCTGTACAGGTGCACAGGGATGCCGAACTTCAGTCACCTTTGTGCACAGTGAGTGTCAGACTATATACCACGCTATGACAGGTCCTGTGCAGGTGTGCAAGGATGTTTTCCTGCACAGATGCACAGGTGTGGAGAGATGTTCTTGTACACATGCGCACGCATTTGAGAAAAAAAAATTAAAGCAGCCACTGGTGGCCCATGCAGTTGCTCCATCTCCCTTTGCAGCACCTTGGGGCTGGTGGTGCAGTTGCTGGGTCTTCAATACAGCCTCGGAAAAGCTGCATTGACTCCCCCCAGTGCGGTTGCTTCATCCCCATTTAGGGCAACCTCAGGGCAGGCAGTGCGGTTGTTGCAGCTTAGAGAAAAGGCAACTTCAGCTCACCTTTTCCTGCCCGTCTGCATAGCCCTTAATGTCTTGATAGTCACCTTCCACATTTTTCTAAAACTCTGACTTGATAGGGAGTATCATTGAGACTCTGGGCCTCGGCAGATGGCTAATTGCGCCGTCCTCGAGGCAAGGAGGAGGAGGGGCAGCCACACGCTCAGCGCCCCTTCCTCCTCCCCCCCGAGGTTGCCCTCGGAGCTGCCGGCCCTCCGCACAGCCGGCGCTCCGAGGGCAACCTCCCGCCGCAACCTCCCGCCGCAAAGCTTTTAGGGCGCACTTTCACTGACTTCTGAAAGGAGCGCTGATTTAGCGCTCCTTTCAGAGGCGCCGATGGTGCGTCGCGGGGTGGATGCCGCGGTCCCGCGGCGCACCGTTCCACGGCGTCTCGGACGCCCTCGTCTGCTTCCCCCCTCTGTCTATGGGCCTCAGGAGACGGAGGCCCTGGAGCCGCCGCCAGACGGAGCACCACGGGGATGCAGCCTCCGCATCCCGGCGCTCCTGCGGCGGCTCTGGAAGGAGCGCTAAATCAGCGCTCCTTCCTCAAGACAGGGAAAGTGCGCCCTAAAAGCGGCGGGCGCACTTTCCCTGTCTTTTCCTCTGCAGCGCGTCCGGTCGCTGCGGAGGGAGGTTGCCTTGGAAGCACCGGCCGTGCGGAGGGCCGGCAGCTTCCAGGGCGACCTCAGGAAGAGGAAGGGGCGCCACTCGTGCGGCTGCCCCTCCTCTTCGGGGCCTCCAAGACGACTCTATTAGTCGTCTGCCGAGGCCCTATATCACCTTGAGCTCTATAATGGTTTTGCAGAGTATTTTTGGTGTTCATTTTTTTTAATGCAGCAAGATGTATGGAGTCAGAGAGCATATACTTCCCTCAAAAATTGGGATAGAAAATAAATATTAAAAGTTCACAAATGTTGCCAGTGGTAGTTTGGGAAAGAATGAGAATAGCTATTAAAAATATTCTACTGACTTAGGGGGGAAGCAGACGGGCAGCACGGGGCCGCCCAAGGAAGCTGCACCGCGGGGCCGAGGTATCTGCACACCTCGGCCCCGCAGTGCAGGTTCGCCGCCCCTGGAAGGAGCGCTAAAATAGCGCTCCTTCCACAAATCACCAAAGGTGCGCCGCAAAAGGCTGCCACCGCACCATCAGCGCCTCTTCCACTGCAGTGTGTGCGGACACTGCAGCGGAAAGGCATCCTCGAAGCACTGGCCGTGCAGAGGGCTGGCTGCTCCGAGGACGTTTTGGGGAAGGGGTTGGGGCACCCAGCGTGTGGCTGCCCCTCCCCTTCCTGGCTCTGCGCCGTCTGCTTAGCTCTTAAGTAACCAAAGTTTTTAAATGTTTGGGAAAAGAAGTATATTCTTCAGTCCCATACAGTGCCTGAACAATGGCAAAATAGTTTGGAACATAGAATGTTGTCTTGTATCAAGTCAGACTAATTTGGCCATCTAAGGGCCTTTACAGACTGCCAGAAATAACGCAGCTTGAGGCCACTCTAACTGCCTTGGGTCAGTGCTAGGGAATCATGGGAACTGTACCAGAGCTCTCTGACAGAGAAGGCTCAATGTCTCAGAAAAAAATACAGTTCCCATGATTCCCTAGCACTGAGCCAGGACAGTTAAAGTGTCCTCAAGCTGCATTATTTCTGGCAGTCTGTAAAGGCCACTTTCTACTGTGGCTGGCCATCATACTATTCATTTGTTTGTTTATTTGTTTGTTTGTTATCCCATCTTTCTTCCTACACAAGGATCCCAAACTTCAGAGGTCTTTCACATCATCTGTTCTCTAATCCTTTTTTGTATGAAAATAAAGTGCTCTGGCATTGAGCTGTGTGTTACCTGTCCTGAATGTCTTTTACATTCACACAGGCTGCATCCACACTGCAGAAATAAGCCAGTTTGATATCACTTTAACTGTCATGGCTCAATACTATAGAATTCTGGGAATTGTAATTTCTTATAACACCACAGCTCTTTGAGAGGGAAGCCTAAATGTCTCACAAATCTACAATTCCCAGAGTTTCATAGCACTGAGCCATGGCAGTTAAAGTGGTGTCAAACCGGATTTTTCTGCAGTTTGGTTGCAGCCACAGTGAACTTAATTGAATACAATGCTAAATCATAGTCAAAGCTTGGAAATAATAGCATTACCAGCATTGTTGCTTTTCTGTGGTAACATGTTCTTTTTGTGAAGTATGTAACTGGAAAATTCAGAGGTTATATTAAAGTAGCTCTTTGGTTTGCTTTTCACTTTTGGGTGGCTGGGTGGGTGTTGCCTCTTACCTCAATTGTAAGAAGATTTTTTTAAAAAAAATACTTTTAAGTAAGAGCTCCACGCTGAGAAGAGCTGATCGCTCACATCTTTGCCTCCAGCAGTTCTGATTCATGGCAAAGCAACACAATGCAGCAGGAAGTGTTGCCAGCTGACCCGTATATTTTCTGGACTATCATGTCACCGAGTTACACAAGGAACTGCAGCTTCTATAGGTAGCCATTCTTGCTTCTGGATTACTGCATATACTCATGTGCAAGTCTAGAAATTTTAGTTAAAAAAATGGACCCAAAAAACTCGGTTTGACTTATCCATGGGTCAGTGTAAGTACTGTACCTTAACTCTTTTTTTTTTTTTAAAGGAACCATTCCCTTCTCTGACTTATACCGGCTTATACAGTGGTACCTCGAGATACGAGTGCCCTAACATACGAGTGTTTTGAGATACGAGCCGCTGAGTGAGCAATATTTTGCTTTGAGATGAGAGCAAGATTTGAGATACGAGGAATCGCACACTACACCGCGTTAGTATGTAGCGTCTAACAGTTTCTCCCACCTCAGACTAGACCTCAGTCTATGTGCTTGTTTCCCTCGTTTTCGAAGCATTTTTGATAAGTTGGGTTCACGTTTTTTGCTTTTTGTACATTTACAAAACATCACATTTATTTTTATAACCATGGGTCCGAAGAAGATGGTGTCTATTGAATTAAAGCGTGAA
The DNA here is from genome assembly GCA_020142125.1 of Phrynosoma platyrhinos. Lineage (NCBI taxonomy): Eukaryota > Metazoa > Chordata > Lepidosauria > Squamata > Phrynosomatidae > Phrynosoma > Phrynosoma platyrhinos. The sequence continues at coordinate 41,118,605 of CM034706.1, read as the reverse complement.
ATCATAGAAAAACGAGCAAGGTGTGCGAGTAATTGACTTGGCGAGGATGTATGGGCGTAGCACATCAATGATATGTACTGTGCTTAAACAAAGAGTTGATAAAGGGTATAATGCCAGCTAAGGGCGTTACAATAATTTCTAAGCTCCAGACCTCTCTCCATGAAAAGATGGAGAAACTACTGATGGTGTGGGTGACAGAGAAGCAGCTTCAAGGAGGAACCTTAACACAAAGCATCATATGTGAGAAGGCACGAGCGATTTATGGAGATTTGCTGAAGCAGATCCCACACACTTCCACAAACAAGGAATCAGAAGATTCGTTTACAGCCAGTCCATATTTATAGAATATGTATTTGTTATTTATAAATAAATGTTTCTTCTTGTAAATACTGTACATTTTTCTTATTCAAAAACACTTAACAAAAAAACTGAGGTGGTGTTTTGGGAGCTGGAACAGATGAATGGCATTTCAATTAATTTCAGTGGGGAAAATTGCTTTGAGATACGAGCAATTTGACATACGAGCAAGGTTACGGAACGAATTAAACTCGTATGTCGAGGTACCACTGTACATGAGGTCAACTTATATGCACACACATATGGTATGTTACGGGGAGTGCATGAGCACAAGAAGCTTGTGTTTTTGTATTATGTCTGAATGTAGCCAACCTCATTTTACACAATATATTTCTAAATAAGTGACTTATTATTAAGTCACTTAGAACCCACTTTGTGGCATATCATACTTGGCCTGTTTGGACAATATGACAAATTACAGTTTGCCAAAAGAAACACTGATAAGAGGCTGTCTCTCCTAGACTCGTATACCTGTAGTTATTGCAACACCAAATCCTGCTTTTACATAATTTCTGAACACAGTCTATTATCAGAATACCTATTTCAAATCTGCTCATGTGTAATATGAGCATGAAGCCTTAAGAGTTTCTAAAATAATTTTTCTTGCAACTTTCTCACTTTTCAGTCTTAAAAACTCATTATACTAATGGGGGTTGCAGACTGCCAGAAATAGTGCAAATTGAGTCCACTTTTAGGGTTAGGGTTAGTGCTAGGGAATCATGGGAATTGTTGTTTTTTCTGAGACATTGAGCCTTCTCTGTCAGAGAGCTCTGGTGCCACAATAAAATACAGTTCCCATGATTCCCTAATCCTAACCCTAACCCTAAAAGTGGACTCAATTTGCACTATTTCTGGCAGTCTGCAACCCCACTAATACTCATTTCTAGCACAATTCTCTCTCTATATCTACTCAACAGCAAGAGTTCATTGGGGCATATGCCTAGGTAAGTGTGTTGCAGCTAACATATGGACTGTGGGCTGAATCATGTGTTCGTCATACTTAAAGTAGATCCATAGAAATCAGTTTGCCTTATGATAAACCAGTTTAAATTCCATTTCTTTCTATAGGTCTGCTCTAACAAAGATTGGATTTGATCATGTGTATTTATTCCAGATCTAGATTTAAGTATTGCCAGGTGGTGTCTGCTGTAAAATTGTTTCCCATTTCCTAAACAAAATTCTCATTCCTGTATTTAAGATAAATATATCTGTGTACACATTCTGGGAAAGGTAAATTTGGTGTGACTTCCCAGTATGTATGCATAGCTTGTACATGCAATGACAGTGGTGAGGGTTTGTGATGCATAGATTCTCTAAGCCAGTCATGTGTCCTCCAAAACAGGAACCTGTTTTTTTTAAAATTAATATTACAAAATTTTGACATCTGGTTCATGCTTTCCCTGGTGCACTCACATTTTTGATAGTTTTTATTGTACCTCTGCCATTTTATGTGAGTACTAGGTAAAACTACAAGTGAAGATCAAAATGATTAATACTAGCCACAAACCATTCTCAGTTTTTCTATCCTTGGGCAACTACTTGGTGATCTGAGCAGCTCAAAATAACAAAGTCTATTCTGTAAATCAGAAATTCAAGTGCGGGTTTCTAAAGAAGTAGAACACATTTGCCAGTACTTGGATGAGAGACAGACAATGAATGCCAGGTGCTGTAGGCTATATTTCAGAGGAAGGCAATAGCAAATCACCTCTGAATATTGTAAGAAAACCCTATGAAATGCATGGGTTACTCATAAATTGACAGGCAACTTGAAGGCACATGCAAACAAACAGGTTGTTTTTTAAAAAAACAAACAAACAAACAAAGAAACAAAGACATAGATTAAGCCACTTAAACCAGACTGGTTTTGGTCTTTTACAAGTGATGGTTTTCATGAAGTTATTGTTCATTGTAAATACATTAATACTGTTTTTAGAATATATAGTAATTTTTAATCAGAGTAATACTTGTAATTTACCCAAGCAATATGCAAAATTAGCAGTTTCAAAAAGGTATGTAAATTAGAATACAATTCCCCCCCCCCCCAGTGTTATCAGAAGTACTAGGCAGCAAAACCTAAAAATACTAAACGCTTGTTTAACTACCTTATACTGCTGCTGTGCATTCTCTTTTAATTTCAAAGAGGCTTTTGTAGGGCTTTTGCCTAAGCCCTACTGAAATGACTAGATGTTGCTCAACAATAACACTGAGTCAATTGTATACTCTATCTTCTGAACTGGTATTTTACAACCCAGCAGGCTGCAATGGTGCATGATTCCTGAAATCCAAGCCTTGAAGCGTTACTTGTGAAAATAGGAAGATAGTTCACTATAGCAATTAGTCATTCTCAAAAAAACACATTACAGTGTTGTTAGACAATTATTACTGTATTGTCCAGAGACAATAAGAAAATATAAAATATACAAAATTATCTTGTTGACCAAAATATTATGCATGCTTACTTGAGATCAACTTCCACTGAGGTCAGTTAGGATTACTCGTAGGTAAAACGGTAGCACACTTTGTAAGCAAAATTCTATAGGAACAGTAGCAAGTTTAGGAGTTGCACAACAGTTGCTCCTACTCAAGTGTAATGATTGAGGAGCTAATTTTCAGTTTGTAAATGTTTAGGAAGGCCAATTTTTTTGTCATTTTGATGTATAAGGTTGAAAAGAATATTTGTACATGTGCTAATAGTATGATAGCTTGACATTGAATATAGGGAAACTGACTCCTTTGTTCGTGCTGAAATTTTGAGTGAGAACTTTATTACTGAGTATACTCTGTCATGTTGAGCAAAGAAGGAATAGTTGTCAACTACCCTTGCATTAAAGATGTGCTGTGGAGGAGAAATTTAATGAATGGTTTGAGGCCTATTACAGCCTGGTCTGGAGGCTGATGTCAAGTAACTTTTTGGAGGAACCTGTTATGTAGGATACTTGCTAAACAGGATATAGTTGCTAATATCTGGGCTCAGATCCTTGATCCTAGATAGTGAATTTAGGTCAAAGAATGTGTCCATAGTACGGTTCCCAGATCAAGATGATGATGATGATGATGATAATAATAATAATAATAATAATAATAATAATAATAATAATAATAATAATTTATATCCCGCCCCTCTGCAGAGCAGTTGGGGCGCCTTACAACATTAAAATTTCCATACAGATATAAATACAATCTAAACAGAACATAAAAATCCCGAATCCACCCATCCTTTAAGAAGTAAGAACTCTTCTTATTCTAGGCCCGATGGTGCTGGGACTGGTGTCTCTCTCCCAGCAGACCATCCCAGACTCTTGAGGACTTTTATCATAGCAGCCTGCTGTCTTCCTGCAACCAAATTTGTTTAAGGAAATGGAAACATACCTATTTGGGAACATTCATTATCATACTTCTCTGCAATAGCGCTAAGGCACTATCAATTAAAACACAGCACATTGGTTAAAACATACATCAGTTTAAAAGAATAAATAAGATAAATACACAATGAACATTCCATATTTTAAATTCAAAGTTTAAAAATCATCTAGATAGGCTTTTAGGAAGTGGTTTTGATGTATGGATAAAGTGCTTGGAGAAGTACATCGTTCCATGTTCTTGCTTGGATCATGCCCGACTCAAGGGGATCCTGTGGATCTTTCACTGCCTTGCCCAGATCCTGCAAGCCCTTTCCCATAACCCCCCTGATCAAGTCTATCCATCTGGTTCGTGGTCTTCCTCTTTTCTTCTAACCTCTACCTTTCCTAGCATTACTGTTTTTTCTAGTGAT
>CM034706.1:41110682-41114376 GCA_020142125.1 Phrynosoma platyrhinos | reverse complement strand
GGCCTGAACGATTCTGACTTTAGTGCTCAGTTGTATGTCTTTGCTCTTGTTACCTGAAAATGCCTTGTTACCTGGAAACAAATTAGACTACATTTATAACATGTTGAGCTACTAACTGTGTTGCTTCTTAGGAATGCTGCTTACTTGAACAGAAAGAGCCGCATCTATTGTGGAGAACAAATTTAAGTGTTAGGGTCCATGGTTATCTGGCCAATAGATGAAGCTCTTTCTGTTCCAGCAAGCTGCTCCAGTCTTGGGTGATTCCCATCATGCTACCTGGAGGAGGTCCTCTAGAGAGAGGATCACAGTGCATGGGCAGATTGATATGAGAGCAGTTCTTCCTTCAGATTCAAGGTATCTCCACAATGAAGAACTGTTCCCATATCTATCTGCCCATGCGCTGTGATCATGTCTAGAGGACTTCCTCCAGGCAACGTGATATGAGAAAAAGAGCTTGCTTCCACTCAGTAGAAAGGGAAGCTGACATAGCACTATGTTAATATATTTACTAGGTCTTCTAACTTGGTGAGATACTTTTATACCACTGACTATTTTTATCCTGCTTGGTGGGGCTGCTATTTATTTATTTGGTGAGCCAAATGATATGGCTTCTGTTTGATGGCAGGCAAATAAAAATGCTTAGGATGGGGCTTATATACCCATGTTCTATGTAAACATGCTATATGACATACTGTAAATTAGATTTGTGGTCTCCAGTTAAGATCCTATTAGTTACCTTCTGATTCTTCTAGAAGATAGTGTGTTGTGTAACTCAAAACCTTGCACATTTCTCCTTAAGCAGTTGCAAGTTGTTAAATGATGGCTAGCAGATGGTCATGTGATAGCAGAATCTGCTACTGCAATTGCATATTTTTGGATGTGCAAATAAATCATTTACACAAAGTAAACTGGCTTTGTTTATTATGTCAAACTGCTAGGAAATGATAGCAACTTTAAAATTTTAACTAATCCCTCTGCTTTCAATTATTGGTCATTTAGTGTGTATGGTCTTTGCATTCAAAGGGCATATTAATTTCGATGTAAAATGATAGTCATAGAAAACATGACAAGCTGCTTTGGCAATAAAAAACATTTATTGAAAATAATCCTGGCAATGGATATGAATACTAATGGTTAACTATACAGCTGCAGCAAAAGAATAATCATAATGAAGTTGTGAACTATGGGTGTGGTACCTGAAAATCATCCATGATTATAGTAAATGTAATCACTAGTAATGCTGTTCCCCAGATCAGAATTTAGGAACACTTCTAAACTGAAGTCTACTTATAAGATTGAAGCAAGTAATTGATAAACTGCTTAATCTAGTCTTCTTCGAGGTGAATAAAGATTTCAGGGTAGAAAGAAAATGCAGGCTTTAAGAAACACAACATGTCAGTAGAATTCTTTTTTCTTTTTTTCTTTTTTTGGAAAAGAAACAAAGATAGCAGTAATTAATGACCCTGACTCTGTGCCAAAAAAGCTTTCTTCTGACTTAATTAAAACTTAAGACGTTTCAGTAGCCTCAGAAAGCCCCTGATGGGGTGAACTTTTGCAAACTCGTGAGAAAATTTTGTAAATTAAAGAAAAAGATGTGTGTTACCACTGGTGCCATGACTCTAATCCCTGACAGTCAAAGAATCTATTTAGCCAAAGCCTTTTCTTTTAACTGGCTCACACCTGCAGGCTTACTGACACTTCCTCTGTACCAGAAAAGGCATTTTTTGTGTTTTACCGAAGATCAGATAATAGGAGTCCTGCTGTTTCTTTTGTTTTTGTGCATTGTTCATTAGCCTGTGAGTAGCACGTACACTTGATATGCTTGGCTTACTCAGGGGTAGTACATTGGTAAAAAGCTTAAGGAGACACAATATTAGTGAAGATGGAAAAATAGTTCAAATGAATACTCACAGTTGAAGGCAAGCAGAATGGCAGAGACCTGCTGTTCTTCACACTTCCATTTTCAAGAAAGCAGTATTTCATTCTGGACAGTGCTTGTTTTTTTTAAAGGGAGAATCCTTTAAAATTATACTTTTCTATTTAATGCAAGTTTGAATAAGCATGTGAGATATTCTTACTAGGTAAAGGATGTCCTAATAGCATTGGTAACATTTTATGGCACGAGGGATTTACTTGTTGACTGAATGCTACAAATAATAATATTTAGTTGCATACTAATTAAAATAAATGGCCTCATTATCTACATAAAAAGAAGGGATACAGTTTCATGTCTGTAACAATATAGCATTTTTTATATGATGTCAGGATTCCACTCCTGAATACCTGGTTAGATCCTAGAAGCAGGTTCTATGACTAGTCAAGTATTGTTCCTGGGTAGGATATACATTTAGTGGTGGAAGGGAAAAAGAAAATTATTATTTTTGTTTTTCCAACTTCAAATATTTCACATAGATTTTGATCTTAGTTCTGTGAAAATAAAATGTAATAAATCCTGAATAAAAATGGAACTGATCATTGACATTTATAGTGATTGTTAAAGACCGGATTTCAATGTATTTGTTTTCAGTGAGCAATGATTACACAGCTATTTTTAAATTATTATTTCTTTTTCTCCAATTTTCTCACAGCGTTTTGGCTATTTTGGTAGAAATGGATATTGTGTATACAAAATAAATAAATAAATAAATATTTTAAAAATGTTTCAGTAGAATGTTACAATAAATAAGAGACTGAAGGCGTCTATACAAATCCTATGTAGACCATTTTCTGTTAGTAACTATGTCCTTCCATCAATGTATTTATGTATTTTTAGTAATATTTAAAAATATCATAGCAAAACCAATGTATTTCTGATTTGGAAATGACTATAGCAAGTTAACACTACACCTAAAATTTAAATTATGGTTCTCATGTAATAAGGACCACCTACCCTAAAGGCACCATATCCTGTCTGATCTTTGAAGCTAAGCAGGGTCAGCCCTGGTTACTACTTGGATGGGGGGACCATGAAGTAATACCAGATGCTGTAAAATATATTTCAGAGGAAGGAACTGGCAAAACCACTTCTGAGTATTCCTTGCCAAAGAAAACCCTATGAAATTCATGGGATTGTCATAAATTGACAGGCAACTTGAAGACACGTATATATACACACGCACAATCTGATAACAGATTGTATCTGGAAAGCTGACTAGACCTATATATTTGCCTTTGAATACATTATTAGTCTTATTTTGAAATATATTTGCTATGTATTTAGAGTATATTTTGTGCCACAGTATAATTTAGAAGGATCTTTTAAAAAACCCAACTACTGTAATAGTATATGTTTGGAAACTGAAACTTTTCCATGGGGTGGGGGTGAATAGAATTTAAAAGCATCTTGTTACACACTCTGGGCAGAAATCAGAATCGATAATTAAAGCAAAAAGAGATTTTTAAAGCAAAAATTTGTTGTGGGTCACGATGAATGTATTTAAAAGTTTCACATCATAATCTGTTTTGAATTAAGTTGAACTACAAATTAAGTTACTTAACATTTTAGTGTATCTAACATATAATTAAGAGAAACATTTTTGTTTACAGAAAATGTAAGCTTATTCCATGCATGCAGATTTATGGAAAATTATGTAAACATTTTTGTTTGAGTTACTATTTATAATAAAGTGTAATCTCCGTAACACTAGATGAAATTGAAATGCACAAGGACTGGATTTGACCTTTTCCTCCTTAA
>CM034706.1:41078182-41105682 GCA_020142125.1 Phrynosoma platyrhinos | reverse complement strand
CCTGGCTTACAACCAAAACAGTTTGAGAGTCATTTCGGATTAAAGGTTGCAAAAGCATTGTATTGATTATTCACAGAGATAAATATGTAGATCATTCATGTAGATTTTGTTAACTTATTTTGAATTACAATTGTATGGGCCTGTTTTTAAAAAGTAATGCAAGAGCTTAAAAAGTAAGAATTTGTTTAGCAAATATGACAGTAGTGAAGCTGTTGGGACATAGTTAGAGCTTGCTAATTATATATCACAGAATGATTTCTGGTACAAATGAATGATCACTACTACGGTGTTTATCTTATATTCTTTTGGGTCAATTATTGCTCTTTATTTTTTTCAGAATATATTTCGTAAATATTAATGCCACATATGTGTCTGGCTATAATATGAGGTGGTATTAGGACATTGAAAATCTAGTCCTATGCACACTAACCTGGAGTAAGTCCCACTGAATACATTGTGATTTACTTTTTATTAGACATACTTAGGAAAAAGGCGAGGGAAATTTGAATTTATAAAATTTGTTTAAATATAAAATAAAAGCACACTTCAGTGAACTTGGGCTTTTCGGATTACCCATTTATATAAGCACTGGCTTCATTTATCTAAGACAGTGGTTTCCAAAACTTTGCTCCTCCAGATGTTTTGGACTTCAGCTCCCAGAATTCCTGACTGTTGCCCAAGCTCTCTGGTGCTCCTGGGAGTTGAAGTTTAAAAGACCTGGAGGACCAAAGCTTGGGAATCACTGATCTAAGCTATTTCTGTTTCTGTCAAGATGACTCAGCTGTAGGTTTAACACTAAGCCAGTGGGATCCTAGAACAGCTTTATATACAAATTCAGAATAGGATCTTCCTAGTGACACTAGACTTTACATTCCACTTGAGCAAAGATAGAAACCCTATGGGAAATTCATCCATTCTTCACTGCAATGGTTATCCATATAACTATAATAACCCTCACTTTTTATATTTTCTTCACCCATGATTCACACAACTGGTACATAGAGTGGGAAACAGCATGGTGCCTATGTATATGAGAAACAAGAGAATCCAAAGAGTGCCCATTTTCAGGAGCAGGCCTATATCAAACATTATGTATAAAGCCATTCTGAATTCTGTGCCTCTCCAAGTATGTATGAGGCTGATTGTAGAAATTGTTTTGGGAAAAGTTCATTAGTAATTATACATGTAACCCTCAATTACGATGGCATATATTTCTCCATTGTAAATGTCATTGAAAGCAATATTTATATATTAGTCAAGTGTTTTGTTGTGAAATACAACACTAAATAATAATAATAATAATAATAATAATAATAATAATAATAATAATAAATTTATTTCTATCCCACCCCTCTGCAGAAACAATCAGGGTGGCTTACAACAATACAATACCACAATGTACATTCCAAAACCAACCCACCCCTTAAAATAGCATTAAACATCAAGAAATTTTAAAACAATAAAAAACCCAATAATACAGCTAAAAAATCATAATAACAGGCAGGCAATCAGTTACACGAATGGCAAAGGGTAGGGGGAACAATAAACTCACTCCTTAGGCCGAGAAAGACTAGTCAGGAAATGCCTGCCTGAAGAGATCTGTCTTCACAGCTTTTTTAAAAGCTGTTTAATCTGGTAATCTGACAGATCTCATCCGGCAGGCCGTTCCATAATCTGGGAGCGGTTGCTGAGAAGGTCCTCTGGGAGGTTGCAAACAGCCAATTTTTAAGAAGCTGAAGCAAATTCTGCCCAGAGGACCGGAGTGTGCAGGGTGGGTTATGTGAAAGGAGGCAGGCCCGAAGATAAGTTGGACCCAAGCCATTTAGGGCTTTAAAAGTGATGACCAACACCTTGTACTGAGCCCGGAAACTGATCTGGAAACTGATAATAAGCAGTTATTCTACAAATAATTTTAAAACATTCAAATAAAACTCATTTTCAAATTATTATTCCATGGGGGCTGGTTTTAGCACTCTTACTAGATGAAGAAATATTTTTGAAGTATTGTATCACTTTTCCAATCATTGCATACTATGTGTCTAAAAATCTCATTTGGGTATCATGTATAGACAGATTTTCAGCAGAGTTTTTAATGTGTGACTATAAAATATTTTTGCTGATGTTTTCAATACAACAGCTGTTACATAAGTCTTTAAAATATATACTTTGGGGGGAAGTGGACGGCGCAAAGCGCCGTCTTCAGGACAAGGAAGGGGAGGGGCAGCCACATGCTGGGCACCCCAACCCCTTCCCGAAGACATCGTCGGAGCACTGGACCCTCTGCACGTCAGGCGCTCCGAGGATGTCTGTCCGCCGCAGCGTCCACACACGCTGCGGCGGAAGAGGCGCCGAAGGTGCGCTGGCAGCCTTTTGTGGCGCACCTTCAGCATCTTGCGGAAGGAGCGCTATTTTAGCGCTCCTTCCTGGGGCTGGGACGCTGCGCCGCGGGGCTGAGGTGTGCAGATATCTCAGCCCCGATCCGCAGCTTCCCGGGGTGGCCCCGTGCCTCCTGTCTGCTTCCCCCCTTTGTAAAGAAAGATATTTTGTAATAAATTAATAGTTAATTAGAAAAAAAGATGAAATAGAAATGTGTTTATTTTAGAGATTCCCTTCCAACATCAACCAGGTAGAAAACAATCCCATTTGGAAAGGAATTTCCACTTTATTAGAAGTAGCTTCAAAGAAGTGAGTAGTACTTGACACTGTTATTGTCACTTAAAATAAGTTTTCTTTTTCTCTTCATTCCATTATTTCTTCTAGCTTCTTCTTTCCAAATCTTCTGGAGTGCTTGTAATTTCTTGGGTAGGAGCCTAACAGGCTCATCAGCAACAGACGGCAAACATAATAGATGTGAGGAATTTCCAGAGATTTATGAGGTTTAGCTTTGGAAAGTATACTGTGTCTGGTGTCTCTGGTATGTGACAAACACAAAGGAACAGGTCCCCCAAATGCAAAAAACAAAACAAAAAACCAAATAGGCTGTAAAAGAATTAATATTGTTGTTGTAAATATTATGTTACCATTTTTAAAAATGGAACACACACCATAGCAAAAAAACCCCAAAACAAAACAGAAAAACTCTCCCAAACCAAAAAAACCTATTATGTATGTAAAGCCCGACAGTTATTGGCTAAGTGTAAATGTGAAGCAATTTTGTTGTTGAATGACAATGTCTCCAAATTAGCTTTTATTACATCATTAAAAACAGCATAAATATAAATATATTTTATTCCCTTTGGAGGGCAGAAGAAAATAAACTCTGATATGTGTTATCTCTCTTCCAAAAAATACTTGTTTTGTGAAATAATGGAAATATAAAAAATGCATAACTTAAAACATGAAAATGTTTTAGATTTAACCTATAGCTGTGCAGGGCTTTTTAATCATTTGGCCATGGCACTTGCTCTATTTTTGCAAATGCTGCATTACCATTTTTGTCACTGATTTGACTGTAATACCCATGTGCTGCAGATGGCACATACTAAAAATATAAATAGGGCCTCATTTGTTGTTAACTGCTGTCAAGTTGACTTCTGGAATCATATTTCAAATGAAGTGATTTTCTTCCTATCAGTGTTCTTCGTTTCACAAACATACATAGAAATGGGAAATACAATGGCATGGCCAATCCTAACATTTGTATTCAATATATATATATATATTTGTAGAGTTGGAAGAGACCCCAAGAGCCGTCTAATCCAACCCCCTGCCATTCAGGAATACACAAAGCACCCCGGCAGATGGCCATCCAGCATCTGTTTAAAAACCTCCAAAGAAGGAGTCTCCACCATACTCTGAGGGATCCTTGATACCTGAGGATCTTGTCTAGTTCTCTCATATCTAGGTTGAATTTATGTAAATCATTTGTGGTTATTATTTTTGTTTTCTTAAAGTTCAACTGTAAACTTGCTTCTGCACTTTCTTCCTTTTTTCAGTAATCATTCTAAATCATTACTATTTTCTGCTAGTAGTATGGTGTCATCTGCATATCTTAAATTGTTGATTCTCCTTCCTCTAATTTGCACACCTCCTTTCACAGAGTCTAATCCTGCTTTATGTACTCTTCTTAAAAGTATGGTTTATGAATAAAAGACTTACTCTTCCATAAGCATTTTCTCATTAAGATCACATGCCCTGAAAAAAGATAATCACTCTTAGCAAAACTGTTTATAAAAAGATTGCAAACTTTTAAAAAAAATAATATTCTTATTGTTTCATAACTACAGCACAATCCTTCGATGTTTACTTAAAAATTGATCCATTCAAGTGTGGCTTATTCTCAACTAAGATTTCATAGGATTGCAGGTTTCTGCTTTATTGATTACAGTAACACACATCTCTTATTGAAAAAGTTAGAATGAACCTGTTCAGATTTAAAGAGAATGACTTTACTAAGTTTTAACATTAAACATTAAATATAATCTATGCAATATAGGAGGAACTTCCTGACAGTGAGAGCTGTTTGACAGTGGAACACACTCCCTCGAAGTGTGGTGGAGTCTCCTCCTTTGGAGGTCTTTAAACCGAGGCTGGATGACCATCTGTCAGGGATGCTTTGATTTTGAGTTCCTGCATGGCAGGGGGTTGGACTGGATGGCCCTTGTGGTCTCTTCCAGCTCTATGATTCTATGATATATTATATGGAATGCTTAAATTGCTGTGCCATTTTGAATCCTGTTCCTTTTAATGCATCCTTCGGTCTCACTTTACTTTCATATTTATAATGGAAATGTTTTTAAATGATTATTTATTACAGTTGACCACTTACTTAAACATCTTTACCTTAAAAAATGATGTGCAAACAATTGGGACCTGTTTATAGTGGTTTTATGTATGTAAACAAAATAAGCTATAATTTCAAATATTGCACCATGCAATCTCTCTGCATGAAATCTCTCTGATTTCTCTCAGTAGGTTAAGTTAGGACGCTGAGCCGGAAGGACATAATCGGAGCGCCTGTCGTGTAGAAGGGCAGGCGCTCTGATTACGTCCTCAGGAAGGGGTTGGGGTGCCCAGTGTGAAGCTGTCCCTCCCCTTCCTTACCTCCAAGATGGCGCAAAGCGCCGTCTGCAAAGGGGGCATGTCTCTTCAAAGCAGTTCCAGAGGCAGGTGTCATGTGATTAATCTGAAGATTTAACCATTGATTCTGTTTCACTTCCTCATTTTTTTCTACTTCTGCCTTAGCAGTTACAGCACTTTCCAGGGTGTCTTTCTCCATCATTTATTAATGTGTTTTTGCTGTTGTTGTTTTTGTTTTTTTCTACTTCTGCCTTCTGTACACTAAATAGGGTCTCTATGTTCAGGTATGTTAAGTATAAGATATGTTCTCCATGTATATATCTTAATACAAATGCTAAAGAAATCAGATATGGGGATGGAATCGCAGGCCAATATTGTTGTTTTCACATGTTTTAAAGTCATTTACAGCATTTACCTGGAAACTGAGTAGTTGATTAAGTGCAGAGAGTCAACTCACACCTGATTACACAGCAGAAATGTTATGTTAGTGTTTTTTTAAAGGGAATTTAAAAAAAAAAAGAATCTTAACTTCCCTGGAGGTCTTTAAGCAGAGGCTGGATGGCCATCTGTCAGGGATGCTTTGATTGGGAGTTCCTGCGTGGCAGGGGGGGTTGGACTGGATGGCCCTTGTGGTCTCTTTCAATTCTATGATTCTATGATTCTATGATTCTATGATTCTATGATTCTAAGGCTGTATCCGCAGTGCAGAAGTAATCCAGTTCAAAACCACTTTAGTTGTCATGGGACTTGTAGTCTATTGTGGCACCAGAGCTCTCTAGCAGAGAAGGTTAAATGTCTCACAAAACTACAGTCCCCAGAATTCCATAGCATTGAGCCATTCTGGTTAAAGTGGTATCAAACTTGATTATTTGTATAGTGCAGATGCAGCCAAAATCAGTGAGTCCAGCCCAATATGTGTAGAAAAGAGAGTATCAAACTTCATTACAAACTTCAAAACAATAGTAAATTAAATGAAAACACTGGACTATGATAAGGTATGATTGTTCATTGGCATACATTTGTGCTGTAAAGGACAATTTTAAAAAATATATTTTGTTTTAAGAGTTTTTGGTACTTTGGCCTGATCTGTACAATCATATCTCAGCTTATTAGTCTAATATATGCATGAACTTTGTATCTGTAGCCCCATTACTCCTCTCTTCATAGTGCATTGCAGTCAAAGCAAGAAATCACTAATTAAACATATTTTCCCATTATATTTCAACCAATGGTTACCGATTTTGGAGCAAGCCACAATCTTAAATGAAACACAAACCATAGTTTTTAAGATGCCTACTTTTGATCAAGTTAATGACTGTGGCTTATTAGTTTGAACAAAATGTGGAACTATAGTTAATTAGAGATTTATTGGAATAACAGTTAGGTACCATGAATTAAGACTCAGAATGGCTATTCACTTGATCCCCCCCCCCAAAAAAAAGAAAAGCTTGTGTATAACCTCATTTAATAAACTGATATCAGATTGTCTGACCATTATGAGATCATTTTATGGAGTAAATTGGGTTGGACAGAGAACATTTTTTCAAGATTGGTTATGTTCATTTTTAGAGGTTTTATTGAAAATAAAAATGTTGCCCAGCAGATTTGTGAAAGCAGAATAAGAGAAGTTACAATTATCCAGCTTTTTATAACAATATACTATATATAATATTTATGGGGTTTTTTTGGGGGGGTCCTTTCTCTACAAAAGCATCCCATATCTGTTATAGTTCTTGTCTGATAAATGAGACTGGATTACAAAGTCATATTTTAAATATTGGTTGAGGTATTGTTGTAGATTTATTTTTTTTTTTAAAAAAATGCTGTTTTCTCCCCCTGACACCCCCCTCCCATGTACACACAGTCACCCACCCACACAAACAAAGCCATTCATTTTATTGTTATCTAAGTTTTGCCAGGTTTAGGCTAGTTATTGACTTAATAAATGTAAAAAATGTTGACATGCTGTCAATGTTAATGTAGATATCAGTTCAACAGTAACCCCAATGTATGTAAGAGCAAGTATTTTTTTTTACCTTGATACAGAAAAGCAGTCATGTGTGAGATTTAATATACATCCTAATCTATCTTGTCATTGCACGAGCCATGGGTGATGTGCTAGGCAACCATTTTATTTCTTCTCTTCACACAATGGAATAGATACACATGAATGACAGTCAAATCTGCTCTCTGTAATTATTTGCAGGACAGCCTGATATGTACAACAGGAATATAGCAGATTTCCTCCCACTCCCCATAGATTTCACATCAAACGATTTTATTTTTTAACTTGGACACAGATATGTTTTAGCAGCAAAATATATGCTTCCAGAGGAAAGACATTTTAAAATAACAATATTTGGCTGTTAAAATCTTCATCAAGGATATTTAAGATGCAATTATATGCATATATAATTCCACTGAATACTGTAGATTACAGTGTTACAGATTTATATAATATTATTTTTATGGTGACAAAATGTCTGTTTTTGTTAGACTTTGCTAACTATATAATGCATATATTTATTTGTTTGTTTCAAATTGATACGTGTTAGTGTAAGTTAATTCAGATACTGCTTTCAATTGTCTTTTCTTTTTACTCTTAAAATGGCAGTGATTGTAGAAAGAGAGAAGGCATACAAGGTGGCACAAGTAAAAAAATATCTTTGTATGTGTTGGCAAAAACTAGAAACCCTAATATTGGTTTTTAATGTAAAAGACATTTCTGATGAGATTGCAGTTTTTCTAAAAAGAGAATTGAAAATGACACATAACTCTATGCAGCCTGAATCAACAAAACTTTGACTTATATTGATTTAGAATGTACAATATCTTTATGTTTTTTAAAAAAAGAAATTTCTTTTTCCATCAGTGCCATTTTGAATTTATTGAAAAAGTTAGAATTTCACAATAGACTTTAGCATAATCACAAGGGCACAAAAGTAGATTGTTAAACAAAAGTTAGAACCAGACATACTTTTTACACCACTGTCCTACACTTGTTAACTTCATAGTAAATTCTGCTGTGTCAAGTGAAGTTGTTGTTGTTGTTGTTGTGTGCCTTCAAGTCATTTCTGACTTATGGTGATCCTAAGGTGAAGCTATTGCGGGGTTTTCTTGGTAAGATTTGTTCAGAGGAGGTTTTCCACAAGCTTTTCCTGAGGCTGAGAACATGTGACTTGCCCAAGGTCACCCAGAGTGTTTCATGGCCAAAGAGGAATTGAACCCTGGTCTCCAGAGTTATAGTCTAACACTTAAACCACTAAACCACTCTGCCTCCTGAAGTGCAGTTTACTTGAAAGTATTTTTAAAATTGCATCTTTATGGTTTATAGAGCTCAGAGATGTAATTGTCTAATGCAGGGGTAGGCAACCTTTCCCCTTTAAGGGCCGAGGGACTTCAGTTCCCAGAAGCCTCAGCCATGTTGGCCAATAGTCCCATGTTGGCCAATAGCTCCTGGGATTCTGGGAGCTGAAGTCCCTCGGCCCTTAAAGGGGAAAGGTTGCCTAACCCTGGTCTAATGTATGTGTATGCTGCCTTTTTAATGCTGTAGTTTGATATTGTTACATTACATTTTGTAAATCACCCCAGTGCCATAAAATGAAATTCAGTATGAAATATCTGTCCTAAATAAATAATCAGCATTTAATAATTGACAGTGAAATCATATACATGTCTTCTAATAAGTAAGCCCGGTATGTATATTTTGCTGTCTACTTAAGTCATAATGGAGGTGTTATTTTCTAGTATTTTACCTAACTGAAACTTTTCATCACAGGTTTATATTACTTTCCTCTTTTGACCTCAATAGCTTAGTATGACAGCCAAATCCTATAATCACTAATCTAAATTACAGAAATGCAATAATTGTTTAGCTAACAAAATTCTTACATGCAGAACTATATATTCCATCTTATTTTTAGTTCCTTTCACCACTTTAAAAAAAAATGTAAGGGTGAAATTGTTACTTTATGTTTCAAAGGGCAACTTTTTACCACAGTTAGTGTGATTTACCAAAATAATAATATTCACATCTATTATCTTACTGCACTTGCATTCCAAATAAAATATATCCACTAGACCAAAACATAGAGGCTGTTGTCAAAGTGGTCTACACTCATCTTAACAAAGGGGACCACGGACACAACAAGCATGACAAGGTAGAAGTGAACAGCCATATTAATTCCTGAACTATCTGCTACCAATCACTACTGTCTTTTGCTTCGAATTTTACATACCTCCATTGAGTCTAATTTATTTTAAAATTACCCTATCTGGAATTTTAAGTCAATATGAGTTATCAGTGAAAGAAGTAAGGTTTCATTTACAGTACCATCAATTGTTGCCCTTATATAGTAATCATATACATTCATACCTGACACTCCCTCTCCTTTCTTCTCCTCTCCTCTCCTCTCCTTTCCTCTACTCATTCCAGTGTAAACCTACATGGAATGATTATAAAACAATGAAATATTCAGTTAGAAAACTGAATTGCTAATTTACAATATTGCATCTCCCTAGTCTATGTTATAAAGTGCTCAAGAAGCAATGTTATTGTGGTGTTTATGTGTATTTGTATCTCTTTGGGAATGTCTATATGAGAAAGAAGTACCAGCATTAGGCCATTTAATTAGAAGTTGT
Source organism: Phrynosoma platyrhinos (assembly GCA_020142125.1). Lineage (NCBI taxonomy): Eukaryota > Metazoa > Chordata > Lepidosauria > Squamata > Phrynosomatidae > Phrynosoma > Phrynosoma platyrhinos. The sequence goes on along the minus strand of CM034706.1, from coordinate 41,096,022 downwards.
GTTAACCTTATTTTCAAAAAGTAGGAAGTAGCTGAATACAGGTGTCCCCCACTTTTTGGTGGTATGCTTTTTAATGTCTGCTCTTTCAACAGTCATCAGAACTGCCCCTCTCAGAACCTCATCAAGTCAGAAATGTCCTCACATAAATGGGTTGGATCATCGTTGTGAGTTTTATGCAAGCATACTTCATGTTTTTTCCCCTTATCTCACCTCCCTCCCATCCATCTTTTTCTCACATTCCATGCATTTTAATTGCACATGCCAGTTTCTCATGCTCATAGCAGCTTTACCACCACACTGGCCATCTGAAAGACTGGGTTCCGCATTTCAACAATTTCTGGGTTTTGACAGTATTTTGGTCCTAACGTGTCAAATAAGCAATAGATGCTTGTACTTGAGCAGGATTTTAAAATACTGAACAAATATCCTAGACTTCAGAATGAAATGGCCAGGATTATAGTTTGTTGAATTCTGGTTTGTTGTAGTATCTGACTCATCCCTGTAAAGGCCAATTGCTTGTTAGCCAGTGACAAACTAATATTAAAAGCTATAGCTCTTTTGTGGTTTATGAAATCTGGCTTGTTTAAAACATGACTTAAAGTTATATTTGACCCCAAGCACCACATGGCTTGTTTTCTTTATCTGCCCAGCCTTGGTGTATGGAAGGCAATAAAAAAGGCTGGGCAGCAGCTAGAGTTCAGTTGTCTGAGGCCCAAAACAGATAGGCCAAATAGGGTGACTTCCAGCTGCTTTGGGGATGTGACATTTAGAAGTGGCCAGAAGCCACTCTGAAGCCACCTAAGTTGGCCCAAAGCCACCAGCAAAAGGAGCAAATTTAATTTGCTCCAGCCAGCAGCTGGTGGCCAGCTTCAGGAGCGGGCCATCCAGTCACTCTGGTCCCAGGCCAATCGGGGGTGGAGTGGCCACAGGCCATCTGCTTCGGCCCATAGGTTGCAACGTGAATACAGACAAAAAGACAAATGAGAACCTTTCATCGTATTTACTGTGTGGCAGTAAGCAGGGTAATAAATGTCTCATTATATGTTTGCTGTCTGTTGTGTTGAAAGAAATAAGAGTACTTCCCCTCCTGAAGAGGGCTTCCCTCATCCCAAAGGTAGGTAAGTATTACCAGCTAACTGGAAATATACTGAGGAAGGGGGCACAAACAGCTTGTATATACTAGTTGTAGCGATTGGCCCATTTCAGGATATCTTGGCTTATCATTCTAGACCCATTTTAGTATGGTTTATGACTGAAGTTTGGAACTCAAATAGCATTGGCACCTTGACATGTAACCAGGGTTGGGAGAAAGTTGGGAAAATGTTACCCATTGTTCTTAGAACCATACAATCACAACCCCTTGCTAATGCAGAAATGTGTAGCTAAAATATTTCTGACAGGTTGTTATTTTAAAAACATCAAATTAATGTCTGTCAGCTTCCAAGATAGCATGCTCCTCTGTAAGATGGATAGTGCTATAAGGAAGTACTTCTCATAATTAGTCTGAACCACTCTTGTAATTTGAATACATTGGTTTGGAGCATATAATCTAAAACAACAACAAAGACAACAAGCTTACTCTATGAGCCCTTCAGATATTTGTAGATGGCTATTATATTTAAAGGTAGCTCTCAACTTTTCTTCTCTATGTTAACCATATCCAGCTGCCTCAGTTGTTTCTTATAGGGCTTGGTTTCCAGAACCTTTATCATTTTGGTTACCCTCCAATTTTGTGTGATTTGCAAATTTGATAAGATACCTTCTGTTACATCACCTATTATTTACAAAGATGTTCAATAACACTAGGCTCAGGACATAAAACTTCAGTATCCTGCCATTATGGGGGACCTTGTCAAATGCTTTATTAAAATAAACTACACCCCACAGCATTCTTCTGATGTAACTCTAAAAATAAATAAGATTAGTCTGGTATGAGTTGTTTTTGAGAACCCTAGTAGTAATCATAACATTTTTTTTCATAGTGGTCATAGACTGTGTTGTAGAACCTATCTTGGCTAATTGACTGGTAATTGCCAGGATTCTCTGCTTTCCCTCATCAGAAAATGCAGTCAGCCCTCCTTATCCATGGATTTTTTATCCATGGATTCAAGCATCCATGGCTTGAAAATATTCCAAAAAAAAAAAAAGTATAAATTCCAAATAGAAAACCTTGATTTTCCATTTTGTATGAGGGGCACCATTTTGCTATGCCATTGTATTTAATGGGACTTGAGCATCCACAGATTTTGTTATCCTCGGGGGGTCCTGGAACCAAACCCCAGCTGATAACAAGGATCCGCTGTAGATGTATTTGCTTTACTATTGTTTGCATTAACCTCACTTGTTCTCCAAGAAGTCTTCAAGCTTATAGGTAGAGACTTAACATCTGCAGGTTCCTTTATTGCCCTTGAATACAATTCATTTCTCTCCTGAGAATTGTACAGGTTAAGCACCCCTAATCCAGAAATCCAAAAACCTCCAAAAACCAAAACAATTTTTTGTCAGCCACCTGTGTCTGCCTTCGAGGCAGTTGTTGTGGCACTCTTGCTCATTCGTTTCTCAGGTCCTCAGTCTCTCTCTAGCCTCACCTCTCATACATAACACAAGTAGTGAAAGAACAAGACATAGGGCTGGAGAGAGACGAGCAAGCAGGAGTGCTGTCATTGCCCCTTCCTTCAAGACAAAAGTGAGTTGCTGGCAACAAAAGGAGATGAGACTAGAGAGATAGTGCTCAGTACAAATCCACGCCTCCCACCATTTCACAGATCTTCATGTCTCTTTGTGCAGCCTTGCAAATACAATATAGAAACGTACTATGCTACTTGTCTATTCTAAAATCCAAAGTAATTCCAACTCTGGAACACTTCTGGTCCGAAGCATTTTGGATAAGGGATACTCATCCTATATTAATTTAAAGTTCGTAGGTGTTCCTGCATTCACCTCAGTTTTATGCATTATTCTTTTGTTTTTCATTAGAACTATTTGTGATTGTGCTTTCAGTATTTCATCTTTAAATAATTCACATCCATCATGAATTTCCTTCTTATTGAATATTTGTCACAACTGGATCTCACTCAGCTTTTTGTTAAGCTTCTTGAAATCATCTTTAACATTTAAGTTATGCCATTACAAAACAATGTGAATTAGAGAACAATGAAAAACAATTAACTAAGCTTTCATATTAAGACCAAACACTAAATTAAAACAATTTAAACACAGTGGTATCTGCTAGTGTTTGGTTCCACAATTCCAGTTGACAGCCAGTTGTCACTGTTGTATTCTCTCTCTTCTGATTTCAGACATAAGCAAGTGATGAAGATCCTCATGGATCTCTTAGTTGCCTCTTGATATTATTGACCATGGTATCTTTATCAGATTGGCTCTGTGGGATGGAAATGTTACATTCATTTGTTTCTACCTACAGGTCCAACTACAAACAGTAACACTGGAGGATTTCTATTTTTCCTCAGAGGTATAAGCTCTTGGATGCTCTTGGATTCAGTCCCTCATACAGTTTAACATCTGTTTGAATCCATAAGTTGAGATCATCAGGGGACTGGAGTTGGGTGCCATCAGTTTCCTAACAATATCCAGCTCTATTATTCCTTGTCACAAGAGCCAGGTGAGGTTCTGTAACAGTACCACTGGATGAGGGAGCATAAATTGAAACTGAATTTCCACTAGATAGAGATCCTAGTTTGGTGCCTCCCAAGTCTTGTAATTGGATAAGCAACTTTTCCTTGTTTGGGGTTGTATTCTCCTGGTTGGGGGAAACATTTGAGTATCTTGAGATTATTCCTGGATCCATCTTTGTCACTGAAAATATATACAGCCTAAATCAATGTTAGTCAAAATGGTGGTCCTTGGATACAATCTATTAGCTGCCAGTCCATGGAGAGTTTACAGGAAAGGGAAAAAGCCCAATTGTAACCAGTGGGCAAAATCTGGTGCCAGCCCCTGGCATATTGAGAAAAAATAGTCCCCCACATCAAATACTCTGAAAGATACCAGCTTAAGTGACTTGGGATGCCTTGAACCAGCTTTGGTTGGGTCGACAACTGACAGTACTGAACAGAGATAATGTGGCCACAGTAGTTCATGCACTGACTTCCAGTTTAGGCAGTTTGTTTGTATGTTTAAAGTATTTCTGTATTGCCCCACCCCACTCCACAAGGGCTCTCTAGGTAATGAACAAATAAAAATCAATTAAAACAATATAAAGATGAAACCATTTGAAATACTGTTTAAAACCTCCTAAAAGAAATCTAAAACAATCATAGAATCCAGTTCTGAAACATTTAAAACAGCAGTTTCAAACACGGAATGCCATACAGAACAGCATTGTTTTTCCTCCCCACCAGAAGCTTAGAAGAGATGGAGCCAGCCTAGCTTCCTTGGGTGTGGAGTTCCTCAGTTGAGGCACTGCTACAAAGAAAGATGTGTTATGAGTACCCACCAACCTAACGTCATGAGATGTTGGGACATGCAACAGGGACCATGAATGAGGCTGTTCCATGGGCCTTCCTCATGGGACTGTTCTTGAGGATAACATGGAAGTTGAAACTAGTGCAGAATGTGGCAGCAAGATCATATGTCATGCTACAGGCAAAGAGATTCCACCTAAATATTAGGAAGACCTTTCTGATGGTAAGAGCTATCTGATAGTGGCATATGCTGCCTTGGAGTGTGGTGGAATCTCCTTCTCTGGAGGTTTTGAAATAGAGACTGGATTAAGTGTTTTGATTGTGTACTCCTGGGTGGCCCTTGTGGTCTCTTCCAACTTTATGATTCTGTGATATGTCAAGGGTGATATGTCATCCTTGAAGATGACCACAGAAGCTGTATCTAGTGCAAAGGGTGGCAGACAGGGTATCATATAGAAGCCACAGTACTTTGTTTTTGAAAGAAATGAACTTGCTTTACACCCAAGATCAAAATGTTAGTGACAACTTTTAAAATAAAAAATGGCTCAAGATCTTAATACTTAAGGAAGTGTGTTTACCTGTAAAAACCTGCATTGAACATTAAGATTTGCTGTCATTGGGAGCAATACATTATGTGGCGATAACGGGGAAAATCTATACTGTTGTGGCAACCCAGTTGTGGAAGGAGATTATCATACAGTGAAGTCCCACAGGGGTAGATGTGGGAGCTAAAACTCAAAGATGGATCCTGTCACACTGCTCAGTGGCCAGGCAGTAGGCACCCCCTATGCAACTTGGGCATCTCCTGCAGCTTTTCAAAAATGGGATTTTCCCATTTTTGAAAAGCTGTGCGAGAAGCCTGGAGAAGCTCAGGTTTCATGCAGACTGCTTATGGGGCAGTGTGATAGAATCTGTCTTTGAGTTTTAGATACCACATCTATCCTGGTGGGACTTCGCTGTGTGATAATCTCCGAAGTCTCTCTTTGGCTTGAGTTTGGCCTGAGTTTGTTTTTGTTTGCCTATTCTTTTGGGATCCAGTGATTATGGCATGGTTAATTTGATTTAAATTAATTTCATTTTACACTCATCTTTCTCCCAGTATGGGACCCAAAGTGGCTCACAATATAACCAAATACATTTAAAACAATAGATAATGCAAAAGTTAAAAAGAAATTAAGCAACAGTGTTTTAAAATATTACTTTAAAACAGTTTGAAAGGCAGTTAGAATATAATAATGATAGTAAAAATACTTACAGCTGAGTTAAAATATCCTCTACAATGACCATTTGGTAGACAGAGGCCTGGATAGATAAAGGTTTTTTTTTCAGCAGAAAGAGAACAGAGGCAACCAACCTAACTTCAATCAATACCTACGATGGTGGTAGATTCAAGACAAAGCCCTCTACTAAGAATCTTAAAACTTAGGTCAAGAGATAAAACCTTTTAGATAGGCTGGATGGAAGACACAGATCCAAAACACACTGCAGAACTAATCCAGTTTGAGACCTCTTTAACTGTTCAGGCTGAGTGCTAGGGAATCCTGAGAATTGTAATTTCTTGTGGCACCAGAGCTCTCTGACAGGTAAGGCTAAATGTCTCACAAAACTACAGCATCCAGAATTCCCTAGCATTGAATCTTGGAAGTTAAAGTGGTCTCAAATTGAATTATTTCTGTACTGTGCTTTGGATCATAACGAGCTTTATAGGTCATAAGAAGCACTTTGAATTGTGCCCAGAAATAGGCTTTATATTTGTTGTATTTCTGTCTATTATTTGCTCTTCCATTGTAATAATGTTGAATGTTTTTAAAGTGTTCAAATTTATTTTTAATTTTTTGAAACTAGCTTTTTATTGGCTGTACGCTCTCTTGAGATCTCCAGAAATATGTCAATACAGAAATATTTTAAAATATTAGTAAAATAAGATTGTTCTGTGTTTAGAACCCACATATCAGTGCTCAGTCCAAAATATTTTGGATAAGGGAGACTCAACCTGTGCTGTGTAAATTATAGTTTAAAAGAATTAAAATGTTTTAGAGGTCTTCTTTTTCTTATGGATGGTCTTGCATAATAATATAATTCTCTCTGTTCTGTGGTAAACAATGTGTTATAAATGCAGGCAAATATTATAAAATATGTTTTCAGTTGTATCCAGGGCTCACAGGTTTGTTTTTCTCACCTGAGAGGGGAGAGAGAGGTGTGTTCTCTGTGTGAGAGAGATCCAGCCTGTGATAACTTTTCCTCATCCTCAGGGAAATTTCTGCAACCTATGCCTTTCTGATGTTAGAATCCTGCCAATGGGAGAGTCTAAAGGGGATGGATCAGGAAAGAAAGCTTCATATCTGAATTCCTCCCAGTCTCCAAATGTACTTCTAACATGGGGAGCTCATACCACTGTCTGAAGCTCATAAAAGACATCTTCTCCTTCTCAAATCTTCCTCCACAGTACTAGAGTGCTCAGAATTTAGATTTGGCTGCCAGATCTAAACCTGCATTCTTTATTTCTAAGAAGCTGTGGTGGTGCTTGAGTTAGACAGGTTTTTATGCTCAAACCATATTTTCCCACACCCATGAAATATAATAGTTGGATGTGAGCATGAGGCACCTTACCATTCCATTTAGACTGCCATTCCTCTTGCTCAGACCATGGGCTGCTCCTACTGTGAAGAATTTTTGAAGTTGTAATTTTTTATTTATGCTGATTGGTGAGCTTCCATGGCTACCCATGGAAATGACTAGAGGTTATCATCATAGAAAGCTCACTGCGAATATCAGCTATCATGTGGCAGCGAATGTATTAATGCCACTATTTAAATCTGTGTTTAGGCCATATGTAATATATGCAGAGTTTGAAATAGTTCCATTTTTGGACTACATTTTCCAGAATCCCTCAAACCAACATAACAACTGAAAAAAATATGTGTCAGCATATTGTATAGATTTGGAGAATGAACCATTCTTGATTCTGTTATGATTTACTGCCAATGCATCTTAGTAGTTTATGCTATAATCATTATCTGTTTCCACAAACTACCTACCCCTAAAATGGAAATAGGTTAGAAGTATAATTATTAATATGGCTTACATTCAGAAGATAAAAATAAAGGTTTGTATTTAAATACTTACCAATTTATTTTTGGCAGCAGAAACAAACCAATGCACTGTGTATGTAATGTATGTGTCTACATACATGTATCCATGTCCTTTTCCTGCTGAACAAAAATGGTTATTTTTCATTATAACTTACATCAACAGATGATCTTTCTTGGTCAATAGCAGTTGTTTCAATACTGTGAATACTGCTTAGTTCTTGAAGTAAAACCATAATAGAAAATTGCAAGTCTACTTTTGTACATTTAGTAATCTCTTTTAAAATGTAGTAACTAATTGTAGGTAGATTTTTAAACCATAAAACTATGTTTTCTCCAGCCTTTCCATCTGCTCTTTTTGACACCCCTGTCATTAACTGTCATTTTCTTTTAAATATACAGTGGAGCTGAAAGGCCAGCTCTACACCACATCATTTCAGATTAGGGGCACTTCGTTTGAGCTGAGCACTGTTTAGGTGTCAGAAAGAAGTCTCTGACCTCTCTCGCACCACAGTGCCGCAGGCCCTTAATTAGTACTGACTCTAGCCATTACTGCAGAAAGGACAAAGGCGACCACATCATTTTTCTACTTAGGAAGTTAGCGTCTGACCTAATAACTTGTCCAGACTCGTACGACACTGTAATGACCACACAATGACAGTGGGATTATTTGTCAGATTCTTTCCTCCCCTAAACCTAGGATAATCAGAAAAGTTAAGAGTTGTATCTCTCACACCTTAGAGGACTATTTTATAATCTCATTCAGCTGATCTCACAATAATGAACAATAGACTGGGAAATAGAAGACTGGACAAGGTAGCAACAAAGCATATAGCTTATTATTCCAGGCACAGATAAAACAAGAATAAAGAGACATTCTCTTCATAACATTTGATCCCACAAAATTTAATTAAATAGGAATTTGCCTAATACCTTGGTAGACACTACTTCAGATGATTTGTCTCATCTGTCAGCATAGCGTCCTCTATTGATGGAACTTGACTAGCTTCACAACTATCACTTGTAAACACTGTAGTGCTCCAGTGTTAAATGAATATTACCTTTATGTCTGTAAGACATAGAGACCACAGAAAAGAAGATGAACCAAAAAAATCAGTTGCATTGCAACATAATTTTTATATGTGCAGAAAAGTCCTCTCCTGCCTATCTTGCTTTTTTGCTTTGATAGGGAATTTTTTATCAAAGAAGAACATGCAGACATTGTTTTAACTATAACATATTTTCTGGAGTTCCAAAAATGTGGAAAAAAAATGAAGGATCCCAAGCCTACAATCCATTTATCAGGTTAAAAAATAAAATAAAAACATGTTCTTTGAGAGAATAAAGACCATTTTATCTTCATCTAAAAGATAAGGTGGTGTTATGCCCTATTTTCTTTTGGTTTCTTTTAAGCTTGTGAGGAACTCAATCACAGTGAGGGGGGAAAAAGACCCTACCTAACAAATGTGCTTGAATTAAATCACTGTATGTAGATCTGTGGCTATAATTTCATACACAGGCCTGTACCACTGATCAGAGGAAAAGCCACAGGGCCTGGAAAAGGATGACAGTGGCCCAAAATATAATTCATAAATTAGTTTTGATAGCGCAATTAATTTTTTTTTAAAAAAAAGTAAAGCTAAAATATAGCCTAAAGTATGCTTTTCAGCTATACTTTGTACAGCATGTCAAATCTACCTGATCTGTGCTCAGTATTGAACAATAAGTGGGAAATGAGAACATAAGCTATCAGGTTTTCACACATGCCTAGCTGGAGGCATTTAATGTAGAAACTGTATGTTATGGTTTGTGATGTCTCTTAACAGTATTTAACACATCAAGATAAGGTGCTGCTCTATGATATCAATATCTATGATATCAAACAAATAATGTCCAAACAAATACAAGTAGCATTAGATGCTCAGTTTGATAAACCATTTCATTTACTTGTTAATAGCATTGCTGGTCTAATAGATTTTGGGGTTTGACAGCTGTAGAATTTAGAGTGAAACGTTCATTGCTTATTTCCAATCTATTTCTGATTCTTTAGAAGATGTGTACCCTTTTTAAACATTCTATTTTAATGGATACACAAGTCAAATATGTGATGCATATTCTCTAGAATATATACATATGCACATACATACAAAGTGATCCTGGGTCTGCCACATTTATAGCTTAGTGTACTGATTATCTAGAAAGAAATCTACACTATCCCTGTGAAAAAGTGTATGATAGGATGGTGCTTCAGTTACATCCATTTGAACATTCCAAAAATGTAGCGTCCCTTAATTCTACAGTCACTGTGCAATCTCCACCTCCATACCTTTGGACCATAAGTAGTAGTAGAATCTATGAAAACAAACCATTGGTCTCTAAAAAGTTGGTTCCCCATCTGTGAAACTTGGTAAGTGATGACACGGTCTCATTCTGACATAACACTAAACTATGCTTTATTATTACATTACTGCAGTTATAGCAGTATAGTATTTTCCCAACAGAATGTGATTCTTCCCCTTGTTAAAGGAGTCTTGTACCTAATCGTAGCTCCCTATAGCCAGCACATCTTTGAATTAGGATTATACTGTTAGTTTCTAGAATGATTAACTACATTTTTTTTCTTTGGAATAATACTATATGCCATAGGACTAGAATCTAGTTTTTAGACCATTCTTTTAACTTTTATTTTCAGATATATTGCCCTTGTTTGATGTGCACACATCATGGAGGAGGAGATACACATGTACATCAAAAAAAATTATATGTGTGCATTTCAGCCCTCAATTGTATTTATTATTTGCAAGGAGAAAAATTATAGATTCCTTTCCTGTTATGTTTTACCTATTGTACTTTAAAATAGACCTTTTCTAATTCTTCATACAATCTTTAAAAACAGGAGGAGAAAAATCATAGATCCTACCTGTAAAGAATGGGAAGGATATGCCATAAACTAAACAAGTGCTTGAAAAATCACAGTTGTGGCTGACACATCATTTGTGTCTTCTCCCTTCACACACACCTATATTAGATTCAAGGAGTGTTGATCCAAACTAAATGCTTCCCTTATTTTTAAGTAACATGTTACTTTTAAAAAAATGTTTATTGTCTGTTAAAAATATTTTTGCCATTATGGTGGGTGCCAGTTGGGAAGAGCATCTGGCTTTAAAATATATTAAACTATGCTTTTTACCAGGTTTTAATCAACCTGTTCTTCTGAACAAGGTATGGAATTGATAGCCATTATTGATTGCTTGTAGCATTACCTAATCTTCACTAAATGTAGGAAGCTTTTCAGATTTAGAAAGGTGGCAGCAAATGTCTAGTAATGATGCTGCTGGGAATTCAAGCTCAATAGTGTGGTCAGTATAAAAAGGATGTAGCTATAAGAGGTATTTTATTATAAGCCTGTTGGCTTTACTAAATGTTCACACTTGTGTAATGATATTTGGATAATAATGTTGTATTTACAGCATGGTTCTAAATTCCAGTTTTTCTGTCAATAACAATCTTTGTATTATGCTAACTTTTTAATAAGCAATTGCATAACCCCCACTGAAATTCCAGTAAATTGCAGAAGAAAAATAATACAGTAGCAAAACATAGATTAGGACAATATTAGAAATTCAATGCAGATAAATATTACAAGAAATTACTAAAACTAATATAAACATGAAGTTCACTGTGTTTCAGTAATTATCTCAGTTCAGATATTGTCATTTTTATCATGATTTTCCTATTCTACATTCTTTGTTTTCATTTTTATCTGGTTACTTTACTGCTGAATAATTGCTAAAGGGAACCCATTATGCAAGGGAAGCATTGAGTTTGCAAGAGAACTTGCTTGTAGCTATTGCCACATTTGAACCTCACTAATGTATGCAAATTAAAAACTATGGTATCCACATTGCTCTTGTTTGAAATAAAAACAGAATCTGATCATTACAATCTCCAAGCCAGGTATTATCACTGGACTACTGAGCTGCTGATGATAAATTGTACTGAATAGCTTGTGGATAGAATATTTTATTCAGTTCTCTATCACACAGCACTGCATAAAATAAGAATGATTCATCAAACATGAGAGCTGGTGGTTTATGAAATTCATTGCTCAGGGCAAGTTATCCCCCCCCCCAAAAAAATCATAAAACAAAGTAACTCACAAGGGTTATTTAGTAATCAGTATGAATTACTTCTAGGTATAAACCTGGAAAAATTAAAAATGTATGGCTAACTTTATAGCTGTGGGTGTTATAATTTAATTGTGTCTTATTCTGTAGCTTTTTAGACCACTTTTCATTTAGAACCCCATATTTAGAGAGTAAAACAGCATAATCATAGTAACATGATGATTATATTGAATTAGTCTTTGCTGTCTTCTGTGACTTCTGTTGACTGTAGAAGGTATCTTGTTTATGCAGAAAAACATGTAAAATAAAGATGTGCGGTGTAAAGCCACTTCCCTCCCCATTTCATATTTATAACAACATTTCATTTATACTTATGTATTGATGTCCCAAGGCAATGTTTCAAATGAAAAGATAATAACATATGAAAAAGTGTCAAAAACTAATTATGTTTTGTAACTTGTTTTTCCTTCACATAAAGTATATTTTTCACAACATTGTCCAGTCACATGCTGGGATTCTTGCTAACATTATCACATGCCAGTCACACAAAGTCTCAGTGGTACCTCTCCTTCTGTCATTATTTTCAACATCAATTAATTTTCTTTTGACCTCAGCTTCTGAAAATGTAGCAAAGAATTATCAGTGCATGCTTTGCAGAGTCTATTTTGAAGGCATTAGGCCACTATGTTTTTCCCCCTAAGATGGAGTAGGCCAAACATTATATTTTCTCACCTGCAGGGTTGCCTAGTAACCTGAATTAAGGATTTTCACCAAGCCTTCAAGAGAAATAAAAGACTGTAATGCAGGTTGACCCAGGTTGGGGGTTGGGACTGGAGTCAGCCCCCACTGATTCTGATCAGAATTTTGAATAAGGAAATATGAAACAAAAGCCTCATTATCATTCACTCTGGAAGCAGTTCTATAACGAAAACAAGCTTGTTTGATAGGACAAACTGAGACTACCACAGAGCATCATCTTTCACAAGCATTACATTTCCATTGTGAGCTCTGCCTTTCTGCGCTGTGCTGTTTTGATTATTTTTTCTCTCTGTCAACAATAGAAAATGTTGACTGGGTACACGAGACATTTAAAAGGCATCTTCTGAATAGGCAAATATACCTTGGAGAGCATACTTTACAGCAACATTCTTACAGTCTATGTGAGATTGTGGTTCACATAGGTTTGTTCAGCTGTCATTTAATCATGCCAAGAGATGAAAATCCTTATTTAATGTATTGCTGCTGAAAATGAAATATTAGTGTACTTTAAAGGTGGGGGATCATTATTTGTAACGCTATTACAGCTTTGTCCTTGACATGTGAGTTTTCTTAGCGGAGAGGGTGGATAAGAGTAAGAGAAACATGCAGTAGAAATGTCTGCTTTAAAGTAGTAGCACAATTAGGAAGTCGGCACCTAGTGACAGTCCTCAGCAAAGGATGGTGTCAGGCCACAAAGGGGATGAGAGAGGCAAGAATGGCATTCGCCCTAGCAAGATGGAAATAAATGCCCAGTTTGATAAAAGAAAACAGACAATTTATGTATACCCTGAAGAGTTAACAGCTAGTGAGCCATTCCTATGGGTCAAGTGCTGCATTTGCATTTTGATGGGATGTTATCAAGTAATTAATGCACCAGTCAGGATTTATTACCTCAGGAGTGAACTGAAAGGTTCATTACAAAATCGGTTTCACTTGAAGATAGGCATTTCCTCAGAGTTAGCTTTTGACATGTTGTTCCTAGCTCCCTCTGCCTGTGGCAGCAGTGGTAGAAGGCCAGTGAGGTGAAATTCATTGCTTAATAAGGGCATTCACTTTGGGTATTCTTGTGATAATAAATGTATATATCAAGGCTGCACTGCCTTGTCAGTTTAATTGCTTCTTGTGGTCCTTAACAAGCCAATCTTAATCAGTCTGGACCATGTTATGAATAATTTAGGGATCAGCAGACTTCACGCTTAATAAGATGTACTAGATTATAAAACTTAAGAGCAGTGTTTATAGAAAGCATGCAAAATACTTTATTAGCAGCAAAGTAAGCAAAACATGCAACAACTTTATCCAGTTTGCAGTTTGTGAGCAACAGCTGTGTGCCTTAATACTAAAGCACCCATACAACCCTCCCTTCCACTTTTTGTTAGAGGCCATCATTTGGCCTTTCTATCTGTATAAGCTCCAATGAGGCATAATGGGAAATTTGAGTCGGCTATGAGATTAAAGCTGGAAATTGATGACCAGCCAGCAATTGTCATTTTCAAAAACATTCTTTTATCTTTTAAAATGCAAAACACACACACATACACACACATTTTAAAAAACAGTTTCAGATGGACAAAATTATATTTATGTGTATGTGCATATCTGACAGGTCATATGAATTTTAATGTAATTGCTTAGAGGGACCATTGAACTGTCAAATTTTGATCAGTCATAGGAATTGTAAAATGGTTTCATCTTTGTTTAATAATACAATTGGATCTGCAGATAGCCTGTATGCATATAATTCTTATATGCAATATAATGTGTCTAAGTGAAATAATTGTTTATTTCTAAAATGTAATACAGGAATGCATTACAAAATTTAAAGCAAATTAGTCTCAAATCTGAGTCCAGTAGATATTCTGCATTTAATAAAATATTGTTTCATTTAAAAGAATATTAAACGTATTGTTTCAAAATAAATTTGTCCATTTTATCTCAACATTCCTTGTCTATAAGTAGTCCACAGAGTAATGCATCATTCAGTTTATGACATCTAGTAAAGGCCTACTGTATGCATTAAAATGGTGCTTGAACCATTTTCTTTTCCCCCTCTCTTCCCCACCTCCTTTTTGCTGTATCTTATTGTTCTCAGGTATCCTAAACAAAGAGCATTCCCAAGCCTTTTTATATATTTAATATATAAATCATTCAATAAGTGACGTCTCATCATTTGATGCTTGTGTAAATAATGTGCATCTACATTTGAAAAAGAGTGCATAATTTTGGGTATATTGTGTACCTGCATAAATTAAGGTTCAAAATACTGCATTGTCAATTCTTTCCTAATGCATTGAAATGACATTATAGCTAAACTACATATATGAATCAGAAAAATGGCTACCAGTAAATGAAAAACAACTTCAAACCTATTTCCAAACCTATAGCTGGACCATCATATTCCTTTGTTCTTGTGCAGGTTAATAGAGATTGAGGAGATGGGCAGAGGAAAAGCAGTGCAATTTTCTGCTATTTAAGCTTGGCGAAATGGCACTCTTCAGGAAGCAGCAAAAAGTATGAAAGCGTAATAGGCATTTTAAAAGTAGAAGTCCATATAGCTGCTTGAGGGATCCTCAGATTTAGGCATGCATAGAATCACGAATGAAATAATCAGCATTGTGAAATTGAAACCTGTCTACTGCCTGCTGCTGTTCTTCCCTCTTTCAGTGGAGTGATTTGTAACACTCATCTTCTTCAGGCAAGGCAGCCTTCAAGATTATCCAGAACTGTCAATAGTAATTGCCAAAGTATTTTATTACCTACAGAAAATCAAAGGAATTTTATAACCAACAGTTATCAAGTTTCAATACACGGTATAAAGAGAGCAATTTTAGTTGGAATGCAATCGTGTTTGGCTTGCTTTAATGTTCTTGAGACAATTTCTGTGCAACCAACTACAACATTCACTGTATTTAAGCTAGAGGCAAGAAAACATATGTACTTCCAGTAAAGAAGAAAAAAATACATAATGCTTACAAGCATATGAAAGCGAATGTTTTTTAATTGCCATACAAACTATGCCTCAGTTAATTACTTCTAAAACGATGAGGTTGTTATAAAATTGGAAATGACATTTTAGAATTCTTACAAAAGAAATGAGTTTAAGTGGGAATTCTGCATTGCCAAGAACCTAAAGTCATGTAGAAATTAGTAAAATAAGTCACTTGTTATAAATTTGGAAAATGTTAAATTGGAGTATAGCTTATTCTGCCTGGGACAGCTTGCTGAAGTAGCTGCGTTGACATCTAACAATACAGCACTTTCTTTTTATGTATGCCTAGTTCTACTGGGGCCCTGTCTGCACAGGCCACATAAAATGGCCTCCCCTCATCCTCTCAATGTGGAGTCTGGACAATGGAGGGGCCAGTCCCTGAGTCTGGTGTGAACAATCTGGATGATGTCCGGCCTGTTCAGCACCAAACTTCTAGGCACGCCTCTTTTAAAACTGAGTTTTTAAAAAGTACCAATTGTTCTTGATCTTCCTGGAAGATCCTTTGCTTTGCTGCAACACAGGATCTTCCTTTGCTGCAACACGGGATGACTGTTTAAAATGTGTCCCACCATGCCAGTTGGCATGGCTGTGGCAGCAGTAAGTTGCTTGCTCTTAGGTCAGAATAAGGTGCCTTTGTCTAGTCCAGGGACCAGCAACCTACGGCCCGGGGGCCGGTTAAGGCCCAGGTCCCTGGACTTATCGGCCCAGGCCAAAGATTGCCACTGCCGCCGCTGCCATTTTGGAAATCAAAATGGCGGCTGCGGCGACCGCGTGCGCGGGGGGTCGCATGCATTGGAGGAGGGTGCGCATGAGCGCACGCACTGCCATTCCCCCCCCCTCAGCCCAGCTGAGACCTGGGCTATGGGAGACCGGCCCAGGTCTCAAAAAAGTTGCCTACCCCTGGTCTAGTCTATACCACTTCAGAGTGGAAATGGGCACTCCATGATACAGTGTTTCTCCATACAGTGAATCTCTATACTGAAAATTTAGAAAATAAGATGTCAGGCAGAAAGGTTAGCTGGAATGGGCACATGCCATGGTTAGAGAACAAAAGACTAACTTTTTTGTTCTCTTGAACACAAGAGATTGCAAAGTTTCTATATTCATTTTTTATCCTCCTCACAAATCAAAACATATTATTTATTCAGTCAACTGAAATTTCAGGTCCAAAATCTGTGACCAGCCCCAGGTCCTTGTGTTGTCGTAAATGTGGACTCTTGTGTGTCAAAGGGATGGCTTCATCTAATGTCACATGCATAGGACAAATAAGTTGGAACTGCTTCTGGATCAACTTATTTTAGAAATGGGAATGAGAGCAAGCCAGGATTTGAATAAAGCAATGAGTGAAGCATTCAAAAGTATTTAGTGCACCTTTACTATGTTTCTGTAGAATCATAGAATCATAGAGTTGGAAGAGACCACAAGGGCCATCCAGTCAACCCCCTGCCATGCAGAAACTCAAAATCAAAGCATCCTTGACAAATGGCCATCCAGCCTCTGTTTGAAGACCTCCAAAGATGGAGACTCCACTACACTCTGAGGGAGTGTGTTCCACTGTCAAACAGCTCTCACTGTCAAGAAGTTCCTCCTAATGTTGAGGTGGAATCTCTTTTTCTGTAGCTTGCATCCATTGTTCTGGGTCCTGTTCTCTGGAGCAGCAGAAAACAAGCTAGCGCCCTCCTCAATATGACATCCCTTCAAATATCTAAAGAGGGCTACCATATCCCCTCTTAACCTTCTCTTCTCCAGGCTAAATATACCCAGTTCCCTAAGTCGTTCCTTATAGGTCATGGTTTCCAGACCCTTCACTATTTTAGTCGCCCTTCTCTGGACACGCTCCAGTTTTTCAACATCCTTTTTGAATTGTGATGCCCAGAACTGGACACAATATTCCAAGTGGGGCCTGACCAAACAGAATACAGTGGCACTATTACTTCCCTTGATCTAGATATTATACTTCTACTAATGCAGCCTAAAATTGCATTGGTCTTTTTAGCTGGGGCATCACACTGTTGACTCATGTTCAACTTGTGGTCCACTAGGACTCCTAGATCCCTTTCACACATACTCTTGTACTCTCGTTAAGCCAGGTGTCCCCCATCGTATATCTATGCATTTCATTTTTTTGCCCTAAGTGCAGTACCTTACATTTCTCTGTGTTGAAATTCATTTTGTTAGCTTTGGCCCAGCTTTCTAATCTATTAAGATCATTTTGAATTTTCATCCTGTCCTCTGGGGTATTAGCTATTCCTCCTAATTTGGTGTCATCTGCAAATTTGAGAAGCACGCCTTCTATTATTCATCCAAATCATTGATGAAGATGTTGAAGAGCACTGGGCCCAGGACAGAACCCTATGGCACCCCACTGGTCACTTATCTCCAGGATGAAGAGGAGCCATTGTTCAGCACCCTTTGGGTTCGGTCAGTCAATCAGTTACTAATCCACCTAACA
>CM034706.1:41062696-41076927 GCA_020142125.1 Phrynosoma platyrhinos | reverse complement strand
TTTCGGATTATGTGATTATTAAAATCTTTATTGACCTTTTCTTTGTCACAAATCAAATATGCGTGCCAACCAAATGGGAGATTCGATCCTTCCAACTGCAACAATTTCTCATTTTCGATATTAATCCATTCTTTCAACCATTCCAAACATGCTGCTTGATAATATAGTTTTAAATTTGGGATATTCATCCCACCTCTGCTTTTATCGTCTTGAAGGGTCTTCAATTTTATTCGTGGTTTTTTATTGTTCCAAATAAATTTGCTCAAGTCCTTTTCCCAGTCTTTAAATGGTTTCTCACTTACTATAATAGGTAACATTTGGAAAAGGAACATCATTTTTGAAGTGACGTTCATCTTAATTGTAGATATTCTTCCCATCCATGTTAAATTCATCTTTGACCATCTTTGTAAATCCTCTGTGATTTCCTTCCACGTCTCTTCATAATTGTTTTTGAATAACTCCAAATTTTTTGTGGTTAAATATATCCCCAGATATTTTATCTTTTTTTCCACTTCAAACTTGGATATTTGTTGGATCACTTCCGTTTCTTCCTTATTCAAATTGAACAGCAGCATTTTAGTTTTATTAGCGTTGATTTTAAAGCCAGCATATTTCCCGTACTTCTCTATTGTCTCTATTAGTGATTGGATAGACTCAGTTGGATTGGCTAAAGTAATTACCAGATCATCTGCATAGGCTCTCACTTTAAATTCATATTTTCCTGATTTTACCCCTTTTATAAGATCATTTGTTCGTATTTTTTCTAATAAAGGTTCTAAAGTCATTATAAACAAAAGGGGTGATAATGGGCATCCTTGGGGAGTACCCTTTTCAATTTGACATTTAGCGGTCAGTTCTCCATTTACCAGTATTCTAGTCTCTTGTCTTTTATATATTTCTTCAATCCATCTCGTCATATTCCGTCCCACTTCTAATTTTCCTAAAATTTGCATCATAAAGTCCCAATTAACATTATCAAAGGCTTTTTCAGTGTCTAAGAAAATCAGTGCTGCTTTCTTATCAGGTCTGCTGTTATGTAGTTCAATAATATCTATAATATTTCTTATATTTTCCCTCATATGTCTATTTGGAAGAAATCCCGTTTGATCTTTACTTATCCATGTCTTTAACATTTGTTTCAATCTGTCCGCAAGTATCATAGCAAATATTTTATAATCTACGTTGAGTAGTGAAATAGGTCTGTAATTCCGTGTTTCCAAAGCTTCCCTCTCCTCCTTTGGAATCAATGATATGTAAGATAATCGCCAGGATTCTGGTATCTCTCCTTTAAGTATTTCATTCATCGTCATCTGTAATGGACCAGCCAATTGATTTACAAATGTCTTATAATATAACGCAGTATATCCATCTGGACCTGGTGCTTTCCCAGTTTTTTAATTTTTTATGGTGTTTACAACCTCCATTGTTGAAATCCTTTTATTTAATTCTGATCTTTGTTCATCTGTTATTTTTTTGATTGAGAGGTTTTTTTTTTATTGAGAGGTTAGAAAACCCTTCCCCTTTAATTTTTATCCAGGTGCTCTCCACCTGATTTCCTGGATTTAAGTCCTGGATCTCTTCACAGGTGTAAACATCCCTGACATATAATGCTATTCCTCCTCCTTTCCTGTTTGGCCTATTTCTCTTAAAAAGGTTATACCCTTCTAATCCTGCATTCCAATCATGAGACTCATCCCACCAGGTTTCATAAATGCCTATTATATCATATTTGCTTTGTTGTGCTAAGAGTTAACGTTCATCTTCTTTATTTCCCATGCTCTGTGCATTAGTGTAGAGACATCTAAGAGCATGTGTCCTTCCCACCTGCTGCTTGTGTGAGGTTTTTTCCCTCCCACTGTTGGGCCCTTGAATCATTTGCCTTGTTCCCTCTATAACACTTTGACTATTATCTCCAGCCCATGATGTACTCCTGCCTTCCAAGATACCTTCCAAGATACTGTCTCCCTCCGCAACATGACTCAGTTTAAAGCCCTCCTGATTAAATGTTTGAGAATCTTGGCAAAAACGCTTCTGCCAACTGGTGTGAGATGCAGCCCATCTCTCGCTAGAAGTCCACCCTCATGGAACCACAGCCCATGATCCAAGAATCCAAATCGTTCTTGGCAGCACCATCTACGGAGCCATCTGCTATTTTCCACTCCCTTGCTGGACCATGCCCTTCAACTGGGAGAAGAGATGAGATAACAACCTGTGCGTCCAGCTCGTTCAGCTTCCTTCTCAAAGCCTCATAATCCCTTCTGATAATCTGAAGACTATGCTTGCAGTATCATTGCTTCCTACGTGGATCAAGAAGAAGGGGTAATGGTCAGTAGGCTTGACAAGTCTTGTCAGTCTCGCTGTCACATCATGGATTTTGCCCCAGAGAGACAACACACCTCCCGGGACATCTTGTCAGGGCCACAAATCACTGCTTCTGTACCCCTCAACAAGGAGTCCCCAACCACCACCACACGCCACCTCCGAGGCTTAGCAGTGGCTGTTCCCTGCGGTGGTACTCTTCAGGTCCCCTGCACTGTCCCTGAGGACTGTCCCTGCTGTACATTCACTTGTTCCTTGTAAGACTACAAGAGTGGTCTTGTGGCAACAGTATTTCCTTATATTCCACTGGCAAATACATGAAACCCAAGGAAGGGATGTCATTTTCCTCCTTTACTAGGATTCCCATTGTTACCTGCTATGTGAAGTAAATAGAAGCATATGTGGGTACTTTCAGCTGTTGGGACAGACCAGGAGCTTGAGACTACGCTACATGTTCTATAGCTCCCCTTCCATCACTAAGGTGAAAACCTGTAAAGGAATACTGAGACTTACATAAAGCAGGAAAAATATAAGAGGTTATGAGTAAAATGACATATGCTGAGGGGGCACTGTTGGTAAAGGTTAATGAAACCTTGCCAATATAACCCATGGTCAGAATAGAAATTATATGATGTTCTGTTTTTGAACTTTGATTTGAAGACTGGGGATACAGGTTAAAAGATTTGGTAATCTGAAGGAACAAGAATTTGTATTTTGGGATACCACTGTATTTTCCTCATCAGTGTTTTTGGAAAGATGTTATGTCATATAGTAGCAGAACATGTGTTGTTGAAAGGAGAACTCTTGTTGTGGCAGTCAAGTCATTTAAAAAATTAAAACAACTAGTATAAAATATCAAAGCAGTAACTCCAAAGTATGCAAGATTTCTGCCACCCATGGAATAAATCTCTGATAAAGCTGCTCTGCTTTTACTGTGTATAAATGAGACCATAGGTTGGCACTAATTCAGATTTTTTTTTATGAGCTTTTGTGCCTCTATATTTTAGGCACTTCTCCCCCACAAATGATGAGGTCTATGAATTGATACAGTTGCTGATATGTAGATATATTAGAAATACTTGCAAATTTTCTCATCTTCAAAAAAAGTTAATTACTGTGAGATTTTTAACATTTAGAACTTTTTATTGGAAAAAAATTGGTAATGTAAAAAAAAATTGTACTTTGTGTGCTCTCAACAGAAAATAATGTCCTTTGTGCCTTTAAAGGATACTAGTTTTGTGCAAAAATGTATTTTATTCATGAAAACAATGCTTTTTGCAAATAGTTTTTTCTTCTTAAAAAACAGTCCCATAATGTGGAAAACATCACAAATGCTCATATCTCCTTAGTGTGGAGAAAGTTTTGGAAATTCTTCATTTTTGCATGTGAGTGCAAAATAAGAGAAAATTTACATCACTAGTCCTAGACAGCCTTTTCTCTTCTATTAGGTGTATGATTCTACTTTGTTTTCTGAAGAGATACATGAACCTAAGCTACAGAAAAGATAGCTAGAGAACAAGTGGCAAAAAAGTGACCCAAATCCAATTGGACACAGCTTAGAACACACATGAAAGCTTATACTCTTGCAGTGATGTGAATTAATCAATCTTTGCCACCACACTTTTGTGCACAGAGTGCATTCCACCTGTTTTGAATGGCTGTGGGACTTTTATAACCTGATTTCTTGGGAACTGAAAATGTAATGAAACTAGCCCACTGTGACTTTTTTGATTGGCAGTAGATAAAACAGTTTGCACCTGATCTGACTTTGATGCCTCTGTTGCAGGAGCATCTAAAGCAAAGTTGTTCAGTGATTTATCTTCTTGTTTGGGGTGCAATCAGATTTAGCTCCTATATCTGCTGACATGGACACAATGCTTGGAATAGTTAGGTCCACAACTTCAGTGTTTTTATTTTATTTTTTATATTTATAACTGTACAGTGGGTTCTTGTTATCTGCTGGGGTTTGGTTCCAGGATTCCCCCATGGATAACAAAATCCGTGGATGCTCAAGTCCCATTAAATATAATGGCACAGCCAAATTGTGTCCCTTATATCAAATGAAAAAATCAAGGTTTGCTTTTTGGAATTTATACTTTTTTTACTACAGTTGCCCCTCCATTCTCATGGACTTGAAGTCCGTGGTTTTGCATATTCATGGAGGGGCGATCTCTGTTGAAATCAATGAAATCAATGCACACCCCATGCAAGCCTAGTCTCTGAATATTGTCTAGTCTCTGTTTTTGTGGGAGTGGTAGTGGTCCAGAATGGATCTCCCGCAAAAACAGAGGGCCAACTGTATTTTCAAACCATGAATGCTTGAATCCATGGATAAAAAAAGTCCGTGGATAAGGAGGGCTGACTGTAGTGTCTAGGACGGGGCTTCCTCAGTGGTAGTGCCATTGTTTTAGAACAGCTTCTCTACAGATATCTATCTGGTCATCTCATTGCAGAGTTCTAAAGATGCTGTTTCTTATTTAGTCAGTCATTTTAACTAGACATTTTTGTGATGCCACAATTGTTTTCACTTTGCTGTCTATTTCGGTATAGGTTTGTAAATTTGATTAAACAAGCTGTGTACATTTTACTATACACTATTTTCTGTGAAAGAAAAACAATAAATTGTGTTTTTTTATAAATGATAAAATGAATAAAAACATGCCAATTAAAAAAAAGAATCAGACTTTGATTAGTAAAATTTTGGACTAAATGTAGGTGTTGTAGCTAAAACAGTTATCTGTAATATATGGCACAGCTGTGTCCATTCTGCTTCCTGGGCCTTCTAAATTATTAATCTTTTTTTAAAATACTGCAGCATTTTACCTTCAACACTTACTTAAGTACCGATTTAACTCTTTTCCTCCCAGTAGTTCTTATGTTAAGAGAGAAATCTTGTTCTTCAACTACCATTGCCATCTTTTCTGTTGAGAAACATTACACAAGCCATACCTCACATATTTTGTTCCACATTTTTGCAGCAGAGGCAAAATGACTAATATGCAGCCATAAGATAATGAATCCTGTCATGATGAGGCAGGACAGAATATCTAGATCCCGTGTACTACTAACATCCCTATTTGATTAGCACACATCAGCCTGCCAGTGGAGTACCACAAGGAGAAAGGAAAAGGAAACAATGCAGCTTTCTGTAAGTGCATGCTGGGCAACAAATTAATCCAATAAAACAACCTATATATCCTCTTTAAAAAATCCATCAGTGATACCTTTATTGGCCAACTGAAATGCACAATATACATGTTGCAGGTTGTCAAAGCTCCATGGGCTTCTTCATCAAGCAAGATGTTACAAACCAAACAGGAGAAAAACAATTGGAAATGTTAGTCAGATGCCTACGTGTTGGTTCTGTTCTTAGTTAAGATGGTATGGTGGGGAGGATATCTTTGGTAAGCAGGCAGGCAGGCTTCTCCTCCTTCTGGCCTCTAGTTGTACATGTTTGCTCATTTCATTTTAGGGGACATAATTTTCATTTGAAGAGGCAAAACTTTTATTCCTATCCCATAGGGCATTGGTTCTGGCTCCATATATAGAATCAAATGAACACATATTCAGTCTCTAGTGAAGGGTCCCACTGAAGTGCCACATGACATAGAGCATATCTGCTCTTTTACAGCATACCATCTTGAGTCTTCCTTGCCTAAGAAAACCCTATGAAATTCAATAAGACAGGTGACTTAAAGGCACAAACATAGCCTGTTAAAATACCTTAAGCAGCAATTAGCCTTTGGACAAATTAGAATACAGATTTGGAAGTGATTAATAATAATAATAATAATAATAATAATAATAATAATAATAATAATAATAATAATAATAATTTTTATTTGATACCCCGCCCCTCTGAGCGCAATCGAGGCGGCTTACATCATAAAGTCAATATACAGTAGTTAAGATCAACTTCCTCCCCCCTCCCCCCCTTAAAAAATTATTAAATCAGTTACAATTTAAAAGAATATAAAGGAGGTAGATTCCTCCATATAAAAACAACAACAATACATAACAAAAAAGTGCTGGCAGATGTATAAATACTAGCACAAAGCAGAGCCTGGTCTCACAAGCGGGGAACATCTGGGAAGGGAAATCCTGGAGCCAGAGCTGGTAAATTAGTCCGGGAAGGTCTGCCGGAAGAGATCCGTCTTGACAGCTTTCTTGAAGCTGTCAAGTGATGACAGTTGACGGATCTCTTCCAGCAGGCTATTCCACAGTTTAGGGGCAACTGTTTAGGGGCAATTTGAGCTATAGAGTCTGCAGCCTATAGAAAATTCTCTCCCAAGAGCAAGATCACAAGTATGATCACATATACTATACAGGTACATGTTATATTTACATAGCTGTAGAGCAAGAGTGTCATCTGGCAGCAGTTGAGGGGCTACATTTTCTTCTTGCAAGGTCATGAAGGGTCACATACCCTGCCTTCCAGTGGTGGAAATTGTGAATAGTGGTAAAGGAATGTTCATAATACTACAGGTTGGAGAGGTGGGTGTTCTTTAAAAACAACAACAACAACAATACTTTATGGTATAGAGCCCTTCAACTCTCATCCACAAATGCAGGTTACTTCTCTTAGGACCCAAACAGACAGGCCGAAGCAGCTTTGGGCCACTTTGGAGGAGGCTAGAAGCCTTGCTGAAGCTTAATTCTGGTCCTGTCTGTTTGGGCCCTTAATCTGATAGTGGCTTTTAAAGACCAATTTCATCTGTAGCCCAATCTTCCATTCCCCTCTTCTCTTTCTCCTCCTTTTGTAAATTAAATTCTTTGTTTCAGCTACTCTTTACTGTGATACTCACACATTGTGCCAAGCTTCTAATGCCTTTCAACCCTTTTCCTGCACCAAAGTAGACACAAGTTACTCATAAACAGAAATTCTTGAAAAACTCAATATCTCAGTGTAGGTGATCTACCCCCACCTCCAAAATTCAGCAGCAAAGTTAGGACTTCACATATTTAATGTTCATGTTCTGTCTTATCTCTGTGCCTTCAACTATGGAGTCTTACAGGTCCTTTTCAGAATGTGTTGATGTCTTTAAAAGATCTCTTTAATTTCATATTACAAAATTCTGTTATTTTCCTTAATGCAGATACTGTCCCCCAAATAAGTAGCCACCAAT
Organism: Phrynosoma platyrhinos; assembly: GCA_020142125.1. Taxonomy (NCBI): domain Eukaryota; kingdom Metazoa; phylum Chordata; class Lepidosauria; order Squamata; family Phrynosomatidae; genus Phrynosoma; species Phrynosoma platyrhinos. Next base: position 41,069,482 of record CM034706.1, on the reverse strand, counting down.
AACTTATTTTGGGATGACCCCATTTTACTCCTAAACTGATAAGCACATCAGCAGTCAGGATGTTCAGTTAAAGTGTTTATAAAGCTTTGGAGTAAATGCTTTTTTGAGCCTAGAATGATGTAGTGGAGAATTTGTAAGGCTGAGTAGTATTGTTGATTATGAGATATTTTACAGAATTTGAAAAATACAGTTGTGCAGAACTATTTCTTTCATATATAAAGTAGATATGATGACTGTTGTAGGCATGCCATTGAGTCAAGAGCACTGTGTCATGCCTGTATGAATTAGTTTTATTTATTTATTTTCACATAAATAATTACTGTAGCCTGTAGATAAGTATTAGAAATCCTGAACAGACCTACTTAAATAGTATTGGAGATAGATGGGTTTAAAGAACTCTTATCAGACAGTTACACTCATTCTGTACAATGTGAGAAACAGCTCCGTAGATCTCCCTGTGCTCCTTTCTTTTAAAGAGTGTGGGCAGAAAAAACATGTACGGTATGTCAAATGCTGTGGCTTGCATATCTAATATGTGTATGTACTTGCAGACAATTTAATGTTGTTACCACTGATTTCATTTGCCCAAATTTAGTGTAAATGACTTTGACTGGTGTAACTAGGATGAAAATGAGACCTATAATACTTCCAGATCCCTGCACAGCATTCTATACTGTGTAAGATAGTGGAACAAGCTTAATTGAACTTCATTATTGTAAGGTGAAAAACCCTAAACAATTACACTCTATAATAACTGTATTTCTGTTTGTTTGTTTAAATAAATGACTGTTGGATTAGGTGAGGTGAGAGTTTATTGAGAAATACCAGATAACACAGCAGCATTTGTACAGAGTTCTACCTGATTGCAACCTCCTGTAGTGTGAGCAGTGGTAAGTGAACTGTTTCTGTGTTGTTCACTCACTCTGTCAGATCGAAACTCAGCTCAATAGCATTAAACTAGCTCCCATTTGAAAGATTTGTCTTACAAAACCCTGAAAACTGCTCTGAACATGCATACATTGATTTTGTTGCTGGAATCTCTTGAGCTTTGAGGTAAAAGCAGGCTCCACATGCACATGGAAAAGGGCTTACTTCCTAAGTATTAAAAAAAGGGGAAGATTAATATTTTTATTCAGTTAAGGCCAAATTAATCTGAAATGCAAGACTATCAATAATGTTAGTGCAATTGTATTTTCTGTAGGGAAACAAGAAGTTAAGTTGCAATTCCTAGGCATACTTTTCTGGAGGGAAACAGAATATCTGAATAAACATGCACAGGATCAAGGTGTTAAAACAGTCCCAATAATCTTCTTGTTATGCAGTGAAAAGTATAAACAATCATAGGTTTTAAAGTATTGACCACTTTAGATTCACAATATAAGACATTTCTTATTTCAATATTCTTTTCATCCCGTTTAGTTCAAACATCTATACAGTAGAAGTGTGATTGATTTTCATGAACTATCCTATATTTTCAGTTTGTAGGAAAGAGATTGTATGAATTTGTCAGCGAAAGACTGTTTGTTGTTTTGTTCCTGATGCAGTTGCCTGTTGAAAGTGAAATGCAGTGCATCAGAATGAAGGCAAATATATTGTGCACTGTTGTCTGATAAGATTATGGCATATTTGGATAGTTTGTAAACTTTATCTCTCAGTAGAGATCACTGGAATGAAGTAAGGATAGCACTTTGAATGTAGAAATAATTTTATACCCTGTGGCACCACCACTTGCACTTCTTTCATGTATGTCGCAATTGGGATTAAGTGGTGTGAAGGTTTTCTGAAATCGTGATGAAAGCCCTAGGCCAGACACAGAAAACATTTAAATTAACTATTTGTATCATAAGATACCATAGAATGTTAAACATATATCTAAAATCAAGTCTTATCAGCAAAGACTTTGGCCTTTATAGGAAATACAATAAAAGAGCTGAAGCAAAACTCCACAGAGACAGATCAGGCTTGATAAAGGAATTTTAGAAATTAGATAACATTTATTTCTATCATTTATAAGGAATCACTTGTTTTGCCTCTTAGGCATACATTGATTACATTCCCACTGTTTTCTCAGTATGGTTCTCCCACAAAACAGATCTGATTCCCTACTACGATTCAATGATAGGTTCAGATTCAAGAAGCAAAATGTCTGAAAATCCAGAAAAAAAGATAAACCAGAGTTTGAGTACAACTTATGCTGTGAAAATAATAATTTCTTCAGAGGATAAAAAGACAGTTGGGTCTCTTTACCATGGTCCAATGTAAATCTGAATATAGATGTTTTGCAAGAAGTTGAAAAACACAATCCATAAGTAAGATCTTGGTTGTTCATGATTATTTTACATTTTGATCAAGTCGAAGATTAATTTCTGAACCCTGTAGTGAAAACAATAATAAAAGTTTAGGATAAACTAAAGCCTTGGCATAGGTAAGCTCTTACGAGAGATGGAAGTACAGTAGAACTGAAACAAAGGGTTCTTTTTTTAAAAACAACAACCCAGTGAATTACTAATTCTGTATTGTTTTTTAAAAAATTAATATATTTTTATACATTTTTATTAATATCCTACTATCTTTATGAAATATGCTTACACATCTATAACATCCTTGGTTTTTGGACTTCTGATATAGGGTGTTCTCAGAAAGTCTTAATAGACTGGCTGACTTGTTTAGAAGCTTAACAAATGGATTTTTTTTTTCAGTCAGGTCATGGAAATGTATTTACTCACTCTTTTCAGGATTCCCTCTTTACAAAATTACTTCCATGTATAGGTTAAATGCCTGGGATCAGAAATATGGCTGTTCATCTTACTCCTGGCATCAAATCCTGTCAAATATGCAGCATTTGAAAAGGAAGCATACAAGTATGTGTTAGCTTCTATGCAATTGGGAAACCTAGTCTCGTAGAAATGTGAAACTTTTTGAACCATCTTCCCTTTGCTCATGTTGCATTGAACGCACAATCCTGATAGAAAAGGGCACAGGGATAGCAGTAAGGCCCTGCTCTATCTCCAATTATTTAGGCCATCTAATTTTTTACTTATCAATAAAAGTGCTTTATTTGTAATTTGCCCTTTTTTTCTAATTGTTGTTTTTGTGTGCTTTCAAATCATTTCTGACTTATGTCAACCCTAAGGCAAACCTACCATGGGATTTTCTTGACAGAATTTGTTCAGACAGCAGGTTGCTTTTGCTTCTTCTGAGGCTAAGAGAGTGTGACTTGCCTAAGGTCATCCAGAGGGTTTCCATGCCTAAGCAGGGATTTGAACCCTGGTCTCCAGGGTTATAGTCCAATGCTTAAACCACTACACCAAGCTGGCTTTTTGTAATTATAATAAAATATTCTGCAATCATTGAATCTAGAATACTTAGTTATCAATTTATCATGAAACTATGCAGCAAAAAGGAAATATGAATGGATTTTAATCACAAGGTAGTATATGCTTAAGTGATTTATGAATTACACAGTTAGGGCTTAACTTATATTTAGTTTCAGTGGCATGGAATTTCTATAGTTTTCTGATCATATACTATGTGGATGTAGCAGAGACATATGGGAAGACCCATGTTGACATCAGGTTAAAGGCTATAAAATGGCACTTTTTATGTAATCTCTCTCTGCCCATGTGATTCCTTCATTCCTATGTTATCAAAACAGCAATATAAAATATAAAAGAAGAAAAAATGTAAAAGAAAAAGAATACAGAATTTCCCAATGTGGCTATCCCCTCAAGAAGCCCTATATAGAAAAAAATGTTCAGAGATAAGAAATGGTTTACCTACAAAGAGGTTACAAAAAATCCATGGGAAAAATTAAAATCACAGGAGGAATTACAACAAATTGGGTTTAACACCAGTTGGTTTGCTTACAGACAAATTCAGGAAAGATTATTATTGGATCAAAAGTTATTTTGATTAGAAGATAAAAAATCAGATTTGGAAAAAATACTTTGTGGCTCCAATACTAAATTAATAGGGAAAATCTATTTTAAAAATATTGGAAATGGAGATGGAGGAGGAAATTATTAAAGACACAATGATCAAATGGGAAAACTACATAGGTCACCCTGTCCAATTAGATCAGTGGGAACATATTTGGAATAAAGGGATCAAGTACACAGCATCCCAAATTTTGAAAGAGAATTGGTATAAAATGTTTCACAGATGGTACCTTATACCAGACAAGATAGTAAAAATCTATAAACACAAAAATAACAAATATTGGAAATGGAAGGAAAAGGAAGGTACGTTTTATCACTGGTGGAGTTGAAAACATGCGAAAAATTACTGGAGAGGTATAAAGACACTAATTTGTAATATTTTGCATATTGAATTAAAATTAAAACCAAAATTCTTTTTATTGGGAATGTTTGAGGATGAAATGGAAAAGAAACATGGAAAAGTTTTATTTTATATGACAACTATTGCCAGAATTATATATGCTCAAAAGTGGAAAACAACAAATATACCAGACGTGAATGAATGGATAATGAAATTATGGGACATAATAGAAATGGACAAACTGACACAGCTGTTAAAAATGACTCCTTAGAAAAGTTTAACAAAGATTGGGCCTTGGTATTTGCTTATATGAAGGAGCAATGGGCTGATACAATACTATTAAAAATAAAGTTGATAAATGTCAATAATTTAGCTAAGGATAAATACTATAATAATGAGAAAGAGAAAATAAAGAATAGGTACTATAGATTAATTAAAAGAATGAATGGATAAGGTTAAGCAGCAAAGTCGATATATTCTAACAGAGATTATAAGAAAGGACTATATATATAGTGAGTTATTAGAAGGAAGGAAGGAAGGAAGGAAGGAAGTGTGTGAATGACACTGATTGAAAGAAAATGAGGAGGGAAGGTAGTAAGGTAGAGGTTTTTAAGAGGAATAGGTAGGTGGAAGAAGAGAAGTGGAAGTGGGTGAGAGGAAAAGATAGTGGAGGAAGGAAGAAATAAGAGTGGAAAGGAGAAGCAAGGAAGAGTATGAGCAAATGGAGTAGGTAGGCTAAGGAAAGTAGGAGATAAGATGGATTGAAGGGGAGAATGAGTAGTTTGAAAAATAAGAGAGACTGAGGAAGAGAATTAAGTTAGGTAGGTTAGGGATGGAGAAATTATGGACGAGAAAAAAGCAGGAGAGTGGATGTTGATAATCATTTAGATTTTAGTTAGGAAGATCAATATAATATTTAGTGATAGTAGTTAATTTTGCTTATAGAATTTAGATAAGGTAATGATACTTGGTAGAGGTAATATAAATTGGATGTACTTTTTTGTTAAAATTGCACAATAAAAATTATTCAAAAAACCCCAAAAGAAACAGCAACAAGAAAGCAATTGTTATGATTCTCCAAGTAAATACGAGAAGGGCTTTCTCAGATTTGTTTTGGAAACCTGAATAATCTCTTTTTCTGACTTTTCAAATAATTCCAGTCCACAGTTGCTACATTACCTTTGTGGTAATGGGTTCCTATACATCATAAAACTCTGTTCCCCAGCCCCAACATGTATAGCTGAGTTCTTTCATATGCAACATCTCTCAGTAGAAGCAGGGCATCTATCTATGTGGGCCTACTAGATGGCCTTCCCATAACAGCCTGGTAGACCCTGTGTATCTTGTCCATGAGGCATGGGCAGGGGCCCCAGTTTAGGCTATGCCCTGTGAGGATTCACCTATATGTGTACAATGCAACCAAGGTAGGTCTAGAATAGATTGAAGGCTATTGCTGGTAGATAACATAAGTTCTATTTATAAGTATTTTAAAAACATTGTTTATTTTTAAAATATACACCAAATTTTAAATTCTTTTGATCATATGTTGAATCTATTGAATTACATTATTCTCCTATTTTTTTTTCTGGCACAAAACACATGGGCAAAAAAGAGTGGCTTCCAGCCACTTCGGGGGCATGGCATGCAAATAATGCACACACCCGGATTGGCCAGAAGCTGCTCCAGGGCTGCCTAAGGTAGCCTCGGGCCGCTGGAAAAAGGAACGCAGAAAAAGAGCTCCTTGCTGCTGGCCTAATTGAAACCACGATGGCGGCCAGGCGATCGCAGGCAGAGCAGCCTCTGTCCGCTCTATCATGCCTGTCTGTTTGACCCTGCTGAGATACCTACCTAGTCTGCCGATTTCTCAGATTATAAATATTGATCCTTCTACCAATGTATATTTTATTCCATTTCACAAATGAAGCAAAAAACAAGACATCTGCCCAATAGATGCCATACTTGGCTTCTGCAAGGATCTAGGCATATAGATTTGAACAGTATTGCTTATTGTCTGTACATGTGCACAACAGTCAACAGTCTCTTTGCACAAGTTCATCTGTTGATAAAAAGAATCATGAAGAACAGGATGCAGAAGGGGAAAAACTGATTACCCTCTGTAGTTTTAGAAAATAAAATTTTCTGTTTCACCACATCCATGAACAGATTTCTATCCATATAACCAGATTTCCCCATTTCTGCCCTTTGTTTCTTGCTGTGTGCTCCAATCCTCTGGTTGTTTCCTTAAAGCTCTGAAGCATGCCATGGTGTCAGAAGATAACTAAGGAATATACCGTATTGTCTGGCATATAAGATGACTTTTAAACCCAGGAAAATCTGGGTTAAAGTCGGGGGTTGTCTTATACGCCGGGTATGAAGACAAGGAAGAGGACAGAGGTGAGAGGAGGGAAGAAGCCAGGCAAGAGGAGGAGGACGGGGACGAGGAGGAGGACGGTGGTGGCAAGGCAGGAAGAAGCCAGGAGAAAGGAGGGAAGAAACCAGGCAAGAACA
>CM034706.1:41027394-41062596 GCA_020142125.1 Phrynosoma platyrhinos | reverse complement strand
GTTGGGGGTCGTCTTATACGCCCAGTCGTCTTATACGCCAGAAAATACTGTACTTAATCAATAAATAAATAGTGATGGAGGCTGAAAGAAAAAGGAGAACTTGATTCTTCCACCTATGTCTTTGCCTCTGGTGGATAGACACCATTTGATAGAATCCATTTGTTTTAAATCAGCATGTTTACATAGTTTTATCAACCAATTGGCATGTATTTTTGTTTAGAAAACATAAGTAGAAATGGGAAACATTATTTCAAGCAGTCTTTTATTTTACTGTTTAAACTTGTGTTTTTAAAGTACTGATATAAATACCCTTGGTTTAAATGAATCCAACTTAGAATTTACAGTTTAAACATCCAGAAGCACAATTTAATTTGAAAGGGCTACAAAAAGAACACAAGGTTCTAGCCTGGAAAAAATAAACTGCATTTAGATCCAATTGAAATTTAATAGGATTCAAATATAAATCTAAGTGCTCAAGTCCTGTTAATTTTGGTGGGATTAAAGTGTATTTAATTTTTCTGGATTGGTCCCACAATTAAAACTGTGCAATTATAGTTGATATAAAATTGACGTTTTAAATACTATTGCACCATATCATTTAAAGAAATGCTGCAAAATTGACTTTAAATTCATTTTATCCAAACTATATAGCTAGGCTATAATATTTATAATGAGAATGGTGTAATTTTTAATGTAATCATGTTGTTTCCATTTTTCTGCCTGATAACTGTATCACAAATGATTAAAAGGTAATTAACGGGTCAACATGAAACAGCGCTGATTCACTGTATAGACATTTCTGGGCCATCAAAAAAAGAAAACTTAGAGAGAAAAAGAAAGACTCATACATAGAAAACAGGCTATGTAAAGTCATCCTCATTTAACCCTATCCCACATCAAATAATCTTGTAATGTTACATAGGAGAGCCACTATGGGGAAGTGTTGAAATACAGAGTTTGCATACAGAAACAAATAGCAATGTATTAATTGCTTTTTATTATCTTTAATTAGGATAATGTAGAATGAAAACTTGCACTATGTCTGCAGGTTATATTTAGTTTTTGTTATCTTCCATTTAAGTCTGAAAAGAACAAATAAAGATGCCTTTACAATGTCTCAGATTTCCATAACTAAATGTAATGAAATGAAATTGTACATAAATTTGACCTCTTACTGTCTGTTCATGTTTTGTATTTAGCTTAACCAAGATAGATAGACAGACAGACAGAGCTACACCTAAACCTACAGATGCAGATAAATTTAAAATTCTGGATCCACAAATCTACAATCTTAAAATCCCATGGTCTAAACTTAGAGAATAATGCATACCTTAGCATTTAAGAATGTTGATAACTACCGCCTTGGATGTAGTTCACTTTTATTTGAGCAACTGAAGAAGATGAAAGCTAAAACATTTGCTAATAAAAAGTTCTGGTTGGTAGTTAGTTTGTGTCTTTATATGCATGCATGCACTTGCATGTGTTTATCCCTTAATGTTTCTGCTATGTTTCAGTGAGGATATTATTCAGTACATGAATGCATATATTGCATTTTTTCTGTTCCTCCTTATTGTATGACGAAAAATGCATACCTTTGCTATATTATATGTTCTAAACTAGAATTCATGGTAATAGAACGTTTGCTTTCTCAACCAAGTTGAAAACTAATTACAATTCTTGGCATGTTTACTCAGAAGAATATTCTGGGAATGATACTTCCATTGTATTCAATGAAGCTCCCTAGTACGGTAAGTATGTTTAGTGCTAAAGCATAAGGCTGCAGTTCTATGCACTTACCTGAGACTAAGCACCACTAAATTTGAATTGATTTATTATCATGTAAACATAAGAAAGCTTATGTTCCACGGTTCTCTTAGAATATCTCTACACACATAAATACACCACTACACATATTGTAACCCTTCAACTTTTCCACAGCCAGATACATGCCATATGTACACAGTTCTAATAAAATATTTTAAATATTTCCTTAGGAGTATATTGGAAAAACCTTTGATTATAATAAAGGAATGCTAAAGAAAAATTCAGTAAGTTAACAGGAAAAAAGGGCTATCCATACAGTATGCAAACATTTCCTTCTCTTTGCAGTTCTTTATACATTAAAACATGCCTTTTTCATTTTCATTCATTCATTTATTTCATCAGGGTAGAGTCCTGGAAGACATTTATGTAGCTTTCATTTTAAGAGATTTAAAAATAATAAAGATTACCTTCTTGTATGTCTTTATATTCCCTTGGTTTTCTGTGTTTCCTATGTTCTGTGCATTCCTGCATCTTGCAGTATTATATACACTAGGAAAAACTAGTAAGCCAGTTAAAGCCTGATGACGCTAACGAATCCCAGCACAAATGACTGAATCAATAGAAAACCAGCCACTGCTGTTTAAGTGTATCGATAAATGTACCTTTATTTTCTCTTGAATGGATAAGTGTCGCAGTTAAGAGTCCTATAGATCTCTTAATTGAAAGTTAATTTTAAATCAATAAAGAGAGTCATTTAAATATTGATCAACCCTTTCTACACGAATTGTTAGCTGATTTTTTTTTTTTACAACAACTTTGTTTAAATGCAATCAATAGCCCACAATCAGTGCATTCCATAAAAAAATTGACAGATGTTCCCAAAATGCCTGCTAGGCATGAAGTTATCTGTTTCCATATGCAGCATAAGCATTTCAGTCCTCTTTCAGGGGGTATATATTAAATAAAATTATTTTCTTATATAATTAGTATTTAGATACATTTTAACGTATTTGATTTTAAGAAACTGAGAATTAAGAAGTTATGTTTCATTGGCTAGGATCTAGTGAACTCCATAACTTATTCTGTATGCCCAGGGAATCTCTAAGCTTGTTTTATGCACCACGTCCTCATGTCACATCACAAACAGCTTCTGAAACTGAAAAGACTTTCCAAAGCACTTTGTGATATTCAAAAGAAATTAAGCAGCTAAGGTAAACTAAGCTCTCAAAATGTCCAAAATAACCTTATAATGGGTAAAGCTATAGTACTACTACTATTGCCTAATAATAATAATAATAATAATAATAATAATAATAATAATAATAATAATAATGGCATCTATAATACATTTTAAATGTTCAAAATCCTTAACATGTGTTTCTCATAACAGACCTGTGAGATAAATTAGGATTATTATCTCCATATTGCAATGTGGGATTGAAGCTGAGAGACCAAAAGTTAGCCTAAGGCTACTTAGAGAATTTGTGGCTGGTGACTTCTCAGTTTTAAATCTTAAAGTTGTGCTTAAATCTTAAATTTGTGTTTAGTTGTATAGAATTCAATTGCATGCCTTTCAGAAGTAATACACTTTCATCATAATTCCTTCACTGCTTTTCAGATTATGATTGATTGATAAAAGAGAGTATCCATGGTTATTTATTATATTTTGAATTCTATTTCTTATGTTTTGTTCTTTTATTAGCATATAATATCTTGTTGCCTTAACAGAAAACACCAATCTTTGCTATTTGGTTCTGAATCCATTTGAGTTTAGAGGATACAAATTTCACTTCTTGCAAGTGATCTTGATTAACCTGATAAAATTAACATTTGCCAGAGGATCAGGAAAGGCTGGATTTTATCATCCTTTCTGTTTAACTTGTATGCTCAACATATCTTACACAAAAAAAGATTTAGACTCAGAGGAAGAAAGTGTGAAAATTGGAAGAAGGAACATCAACAATTTAAGATATGCAGATGACACAATACTACTATATATTGAATATCACTTATCTAAAATTCTTGGAATCAGAAGTGTTTTGGATTTTCTTCCCCCCCCCCCAAGTTTTGTAATATTTGCTTAAATATAATGAGATATGTTGAAGATGGGACCAAGTCTAAACACAAAATTCATTTATATACACCTTATAGCCTGAAGGTAATTTTATACACAGTATCTTTAATAATTTTGTGCATGAAAGAAAGTTTGTGTACATTGAACTATAAGAAATCAGCAGTGTGATGAGGCAGCTAAAAAAGCCAATGCAATTTTGGGCTACATCAATAGAAATATAGTATTTAATAATAATAATAATAATATATTTTATTTGTATACCGCCCTAGTGGAAAACCAATCTAGGCGGTGAACAATAAAAATTGTAAATTACAACAAGTTAAAACAGCAACATCCCTCCACCCCCCCTTAAAACATTATTAAATCAAGTACAATTAAAACAACTGCAGTTAAGCAGTACTTAAACTAAAACCAAATATATATAACAGCATCAACTACAACACACAGCACAGCAAGCGATACAGCAGTCGATGATACAACAATAAAAGTTTAGATCAATAAAAGTAATGGCATCACTCTATCCTGCTTTAGTCAGGCTTCACCTAGAATACTGTGTCCAATTCTGCGCACCACAACTAAAAAAAAGGATATTGAGAAGCTGAAGCATGTCCAGAGGAGGGCAACCATAATGGTGAAAGATCTGGAAACCATGCCCTATGACAAGTGACTTAGGGAGCTGGGCATGTTTAGCCTGGAAAAGAGGTTAAAAGGTGATAAGGTTAAAAGGAATAAAAAGTTATTCCTTCCTGGAATAACTACCGGCTTATGGCCCCAGTCCCTTTTGAAGATCCTCCCCCCTTCTATGGCCTTCTATGACCTCTATGACTAGATCTTTTATGAGCCAGCATACTTACTCCTGCCTGCACTTTTTCTTTGTTATGGTTTGTATGTGATTTTATGGAGGAATTTACCTCCTTTATAATTTGTTTTAATTGAAATTGGTTTAATAACTTTTTAAGGGGGGGAGGGGGGAATTGTTCTTAAATTGTCATGTGCTGATTTTTTTTTATGATGTAAGCCGCCCCGATTGCTCATTTAAATATTTGAAGGGATGTCTTATTGAAAAAGGAACAAGGTTGTTTTCTTCAGAATAGGACCTGGAGCAATGGATTCAAACTACAGGAAAAGAGATGCCACATGAACATTAGGAAGAATGTCCAGACAGTAAGAGCTGTTTGACAGTGGAACATACTCTCTCAGAGTCTCCTCCTTTGGAGGTTTTTAAACAGAGGCTGGATGGCCATCTGTCGGGGATGCATTGATTGTGTGCTCCTGCATAGTAGGGGGTTGGACTGGATGGCCCTTGTAGTCTCTTCAAACTCTATGATTCTATTATTCTAGTTGTCACTATCTCAGCCACAGATGTGGACAATTTTGGATTTTGGAATATTTTGTATTTCCAGCTAAGGGATGCTCAACTTGTAGCACAAAATAGCAAAGACTTGGAACAATTACTGAAGAAAATCAAGGAAGAAAGTGCAAAGGCAGGTTTACAGTTGAACATTAAGAAAACCAAAACCACCAATAGTTTATATAACTGTAAAATAGATAATGAAGACATTGAAATAGTTCAAGATTTTCTATACCTTAGATCAGTCATTAATCAGAATGGACACTACAGTCAAGAAGACTAGGACTTTGGAGGGCAACTGTAAAGGAACTTGACAAGATTCTGGAGTGTAAAGATATATAACTGAATATCGAAGTTAGGAGGGTTCCATGCCATTGTAATTCAAATTTCTATGTATGGTTGCAAAAGCCGGAGAGTGAAGAAGACTGATAATAAGAAAATTAACTGATTTGAAATGAGCTGCTGGAGAAGAGTTCTACAGATCACGTGGACTGCTAAAAAAGACAAATAACTGGGTCCTAGCGAAAATCGAGCCTAAACATTGTCTAGGAGCCACAGTGATTAAACTGAAACTACTGTACTTTGGAATCATCATGAGAAGACATGACTCACTAGGAAAGATAATGCTTGGTAAGGTGACAAAGCCTCCCATCCCCCATGAGACCTGAAGGGTGCTGCCATCCAGAGGGACAAAGAGGCAGGCTTAGGAGCCTAGGTATATCAAAACCTCCCCTCCCCACCTCCCCAGACGAGAAGGGCAATGGACAAAGAGGCAAGATTCAATGCTGCAGCCCAAGAACATCAAGGCCCTCCCCAACAAGAAGACCAGAAGACCACTGATGCTACCTATGGGGACAAAATGGGAGTTGGGGAGGAGGAGGGGGGTGGGAAAAACATTTTGGAGTGTAAAAAGGAAAGGGAAAAGAGAATTGAGGGAGGGAAGAAGGGAATAACAGAATTGAGGGAGGGAAGAAGGGAATAAAATATAGGAACAGCTAGTGGGCTGCAGCAGTAGTTGTGGGTGACACTGAAGTCAACTCTCAGAACAGTAGTGTCACCATAGCTGACACTTGTCAGCACTGCACGAAAGGAGGCAAAGAGTGTCCCTCCTTGTGATACCATTTCACCAAGAAAACCGTTTAGGTGAGACAGCTCAAAAAACAGCAAATAGAGAAGGGAAGGCCAGACAGAAAACATGTGCAATAAAACAAGCATAGTTGAAAGCAACACGACACATGTAATTGGAACATGGAACGTGAGAAGCATGAATCAGGGAAAACTAGACATAGTAAAGAAGGAAATGGAACGTATGAATATTGCAATAATAGGATTGAGTGAGTTAAAATGGACAGGAATGGGTCACTTTGACTCAGACAACTATACAGTAATCTATTCAGGAAATAAAAAAAAAAAACCAAGAAGAAATGGGGTGGCTTTCATAATAAGGAAAGATATAGTTAGAGCCACTCAAAGGATGAAACTCAAAGTCAGACCATATATTATCAATAAGGCTTCAGGATAAATCTAGAAACATCACAATAATCCAGGTATATGCACCAACTACAGATGCAGATGAAGAGGAAATTGAGAGATTCTGTGATGCAGCCCAGGAAGAAATTGACAACATACCATCACAAAATTTCAAATTAATCATTTTAGACTTGAATGCTAAAGTTGGCAACAAAGAAGAATAAAAAACAGTAGGAAGATTTCAGTTAGGTACAAGAAATAAAGCAGAAGAGTGTCTGATAGAATTCTGTGAGCCCAATAATCTATTCATTGCAAATACCTGCTTCATACAACCAGGTAGGAGATTATACACCTGGACATCACCAGATGGTAAACACAAAAACCACATAGACTACATGATTGAAAGTAGAAGATGGAGAAACTCTATCCTTGTAGCCAAAACCAGATCAGGAGCTGATTCTGGCACAGACTACAAACTACTCATAACAAAAATCAAAGTTAAGCTGAAGAAGAAAGCAAAAACCATCATTATACCAAAATATGACCTGAATAACATTTCAGATGAATTCAAAGACAATGTAGGAAACAGATTTCAACTATTGAGTATAATCAACTGGGAACTTGAAGAACTGTGGACAGAAGTCAAAGACATAATTGAGGACAAACGCAAGAAAACACTAACAGTGGCCAAAAGGAAAGATAAGAAACAATGGATGACAGATGAAACACTTCATGCAATAAAGGAAAGAAGAAAAGCAAAAGCAAAGAGAGACAGGAACAAAGCCAAAAGTATGAACACAACTGTCTGACACACAGGGATAAGGAGAAATACTACAATGACCAATGCAGAGAAATAGAAGACAACAACAAAAAGGGAAGAATGAGAGATGTTCTTTGGCCACTGAGCATGGTTAGTTTGCAACAATAGCATACTATTGTTTGTTTGTTTGTTGTTATTGTTACTCATTGAGATTTTATTGGCTGCATATTATTATTATCTCTGCAAAACTCAGTGTTCCTGAGTATTCTAATATCCCCTTGTGTGTCATTTGACTAGATAAGTACCAACCATTGGATTACTGAGTTTACAGTTACTATAATTATTATGCTGATTAGTTGTCACAATGCTTTGAGAGATTGTGAAGTGCTGGAAATATGAATAGCCTCTGTGTGAGAAGACAGCTTGTGGACAATAGTGTTACTGCAAAAATTGTCATTCAAACTGAATGCATTCAGAGGAGAAAATAGGTATTGGGTTGTTGTTTTTTCCAGATTTTGCAGACCAAAAAAAAAAATCCTTACTATGTGGCCCAACAGTACAACATATGAAACTTTTGAATAGGGGTTGACTTCATTGATTTATAAACTGAAACCTAACCCTTAAAAGTTTTGTAGATTTCCAGACTAAATGCTGTTCAGCTACTGCTTGTCACCCCGTTATTCCCCCAAACCTTGTGAATGCCTCTGGTTTGTTTTGTTTTTTTACCAATTGCTGGTTATATCATATCGCATTGTTCATCTGAAATGAATGCAATAAATATTTTTATTTTTAAATAAAACCCACAGAGGTGTTGTTCATTTCTTAGAATACCTAAGTATGAGATATTATAATCTCAACACTGGTGCAAGGAAATAAAATCTCCTTTTACTGCAGTCCAAAGTTATGCATGGTGCAGCTTTCCAGGCCCCAGAAAAAAATAATGTCATTGTCATCTAAATTGCTTTGGAGAATTTGGATATTTGCTTGGATATTGGTCAGTGTTATACTAACCACCACCACCATCCCATGGCTTATTTCCCTTATATCTACTACTACTTCCATTGCAATTCTCCAATCTATATCTTCCAGTGTGTATGCAAATGATCCCATTTACACATAGAATTTCTTGTAGGGACCTTGCCATGATACTGAAGAACATAAGGAAGAATCCACTCACGCTGATTGCTGCGTGGTTTGCTTTGCAGAAAATTGTTACTTTCAAAAATGGTATAAATTCTAGATTAAGGAAGTGCTGCAAAAAAATCCAGACTCTCAGGCAGGGAAGGTTTTGCTGTTAATGCAAAACCATGTTAGTGTTCTGTGAATCTGTTGCACTGTAATACTACATTATTATCCTCTGAACAAAACATTTCAGAACCCCCTTTGATTTCAATTCCTTTGTTTAGAACAACCACATTAAAAAGGAAGATTAAAAAGGAAAAGTGAAGTATCATTAGTCCATATGCATACAGGTTCAGCTTTTGAATATTCTGTTTCTAGGATTCTTAAGATGTGTGACTGATAGATCTTATTTGTCTGATAGAGTTGACCAGGTGAAATAGAGCTACAGCTGGTTACTTCATTAGGTCTTCTCATTGATTGAACCCTGCTGAAGTGATGCAGCAGGCTCCTGAGATAACTGCTGGTAATAGAACAAAATGAATTCTTATCACAGAGATTGGAAAGGCCATTAACCCTGGCCTCCAATGTTTTTCAGAGGTCACAGACAGGAAGCCAAGCAGTGACTGGGAAAACTGTTTTCTGTCTAACTACAGGTCATATTAGAGGGTGTGTGTGACTTTTTTTTTATACCCTTCAGTTTGTGTGCGGATGAAACTGTGATAATGGCAGATGTTGACAATGCATTGTAAATATAAGAAGCAAGTGAAAAAATGGGGGAAACCCAGGCATTCATTTCAATAAATGTTTAACAAAAAGCAATTGTTATTGGGATAATTACTGCCAGAATGCAGTTCAGACTGTTATTTTAGAAGACTGGCATAGTTTTCTATGGATAGCTATCCTTCCTAGATGTAGATTATAATTACCTGCCTCCTTTCTTGCTTTTGCCAGCAAGTTCATCTGTGAATTAGTGCAGGACATGTTTGCCTTTCACCTAGTTGTGAAGGTTATATATTTAAGTAACAGTCCTATAATTTACATTGAATGCAACCTTTCAATTGACCAAGAGCCCACAACCTAAGCCCCCATCTCACAGTTGTGGACTTTCCCACATTTTTCAAGTCAATGCCATTCTCGGATAAGCTTAAAGAAATCATCCATTTAAAGCCTGTACTACAAATGACATTTTCTAACCTTAGTGACAAATTTATTCAATGGCTCTAGAGAAAGAATTTTCTTGCTGTATTTTGGAATTTTTTTTTGTTGTTGGAAAGAAACAATATAGCTTGCATATAAGTGTCTCAGAGGCTATTTGGATTCTATTATATGAAATGAAAAGTAGACTGTCACACACACACACACACACACATACTCTCCATTTTATTGAACTATTTTAACAAATACATTATATACTGTTTTAAAATGTTCTGCATCATAGAGAATGCAGAGCACACTTTGAAATATGAAAGATAAATTTTCTACCCTGAATTATGTACGTGTTTTCTTATTTTGAATAATTTATTCTTAATTTGCTAAGTCATAACAAAGAGTGAAGACAAATGGTACTATAGAAATTCCTATATACAGTCGCCCCTCCGTTTTCACAGACTTGGAGTCTGCATCCCTTGCCCATTCACAGGTGGCAAATGGAGGGGGACAAAATGGGGTGTGCGCCTGTGGCGTGTGCCTGCAAGCGCCCGCGGACACCCGCTGCCATTCAAGCCAATGGGGCTTGAATGTTGGTGATTTTCCGTTTTTTGGGGGGGGGGTTGGTTCCAGAATGCATTCCCCAAGAAAATGGAGAGGCAACTGTATTCCAGCCCCAAAACATCCCTACCAGTACTACTCAGCTTGCCTAAGAATTGCCCTTAGGCTATCAGCTTCGGGTTCTTATTTGGAGGTCTACATATATGTATAGGAGAAGGCCTAAATATGCTAAAGACACCAGATTCTGTCTAATCTTGGAAACTATCAAAGTCAGCCTTGGTTAGTACTTGGAAGAGACAATACTAATGAATACCAGGTGCTGTAGGCTATATTTCTGAGGATGGAACTGGCAAAGCTATCTCTGAGTATTCATTGCCTAAGAAAACCCTATGAAATTCATGGGGTCACTATAAGTTTACAGGCAACTTGAAGACACACACAGCAGGGTGACAAATGAGTTACAAAAGAAAATATTGCTGGTTACTAGAAATGGGTGAGAATAATATCCTTTACCAAAAGTTCAAATTCCAGCCAAGGTTTCTCATACACACACACACACATATACTCTTTTTGATTTCATAAATATTAAGCTATTAAACCCATGCACAATACTAAATATAACTCTTTAAATACTTACATTACAAACATTTGCTTTTTACAATCTAATTTGTGAAGACTGTTACATTCTATCCCAGATGTCTGAGTTTGCATGGCACAAGTAAAAGATACTCATAAAACCTGTGTAATACACAAGGAGCATGGGGGGGGGGCTCTGCATTCATGCCAGATTATGTAATCAAGGACTAGTTTCTGCTGTTTTTAGAAGGATTTCCAGAATGTTTGATAAGCTCCCGTTAACCTACTCCCAAAGAAAGCTTAGATTTAGTCAAACTACATTTAAGAAATACTGGATTTTTTCTTATTTTGGTTAGGTTAGGTTATTTGACCATGGTAGGTATAACTGTAAGCCAAATCATTTTATCCTGGATGATTTCCCAACCCTAAAATGTTCATCTCATTCTTTATTTCATTGAGCTGATGTAAGTAACAAAAACCTGAGTACTATATTCAATTTTCATAAAGAATGCACTGAAATAGTATTATAGGTAGCTAAGCTAATATGGTTCTCTATGTGTCATAATTAATTATTAAAGGAATAGATTTTTGTGCTTTTTTTAATTATTTGGTTGTATTCTTGGTATATTTGCTGACAAATCCATATTGTTAAGATTTGTTGAAATGAAATATTTTAAGTAACATTGAAAAACAGATGATGGTTTAAAGCAGGGATGTTCTACTGCA
This sequence comes from Phrynosoma platyrhinos, assembly GCA_020142125.1. NCBI lineage: Eukaryota > Metazoa > Chordata > Lepidosauria > Squamata > Phrynosomatidae > Phrynosoma > Phrynosoma platyrhinos. The sequence goes on along the minus strand of CM034706.1, from coordinate 41,051,046 downwards.
GCAAGCACAGGTATAACTTTCAGACTTGGCAAAGTGCTTGAGGTCCATGTCTCTTTCAATTTATTTTTTCTTGTTTAAAATACAGAAACGTACACTTTTTAAAGTATTCAAGGACCTGTTATATTCTGGTCTATAAGAGGACACTAAAGACCACTTAGAAGCTCACTAGAAAAAAATCTCATGACCGTATGCAGATGCAATTGCTTGGATACATTCTGACTTAGACATGGCAGCTGATTCAATTACAGTGTTTGTTTGGTTCTTCTTTATGGTCTCTATGTTTCACACAAATGGGTGTGTGCATGCATAGAGACTCCATTTGAAATGTTCTAGAGCTGGGTAGCTTGGTAAGAATACTCCTCCCCCTTCCAGAGTGTCCGGCTATTTAGGTAAAGGGGACAGTGAATGCCTCTCTACAACAATGAAATGCTTCATCATGCCTAGCAGTTGTTAGACCACTGGTTTTTAAAAAAGCCTTCCCTGAACTTACTGTACTCAATAATTACTGATCAACATCCCATTTTGGAGCAAGGTCCTGAAGACTGTGGTGGCCTCTCAGCTCCAGTGTCTTCTGGATGAGAAACATTGCCTAGAACCATTTTAATCTGTTTTTAGGCTTGAGTAGGGGATAGAGACAGTTTTGGTTGCCTTGGGTGGCCTGTGCCAATAGCTAGACAGGGAGACTATTGTTCTGCTGAATACCTCAGTGATAGTCAAAACCAGGGGTAGGCAACCTTTCCCCTTTAAGGGCCGAGGGACTTCAGCTCCCAGAATCCCAGGAGCTATTGGCCAACATGGCTGAGGCTTCTGGGAGCTGAAGTCCCCCGGCCCTTAAAGGGGAAAGGTTGCCTACCCCTAGTCAAAACCATTGGCCATGGTATCCTTCTGGGCCATCTCTCTGGGATAAGGCTTGGAGACAATTGAGATTATTGCACTGGCAAAATGCCTGTGCTGAGCTCATTAGGAATTTTTAATTTTTTTTATGAGATCGGGTGTTATCACACACTTCCATGCTCAGACCAGTGGCATCGTGACCTGATCTTAGCCATCCCATCCCTGATCCATCCCTTTCCCATCCTTCGCAAAGCCTCCAGTCTGTGCAGCGAGGTGTGCGATAACACCCAATCTTAGCAAAATTTCAAACATTTCCTAACACTCTCAGCCCAGGCTCAGCATGGCTGATTTGGCCATACGATAATTGCCATTGTTTTGCAGTAGTTTTTAAACTTTCTGGAGGGATAGTCCTGAAGGTGATGCTGGCCATTGGCATGTGGAGTCTCTCAGGGTCCCATTGCTGTTTAACATTTATATGAAACTGCTGGGGAGATTGTCCAAAGGTTTGATGTTTGATATCACCGGTGTGCTGACAACACCAATCCTATTTTCCCTTTCCATCAAATTCTGAAGTTGTTTTAATTCTAAGCCAGTATCTGGGATCAGGTGAGGGCAAACAAATGGAATCTTAATGCAGACTAAACAGAAGTGTGGTGGTGAGCTGGAAGGCAAAACAGAATACGGATTCACCCTATGATGGCTGGGATTGCATACCCCTTGAAGAGGCAGATTTGTAGTATGGGTGTTCTTGTGGATTGAACTGTATGTCTGGATTGTCAGCTTTTGCAATGGGCTAGGAGAGCTGTTGCATTATTAAAGCTAATGCATCAGGTGCATGCATTCCTGGAAATACTACGTCATGCTTGAGTTACATCTCATTTGGATTACAGTAACACACTGTCTGTGAGGCTGTCTTTGAAGGATGTTCAGAACTTGCATTGGTTTGGAATACTGCACCCAGACTCTTGACTCAGATTACATGGAGCACATGATGACCCTATTTCAATGGCTCACTTTTAAGCCCATTTCAAAGTAGTTGTGACCTATACAATCATATATGGTTTGGATTATATCTCCCATATGAGCCTTCCCAGGTATGTATGTATGTATTTAAAAGCTTGTCTTTCTCCCAGCATGGGATTCAAAGTGGCATACCATATATTAAAAGCACAATACAACTTTTTTTTTAAAAAACTTCTTAATACAAGTTTTAGGACATGCAGGAAAGACTCTGTTCTTAGTTCTGCCATGTTCAAATGGAAAGTGCAGTTGCTGCTTCTGCTTCTGCTTCTATTGCTGCTGCCACAACCACTGCCTCTGGTGGCAAAATAGGTTAAAATTGGGTAAGGAGAGGGAAATTTGGAAAGATACTGCCACCACTAAAGATAAGGCTCCCTCATTTACCTGGCACTAGAATGTATAATTATCTGCAAAGCAGCAAGATGGCCCACATTTTCACAGCAGTTCATGTGAAGACCAGGTTTGTGATTAAATATATCAAAATTTAACTCTGCCTATTTGCCATTTAAACACAAATGCAGAGATTGCATTTCTCCAGGATAATTCAATATAACTGCTTAGAGGTTTGCACTTTTAGAACTGTGTGCTTCTGTATCAAATATTATCAGAATCTCACAGTTTACCTTAAAGTTTTCTATCATAGAGTAGCATTTTTAATTATGTGCCAAAGAAAATGTTTTGTCTTTTTTGAGTCCAGACATCACTAAACTAGTTCATCATCCTTCACGACTGATTATATATTACAGTGAATCCCTCCAACAAAGTGGACGTATATGTGACATTAGTGGTATATAAGATTTATTATGTGATACTGCACATTTTTAATTTAGAGAAAACAAACTTCAGAAATATAATAGGTAAAAAAATAATCTCAACGATGTCCATGAAACAGCAGGATAAAAAGCAATTCTATGCAGAAAAAGAACTGCCTACATTGCTATAATATAGTTCAGCTGCTCAGAGCTGCTGCTTTTAAGTGCTGTAACATTATTTCCAGTACATGAAATGCAAACTGGGTTGGAGGAAAAGATAAGATACTTTACTCAGAAAGAAAGCTGAATTGAGAAAGCTGATTTTTCTCTTCTGAATGTATTCTAAAACATTTATCAACTTTGTTAATATTGTTTAGCCATATGTTTTTAAGAGTGGGTTTCCCATTTTCTTTTCAGTTTCTAAATTCTGCTACACTGCAGAATTAATGTAGTTTGACACCACGTTAAGTGACACAGATATCCCTTTATTCAAGTGTGCATAGAACTGATATCCAGGAGTTAACATTACAGTTTTGGGACCTAGTATTGCATGGGAAGTGTGAGGTCAAGAAACTCAGTACATGGTTAGGGGTATGTACTGAGCTGGTGGCACTCTGGTGCCACAACAAACTACAAATCCCAGGACTCCATAGGCTAAAGTGTTGTCAAACTCCACAGGCTAAAGTGGTGTCACTTAACGTGGTGTCAAACTACATTAATTCTGCAATGTAGCAGTAGCCTTTGACTAATTGGTGCTTTCAAATGTATGTCACTACTGGCAAGAAAGGTCTCAAGAAACAGTTACAGCACACAAATAGAAAGGTACTCCAAAGATACAGGTTTTGAAGGAGGTTACTAAACTGCAACAGGGACAGGCAGGGATGTCAAAGACAAGTACAGGAAGACAAGCACACCTGGGATGACACACACTCCAGCCATTTTTTAAAAAAGAAAAATATCTCAAAATTTCTTTGATATGGAAGGCTTCTGGTTATGGAAAGTCACTTCCAATTTCTTTTTATGAAACCTCAAAACAGGTTCCCTGATAAACATAGTGGGGAGTCAGCATTCTTTATTCTTGTTGTTGTTATTGTTAGGTGGGTTGGAGTAGAAGTGGGAAGAATATTCAAAAATATTTTTTAAAAGAAAATGGTTTTTAAAAATTGTTTCTTGAGTGTCAGGAAACCCTGACAAGAAGAATGGATTGAGAATCTTCACCATTCAGGACTTATTCTATACAAAATTTGCCTGTAGTTGTTTTGAACAGAAAACAGCATTTTCTGCTCAGGAAACAGCATTTTCTCTGCAGAAAATAATATGCAGCATCCTAAGCAGCCAAGACTGTTTCTATATAGACAAAGCTGTACAGAAAAAGCTTTGTCTATATAGAAACAGTCTTGGCTGCTTAGGATGCTGCATAAGGAAAAATATGGGATATAATCAAATAAATAAATAAATACAATTTTCTGCACAACATTCCCAAATGATTCCTGCCAGTTTCATGGCTGCCTCCCCCACCCCATCCCCCATGTTGTATTGGGTGAGCGATAGGGAAAGACAATCAGTTTGAATTATTCCAGATTTATGTATTTTGATATAGAACATTTCTTTCTCACATTTTTCTAAACCAAACAAGCTGAAATGCCCCAGTAGCATCACTAGGAGGTGCAGGGGGTACGGACTGTACCAGGTGACACCACCGAAGGGGGGTTGACACCCAGTGAGCTCTCCTCCCATGCATGGCATGGAGGGAGAGGACTCAGTGTCCCCAGTCCCTGCCCTATGAGGCTTTAGTTTAGAGCAGGGGTAGGCAACCTTTCCCCTTTAAGGGCCAAGGGACTTCAGCTCCCAGAATCCCAGGAGCTATTGGCCAACATGGGACTATTGGCCAACATGGCTGAGGCTTCTGGGAGCTGAAGTCTCTCGGCCCTTAAAGGGGAAAGGTTGCCTACCCTTGGTTTAGAGTAAAGCTGCACAGAGCAGGGATGAGGCACCAGGCCCTCTCCCTCCCTGCCCTGCGCAGCTTTACTGTAAAGTAAAACTGTGTAGGGCAAGGAAGGAGGGATCTCTTTTGGCTCCTCCCCAAAGCCCCACCCCCTGCACCCAGTGACATCCCGGTTGTGGAGCGCCACTGAAATGCCTAATCCTTAAAAAATATGTGCTACCACAAACATCGAATAATTTAAAGTGACCTTTTCAGTACTTCTGGTTGAAGAAGCTGCATGAAGTATTCCAAACAGTGGCATAACAGAGTTCTGTAATGGAAATTATGATATTTGCTTTTATATCTTTCCAATTTCCTTCACAATAGTCCCTAACAGTAAGGTTGAATCTTTCATGGCTGCAAAATGCAGATGATTGTTTCAGTATTGTTTCAGTGCACGCTTTATTATACAAGCTACTTTTTTGAGAAATGTAAGCCAATTTAGAGACTGCCATTGTAAATCTGAATGTTATGATTTTGTATCACTCCAGTATGTGCACATGAAGGCCAATTATTCAGTCTCAACTAAAATAGACCCATAGAATAAACAAGATTTATGTCTTGATTTACCATTCAGCAATTAGGTCTATTCCATTTGGGACTAGGGATTGGTTTAATTCCATATTGCATTTCGTTTGCCATTTAACTGGATAGTCACTCTTTTAGGGATTTTATCATCCTGAAGTTCTGGTTAGGGTTGCCAAGTTGGATACAGGATGGGACTCTTATAACTTTAATCCTCAATATAATGAGAGGTAGGATGCAGTACCATAATACACTGTCAAGATGGACAAAGGCACCTGTGTCCCCTTACCTTTCAGACTTGAACTTTAATCTGAAACCATTCCCTCCCAAAACAGTTTTTACCTCCCCAATGGAAAATGGGGGTAGGGGCCATGAAAGAACAAAGGCAACAAGAATAAAGTTTAGTGCTTCCCTGTCGTATCTCATGCATCCAGCGTGACAGCCCTAGTTCTGATTGTCCCGATCTAAGCTCCTCCTTGTTCATTTGTTTGGATCTTTTGCAAAAAGTGTATTATTTTCAAATTCCTTTATTGATTTTGGTGGTAATTTCCATATTTCATATTTTTAATAATTAATTCAGTTCATATACGAATTCCTCTTAACTTAGAAGAGGACTGTCATCTATTTTAGGTGAAATTTGTTTTTTAATTAAATCCAATTAGTCTGGGGTCACCTTCATTTAGCATAATATTTCCATTATGCTGTGGAGGGGAGGGTTTCTGTGGCTATTCCTACAGCATCGGATGTTGATACGAAAAAATCATTTCATTTTTCTGAAGCTTCCCAGCTTTCCTTTAGCAATCTTTTTTTCACTTTTGTCATCTAATCTTCTATAAATGTTTTTTCTTCTTCTGAAGTATTTAATTTTACCCCTTTTTCTTTCTGACAATTTTCCAGATTGCTTCTTTGCTTGCTTTACTGTAAAGTTGTGTTTGGTTTGCCAGAGCTTTTGCTTTTTTTTTTTTTTTTTCATTTGTACTTGTCCAATTAAGGTAAACAGAAGTGGTGACAATACAACTCTATGCTGACTTGGATGAACCTGATTACCTGGATTCATTCCAGGTCTGGTTATTAGACAAAAACAGCTTGATTACCTTGGTGGGACTTGATTACCTATGCTGGGAGCTAGACAGAGGGAGTGTGCTCCTCTTGGTTCTGATTAACATCTCACCAGCATTTAGTACTATCTTTCATGTTACCTTTCTGGGACATTTGGCAGTTAAGGGATTTTAGGGGCACTGTTTTGCCATAGTTCAGGTAGTTTTTGGCTAAACATTTACAAAAATTGATTCTGGCCAACTGTTGTTCAGTCTCATGACTGAAGCACTCTGTAGCACTCTACTGTTCTCTATACTTTCAATGTCATCATGAACCTGTTGAGAGAGGTCATCTAGGTTGGAAATCATCAAAATGCTATTGATACCCAGCACTGTCTGTCTTTTTAATCCCTTTCTGGGAGAGAGGCGGCATAAAAATGAAATGAATAAATATTGCAACTGATAACAAAAAGGCTGTGTAAATCTTCACTCATAATTTGAATGAAATAAAGGAATGGTGTGGGTACATAAACTGAGGCTCACTGAGTATAATTGGGAAATTCTGTTGGTCTGTCATAAAGCTATCCTGGGATTGGAATTACAGTCTGTTTTGGATTAAGTAGCTCTGCCAGATCCACAGCAGAGTGATGCTCTCAAACATAGCATTCTCCTTGGAATGCCAGGTGGCCACTGTGTCCAGGTGTGCCTTTGCCCAGCAGACCACAGTAGTTCCTGCCCATTAGCAGGTGGTCTCTTTAGAGACTACACATCACTGATCTTGCACCAACTGTGTAAGCTTTCAGTTTGGTTCTGAACAAAATTTAAGGTGCTAGATTTTAGGTATGAGGCCTTAAACAAAATTCAAGGTTCTCGATTTTACGTATGAGACAGCATATCTGATGGGTCATCACCTCCTATAATAGCTGTCTAGAATTTGAGGTCAGATTTGAGCAGACTTACTGACATCAGTGGGACTTCTTAAATGTGATTAGCTTAAACTCATGGATTGTATGCGTGCAACTTTTCTTATAACACTTCAATACTCGGGTGTAAGGTGATTTGAATTTTCATTTGTTTTATTGAGCTTGTCAGCTTCTATCTTATATCTCTTTATGATTGGGTCATTTCTTCAGTAGATAGTAAGAATGCTGTAGATGTCATTTATCTGGATTTCATAAAAGCATTTGACAAAATACCCCATGATATTTTGATTAGCAGACTGGTTAAATGTGGAGTAGATGGGAACACTGTTAGATGAATCCATAATTGGTTAGAAAACCATAATCAAAGGGTCATAATTGATGGCTTCATTTCAAACTGGAGGGAATTCAACAGTGGATTGCCACAGAGTTCAGCCCTGGGAGCCAAACTCTTCAATGTTTTTATCAATGATGCAGATGAAAGGTTAGAGGGAATCATGGAGATTATGAATTGTTTTGTATTGTTCACGAAGTTTGTACATCCCTGTTGTCCATCCATCCATTGTCCATCCCAGTTTTGTATTGTCCACAATGTTGATTATGGAGATTATCATGTTACCAAATAATGTGACTTATCCCCAACGGAATACAGTCATGTTTCGGATTAATAGCTGATTTTATCACATTTAAATTGTTGCCACCAGGTGACTGCAACCCAGCTGACTTCTGGGTCCCAGCTGCGTTTTTCCAGATGCTTTTCCAAAGCTCCTATTTTTGAAAAGCGAGTGGATAAGCATGGCTGGGACCTGGGATGCAGCTAGGTTGTAGTCACCCGCAGCAATGGCAGTGATTTAAATATGATAAAATCAACTATTAATCCAAAATGTGACTGTATCCCGCCAGGGATAAGTCTCGTTATTTCATAATGCAATAATCTCCATAATCAACTTTGTGGACAGTGCAGAACTGGGAGGCATAGCTAACACATTGGAAGATAGAAACAGAATTCAAAAGTTCTTTGATAAACTGGAAAACTGCCTGAAAGTAATAGAATGAAATTCGAAAGGACAAATAGAACATTCTATATTTAGGCCACCAAAACCAAATGCATACTTATGGGATGGGGGAAGTCCTTCTCTTAGCAGTAGTATATGTGAAAAAGAAGCATTACATGAGTTAAATATGAGCTGCTTGTGTGATGCTCAAACAAACAAGGCAAATAATATTTTAGTCTGCATCAATAGAACCAAAGCTTCCAGGACAAGGAAATTTGTAATTGTCCCATTATATTCTGCACTAATTGGACCTTATCCAGAATATTGCATTCAGCTCTGGGCACCTCATTTTAGGAAGGATATAGACAAGTTCTTCTTTGTGATCTCTTTGGCTTACACAAATGGTTTATCCTATCCCTATGAAGTACATTTTTCAGAACCTCCCTAGAGCATTACATATGTGTTTTGGTGGTTGCCCCATCCATCTCCAGTATCCTTATATAAGGGGCTTCCCACCAAAACTGCAACTTCCTTTTTATCAGCCACTGCAGTATCATCAATAGGAACTGTGTTCTTTGAATTGACCTTTGGTTTTATCATTCTTTGTAGGCCTCTTTTTTTGGCCTGTTCAGTCCTACGAATATACCTGGTTCTTCAGCAGTTGCTGTGGCACTGGTATTTGAGGTCATGCTTTCCCTTTGACTGTATCATCTGCTGCCATAATTCAAGAAATATGCTTCATGTAATCTTTGGGATTATTGTTGACATAATTTGAATGTGATACAACAGTGTACTGCTACAGCAAAGAAGGCAAATACTATTGCAGCTTGCCTTAATAGAACCATACTTTCCAAGTCAAAAGAAATAATATCCTGTGCTGGTCAGCCTCATCTGGGATACTGCATTCAGTTTTGGGTGACTCATTTTAAGAATGATATACACTTTTTGGAGTGGATGTGGAGAAGGGCAACAAGGATGACAAAAGATATGGAGAACAAAACATATGAGGAAAGATTGAGGGCCTTTTGGCATGTTCAGCCTGGTGAAGAGAAGACTGAGAGGTGACTTGATTACACTCTTTAACTATCTAAAGGGATTTCACAGAAAGTAGAGTGTAGGTGTGCTCTGCTGTTCCAGAGAATAGAATCAGATCTAATGTTTACGTTATGGGGGGTGGATTTTGATTGAACATTGAACAAGGAACTTCTTGACAGTAAGATGGTTCAACAATGGAACCAATTACCTAGGGAGATGGTGGAGTCTTCATGAAGAGGCTAAACAACTACCTGCTTGGGATGCTATAGCTGGATCTCCTTGAATTTGATGGCCTAAGGCAGGGGTAGGCAACCTTTCCCCTTTAAGGGCCAAGGGACTTCAGCTCCCAGAATCCTAGGAGCTATTGGCCAACATGGGACTATTGGCCAATATGGCTGAGGCTTCTGGGAGCTGAAGTCCCTTGGCCCTTAAATGGAAAGGTTGCCTACCCCTGGCCTAGGGAGTCCCTTCCAGCTCTAAGATCCTATCTTTATTTTTATTATGCAAATACTCCAACCCACCAGTAGCCACATATTAAACATGAGACAAATTGCACAAGGTGTCTAATGGCAAAAAATATATGATCTTTCATTATTTAAAAATGTTCCAATTGTTTGTTTGTTTTGAACAGGATAGTATACTAAAACTGGACGCCCTGAGTCCAAAATTCTAAGCATATCTTTGATATGTGAGTTTTTATGGTTCATGTGTGATGCAGAGATTTGCAAGGTTTCCAATGGCAAAAATATATGATCTTTCATTATTTAATAATGTTCCAATTGTTTGTTTGTTTTGAACAGGACAGTATACTAAAAATGGATGCCCTGAGTCCAAAATACTAAGCATATCTTTTATATGTGAGTTTTTATGGTTCATATGTGATGCAGAGATTTGTAACTTTTTAACTTTAGGTGTTTGATTAACCAAAAATGAGAAGATCAAGTAACTATATTTTCTATCATTTTGCAGTATTTCTAATTATCAGGGTTCTTGGTTTGATTTAATGAAGACTAGCTTTAATTGGCTGATATTATATTATATGATTTCATATTGGTGTCAAGGGTCTAAAAATAAGAGCAGCCTATATAATATCAGTTGCATACATGTGATGAAATCATCTTCCATTGCTTTATGGAAGGAAATGGTGGGATAAATCTGTTGATTATGTTAATACTTACAGAAAAATATGTGGGGTAAATACCTTAAAAATGGGTAGGACACGTTTGCTAGAGTTCTCATCTCTGAATTAAATCCCAAAGGCAATGCTTGTTCAGTTTTAGTTTAAGAAATGGAAGGAGATGGTGCAAAAGGTGAAGGTATGATGCTTGTCCTGCTGACAAGGGTTCTCATGTCAAATAAAATGGAAAGAGATTTAGGAAAGATAAATGGCCCACCCTTTTATTTTTCATAGAACTTCTTGAGGCAGAAGCCAAGTAACACAAATTATACTGATAATGTATGTTGAGCAGGGAGGAATATATTGTAAGAAATAGTATGCCATAGCAACAGCACCCATCCTTTGAGAAATGTCCTTATATGGTAATGTTAGAAAATCAGGTTTTTCTATTAGTATTCCTGGGCAGAAGTATGGAGTCCTTCTTTTAGTAGATTCCAAGCCGAAGAAAATTTACTGTTAATGCAGTTATTGTGTTCAATGATTCCACCCATCATAAGAAGGCCATATAATATTTTCATTCATATATACTGTGTGTGTGTGTGTAAGTTTTTAGTCCCATTCTAAAATTCAAGTCCTAAAACAGGGGTAGGCAACCTAAGGCCCGGGGGCCGGATGCGGCCCCTCGAGGCCTTTGGACTGGCCCCAGGCCAGTTCTGCTGCCACTGCCACCGCCCGCTGTGATGATATTGATTATTGTTGTTATTACTTGTTCTTGAGTTTTTCTTGGCAAAATCTCCACAGGGGTTTTGCCATGGCTTTTCTGGGGCTGAGAGAGTGTGCATGCATATTTTTTAAATTAAAAAAAATATTTATTTATTTGGTGCTTCGGCCCCCCAATTGTCTGAGGGACAGCAACCTGGCCCCCGCTCAAAAAGGTTGCCTATCCCTGTCCTAAAATAACAATCCTAATCATGTCTTTAGAAGCATATGTGGGCCTAACATCTCCTCACCTCAAATCACACATACACACAGCCTTTTAATTTCTTCAATATTCATGCCTCTGAGAGGGATGGTTCATGCTAGGTTTGTTCTTAGATGGACAGTGCTTTGAAGTCTGAGGAATGAGCACCATGGGAAATGCTGTTCTGAGGTTCTGAACTTATTAAAATGGTAGCATCTGCTGCCTCCTGGGATTATATAGCATATACATTCTTTCATTCTACCATCATATAGTAGTAAGTAAAAAATGTTGCAGTTAGGTATGTCAAAAAACCAACAAAAGTTCCCAAGGCAAAAACCAAGATGTAGTTAGGTGTGTCTGCTGTGGGTGATAAAGTTATCCCTGTCTATGTTGGTCCCAGGTTGTAAAATTAGGAGAAAAATTTGCCAACTCTTACCTGCCTCCCAGACTGCAGTCCATTCATTTGTTGCATTAAGTTCAGCCAGAGGTTAGGAGCCATTCAAAACTGAGCCACCTCCATCAACATAGCCTTGCCTTGGATATATGACCTCGTACAGTATAGTATGGATCCCACCTAGGCAAGATAGCTCGTAATTTGAATTGAGATGATTCTGCGATAAGAATTCTGTATGTTTTGCATGGTCCTGAGTGAGGCCAAAGTGAGGCACTTCTAGAGGCATATAAAGCCTCAGTGTGCTATTCCCCCTCGCATAATCAGCTCCATTACCTCAAAGATCTCACATCAGAGAGAATAATGTCAAGTGGCCTTTTAATCATATAATAATGGGATATTGGGTGAATGTGGCAAAATAAAGATTTCTAGCTTTTATATACTTCGTTCTCAAGATCCTTAAAATTATTTGAAATTGTTATAGGGTAGAGCCTATAACAAAAAGCAAGCAGGTGTAGTGAGGCAAGAAGTCTGTGTCTGAAATTTCATCTTGGCTGTTCTCATTAAGTAGACCAAGTAATCCAATTTTTTTCATCTTCTACCTCTTCAGTCTCACTACAACAAATGAATGGACTGCACAGACATAATAAGCTGTCTACCTTGTAGGATTGTTGTAAACATTATTGACATAAAATATACCAAGAGCTCTGTATATTAGTGTTGTTGTTAAAAGAATTATTTAATATGATGAGTAGTTACAAACATCACAGTGGAATGCTTTCCAAAGACTTAGGTGAGCTACAAGGAGAGTCCTTGTCCCACCTTGTGTGTTACTCAATGGTGTCAGAATCCATCTGCACTCAGTCCTGGAAAATGCCCTGGTCTTCCAGTAACAGGTGAAGCACCCATCTCCACTGTAATGTCCTTCAGTCATGACCTGAGTGTGGCTGTGGTGGGGGCAGATCCTATCCTTAGTCTTGCCATCCTGACTCCATTAAGTAGCTTCCCTTATGATTGAGGCTATCTGTGTCAAGTTTTTGCATCTTGCTTAGGATTGTAGAAACTGGCGACAATTTTTAAAAAGGGACTCTGTAGTATACCAAGCGGGCAACATTTTGTTATATGGGAATAGATAGTCTCTAAAATTGTATGTATTAAATGTACAAATATAATAACAACAATAACAACAACAACAACTTCATCCAATTTTATTGCTAAGCATTCCTAACTGTAGCTTTTTATATTGTATGCACTTCAGAACTGGTTTCAGAAAAGAAAAGTCTGACAGTGGTTAAACTTGGACTTGACTTCAAAGGCATTTTAGTGTTTAGATAAAACAAAACCAGGTGAGAATAAAAGATCATATTTCAGTGGTGAATGTTATGATAGCTATTAAAATATGACTGAATGCCATGTTCTACTTATGTTCAAAGCTTACATTTGTAAGTATATGTAAGCAGAATTTGTGTGAATTTAAAACAGACTGTGAGGGCTTGCTTGTATCTAAAGAGTAGTCATAGGCAACTGAATAGAGGTCATTGACAGCTGATACCATTAGCTATTTTTTAAAAAAATATTTGAAATTCTGTAAGAATAATAGAAATCATTTTACATTATTTAAGAAGTCTGAATATGTTTGTATGTGTTGCAGTTACCTTTTTCTGTATTCCATTAATTATGTTTACAACAGTGACACACTGCAAGAAATCTGTATTCGTTTGCTGCTTCTCTGAAGACAGAACAACTCAGCTATCATTTTTGTCTGTGGAACATGTTTCTGAAAGGAAAGTCAAACATATTTCTGATGTGAATGCCAAATATTTTTTTCCCCTCAATATGGCTACCATTGAAAAACCAGGACTGCCAATTTAAACAGTGCATAATAATGATATTAATTTTTATGGTGTGTATAAGTTACATTTGATTAGTTTTTTGCATGACTAAAATTTGCAAAGCCTTTATGGCCCCCAGGAGCCAACCTGTAATAAACAGTTCTCACCTTAGAAACCATAAAAGAGGCTTGCAGTACTTGAACATTAGATCTAATTGCCTTGCTACATCAAAGGAAGTACCAGAGGACTGAGAAAAATCACAGAAGGGAGGAGGGGGTTGAGGGCAGTTTCACCTCCAAAGGTTATGTGTTTGTGGCTTGGTGGAGCCCTGTAAAGTTATGGCCTAAAAACTGCTGTTTGCGATTAAGTTGATGGGGGAAAGTCTACTCTGCAATCTCTCCCTGCTGCTGACACAGAGCCTTTGTTCACATTTAGATTTCTCAAACTGTTGCCAGGGTCAGGCTGAGGTCAGACACCATGATGATGTATAGGAGAACATGTCTGGGAATTTCTCTCATACTTAAAACACATACCAGAAAAAAGAGCACCCTGAAAAATTGTCTGATGAGACCCAGATGATGATACTACTATGGCTGTTCTTTTAGTACCTTCATGGTTTTCTCTTCTCTCCACCCCCCCACACATGTACCATCTGTTTTATTAATGCTTCCCATGACAGCCTTTACAATTTTATGCCCCCTCCAGATAAGGACACTCAGTATCACTTTGACACTTCATTTTCCTGTTGAAAGAGAATGGGCTGGTATATCTAGGAAAAGAAGATAATATGTCTGTTCTAGAGTATGGACATACCATCAGCTGTATTAGGGCATGGGTTGTGATTATGTGCAAGTAGGGGCTCCCTCCCTCCCTCTCTGTTTGTGTGTGTGTGTGTATTTGGCATTAACACAGCCCAGTCTAGTCACGATCACAGGCGCACAGCAACCCAAACTGTGCTCCCCCCTAACCTTAACAAACACAGTCTTGCTTCCAGCTGTGGCTAGTGAGCCTACAGTGTTTGATTAGTAATGCCAGAGAGAGGAGGAAAGAAGAAGAAATAAGCATGCTAATGACAAGAGAATTGCTTATTCCATTTTTGCTAATCATTGCTGAATGTATTTTATTTAAAGAAGCAGTTCCCTTTTTCCAGTAAAGTTGGATGAAATGACAATTTACACCTAGTTGGCAATGCGCTCAACACAAAGAAATCAATGCAAAAGATTCTGATCACTTTTTAAAGCCTTAAATTGTAGGAAGCGTATTTTGGTGTGTTCTTTTCTTTTTTTTTTTTCTTTTTTTTTCTTTTTTTTTTTTTTAAGGAATCGTTTTTGTAGGTTGACATTGTTGATTTCAATTGTTTGCTTGTGCATACAGTTCCACTGCAGACTTGGCAAGGAAAGCACTAACTAGCAATTTTTCTGTGCTCAGCTGCTCCATATGACAGAGGATATTTCATTCTGCTGTCAGAATGTTATTAATAAAACATGGGGTGCAGAAGGGGCCACAATTTTCCCTTTCAATCACTGTAGCATTGACAATGAAAATTTTATGCAGTGTGTAATTTTCAGTTAATGCTTGACACTTAAAATGTCGGTAGTTGCATTTTGTATGGTTCCTGAAGGGTTAATTGTATCATGTTCCCTGTGTAAAAGCTCTCCTTATCAAAAGTGAATAGAGGAGTGTATGCAAATGCATGTCTGTGACCTTTTGCCTTTCCAGGGTTAATTTATATGGTCATTAAAGATTTTATGAAATTGAGCAGCCTGGTGGTTGCAATCCCATTTTACCTTCCCTTCCTAATTTATATAATTCCTACCTGAACTGTGGAATATGAGTGTGCCCCCCCCCTTTTTTTTTTTTTTTTTTTTTTTTTTTTTTTTTTTTTTTTTTGTATTGCAATGAAAACAGCATGCTGTGCTATAGGGAGTTACAAGTCTGGTTATCTGGCATTACTCAGATTGCTAAAATTCATTAAAATGTGACATCAGCACAGTCAGAGACAAATGATCTCAAGATGAAAAGGAACAGTAGGCCTTTCACGGATTAGTGCTACATGGCCCCAGCATAGAAGCTAACTGCATAAACAGATTAATCCACTAGTACCAGCATAGCTAAGATTTACAGAATAATTAAATTGGGTTGAATTACTGTGAAGATTTTCATGTAATCTAGCTGGTGTGAACATGTAAGTGAGGTGTGGGTAATGCCACTTTCTCAGAAGCAATATACCAAGTTGTGTCACTTACCCTGAACAGTTCCTTCTGGAATTGAAAAATTAGAGTTCTCAAGGTTTAGATTCAACACAGCACTTACATATTGCAATTATCAGGATATGCGGACTCTAAATAGGATTTATTTTTGAGGGTGTTACTTAGCTTTCAAATATATTGCTACATGTGCCTTCTTTTGTTCACATATGAATTATGTACCCTTCATATTGACACAAATTATTTCCAGCCAATGAATAGGAAAAGGAAGATATCTGATCTATTACAATGGTTATCACTATATGTTCTGTCAAATGAATGGTTGCAATTTCTGGGCTGAATCTGTAAATTTACAATTTATTAATAATTAATATCTGATCTCTTTAAAGTGCCATTCCTTTTCATTTACTCTGTTCTGTTTCTTTCTTTCTTTTTAAAACCCTCTCATTAAATTTAGTGTTGATCTTATTAAAGATCATGTTTACAGCTGATGTTGAATGCTCCCTAAGTTAGCTTCTTTTAATTTTTTATGCTCATTCACAGAAGAACAAGTTGAAGATGCAGAAGGTTCTGCTAAAAGCTCATCAGTGTCTGTTGCTGATGATAAAGACCCGCGTGAGAAAGAGAGAAATAATAGTGAAGGCAAAAAATCTAGTAAAGACCCGGGTAAGATGCTAGAATTTTGTCACTCTTTTAAAAATCTTATTAAGTAGTCTTTCATTTAAAACCGTCTGGACATTCCTATTATTATCTACTGCATGTGTATTTTGCATGTGATTTCTATCAGTAGCCTCCAATTGACCTATTTTTAATCATAACCATCTGACAGCATAGATGCGGATAAGTTGAAGAATATTATAGGACGACTGGTGAGATTATTTTTTAATCAAATCAGTTTGTGTGCTTGTAATTTTTTAAGCGCCTTTCATTAATCTTAGCTGTACTTGTGATTCCTCTGATGGTATATTAATTTTTCATAAGCATAGGATTAGATGCCCCTTGAAAATTTTCCACTGTTTTCAATTTTTTCTGCTTTGCAACAATAAGAATGTAGGAATGCTGCTTCTTCCATCCCACCCTCTGTTCTTGATATATGATCACTTACACTCAGGAATTTTTTCTCTTCCTGGGCATTTATCTGGTATTTTTTTTAAAAATATATATATATATACAAAACCCAGTGAAAAGATTTACAGATGATTCATCCTAAGAAAGAGGAAATATCATTGAAAAAGGATTATGAGTTGGGTAATATTGATCTCTGGGAATATATGAGCCCAGTAATGAAAGCTACTGTCTTTGAAAACAAAACTCCTATGTCATGACATTTACTTGTGCACAAACAAACCTAAGGCCAGCATCTGGCATGAATACACAAGGCTTTTTATGTGTTTGATTTGGCAAATGTGTGACTTCATCTATGCTTTTTATGTATGAGATGGAAATCTATGGTCACAATGAATATTACATTGGCTACTTCTGCTGCACGCTATTCCTAGTTACATTATGCTGGATTCACTGAAGCAGAAGAAGTGCTGAAACAGGTTGAAGCCTATTAGTTTCAGGTAGTCATATATCTTGTCCTTGTATCCCACTGACAGCAGCATATAAAGGAGCTTGTATTCACCATAAAGACATTTAGTTATACAGAAAATAACATTTTACATGCAAGTTTACTTAAATCTGAATTGGCCAATTTTTGTAAAGATACTCTTAAAATATTGCTCCTAATATATACAAAATATTAAAATGTTTTATCTTTTTGCCAAATTCATTCATAGTTAAAGAATACAATTCATTTTGCGTTTGATTTACATCATGTTAGGTCAATGTTATTTTGTTATTTTGCTTTTAAAATCAAAAGACTGAAGATTTATTTGTGGCAAAGCTTGGTCTGTAGGATTCTTTGGAAGTACAACTGTCCTTTCATTAGAAGGTGACATATGAAAGAGTACTGTAAGAGGCATTGCTTAGACTCATTGTGGGTTATTGTGAAAAAGCAATAAAAAAAGAGACAAAACCATTTATGAAACATCTGTTTTTATCCACATGCTTCGTGAACCAAGCCTTGATATATATTGCAGAGACATTTCTACCTGGTTTATCTATAAACAAAACAAACCTCTAAGTATTATAATAAGTGAAAATGTTAATTGGTCAAAAAGGCAAAAATTGTAATTTTCTGTAGCACTAGTGTATACAAAATGCCAAGATCTCAGGAGGATTAAACTCTCAGATGGACCAGATTTATTTATGACTGATATTCTAGTTGTACAACAACAACAATTGTTTAACATTGTTTGATGATAACTTTATTACTGTCATAGACCAGCTTCTTTAGTTAGAAAATAAACAAGTACAGTGTAAAATTCTTTTTGCTGTCCATTCATTTAAAATAGATGCTAAAGGCAAACATTTCCTGGTTGCTCTTACAGGAAGCTTTGGAAAATAGTTCATATTTCAGATTCTCAAACTGACCTTTTGAATCCTTTGATTGAATTCTTAAATTAATTCTGCATATGATACATTCATTCCATGGGCTTAATTCTCAACACAGCTGACAACTATGCCTAATGACTGCATAACTGCTTATGTATAATTGAATGTTAATTTGGGCTTTCTTCTCCAGAATTAAGTGTTGAAAGTCTTGCCAAAGAAGTCCCATGAAAACCAGTAAGCTAATCACAGCCTTAACAAGTTAGACAGGAAAATGCTATCAACCCTCTTTAGCATAGAATCTATTAGAAAAGGGAGGATTAACTTGTTTAATGCCCAAACATTTATGTAAACTGTTGTTCTGTATTGGCTTCCTTATCAGACTGGGACTTTCAAAAGGAGACTTGCCAATAAGCAAGCTATGTTTGCTGAATATTCATTCAGAAGACAAGGGCCTCCTAATACTTCACTTATATTGTCATTTAAATCTAGTGCCACTTTAGATTAATTATAATCCAAATTATGACTCAACACAGTGTAAGAATTAATATGGAATTTATCCAGATTAATACATTAGCATAGAAAATGTAATATATTTGTGACATGGCTAAGGGGAACATTTTTAATAAGGTAGCAAACACAAGGAGCAATGGAAATTCACCTTAATTATTGTCATAAAAATTGTTTAATTCATTTCTAATTGGAAAGAATACAGTACCAGTTTTTATATCTGCAGAATTATTTTTGATCTGAATAACATCAAAATGTCAGAAGTTATATATTATCTTCATCAAACACACTGGTTCATGAATAATGAAACATATTTATGTATAGTTTTCTCAGTAATTTATTACATTAGTGCATACAGTTTATGAGCTATCTTCCCATATTAACATAACCTCTTTGAAACCATTGTTTTTACTTTATGATTTTAAACATTATAAACTAGATGGTTGCCATACTTCACTACAGTTCACTACATGTACTTGTAATAATAATACTTGATTTTTATAGGACAATGTTTATTCAGAAGTCCTTCTAAATTTATGAGGCTTACTTCCTAGTAAGTATCCATAGTAATAAATATTTATCTATTGTTAAGTCTTGTTTGGATTTAAATACACTGTATTCATTTATATTATGTGTTGTTCAGAAGCCTACAAGTATTGATATTTAGCAATATAGTGAAGAACAGTGTGCTTGGGAAAAGATGCACCAACCAGCATTGGCCATGATAATTAAGAGCATTATTTTTAGCATGAGGACCACTTCATACATCACAGCCCCTTATAGGCATGGGCTATGCAGTGAGCCATAATGTTTCTATCCTGGTTATGTCATGGTCAGTCTATCACATGGAGTCTGCACAGTATGCACAGTCTTGACAACTACAAATGTTATGACACTTTCAGCCCAACTACATTGGTTCACATGCAGTGCTATCATCACGTCCCCATCACACAGAACATTATCACATGAAGACATTTCAAATGTAGATTAGAATGCATGAAGCAGACACTAAGTAGTAGATCATATTTTTAATAATTGCCATCTATAGCAAATAGCTGCCTTTAATTGTCTATCATCTGTCTGGAAGACACATATGTGTTATAGTGGAATATTCTCTATAAAAAAGTCATGATTTAGATCCTTTCAAACCTCCTTGTTAAATAACACATTGTCAGTTCTGTGAATAGTGCAAATGTCACATAAATCAGACCATACCCCTTTAAACTGCTGCTGTTTTGGCAATTGCTAGTCATGCAAAGGCTTAACTTTGGCTCACTCTCTTTGCAGGAAACTTGTAAAAATACTAAATTCTCCACAGAGGGAGCATACTAAGCCTAGTCAATGTACTATCATGGCCCCAATGAACAAAGTAATAGACAGAGCATTACAGTGGCTAACATATGGAATTTACATATCCTTTCCTTTTTATCTCTTCTCTTCCAATTTTCATTTGGGTGTGAAGTTTAGATAATATTACGTTCCTGCCTTCTAACATTTACAGCAGAATTCTGTACCTTTCTACTTGGAGTTTAATTCCCTTGAGTTATTCTTGGGTTGGTAGATATAGGGTTGAACTTTTAAGAATTCAAAAGAGCTGTGGCCCTCTGTTGCTGGCAAAAGGTACCAATCCCTGCCACACTCTCCAGACACAAATATCCCTGTCATGCTGAAAATAAATCCAGCATCATAGGCAAGGTACATTAAGACAGTGCTTTGCAGAAGTGTTGATCCCTGTTTGACTTTTCCACATTTTCTGTGTTTCAACAAATCCACTCCTTTCCTATGATATGCCTATATAAACTCTGGTGCAACCCTTCAGAAGTCACATAGGTAGTTGAATGTAGTCTACCTGCATGCAATATCAGTTTCTGATGATCTCATTAAATATACCATTCCCAGAAGGCACCAGGGGTTTTGGAAAGCATATCAAAACAAAAAGCATCATAAAACCAATGAGCTATCCAAACTACTCCAGGATAACTAAAGTTGTGCAGATGGAATAATGTTATTTTTAAAAAGCCCAAATGATGAGCATCCTGTGGAATACAATTACGTCCATTACAGATGGCCTTCTGTATCCACGTATTCTCCACAGATTCACCCACCCGTGGCTTGAAAATATTTTTTAAAATCCAAAAAGAAAATCTTGATTTTGCTATTTTATAAAAAGGGTGCCATTTTACTACACCACTGTATATAATGGGACTTTATCATTTGTGGATTTTAGTACCCATGGCCAGTCCCGGAACCAAAGCCCAGCAGATACCAAGGGCCTACTGTATTACAAAATAGAAATAATGTGCCTCATTCACAATTGTGCATAGCATAGACCATTCCCCCAAACTTGTGACCAGGCATAGAGAATGTACTCATAGAAACAGCCTAGATGCCTATGGTAATTCTAAAGGAGCTGGCAATAACAAGCTGAGAGAAACCATCCATGAGATAGCCATCACTCAGACACTCCACAAAGTGCTTGCACAAAGCCATGATCTGTGGAAGAGTGGCAAGAAAGCCTTTGATGAAATCAACACATACCACAATTAATTTGGAGTGTGCAAAAAAGTTCCCTAGTCTGATGAAAGCAAAAGTGAACTTTTTGACCTTAGTGCTATATGCTAAGTGTGGCACAAAGTCAACCGTATTCATTTACATGGGAATATCATCCAGTAGTGAAGGGAAGAGGTAGCAACATTGTGTTGTGGGGATGCTTTTCCTCAGCAGGAACTGGCACACTGGTTAAGAAAAGACAATTCTGGAGGAAAAACTCTTTTGCTCTGCAAGAGACTTGGGGATTGTGCAAAGGTTTCCCTACCAGCAGGACAGTGACCCTAAACACAGAGCCAAAGTAACATTAGAGAACAAGAATGTGAATGTCTTAGAAAGACTCAGTTAAAGCCTAGACCTCAATCCAACTGAGAATCTGTAGCAAGACTTGAAGTTGCTGTTCACCAACAGTCCCCATCCAACCTGACAGAGCTGGAGCAATTTTGCCATGAAGAATTGGCAAAAACTATAGGATTCTGATGCACAAAGCTAACAGAAAGTTACCCACAAAAGACACAGATCTATAATTGTTGCCAAAGGTGCTTCTACCAAGGATTGACTGACACCAAGGAATTCATAGCCAACAAGTGCCAATGCTAGTTTTTTTTTTTTTTTGGTATACTTCACTCTTGTGACCTCATAAAGATGTTTTGCCCTTAACAGTGTATATTTCAGTGCCGTATTGATAAATCAAAAGGGATGAATAGTTCTTCAAAGCACAGCATTTGTATTTATAAGGGAATTGCATCTTCACACTCTCACACACCCTTGGTTTTGTTTTTGTTTTTGTAAACTGTAATCTGAACCAGGGTTTAAAGTCAGCCAGGGCTTTAGTTCTGGAAACTTCTGTGCCACTGTTCAGTCCTTGAGTATTGGAAATTAGTAATTAAAAAGAGAAGTTTTCCTGTACCACTGAATAGCCACAACAAATCCTGGTTTTGGGCAAAGGGTTTCCTTGGCAGAGTGCATGCTTTCTAAGGCACAATACTGGCACCTTTTATTTACAAACCTGGGTAATCTAAATTATCTTACAATTGAACTATTGTGATTGTTGTTTATCTTAACACGTCATGGTGCTGAGGTCTTGAAAAAAAGTCTGAAGTGATTTATCTCTGCAGCACTAGCCAAGTTTATTTTGTTTCTCTTATATTACATTCCTTTCCCCCCTTAAATGCAGGAGATAGCAGCACAAGTGTGTTTTTTCTCCTGGAATATGTATTGAAAATGCACACAAAGAATCTTATTGACGCATGCATTGTGATGTAACTTACATTACTAGTCTGTCTACCATGGAAACCTCTCTGCAGAAGTAAATACTTGTAAGCTCTTGTGATTTAACTATCTAAAAGAAGTGAAGCCTACCAAATAGATAAGGTTCAAAAGTGGCAGGAATTAGTTATCACTCTTGTACATTCCACTATGGCATACTTGGCAAGTCTATGTTTTGTTATATTCATATTTTAAAAAATGAATATTTGTTAACTATAAATACCTCTTATAAGGTAAAATATAGAAGTGCACACTGAGATTCTGTTTGGATATATACAGGTTTTTAGAATTTGTAGGACAGTGCAGAATTAGAATGTAGTATTCATATGCTGTTATTGCAACTTTTTAAATTTCTTATAAATCTACATATTAATGGGATTTAGGGCCAGAAAATACAAGCTAGTACATCTAATTATGCTATAAAATCATAGCATAGCATTATAAATCACCAAGTGTGTTTTCCTCTATAGATACCAACTAGAAATGTAAGATAAAACAGGATGTTTAATAGTACTTGTATGGGTACTGTGTGATGGTTCAAGAGCACTGATACTCTGAATATCATAGAGAGATGAATTTACAGATACTAACAACTTTGAAAATCAAAACTGAAGACTGAGGGTTGGGTTTTGTAATGATAAAGATATAAAATTCTCTAGATATGATTTCACTGACCAGTCAGATGTTTCCCAGATTAGCAAATAATAGCTTAGAAGTGTGTTTTTTTTCAGGGAAATTCATTAAGATAGCATTGTATCTATAAATACAGTCAGCTGTTAGATATTTAAAACTTTAGTGCGTATGCTTCTTCTGCATTTGGCAATTTTTTCCCACTAGATCAAAAACAAATTCTCTGGAAAAGTAGGAAAGTAAGCCCAGTAAAATGCCCCATAAGGTGCCACAAGATTCCCAATGACTTTATTTTTCTACTGAAACAAACTAGCATAATAATAATAATAATAATAATAATACTTTTTATTTAATATCCCGCCCCTCTGAGGTCAATCGGGGCAGCTTATATAATAAAATCATAACACAACATTTAAGAGCTATTCCCCCCCCCCTTCCGCCCCTTAAAAAGTTATTAAATGCAAACAATTTAAAAACAATATATAAAAGAGGATATGTACCTCTATATAAAACAACAAAAAACAATAATATCACAAAGAGAGGAAGTGCTGGAGTCGGATTATAGAATCTCGACTCTCAAGAGGCCCTGGTCATAAGAGGGAAGGGAACATCCCAGCGTATTCTGGGGCCTAGAGCCGGTGGTTATTCCG
>CM034706.1:41017196-41027294 GCA_020142125.1 Phrynosoma platyrhinos | reverse complement strand
GGGGGTCGTCTTATACGCCCAGTCTTATACGCCGGAAAATACGGTAGTATAATGCAATATAAGAGGTCTTACACTTCTTGACCAGAAATTGCTTCAGAAAAAAATGCTTGATGACCCACTATGACTTATTTTCTAATGTTTTTGGAGATAAAATTACTTTATTTATTGCCATGTAAACATCCCAGTTTTCAGAGCAGAATTGGAGATGGATGTACCTGGAACCACATCTAATTATGTTGTTATGGATATCTTTCAACTTGTTCCACTTTGGCAAGTGGACAAACTAACTATTGGCACATTGCCTTTCTTGGCTGACTGGTGTTGTCATAGAAGATTTTTACACCTGGATCTCCTAGATAGTTAATGGATGTTTCTCAATATGGTGCCTACATCTTTGGAAGAACAGAACAGTGGAGAGGGGAAGGCCCAGTTATCCTAACAGCAATTAATCCATTGTCAAAAATGCTTTGTGGAAGTAAGATTTTAATATGTCTGGAGGGTACTCAGCTCCAGACATTCCTATATGAATTTGGTTATTTGGATACTTTCCAGTCAAACTTTAAGGCTGATTCTGATAGATTTGTTTTTATGGAGAATTGATTATTAGATGCAATCTTCCAGGTATTCTTGAACTCTTAGTGAATCTCATTACCCTAACCTTCCCTAGCTTTGTGCCCTCCATGTGTTGGTATAGCTGATACTTATGGGAGTTGCATTCCAAGCCATTTGGAAGGTAAAACTTGGGAAGGCTGCCATAGACTATTATATCTTTTTAGGATACCTTCTGGGGTTGAGGTTTCACTGCCCTGAATTTACAAAATCCTTCATAGATAAGCAATATTCTACAGAGAAAATTGGATTTTTAAAAAATTCTTACAGTCAGCCCTTTGTATCCATAGATTTTGTATCCATGGATTCAACCATCCACAGCTTCAAAATACTCAAAAATTATATATATTCCAAAAAGCAAACTTCAATTTTGCCATTTTATATAAGGAACGCTGTTTTACTTCCATTGTATTTAATGGGACTTGAGCATCCACGGATTTTGTTATCCACAGGGGATTCTGGAACCAAACCCTAGTGGATACCAAGGGCCCACTGTATTCTGTTGGAATATTTCATTGGTTGCATATAAGGGGAATGATGCAAGCAAAGGGGCAAAGAAGATGATAATATGGGAGATGGACAGCAGGGAGTGCTGTTAAAAGAAGTGGTTACCCTACTTTAGCTTAAAGTATTGTTATGTACAAAAAAGTATAAGGATTTATTTGTGTGGAAAGTTTATATCACATAACTTTGGAACTATCTAAGGAGCTTATTGCATTACCTTTTAAAATGGAAAAAGCCACTGCTGAATCTGGAAAAACTCTTCTAGAACATGGCCACACAGCCCGAAAAACCCACAAAAAACACTGCTGAATCGCCAGGTGACTGTAGCCCGGGTTGCAGCCAGGTTCAGACAGCCCTTTTTAGAAAATGGAAAGCAGCGACTTACTGTGTGATAATTCCTACCCCCATCCAGTATCCTAGCTGCACCCTGGGAGGCTTTTTTCACTTTAAAAGTTAATGCGATAAGCTTCTAAATCACTCAAGGAAGCTCACAATCTAATCAAAACACAGTTTAAACAGTTATCAGGAAGTTGGGCTTCCACACTTATTATAGGATGCCCCTGATCTCTCACATGGCTCCTGATTCCCAGCATCAGACACAAGAGTTGCAATAGTATATAGCAGGGGTAGGCAACCTTTTCCCTTTAAGGGCCGAGGGACTTCAGCTCCCAGAAGCCTTAGCCATGTTGGCCAATAGTCCCATGTTGGCCAATAGCTCCTGGGATTCTGGGAGCTGAAGTCCCTCAGCCCTTAAAGGGGAAAGGTTGCCTACCCCTGGTATATAGCAATGGGGGTATACAAGCTTCCTCCAAGGTTATAACTGTCAGGGATGATGGGAGTTGTAGCTCTTCACCTCTGGCTCTAACTCACCACCTTGTTATGCAGCAGAGCTGACCAGCTTTGATCAGTGGTTGATGCTTCTTTCCCAAGCAGCAGAGTTTCAGAGAATAGGCTGAAGACCCTGACAAACTCTCCAAGCCTTCTCACTCTTCTTCCTGAGATGTCTCCAAACTTCTCCAGGATTCTTCTGGCTCTTGTATCTTCCCTCAAGACACCAGACAACTCAGTAATCTTATATAAAAGATCTACTTTATTCTCCTATATACATAAATACTATATGCCCTACAAATCACAATCTACACTACTCCAAACTACTCCACAATATGCATTGACAAACATTGCACTTATAGCCATTGTTAGTCACCACCCACTAGTCAGTTTCCACCCAGTGGACGTGTACATTCATTTTGATTGGTTTATACAGATCATCCCATACTTAAGACCAACCCAAGTATTTCATCATTTTACCTTGACTACTTAATGAATCTCAGGTGTTTGCAATCTATAACAGGTGTTTTCAATATACACTCTATAACTTTGTCCTTGGCTCTCAAGGCTTCCAAATTAGATTATCCTTTTCACCTGTGTAGCTTCATGATTGTTCCTGCTTAGTCACTGTGACTATCACATACATATTTTATTTCTATTACTGTATGTCCCATGTTGCATTTTCCTTAACAATAACTGCCATTCTTCAGCTAGGGGTACATATACACTGTAGCCATAAAGCAGTTTGACATCACTTTCAGTGCTGTAGTTCCATCCTATGGAATCCTGGGACTTGTAGTTTTATAAGGTTTTTAGTCTTCTCTGCTGAAGAGGGCTGGAGCCTCACAAAACTACGGATCCCAGGTTTCTGTAAGATGGCATCATGGCAACTAAAGTGATGTCAACCTGCATTGTTTCTACTGTGTAGGTGCAGCCTAAGTCTTTGGATCAGATTAAGTTTCAGATGAATTAATGCCATTCTGAAAAGGGCTTGCAGAGCAACTAGATTTTAGATTCCTTCTCAGAATTGTGTTTCTTCACACAGGCTATCTCCTACAGTTTCTGGTGGCAAATAGCTGGCAGTGCCACTGTGTCTGTAAGGGGCAAAGATTTTGTGAGTTTCCCCCTGTTCAGCCAAAAAACAAACAAACCCAAAAACTGATTCAGCTGCTAATTGCCTTGGGTCTAGAGGATCGAAGAAAAAACACTTGGGCATTTGCCATCAACTATAAGATTAATAAAAAGAACGGTTCTAGGAACTTTTTGTATTGTTTTAATGTAATGTAATCCATTTTGAAGACAATTTGATGAAAAAACATATTTATCTATATATAAATCCTCTGTCTATAATTAACCACTGGTGTGATTTTCCAGAACATGAGGTGAATTTTCCTTACATTTCAATTAAATATTTTGGCTCTTTATCTGCTTCTCATAAGTCTTTGAAAAACATCAGCTAGCCTGCAATCCTAGATCTACTTACTTGGGACCACTTGTTTCAGAACAAACATACATAAAGTGTCATTCTGAGCAATTTTGGCCAGTGTATTAACCATAAATGAGGCAAGAAAAAGTAATACTAATATAATATTTTTCAGCACGATTTAATGCAATATTTTAAAAAGGAGAAATACAGTGGTCCCTCCACATTCACTAGGGTTGGGGCAGAGGACCCCCATGAAAATGGAAAAACCGCAAATAACAAGAACACTATGTTTTTACCTGAAAGAACACCTCTCTAGGAATCTCTAGGTCCTCCAGTGCAACTCTGTGGTCAACATCAGCCAGACATTGACCATAGAACTGTGCTAGAGGACCTGCAAATACCTAGTGATGTGTTCTCTCTAGGAATCTCTAGGTCCTTCAGTATGACTTCTGGTTAAAGTTGACCATAGATTTGCGCTGGAGGACCTAGATATTCCTAGAGAGAACATAGTAATACAATCCGTGAATAATCAGATCTGCAAAAGTCAAATCCACAAATGTGGAGGGACAACTGTACCTTGTTTTTTAATCTGATCCAACGTCAGAATAATTGGGACATTAGCAATGCACACATGTGCGTGCATGCACATTAAGATCACACATTCTATGATTACTGATATTTAAATGACTTCAAGTATTTCACACAGTAAAATCAGGCCAAGCCCTTTCAATTGTATAAATATTTTGTCTGTAATTCTAGATTTTTTAAAAAATACAGTTACAGAATGTTTCTTAAATTTACAGTAGGAATTAAATACATTGCAAAATATATAGCAGTGGATTTTATTTAATTTCTTATAAATATATTTGTACATTTAAAAAGTAACTGCACAAAAAAATATCTTTCAGAATTGTTCTTCTATAAAAAGGTTTTGTATTACCTTTCAAATGACTTCTCACTTTTCAGAGGATGTTTTATATATGTAAAATACATAACTGCAAAGAGGACTAATAACACCCAATAGAAGGGATGTAGAGAAGAGACAAAGTCTTAGGCTGTTGAAAAAGATTATTTTATTATTGCAATTGGCCACTGTGTTTCAGGCTAGTAATATTTAATGGCCATTTTCAGGGGTCATAAATGATATTTTTAAAAGGATAATATATAAACAACAAAAATTATAACAGGGGATGCCATAATTTGCAGCATCAGTTTTGCCCCAGGATGCATGTACTGAAAAGAATGGAACAGTAAATGCTCTGCCTCCTACTTCTCAAACTATTAGTAGCAAGGCGTAAAATGTGGAAATACTCTTTCTGAACTCCCTGTAGGCATTTTTAAAGTTGCACTATAAATAATATTTTGTACTTGTATGTTCATTTGGCTTAATAGGCATTTTAAAAATCAAGATATTTTCCATGCATTCTGATGCAAGATATATGTACACAAAATTGATATTGCAAATTGTAACATGTCTCCTGTTATAATTATAGTTGTTTATGTATTGTCCCTTTTCTTTCCTGTATCTTTAATCAGCCCCTGAAAAAGGCCATTAAATATTACTAGGCCAAAACACAGTAGGGTAATTGCAAGAATAAAATAATCCTTTTCAAACACAAAAAGGGCTAATTGAAGGAATAAAATAATCTTTTTCAGCACCCTGAGATCTCTTCTCTATATCCCTTCATATTTTCTTTCAGCCAACCCATTTTCTCTGTATTCTTTACAAGTATTTTTAAGATTTTTGTTTCAATAACTGTGACCTTATTTTAAAATTAAAATCAGTTTATTAGACAATGAAGTACAATTTGTTCATTTATATGAACTCTGTATGGATTTTAAAAAATCAAGATAAATCTTCATGCACAGCCTTCAGTCAGATTACCCCTGGACAATATATTTACGTTGGGTCTGATAGCAATCAATGGTTTAGCTTCATTGCATTTCAAGACGTATTTGCACCCAGTTGTCCAGTGATAGTGTCCTCACCCTGGAAATAATTTAGTTGCAAATTGACTGGAAGATGGTGAAAATTGAAAGTTAAAATTAGAAATACTCATAATAAACAGCAGAAAAAAGGTCAGATGATGCCACGCTATGATGAGATTGGAATGGTTGGTAAATGAGGTTTTGTGTTTGTCATGAGATGTATGTGACATGCCTACCCAATGCTGTTGTAATATCCAGCCTAGCAGAAGAGATTATCTGGTAAATTGATGCTGGAAAGAATTTTCTTATGGACTGGGAAATTAGAATTGCACTCTTTTCTTTGATGTGTGCAAGCCTGGCTATATTCTGACTTAGCACAGACTGAATATTAAATATATATTTGCTATGTACTGCAAAAATTATTTACTCATACTGTTGTTGCACTTAAGTATAATATACCATTTTAACTTCATAACATAAACATTATGTGAAGCAAAAATTAATAGTCTTTACATAAAATTAAAGTTTATTTGTTTGAAAAACATGCTTTCTCATTTTTCAGTGTGTTTTATACAGATGTAGTTGTGCTTAGAGTAGGCCTATTGAAACCAGTGAGATTTCAGTTAGTTGTGACTTGCGTATATCCTGTTAATTTCAGTGGATCTTCTCTATATATACCCAAGCCAATCTTTACCAAATTTAGTATAAAATTGTAACTATTAGTCTTATTTGAATAACATAATTATCCTTGGTAGATATTTTAGAGAAAATATATATACTTCTTCATTAATTTTTTGGAGAAGAAAGGATTGACTATGAAACTTGATTCTGTTTAATGTAATATAAAATTATAGTCTGAAATACTAAAGAGAACTAGTTATTGATTACTCTATAGGGGATCATAAGGTTATCGAAACAAGAGAGAAGAGTACATTTCAATGTATTTATAGAGCCCACACTACTTCAAAGACAAGTGTTCTGTCACCTTTGTACCTGTTCAGTTTCCAAAATAGTTTTACTTCAGTAAGTAACCTTGCAGTATTTAAAATTGCAATGAGAGACCCTAAGGGACCAGATTCAGAGGAAACCACAGCAATAAATTTGTCTATTTATAATGTTTCTTACCCATTGTCTTGAAAACAGGAATAAACACAGCAGAAAAGGAATCAAAAGTAAATATTGCATCAGGGGAACAACCACTAATTCCAGCTAAAGAAGAAGATGGTGCATCCAAAAAGCCCAAACTTTCTGAGGAAAATAAGTTTGGTCATGAACAGGTAAATTGTTATTGTGGCTCTCTCTCTCTCTCTCTCTCTCTCTCTCTCTCTCTGTGTGTGTGTGTGTGTGTGAGTCCTCTGCTATGTTGATTCATTATATGTTGGATCGTCCCTGCCACCCACCACTGGCAGATTTTTATATCACATGAAGTCAAGGTGGGAAAGCCAAATCCACATCCAAACATAGTTAATACCTACCCAATGAAAGACCATATCTCCTCGTATGAATCTTCCAGAACTCTAAGATCTTCAGAAAAAGGCTTTTTCTCAGTTCCACCACCATCACAGATGGTGATAAGATATGTGAGAAAGACTTTTCAGTGGGTGCACCCATAGTTTGGAACTCTTTCTCAGGAGGCTAGGCTTTTATATTTTATATAAATATATTAAATGTTTTATATTTTAACAGTATTTTAAGGATTTTACATTTTTTTTTACTTTTATATTAATGTGGTGTTTGAATTGTATTTTAAAATTCTACTGTTTTGTTTTTGTTGTTGTTTTTAAGCATCTTTTTTGAGCTGCCTTTGGTTCAATTTGGACAAAAGGCAGCATATAAATAAAATAAATCAACAAAATCATAAATAAATAATCATGTCAAATCTGATTACTGCAATACAATCTGCTGACATTATTTGTATGCTTGTTAACGAAAGAGTGATGAAGTATGACCTAGAAAACCAATCTGAGAGCAGACATTATAACAACTGTAGTGAAGGGGACTTCAAGGATGAAAAATCAAATCTGTCCATACTCAAATTCTGAGTGAAAATTTTTCAGGCATTTTAGCTCATAGTGATATCTTCCCCTTTCCCCATTTCCTGATTTGCAGTGTAAGATACAGTATGATGTACACCAGGGTGGGGAATGTGAAACGCAATGTTCTTGAACCTCAGATCCCAGCAATCTTAGCCAGTGTAGTAGCAATGTTGTCTAAAAACACCGCAAGCCCTCATGATTCCCACTGCCATTGTCAACAGATGCCACAAATAAAACACCTTGGGGAGTTCACATTTGTGACAACAAAAACTACTATCAATACTAAAGAATAGTCCACTTTGATTAGTCCACTTCTTTCTTCAAAACATGAGCCTTTTCTTGGGGAGTGGGGAGTAGTTCCTTTCTTATATTAATTATGTGTGGGGGAGATAGAATGGAGAGAAAGTAGTGAGAAATAAAGATCCTCTAATCCTGGGAAAATAGCTAGGAGAAGCAGGAGAAACATCATCCAGTTTTGTTCTTGCAGTCAGAAACAGAGCTCTGTTAATAGGTTGTTTTTCAGGTCATTAAGGCCTTATACATATTTATCTAGAGAAAAGTCCAGTTGATGTCCTCATAGGCATGTATATAATTGTGATGTAAAACTGTCTTGTATAATGGGCTGAAATTCTGTTGGATTCCCTCCCCCCCTCCAGTTTTACCAGTGCCCTTATTGTAACTACAACAGCAAGGACCCAAATCGTATCCAGATGCATGTCCTGTCACAGCATTCTATGCAGCCTGTTATCTGCTGTCCCCTCTGCCAAGATGTCCTGAGCAACAAAATGCACCTTCAACTGCATTTAACTCATTTGCACAGTGTAGCGCCTGACTGTGTGGAGAAGCTGCTTATGACAGTAAGTGTTTAAAATGCTGACTATGCAATAGACATGTACATAGGCTGGAAATGATGCTAAATATATTCTGCCATCATAGCTAGAGACTTGGAACTTGGGCTCCTGAGATCTCTTGCTTGTTCTGCCAATAACTTCGTTCATCCTTTTGGCCTATTCACTTAACCCTAATTTTCAAAGACACAAGCTCTTATTAAAGTCAGTCTTTCAAGATCAAGGTGCTCACCTCTGTGCTTCCATGCACATCCTAAACAGATCTATGACTCGCTTGTCTCGTAGGGGAATTATTTGTCTTAATTTACCGTAAATTATATTCTGGGGACTAAAATTACAAGAAATTATTGTTTGTGCCTAATTTTATCAGATGAAATAAATAATTGCTAAGAAGCAGAAAATGAAACGATCAAAAATATTTTATATTTCTGTGATGATGGGCATGGAACCCATAATATAGATACAATAATAACCTTGTTTATTTTTCTTAATGGCCTTGAGTATCCTGAATGAAAAGCAGATAGAAATATGAACAATAAGATTGTTTCAAGTATATAAACAATATGTGGTGAAAGGAAAGTTAAGATTATAGTCAACATATTAAAAGCATTTTGGGTAACTACTAACTGTATGGTCTATCTATATTGATTAGAATGTAAAATCATATCTTTTGTATTCTTTTCTGTATTAATTACAACTGCACATGAGACAGATACCATATTCACCATATTTTGAATTATCATGTGAAAACAGCCTTAGAATCACAATGCAAAAATGTAACAGAACATCATAAATAATTATGTAAGGCCTAGGGGGGAAGCAAAAACCACATACAGAGGTTCACACCCAGTTTTAATCACTAAAGGTTACCAGGTAATTCGATCAGGGAACATTCTTGCCAATTTTTTTTTTTAACATAATAATACACGAAACTGGATTTTACTACAGGCCACAAAAGTAATGACTTCGCACTGCTGGATTCACAAGTTGCTTAGAGTGCACATACTCCTGACAGCAGAGTGGGAACTTCCAATAACTGTTTAACTCTTTATGTAGAGAGATCTTGTAGCACCTTTGAGACTAACTGAAAGAAAGAAATTGGCAGCACGAGTTTTTGTAGACGTCAGTCTACTTTCTCAGATGCATTTGTTAGGGATTTTTTGGTTAGTGATCTTGCATCCATACCATTTCTACTGCTGCACCCCTGAGCTTAATTCCAAAATTAAGCTGTTGTTTGATTCACTTGATGTGATGAAAAACATCTAGTTCTCTTGTTAAGTGCAGTATTGCTCCTTTCTTTCTTCATAAAGGTTCCTGTACCAGATATGATGATGCCTAATAGTATGCTACTGCCATCAACAGCTTCAGAAAAATCTGATTGTGACACCTCTGCAAGTCTGACAGCTGAGGGATCTGGGAAATACTCAGGTACGTCAACAAAAAACCTGGCCTGTGGAACTGAAATGTTAGTGCCTTTTGGTGAGAACACATATTTCCTATTAAAGTGGGAGTATTCTGGGTACTTAAGAAAAATAATGCAATATTATAAAAAGTATTGTGCTCGGGGCTGTGGTGTGTAGTCACTGTGGCCCCAAGGCAATCAGGCGGGAGCTACTTCAGGCTGCCCCTTCCTGCCCATCTGTTTCGCTCTCTAGTTCAGGTTAAGCACCTAAAAGCCAATATAGTTATATCTGGCATACCAAATCTGGTCCATGGCTTGAGTGTCCATGCACTACATAAGGTAGTGATTAACTCTGCACTGATTACTTGCAGAGAAAAGGTAGTTTCAAATAAGTGGCATAAAATAAGTTTCTAAGGGGGGAAGCAGACGAGAGCTTCCAGGACGCCGCGGGACGGTGCGCCGTGGGGTCGCGGCGCACCGTCGGCGCCTCTGAAAGGAGCACAAAATCAGCACTCC
>CM034706.1:41001026-41017096 GCA_020142125.1 Phrynosoma platyrhinos | reverse complement strand
CTTGCCTCGAGGACGGCCCAATTAGCCGTCTGCCGAGGCCCTAAGAGTAGCTGAAGGGTTCTAACTCAACTGTAGATTCATGTATTATAAGGATAAACTTACCGAGTTCACTCTGCAGTATCTGAGTTAAAGTCAGTGTTGAACAGAGTTATTTCCCTAGTGAATAAAGAAAGGTTCTCAGCCTTATGATTGGACAATGCATTCAAGAATTCCTTTATAATCAACATTAAGTGCACCAGAACTAGACCATTTTTATAATATTATTATTATTATTATTATTATTATTATTATTATTATTATTATTATGCTTCAATGCAAAATAGGTTCTTCTCACAGGAATTACCAGGCCCAGTTCTTGGTATATACAGTTGTCCCTCTGGATTTGCTGACTCCCCGTTCGTGGCCTTGAGTTTCTATGGATGGGAATCCAGAAGGGACAAAATGGGGCGCATGCCGGCAGTGACACACACAGGCGTGCACCGCCATTGTATTCAATAGGACTTGAAGATTTGCATTTTCCCCAGTTTGTGGGGGTCTGGAATGGATCCCCCACAAATCAGGAGAGACAACTGTATACATCAAGGGTAGGCAACCTTTCCACTTTAAGGGCTGAGGGACTTCAGCTCCCAAAATCCCAGGAGCTATTGGCCAACATGAGACTATTGGCCAACATGGCTGAGGTTTCTAGGAGCTGAAGTCTCTCGGCCCTTAAAGGGGAAAGGTTGTCTACCCCTGGTATACATTAAGCCTTCTGTCTCATCTGCTAGTTTTACAAATGCAGTACAGATTTGGGTAAATGTGTATACACTGATGTATATGAACAGATGACAATTGATATAATTTAAATTGAATTATAATAAATCTCACCTTAGTGGGAAAGACTGTGACCAGGTTATGTAGTCTTTTACACACATTTGGACCCCTTAAGTTTGGTAAGTATAGCGCAGGGTTTGGAACCCTTCCCCCATAAACCACAGAGAAAAAATATATCAGGGAACATATATAAATAATGCTGTATCTGATAGACAGAATATCAAAAGGTAAAACTTTCTACATAATTTTTTTTCTACATTAGAACATGCACAACATACTGAATTTCTGCCTGCTGCAGTTAATAGATGCAGAAGAGCTTTGCTATTCCTTAGTGCTATCCCTAACCCATGCAAAGATCTCAGAGTTCTTAAGCTGCAAACTAAAATGTTATTTTAGCTATTTTATCAGTTTATCTGAAGCCACCAATATTAATATATCTGTCATATCTTCAGGGGCCTTGGTGGGATGGGAGGCAATAAATAAATAATTTAAAACAAACAAACAAATACTAGGCATGGTATTTCAGCTGGGGAAGTAGGAAGTCAAAAGATGTTAAAGATCTGTACTCGGTTCACCAAATACACAGGATTGGATAAATTCTTGAATAAATTTTAAAAAGTAAAGCCTATTCTAAGGCATATCTTGTGGTTATAATAATTCTGTTCAGCCAGCCTCTTTTCTTTCTTTCTTTCTTTCTTTCTTTCTTTTTTTTTTTTTTGAGCAAAAAGGATTTTAGTCTTTGACATGAATATACCCATATAAGTATTTACTCCACAGCAACAGACCAACTATGAAAGTATCATATTCTGCCTTATGTATGGAAAACATTAAATCACTACCTTCTAAGTGTTCAGTATGAAAGCAGTTCCATCAGTGTAATGACACTATTGAATCCCATTCTGTGACTAAAAACCCTGAAAGGGCTCACAGTTCATGAAGTGATTGCTTAGAAATGTGCCTCCATATTTTGCTTTCTCATACTTCAAGTGTAGACTTGCGTTTAAAAAAGAAGGAAGGAAGGAGCAAAGCTTAGAGCTGGTAACCCTTGCTGGTTCTGGACCCAGCATCATGCATTCCCTTGAACACACCTCTTGGTGAGGCTGATTCTTTTATCTAAAATGTAAAGCTGTTAATAGTATGCATTCATTTATTAAAATAAATGTTGGATACATCATTAATTTATTATAGAAAGTAGTATTCAGGTTTCAGTAGTTTCTGTAATTTATTTCCTTTTGTGGAAACCAAGAGAAGCAGTTTTCATTCATGCACGGCAATCCATGCAAGTAGGATCCTTGATTTTCCAGAACTCTTGTTCTCATGGAAAAGCCTCCCTGAACAGGAAATTCTTTTCCGCAGACACACTGTGTATGGCTAGACACTCCCCTGCTTGCATGTGACAGGAAAAATGCTTGATTACAATTTATAAGTTCACATAATACAGTGACTAAACATCATTTATTCTCTCTCTTTTTAAAATTCAATTAGGTGAAAGTCCTCCAGATGAGAAGAATACCCCTGGGCTGGAAGAATCAAAAACTGGAATGGAAATTAAAACAGAGGAACAGAAGCCACTCAAGGAATCTACTGAAATTCCAGAATGGAACAAAAACACCAGTAAAGATATAAAAAACATTGAATCACTGCCAGATCAGTTGAATGAACAGCAGAAGAGGCAGCAGCTTTCTGTATCTGATCGCCATGTCTATAAATATCGTTGTAACCATTGTAGCTTGGCTTTTAAGACTATGCAGAAGCTTCAAATACATTCCCAGTATCATGCTATTCGGGCTGCTACCATGTGTAGCCTTTGTCAACGTAGCTTCCGTACATTCCAAGCTTTAAAAAAACATTTGGAAGCAGGTCACCCAGAACTCAGTGAAGCTGAAATTCAGCAATTGTGTGCATCTTTACCTGTGAATGGTGACCTCTGGGCAGAAAGTGAAAGTATGGCACAAGATGAACATGCACTAGAACACGATATAGAAAGAGAATACGAGATGGACCAGGAAGGTAAAGCAAGTCCTGTAGGAAGTGATAGTAGTTCCATTCCAGATGAAATGGGCTCAGAACCAAAGCGGACCTTACCTTTTAGAAAAGGGCCAAATTTTACTATGGAAAAATTTCTAGATCCTTCTCGCCCATACAAATGTACAGTGTGTAAAGAATCCTTCACTCAAAAGAACATTCTTTTGGTTCATTATAATTCAGTGTCACATTTACATAAACTCAAAAAGGTGTTGCAGGAAGCATCGAGCCCTGTCCCACAAGAAGCTAACAGCAACACTGACAACAAACCCTACAAATGCAGCATTTGTAATGTTTCTTATAGCCAAAGTTCTACACTGGAAATACACATGAGATCTGTGCTTCATCAAACTAAGGCAAGGGCTGCAAAACTAGAACCTAGCAGTAATGCAATGAGCGGAAATAGTATAGCAGGGAATGTTAATAGCCCCAGCCAAGGGATGGTAGATCCTGTAAGCTTACCAGCAGTTAACAGCAAGGAAACCCACATAGATGCCAAAGAATTAAATAAAAAGCAAGCTTCTGAATTGGTTTCTGCTCAACCTACACATCATACTCCCCAATCACCAGCACAAATACAGATGCAACTCCAGCATGAATTACAACAGCAAGCAGCTTTCTTTCAACCCCAGTTCCTAAACCCAGCATTTTTGCCTCATTTTCCTATGACACCAGAAGCACTATTGCAGTTTCAACAGCCACAGTTTCTTTTTCCATTCTATATTCCGGGGACAGAGTTCAGTTTGAGCCCTGACCTGGGTTTGCCTGGTTCTGCTGCATTTGGTATGCCTGGGATGGCAGGGATGGCAGGCTCACTGCTGGAAGATCTCAAACAGCAGATGCAAACTCAACATCATGTTGGTCAAACTCAACTACAAATACTGCAACAACAAGCACAACAGTACCAAGCTACACCACCTCAGATTCAGTCACAAAAGCCACAGCAGCAAACAATTAAGTTAGTAAAAACGGAGCAGAATAATGTAGTAAATTCAGAATGCCAGATTATGAAAGATACAGCATCCTATAAGGAATCAGAAGAAATTTCTGAAAAACAAGAAAAACCAAAGCAAGAATTCACAAATGATAGTGAAGGACTGAAAGAAAAAGATACGAAAAAACAAAAATCCTCAGAACCAACCATCCCACCTCCTAGAATTGCTTCTGGTGCAAGAGGAAATGCAGCCAAGGCTTTATTGGAAAACTTTGGCTTTGAGTTGGTTATTCAGTACAATGAGAACAGACAGAAAGTGCAGAAAAAACCCAAAACTGGTGATTGTGAAAATACAGACAAATTGGAATGTGCAGCATGCAGTAAATTATTTTCCAATATTCTTATATTAAAGAGCCATCAAGAACATGTTCATGGTCAGTTCTTTCCACATGGTGCACTTGAAAAGTTTGCCTGTCAATACAGAGAAGCTTATGACAAGCTTTATCCTATTTCACCATCTTCTCCAGAACCTCCTCCACCTCCCCCACCACCCCCACCACCAACTCAACCTACAGCACCTTCACAGTCTTCTTCATCCAGCTCGGGAAAAATGCAAAGCATGACTCCTACTCCACTGCAAGCTCCACCACCAACACCTCCTCCACCACCACCTCCTCCACCACCACCTCCTCCACCACCACCACCACCTTCTGCACCACCATCAGTGCAGCTGCCAGTTTCACTGGATCTTCCACTTTTCCCTCCAATTATGATGCAGCCAGTGCAACATCCAGCATTGCCTCCTCAGCTTGCCCTCCAGCTACCACCAATGGATGCTTTGTCTGCAGATCTTACTCAGCTTTGTCAACAGCAGCTAGGATTAGATCCAAATTTCCTACGACATTCTCAGTTCAAACGGCCACGTACTAGAATCACTGATGACCAGTTGAAAATATTACGGGCATATTTTGATATTAATAATTCTCCAAGTGAAGAACAGATTCAGGAAATGGCTGAGAAATCTGGCCTTTCTCAAAAAGTGATCAAACACTGGTTTCGAAATACGTTATTTAAAGAACGACAAAGGAATAAGGATTCCCCATACAATTTTAGCAATCCTCCCATAACCGTTTTGGAAGATATTAGAATTGAACCACAGCCAAGCTCTTTGGAACATTACAAATCTGATTCAGCTTTCAGCAAGCGGTCATCTCGAACTAGATTTACTGACTACCAGCTAAGAGTCTTACAAGACTTTTTTGATACAAATGCTTATCCAAAGGATGATGAAATTGAGCAACTTTCCACTGTACTTAATCTACCTACTCGAGTTATTGTTGTGTGGTTCCAAAATGCACGACAGAAGGCTCGCAAAAGTTATGAGAATCAAGCTGAAACTAAAGATAATGAGAAAAGGGAGCTCACCAATGAGAGGTACATTCGGACTAGCAACATGCAATATCAATGTAAAAAGTGTAGTGTGGTTTTCCCTAGAATTTTTGACTTAATTACACATCAGAAAAAAATGTGTTATAAAGATGAAGATGATGATGCACAAGATGAAAGCCAAACAGAGGATTCAATGGATGCCACAGATCAAACAGTTTATAAGAATTGCACTGTATCTGGTCCATCTGACTCATCAAAAAGTACTGCTGTAACAACAGCAAGCTCTGGATCTGGTTGCAGTACTCCTTTAATGCCATCACCCAAACCTGAACCTGAAAAAGCTTCTCCTAAACCTGATTCAACAGAAAAGCCAAAGCAAAATGATACCATACCTAAGCAAGTGGAGACTCCCTCCCAAGGTAACAAACCAATGCAGTCTGCAACAGCCGCTTCTTCTGAACCACAGCCCTCAGCTTCTCAAACACAGCAACACAAACAATCCCAAATAGGAGGCAGGCCACCTTCTGCATCACAGACTACACCTGTTCCTTCCAGCCCTTTAACTATCTCAATGACTTCTCTTCAGAACAGTCTACCTCCTCAGTTATTACAGTACCAATGTGACCAGTGTACAGTTGCCTTCCCCACTTTAGAACTTTGGCAAGAACACCAGCACATGCATTTCTTAGCAGCCCAAAATCAATTCCTTCATTCTCAGTTTTTGGAAAGGCCTATGGATATGCCCTATATGATATTTGATCCTAACAGTCCTCTAATGACTGGACAATTGCTGAATAGTTCTTTAGCTCAGATGACACCACAAGTAGGTTCAGCACACTCAGCTCACCATACTGCTTCAATTCCTGGTTCACTTAAACGGAAGCTGGATGATAAGGAAGATAACAACTGCAGTGAAAAAGAAGGAGGAAACAGTGGTGAAGACCAGCACAGGGATAAGCGACTGAGAACTACAATTACTCCAGAGCAATTGGAAATTCTCTATGAAAAATACCTTTTAGATTCCAATCCTACTAGAAAAATGCTAGATCATATTGCACGCGAAGTTGGTCTCAAAAAGAGGGTTGTACAAGTCTGGTTTCAAAATACAAGAGCTCGAGAAAGAAAAGGACAATTCCGTGCAGTAGGTCCAGCTCAATCACATAAACGATGCCCTTTTTGTCGAGCACTATTTAAAGCAAAATCTGCTTTAGAAAGTCACATTCGCAGTCGTCACTGGAATGAAGGAAAACAAGCAGGTTATAGTTTGCCACCAAGTCCTTTGATAGCCAATGAAGAAGAAGGAGAGAGCCCACACAAGTACATGTTTTTTGACTATCCATCATTATCATTAGCAAAGATTGATTTGTCAAGTGAAAATGAATTAGCATCTACTGTTTCAACTCCTGTTAGTAAAACTGCAGAAATGTCTCCGAAACATCTTTTAAGTCCTTCTTCTTTCAAAGCAGAATGCGGTGAAGACATTGAGAATCTGAATACTACTCCTGTTGATGCTGGCTTTGATCAGAATAAAACTGACTTTGATGAAACTTCATCAATTAATACAGCAATTAGTGATGCCACAACAGGAGATGAGGGAAACAATGAAATGGAAAATATGACTGGTAGTTCAGGAGATGGGAAATCTACATCATCTCCTAAGGAACCAAAAAATTCTCTAAATGACAATTTGCCAAAAAACACAAACATGCCTAATATGGAGAACAGTGATGACAAGTTTCTGTTCTCCCTGACTAGCCCGTCTATACATTTCAATGAGAAAGACGGTGACCATGACCAAAGTGTTTACATTACTGATGATCCTGATGATAATGCTGATCGCAGTGAAACATCAAGCATAGCTGATCCAAGTTCACCTAATCCATTTGGAGCAAGCTTTAAATCTAAAAACAGTGATCGACCTGGTCACAAACGATTTCGAACACAAATGAGTAACCTACAGCTTAAGGTCTTGAAGGCTTGCTTTAGTGATTATCGGACTCCAACCATGCAAGAATGTGAAATGCTAGGGAATGAGATTGGCCTGCCCAAACGTGTGGTTCAAGTTTGGTTTCAGAATGCTCGAGCGAAAGAAAAAAAATTCAAAATTAACATAGGGAAGCCATTCATGATAAATCAGAATGCAACTGATGGATCAAGACCAGAGTGTTCTTTGTGTGGGGTGAAGTATTCTGCACGTTTGTCCATCAGAGACCACATCTTTTCCAAACAACATATTACAAAAGTCCGAGAAACTGTGGGAAGTCAGCTGGACCGGGAAAAAGATTACTTAGCTCCTACAACTGTTAGACAGCTGATGGCACAGCAAGAACTGGATCGTATAAAGAAAGCTACAGATGTACTAGGCTTAACAGTGCAGCAGCCAGGCATGATGGACAGCAGCTCACTTCATGGAATCAGTTTGCCAGCAGCTTACCCAGGACTCCCTGGCCTTCCTCCAGTTCTCCTGCCTGGAATGAATGGTCCATCTTCCTTAACTGGATTTCCTCAAAGTTCAAACAGTAAGTACATGGGAGGAGGTGAGAAGAGTGTGGCTCTTGCTGAGACAGAGTGTTTTAGCTGTTAAAATATTTGTTTTTCTATCAGTTCTGTGGCTAGTTATTAGAATGATAATGGCTTAAATCCAGAGCCTTCCTTTTGTGGATGGAATGTCTCCTTCCATCTATAGAAGTCCTAAACCAGTGGCAGAATGAAGAGGAGGTAGTCATTCCCATTCCCCTTGCAATATACTCTGCCTCCCCAAAATTTGCTCTAAATGATCTGGGGACTCTGTGGAAGAATGTGGGAGATGTCCTGGAAACTACAGATAGAGCTCTTACACCTCCTATTTCTCCTTTCCCTCCAATTTTCAGAGGTCCCCCCAAGAGATGTTTCTTCTGGCAAGGGAAGAATCCTGATTTAATATGTATTTATAAAGTTTTAGATTAATTGGAACTTTATAAACAAATCTTGTAGCCAACAAAAATTAAATGTAATATATCATTCATTTAACAAATCACATGTAAATTTCAATATCATTAACAATGTTAATATTTATATACAATTACAATTGTATATATACAATTACAATTCCCATGGGTAGCTTTAAAATGTACAGTGTGATCCTATACATGTATGCTAAGAAGTTGACTTCACTGAATTCAGTGGAATTTA
This sequence comes from Phrynosoma platyrhinos, assembly GCA_020142125.1. Lineage (NCBI taxonomy): Eukaryota > Metazoa > Chordata > Lepidosauria > Squamata > Phrynosomatidae > Phrynosoma > Phrynosoma platyrhinos. The sequence continues at coordinate 41,008,764 of CM034706.1, read as the reverse complement.
CTGCCAGATAGATATAGGATTTCTGTCTTCCCAAATATTTGAGAAACTGTTGTTGCAGTTTAAAGCAGTTAACAACTTAAAAGCATGCTGAAGAAAAGTACTGGTATCTGAGGCAAATGCAAAGATCCAGTCAAGTGGTATTGAGAGTGTGTATGCTGTTATCTTGTTCCTGGGATTTGCTGTATCCAGCTAAGGCTACAATCCTTTGTTGTTAACTACTTGAGTCGATCTCGACTAATGGTGACCCTATGGATGAGACATCTCCAAGATCCTCTGTCCTCCACTGCTCTGCTTAATTCCTGCAACCCTTTAATACCTGTGATCTCCCTAATAGAGTTCATCCATCTGTCATGTGGCCTTCCTCTCTTCCTATTTCCCTCCAACTTCCCCAGCATTATTGTTTTTTTCCAAAGAGTCCTCCCTTCTTATTATGTGTCCGAAGTACGACAGCCTCAGTTTGGTCATCTTGGCTTCCAGGGGGTTTTCTGGCTTGATCTGCTCTTAGGACCCATTTGTTTGTCTTTTTGGCTGTCCATGGGATCCTCAGCACTCTTCCTCAGCACCACATCTAAAAAGAGTTGATTTTCTCCCTATCATTTTTCTTAACTGTCCAGCTCTCACATACATACATGGTAATAGGAAATACAATGGCTTGTATGAGTCTAACTTTTGTGCTGAGTTGTATATCTTTGCATTTTAGAATCTTTTCTAGTTCTTTCATAGCCACCCTCTCATTCTTAGTCTTCTTCTGATTTCCTGACTGCAGTCCCCATTTCCATCAATGTTTGATTCCAGGTATGGGAATTCTTTTACTATTTCTATTTCTTCATTGTCTAGGTTGAACTTGTGAAGGTCCTCGGTGGCCATTATTTTTGTTTTCTTTATGGTCAACATTAAGCCTGCCTTAGCACTTTCTTCTTTGACCTTCCTTAGTAGGTCTTCCAGGTCTGTGAGGTTTTCTGCTAGTATTATGGTGTCATCTGCATATCTAAGATTGTTGATATCTAAGATTTTGACAGACAAAAAAACTTTGTTTGTTTTAAATGCTGTAACCTGTCCTGATTACCATGCAGAGGGGTGGGCTATAAATAAAACTTATTATTATTATTATTATTATTATTATTATTATTATTATTATTATTATTATTATTATTATATTCCTTCCTCCTATTTTCACTCCTCCTCCTTCTGTGTCCATGGCTGCTTTTCTTATAATATGTTCTGCATACATGTTGATCAGATAGGGTGAAGGGATGCAGCCTTGTCTGAGCCCTTTGCCAATTGGGAACCATTCTGTTTCTCCGTGTTCTGTTCTGACAGTAGCCTCTTGTCCTGAATACAGATTCCTCATCAGGACTATCAGATGCATTGGCACTCCCATGTCTTTAAGGGCATTCCATAGCCTTTTGTGATCGATGCTGCCAAAGACTTTGCTATAGTCTATAAAGCACATGCTGATTTTCTTTTGGAATTCACTGGTATGCTCCATTAGCTATCGTATATTTGCAATGTGGTCCCTCATGCCTCTTCCTTTCCTGAATCCCACTTGGACCTCTGAGATTTCTCTCTCCATATGTAGTTGGAGCCTATGTTGCAAAATTTTGAGCATAATTTTGCTTGCATGGAAGATCAGTGCTATGGTCCTATAGTTGCTGCAGTCTCTTGTGTCTCCCTTTTTGTGGCTGGGATATATATTGATTGTTTCCAATCTGTTGGCCATCATTTTGTTTTCCATATCTGTTGACATATGTTGGTTAGCACTAAAGTTGACTCTGTCAATGTGGGTTGCAGTAGTTCAATTGGAATATCATTTATTCCTGGTGATTTATTTTTCACTATTTCTTTTATTGCAGTTTCCACCTCACTTTTTAGAATTTGGGGTTCATCTTCATATGGCTCTTCATTCCATGTGTCCTTCGTTTTATCATCTCTTTTGTATAATTATTCTATGTATTGCATCCAATGTCTTTTTATTCCTTCCTGGTCTTGAATTATGTTATTATGCAATCCTTAGATAAGTCTAATTGAAATTAGTGTGACTTCTGAATAATCATTCTAGAGATTGAGATTTCATTCCTGATTTCATTCCTTCTGTGGAACACTGGTATTTACACTGAGGTTACAGACCAAGGCTCTTGACCAAAATGTATTTATTTAAACAAATCTAAAACTTAAACTAGTAAACAAAATTCATGTATGCACAAAATGGAAGTAGAAATTTTACTTGCCTTGTAAGTATTTGCTTACTAAGCTTCTGCCTTTGCTTGTGTTTGTTTTGAGGATCTCGTGTTCTTTGTTAGGGCATTTTTGTCATGATTTTTTTTTCAGGCAGTACCACTGATATTGCTCATTCCTCACAATACTTGACATATGATTAGTTCCTGAAATCAGTCTCATATTGTCACTTACCTGCAGTAAAAATATATCAGTAGCATCTTACAGTTCCCTCCATTTCAAGTAATGAAGATAAAAAGTATCACTAAAGTAATAACAACATGTCTCCCATATTAAACATTGTGTTTTCCCTCTAATTATGTGAAAAACTATATAAACTTTTATAAGCATCTAAAACTGATCTATAAACTGAGATATATTTTATTTAAATAGCTATTACTTTCTTGTTTGCTAATTAGTAATAGATAAACAAGTGAGAGCCAGTGTGCTATAGTAGTTAGAATGTTGGACTATGACTCTGGAGACCAGAGTTTGATTCCCTGGTCTGCCATGAAACTCAGTGGGTGATCTTGGGAAAGTCACATGCTGTCAACCTCAGGGGAAGGCAATGGCAAACCTCTTTTGAACAAATTTTGCAAGAAAAACTCATGATAGGGTTGCCTTAGGGTTGCCATAAGTTTGAAATGACTGAAAGACACACAGCAGCAGCAGCACCACCACCACACCACCACCACCACCACAACAGATAAACAACCCAGTGCAAAGAGATTGATTCCAGTTTACATACAGAAATGGATTTCCTCATTAAGATTGATTCTACAAAGTGTACAACTGATACTTGTAGTGGAAGCATGTAGAACAGCTAAGCGTGGTTGCTGCCCACAGATGAAATGAACTATCACCTGTGTTGATGTAAAATTCAGTCTGGCCAGTCCCTGTATTTTGTCCTTCACTTTGGATCAGGGATGTATTTCTTTACAAAATTATTTCTCAAAGGTAGCAATGAATACTTCCTGCTGCAAGAAAGTATTTAAAAAACCATGCAGTTTTCAACAGTTAATCACAATTTAGAACTTATGCTGTGAAAAAAATGCATGTGGTTGTTATGAATAGCAAACATTTTCTGCTCAGAAAGTGCTGTCTTCTATGCATACCAACGCTGAGTGAATCGTATGCAGAACAAATTCCTAATTATACCTTTTTTCTGTGCAGAAATAACATTTGCTGTGCAGGAATTAATATTGCTGCATTGAGATATTATTTTCCATGCAGAAAATGCTGTTTTCTATTCAAATTAACCATATCTGAATTTTATGAAGAAACAAATCCTTAGTTAAAGGGGTTTTTTTCTACACTGGAAACAATATCTTAATATTTCTATGTTGAGATATTATTTTCCACACAGATAATGCTGTGTCCTGCACATAAAATACTGTTTTCTGAGCAAAACAACCACATGTAAATTTTGCACAAAATAAGTCCCGAACTTTGGCGATTGTCATCAGTCCAGGGTTCTTCTCATCAGGGTTTCTTAACTCTTGGGGAAAAAAAAGTTAGACCATTTTTCAAATATTTTTGAAGATTCTTTTCACTCCTATCTCAAATAGCAGAATGTTTTAGACTAGCACTGACACTCACTGAAGAAGGTTTAGTTTCCTTGGTAACCTCAAAACATGCAGGAGTGGATGTGTTGCCCATTTAGCAAATTCAAACAAAAATCCACCAAACAGTTATACCTTTACTGGTAACCTCAGTAACCTATAGTATTACCTACAGTCCTCATTTCTACTGGGGTTGTCTGGTTGTCTCTTGAACACAGCCCAGAAATTCTTAGACTTGTAAATTCTTACAGTCTAGAAATAGTAGCTGAAATGTCTTGCAACAATCAAGAAAATTGCTGGACTTCCTCTGATGCCTAGTATTGTTCTAAGAGGCTTCATAGCTCTCCATGGCACTGAAGAGATTAGAGTCAAATGTTGCCAGAACATTAGGAATATCGGACAAAATTCTTATATTAGTTTTTCCTCACTGAGTAACTAATTGGCTATGTTAGTCCTCTTCAGTTTTGTGTCTCTATACGTTCAGCAGCACACATTCTGCATCTATTGATATGTCGGGAATGGGCTCAAATCCATAAACAACTCTGTTTTTCAGTTTACAGTGAAATTTGCCCACTGTCATTTGGTCAGTTAACACTGCCAGCAGTCTAGAAATGACATAATATATGCATGTTGTGGCTGATGTAAATGGCTTATTCTGTATGCAGGCCAAACATCATTGCTTGTAGGTTATTTTTAGATAGCTAACCATATGGACCAGCTCACTGAGTTACCAGATCTTCAAATCATTAATGCAGTAACATTATCTATGAAGTATCAGTTAAAATCAAGACACCTGATGCAGCTAATCTTTTCTGTATAAAATACAAAGTAAAAATATATCTTGAGACATTTCAATTCTTCCACATGCTAAATAGTCCCCCATCCTACCTTTCTTACCCAGAAAAACATGTTCTTAATGGCTCTTAATGGAATAGTAGAAGTGAAAGAGGAAAAAGCAGATTATATTAATCTTTCATTAGTGAAAAGTACTTCTTGTCAAAAGTTTTTAAATATATGCTCAGTGCTGATATGCTTCATATCTTATTAACCCACTTTTAACATTTCCTTGTTTTGCTATGGGCAGCAGTTCACATCTGTGTTTGATGCAAAGGAAGATGTTTAATCAGAATCTACTTGTAGTCACACTTTTTGAGCTGATCCTGGTTGTAATCTTCTAACTAGTTTAGTTATTTAAATAAATATGTCAAAATTCCTGCTACCTGCTCCCAAGGGTTGTTTGACACTGCATTCAAAGCATGATATGTGGTACCTCTGAATTTAAATGTATAATCTTCTTTATATTCCATCTTTATAGTTACAATCAAATAGACAAAGAATTTATCAAATTATATTTGAGCACGTTCTTCTCATGCAATTAGTTATTTGCATAAATGTTTCCAGCATTAAAAAAAGATGTTTTCATTAACAGAAATGAGCTCTATTTTGCAGGAGCTTAAAAGGGCACTGAATGCTTTATTTAACAGACGTGTCTAATAAAGTGAACTCTTATGGCTATAGACATTTATTAGAGTTAAATATGTTACAGGATCTCATAACAAAATGCCCCTCCCCAGAAAAACATAAACATTGTTAAAATATACTGCATTTACCTTTTAAATAACATTGGCAATTTACAGTGAAGTTCTGTATATGTCAAGCTAGAATTAAGCCACTGAGTTTTCTTTGACTACTCTCTGATAGGTGGCTATCAGCTTTCTTACTTTTCTTGTGAGTTTACAATATATCCCTACATCATGGCTTATCACAGTCTGAAAATCTTTGCAAGCTAGTTTAACTGAGATCCAAAATGGAAAATTCACAAAAGATATTATTATTATTATAATTATTATTATTATTATTATTTTGAAAAGTCACCATGAAGTGACCTAGATAATACTATGAAGCAAATCATACCATTTTAAGAAATTCACAGGAACATTAAGAATTTTAAAAAGTGGAATAAAATTATAGAGGATGCTTCCATTCTAAGATGTTTTGGATCTGTGAATTTGGGTTCCATAGTCATTGAAATATGTGAGAGGACCAATAAACATGCAAAAATTATGTACAAAAATATGACTTAGAAGGAAATGAAATTCCACTGAAGTAAATTATAAGAGTCTTGATTTTTTAAAAAAACATACTCATCCCAGTGCTCTTATTAGAAATAGTGATAACCTTAGCCTTTAACATTTATTGGGATATTAGTTCTTCACTTTTAATAATACACAATTTAAAAAAAAAAACCATGATTCACAAGGTGATTTTGTGTTCTCTTGTCTACACATGCCCTCCTAACTATTTCCATTTCATCAAAATGGGATACGATCACTCTAACAAGTTCCTGGGCTGATCTAAATTATTTGGGAGAGAGTGTGACATACCTGGCAACTGATCTGCCAGCCACTTCCTGTTGCAAAAAGGCCTGTCCTGGGCCTAAAACATCTTGAGGGGCAAACTATGGTGCAACTGACCTCTTTCCCACACTAGGGACATTTTCATACAAACATTTTTTTAACCAACATGTTTCTAGAAACTATAAAATCTCTAACAATATATTTGAGCTTGCTGTTAAATAAAAATAATGGTTCTGTGATAAACATTAAATGATTGCCTTGTTAAATCTGATAGTGTCTTCTTCTGAATTCTAATTGCTTTATCCTAAGTAATTCTAAGCACCTGGATATTGATGATTTAAGCACCATTCAAGCCCACTCAATTAGTACTTCCTTGTAACTAATACACATCTATCCTGTAGAGCCTAGGGTTATCACTCTTATCCTCTTATACATGCACTGATCCTAGAGGGTGCTTTAAGCCTCCCATCTTTTCAAGAGAGTTTCTTAGCTCTTCCAACTTCATTTCCCTCTGCAAGCAACCTCTTAAAATTCCTTTTTCTTCAATGTGGAGGTCAATTATCACATATCACAGGGACTGCTTTTCAATAGTTGACAGTAACAGACATTGTCCCTATCTGGTATTTTAAGTGTAAGAAGGAATTACCAGTACTTATCCCTGCTCTGTACATAATGCACCAAACAGGGACAGTACACAATAACATTTGTTAATTTCTCTATTAAATTAAAATGGTATGTTTAAAGATAGTAATACACTCTCTCTCTGATTCAGTCTCACGCACACACACATTTGACTGTATCCCAATCCTATGTATGCTTACTTGGCATTAATTGAACTCCCAAATTATTATATTCTATTTTAAATGGGATGAAGGCTTTGTCCTTGTTTGTTGGCAATAGTGGAGATTTGATGCCAAAAGGAGACAGAGAATCCTCAATTGTGCCATAGCATAGTAATGAGCTGAGTTGTTTATTGATACCTACTTTTCTATGTTATATTTTCCCACTTCAATTAGATCAAAGATCTTATTTTGTAAGAAGTGTAATTGGATGCATAATTATTGAATTTCTCAGGTGAAAAAGTAGTGGTGTATAATCCCTGAGGCAGAACAAAAATTAGTTAAGATGAGAACAAAAATCAGATACTCACAAAGTACCACTGAAAAATAGATATTGCAAAGTGGATATATATGCTTCCAAAGATGATAGGCCTTCTGTTAAACTGTAAGTGATTTTACATTTCCATCAGTATGTGAAAGCAGTGATGGGTAATATTCACCAGGATGGTAGGGTGGAGATCAGGGTTACCAGCAGTGTAGACGACTACATCTAGTTGTTGCTGAATCTCTTCACATGTAAAATCTAAATATAGTGTATACTCCCCTGCTGGGTTGATGTTAGATGGGGAGTGCCTTGTTTGCCAAATAGTGGGGCCATCCTTGGCGAAAAAGCAACTTACCATATATGTTCATGTATAAGTCTAGAAATGTTAGTCAAAAAATTGCTCCCCAAAACCTTTGTCAAGGGGCAATGTAAGCACTGTACTTTAACACTTATTTTAAAAAGGAACCATCCCCTGGTGAAAGGCAAGAGTATAATCTGTCC
>CM034706.1:40991026-40993526 GCA_020142125.1 Phrynosoma platyrhinos | reverse complement strand
CCTTCCAGAAAGGACAGACTTGTTTCAAAATGTGCGATGAGGATTAAACATACATTACTATGCAAGGATATTCATTCAGCAGTCTTGCATATTTTTCACAGAAATGGGTTTGAGCTATGATTCTGAATTTTATCTGTTGCTTTGAAATTTATGGTTCCAAAAACCTGAGATTGGCCTCCCTAAAGATGCGTGAAGTCATTCTTGATCCTTTACTTCCTAAGAACAGCTGTATCTCTCAGTAGCTGAATTTGAGGAGATATCCATATTTTAGTTTGATGAGGTTGACTCTCATTGTTTTCAACAACTGATCCATTGCATCTTTATTTATTCAATATTTACCTCGCCCACATCCTGTCTGCAACAGAAGTGACCTGACCTCGAATGGGTAGCTAAATAAGACCTTTCTAAACATGCCTTTGTTATATATCTGCCACAGTAATTACAGTAGTAGTAAGTACTTGTCTACACGAGAAATCTATAGTTGTAAAGGAAGCAGCAGGAAGAAACATACATGCTGGCTTAAGTAAGGGGCAAAAGATTGAATATAGAGTTGAAAATTGTCCCTGTCCTAAATTATTTTCCACATAGATTTATGTTACATAGGAAGATAATACACCTATTGGAATGGTTCTGTTCTCACTGAGTGGTATGCCCAAAGCTAGTTTTCAGATATTTTTATGCAGGTGAAACATGCAGATGTCTCATATAAATGATACCTTACAGTAAGCTTTAGGTCTGGATAGAGCCTTAAGATGGAGGCTATATACCCTCCCAACTGTCTCAGTTTGGCAGGGACAGTCTGGTGTCCTACCTTTTCCTCTGATTTCCTCTGGTGTCCTACTTTTAAAATGTCCCAGTTTCTTTCCTCCTCCCACTTCTCCCCTTTGTCCTCAGCTTACTTCAGCTGCTGCAAACTGAATTCAAAGTGCAAAAATAGTTTGCACTCGATTGATTCAGTGGGGGGGGGGAGGAGGGGTGAAATCTTGCCCTGGTTTGTGTGTTCTCTCTCATTAACAACCATTCTCTGATGTTGCTTGGCCACACTTATCTCAGTTTCCATCTGTGGAATTTTGGAGGGTATGAGGACGGCAATTAGTGGTTCTACAGATGTCATGAGGCTGCAGCTCTCATGATCCCTCATGATTAGCTATGATAGGAGTTGTAGCACAATAACATTTGAAAGGCCCAGTTTGTCAAATTCCAACATAGAATGAAGAACTGAGGGAGTCCTAGAAAGTTGATGGTTTGAATTGTATGGCCTACTCTAGCAGACAAAAGATGTTTTGAGCAGCTGTGCCTTGTTCAACCACACCACTGTGGCACAATGTTTTTAGATGAGATGGATTCAGACAACTATATTCTGCATGTAAAAGTCAGGTTTCAGTTAGGAGGAGATTAGGCAGCAAAAAAGATTTCACCTGATAATATCTTGTCATAGCAGTGCTATGTGGTATGGCATGATTTTCAATTGGGAGCAATCCCAAAAGGATAGGATAATAGGCATTCTCAGTGAGACTCCAACATAGGTGCTAGTCACTCCAGTCCCTTTGCACTGAACCATGTTTGATTTATTCCTCAAAGCAAGCTATATTCAGTGTATGGAAAAGTTACTTTTTTGGATTACACCTCTTAGAATCTGTCATTTAGCATGGCCACTTGCTTTGCTGACTGGGGCATCGTAGATGTTAAGTGTCCAAAAACTGGATTTTTTTCTGAGCTTTACTTATATACATCAAATAAAAAATAAAAGCTCCAACCAATTATATTAAATATTTATTTATTTATAGCATTTTGATACCCTCTTTGACTTACTGATTGGCTTATGGAAGACCAATAAGAAACAGTGATGTTCTTTTGAAATTATATATATTATATACCCAAGGGTTATCTAAAACTTGAAATTGATCCCACCCTACCTGAAACCTGGTAGACCATCCCTGAACAAACATTTAAGCCTTCCATGTGTCACAGTGACAAACTAAGGAAATTGGCTCACTTAGCAATGCCTGCTCATGTTGTCAGCCAGGATCATTTTATAAAAGAGCTTCAGATTAAGGCATTTAGGCTCCTAGCATGCTTTGAGATTCAAGGTGGATGGCCTCCTAGAGAATCAAAAACTTTAAAAAAAATTAATATAATCCCCCAGCATTGATTTTCAACCCAAAAGCTATATGCAGTCTCCCAATTGGTCTGATTGTGGATTGGCACAATCATGTAAATTGCTAAATTAAATGACTGCCATAATTTTGACAATTTTAAATTTCTGCAAGTATCAGTACTGTTTGTTCCTTTTGCCTGTGATAACTGATAAAAAGTGTTTTTCATTTTGACAAATTTTGATCATCCAAAGGTTTAAAACATTATAAAATCTGGATCATATGTGTAGACTTTTCCTAGTCCACTCTGAGATCAACTTTCCAAATGCATAAGTAGGCAGAAAGATTTTAAGGACAAATCACCAACAGGCAAGAACGTTGTTTCTGGAATATTATGGAGTAAT
>CM034706.1:40936567-40973999 GCA_020142125.1 Phrynosoma platyrhinos | reverse complement strand
ATGGAAATCCCTGGTATACCCTGGTAGTTTTCCATCTATGTAGTAACAAAGCCTTGACCTGACTAGCTTGCATCATCAAATGAAATTGAATGTATTCTGGGTTGTATGGTCATTGCAGTCTAATAACGTCTGGAGAACAATACATTCCCTGCCCATGTACCATGGAAATAACATTCTTTGTGTACACTACAGTGTGATAATTGATGAGTTAAAGACTTTTTGCTCCCACTTTCTACATTGGACAATGAATAATTTCCTACAATTGTATGGTAGAACCTGGGTCAGTGAGAAGAAGAAAACCCCATCAGAATTTATAACACCTTTCACTACTATCTGTTCCCACAAAAGCTTGGAATTAGCAATTCATCCAGATATAGGAGGAATAGGTGTGGTCATTTTATGAACTGGATTTACTGATTCCTCTTTACATCTGAACCCTTAGCCCAGCTTTTTGATCATTGTGTATGGTGGTAGGATTAGGATAAATCAGGGGTAGGCAATCTAAGGCCCAGGGGCCAGATGCGGCCCCCTGAGGCCTTTGGACCGGCCCTAGGCCGGTCCTGCCGCCGCCGCCGCCCGCCATGATGATATTGATTATTGTTGTTATTATTTGTTCTTGGGGTTTTCTTGGCAAAATCTCCACAGGAGGTTTGCCATGGCTTTTCTGGGGCTGAGAGAGTGTGCATGCATTTTTAAATTTTTTTAATTTTTTTAAAAAATTATTTATTTATTTATTTATTTATTTTTGGTGCTTCGGCCCCCAATTGTCTGAGGGACAGCAACCCGGCCCCCAGCTCAAAAAGGTTGCTTACCCCTGGGATAAATAATAAAACAAGACAGATAGGTGCTACAGGCCGGGGGATGCAGAATCAATACATTTTAGCTCTCTATTGCCCCACACTTTCAATTTCTAGGACCCAATTTACATGAGAAGAATTTACTCATGTAAATATTCCATTCCAGGATCAGCCATATCACATTAAAATGTTCTCACCGTATATGTACATTAAAATATAATGTAAGTTAAAAAGCCTATTAAAACATACTTACCATGATGTCATGGAATTTGTGTTGGAGGAGGAGTCCTGAAGATCAGCGTTCAAATCCCCACTAAGCCATGGAAATCCACTGGGTGACCTTGGCCAAGTCACACAATTTTATCTTTAGAGGAGGCAAATGGCAAAACCTCTCTGAATAAACCTTGCAGAGAAAACCCTATGATAGGGTCACTACAAATCTAGAAGGCACATAACAACCATATATGTCCTGATTTAAGATGGCAGTCTCAAAAATTTGCGGGGCTTAACACATTGCAACAATGAGAATCTGGTGATTGTAAATTATGGGATGTTGTGTTGGGTGCAAGTGTTGCAATGTGATATTATCTGGTCGTGAAATGAAAACATTAATGAGAAGCTTTTATAGAAATTTTCTGAAGTGGCTCTTGGTCATTCCAGCACGCATGCTGGGAGTATGTATCTATACTTGTTTTGTTTCAGTGGAGGCAACAGATTTATTTACTTACATGAAGGACTTTTGTAGAATATTTTTGTTCCTGAGTTCCTGCACCCCTAGGAATTAATAGGATAATGGTACATGTGTATGAATCACCTTTGGAATAGTAGTTTGGCAGTCTGGATTACTGTCTGTACACTTTAGGAAGCACTGTAAGTGTAACTGCTCGACCCAGTTTGCATGGGTTTATCTACATCTACATAAACCCAAAAGCAAAATGCTGATTTTTTAAAAAATGGTTATGCTATTTATATTTTTTTTCATTGCTTTCTTGATAAACACCCTATTAAGCAGTCACAACAAATAAATAAAATAAAAAATGTATCTATTGAGAGTGCCAGCTTTGTTTTGCAAATTGATGAGGGATCCATAATTAAGAGGGAAGATCAAGTACATCTGCTTTGAGCAAAAGTAATTTGCAAGTCTGAATTAATGCATTTTTTTATTGGCATTTGGAGCAATGTTTGTTTTGGTGATTGTTCCAGGGGTATTTATTTATTTATTCTCCCTGATTTCTCATCCCTTGTATCTCCCCCTCTCCCCCAACTGGCTTTCTTTCATTCTTAATAAAACTGAAGACAACTTTGCTAAGAGACAGTTTTGTCTTCAGTATGCCACACAAATTTGTAACACAAATATTGCATTACTCACAAGGAGGTTATGTGAAGTAGAAAAGCTGAGATGTCTGATGAGTGCAGCCACTTTTTTCTTCCTTCTCTCCCAGTCTATAATCAATATTGTTCTGAGACACTATGCACAAAATAATTTCATGCTTGGTGTTTGACAAGGAAGAATAAATGCTACAGCAGATGGCTTGTTGCTTCCACAGGGAGTGGTAGACAGTGGGCAAGAGAACAACACACCCACTTGTCAACAAGTAGCTTGCTCCCTGTTCACCTCATTGCCAGACCCCAATGGTTATTTGAATAACTGGCATTTTCCATGAGCTTCCTTCTACCCTACAATACACTTTGCACTTTGTGTGACATTCTGAATGGTTTCTTCTGGCATTGCCTCTGGGCGATCATCATATGGCACTAACTAGAATGTATGCAGAGGGGGAACAGAGTGAAATTTTATTTTATATCCCATCTTTCTCCCAATATGGCATTCAAGGTGACTCATTTTAAAGCTAGGTACAGCTTTTTTTTTAAAAAAAACATATAAATAAATATAGGGAAAAGAGGTAAACATAACAGATAAGATACCTGATTAAAATAACACTAAATTGAAAAGTTAAAAAACATTTAAAGCATAACACTCAGAATAAAATACATTCCCTCTCTTTAAAAAATAAAAAAATAAAATCCTTCTGCTACAACCAGTTAAAAACCACAGGCATATCTAAATAAAAGGTTTTTTTGCCTGGTGGTGGAAAGAGAACAGAGAGAGTGCCAATATAGCCTCCCATGGGAACAGCTATTGAGAAGACCATCTCACACGTCCTCATTGAACATGCCAAGGATGGAAGTGGTCCTGAGAGATTTTATTTGATTAGAAGAGCCGAGTAGTACCAACAGTTCTAATGTAACAGAGAAATCATTTGGGAGGATGGCAGAGTGTTGCTGTGGAATTTCAAGACTAGCATAGCTTGTCTGTATTTCTGTTCTTGTGCCTCCGTAGAATCAACGAATCATAGATTCATCAAGTTGGAAGAAACCCCAAGAGCCATCCAGTCCAACCCCCTGCTATGCAGGAACTCAAAATCAAAGCACCCCCAACAGATGTCCATCCAGCCTCTGTTTAAAGACCTCCAAAGAAAGAGACTCCACCACGCTCCGAGGGAGTGCGTCCCACTGTCGAACAGATCTTACTGTCAGGAAGTATGTACTTCCTAATGTTGAGGTGGAATCTCTTTTCCTGTAGCTTGCATCTAAATACTCTCTCATCATTCCCTCATTGGGTAAATCTTCCTTTCCCTTTGCTATAGTCCTGATCTGGATAAAAAAAAAATGCTTTATATTTAAACAGAGCATGGTTGCCTTTGGATAATACTAAGTGGCAGGAATCAAAGATGCACCAAGCATCACATTCAGTTGACTCTGCTAACTGCAACCTCAAATTGACTCTTAGGGAGGAACAAACAGAATTTCTCCCTAGGCTACACTCTCTCAAAAACTAGAAAGGAAATCTAAATGGCATCAAGGGGTAGTAAAAATATAAGTAGAAACCAAGCAGACAAAAATACATCAAAGTCTACAGACTGAGTAGGGGACACAAGTCATGGCCTAAGGGCAGAGCAGATATTGAGAAAATTACTTTTTTTGGACAACTGCCCATCTTGCTTGGGGAGTTCTGGAAATTGCAATCCAGAACAGAAGCTCTTCTCAGCTCTTTGGAAGGGATGGTCTCCACCATTCCTTAGGTCATATCTACAATTTCCTCTGCTGTTCCAATGAGTAACAATTTTGACCAGCATAGCCAAACCAGTGCCTCTAATTCATGTGGCTGTAAGTTCTGAATTTCTTGTTTTAATTTTACCTTAGTCTTGTGTAACCCCCCCCCCCAAAAAAAAACAATCAAAAGAAAGCAAAAACTACTAGGAGCCAAAGTGCTTAATATACTCAGGAAATCTTTCCACCAAATTGGTGGGATTTTCCCTGTCACCATTGCCTTTGGGCACCCAGTCATTGTGATCCATTTCCAAACTGGGCAGGATGGATGAACTTGGGGAGGAGAGCTGAGACAAAAAACGTGTTTTCTCCCAAACACAGATTGCTGGCACTTCCTCCACTAGAGGTTAACATATTGTCTGCCTGCTTTTAATAGAAACATTCTTCATGCATTCTAACAAATCACATATCTCTGAATTCTGCATATAAAGTTGTAATTCCGTCAAGGGTTTGTAATGACATTGATAAATGATGTCACCGAAACCCCTTGCTTGAAATACAGCTTTAATTATGGACACCTGGGTCCTTATTATTCCTTATATTATTTCTGTCATAGCACTATCTTGTCTTAGTAGCTGGGCCTCCATAGTAATTTGCTTTATCAGCAGCTCGAGTAATGCAGTCTAGCATAGCAGTCCCTGTCCATGTTAATACACTGTGCCTGGGGTAATGCAGATTTGTAGGATTTTAAAAATAAGGCAGAGCTGCAACAGTAAATATCACATTTAGGGTATTCTGCCAGATGCTTAGTTCGTCTCTCCCTCCCTCCTCAGTGCTTCCAATGGTTTGGATTTTGTTTTCAAACACAAAGCAACTTTGGATGCTGTAACTGAGAACAGGAAAAAAGATGAGGGACTACCCAACACTTTGCTTCCCTCCTGAATTTCAGCTCAAATTCAGCTGCCCTCAGCTGCTTCCCTTGCTTGTGAGTGAAAAAGATACTTAGATCCCGTATCATTTCCCCCATTGACAGAAAAGAAGCTGCTGGTGGTGGTGGTGGGGCATTTTGATCAATCTGTGTTGTAAGTGAAATGGTTAAACAGTCTTCTCCCTCCACTGGAGTTACACCCAGGAATGCATCCTCCTGATGTTGCTTTGATTTAAAACCAAAAACAAGGGAGAAACTGTCACACATCTGGGCATCATGGTACCTTGAGCTGGAGCGTCAGACAAGTCACGTTGAGTTGGGCTCTGTAAGTTCTTAGGGAGAACCCCTACATCACACATAGTTCAGGAGGAAAGTGGACTATAAATAGAATAGAATAAGCATAAAATAAAATCATAAATAAAATGCTTCCAGCCTCTTGGCTATATGTAATTTTAGGCAAGAGAATCCAAGCCTGAGGGATCATCACATAACTCCCCCAAGAATATACTAAGCTTGCAGATAGGTTTTGTCTTGTATGGATGCATTCCTAACAGCAGGGGGCTCTCCAGAAGTTGTTGGACATCCCATGGAGCATATCCAAAGGTCAAGGATGGCCTATGAGTTCAAAGGCTGCACATAGAAATTTAAGAAGCAAATACTTCAACCAAAGGCAGAGGGTCTTGGCTGTATCATCTTATGTGTCTCAGTTTTTCCAACAATGCTAAGTAACTATTTATCAAGGTAATATCAGGGTTGCTCCCCCTGAAAAATGGGATTTATGGTTCCGCAAGGAAAGGAAGTTGCCTGTGAATGACCAAAAATAGTCAACGTGAAATCCTCTGGGAATCTGCTTATGTGGAAGACAGGGATGTGTTGTTGTGTGTATGGACCTTATCACACCCTGGCCACGAAGCGAAAAGTAACCAAAATAAGAGTAAATTCAGTTCTATATCGAAATGAACTGAAAAAGCTCCCGCTGCCCACCACACACAATTACCGTCATATCGCATTTATCGCGGTTCCCGGGACACGGATCCTGGAAACGTATCCTCCGTGCACACACAAGCTCCAAAATCCCATAGATTTCCAGACAGGACCATGTTTTCCGGTCCCGTTTGTTGCCCGATCCAAACAGGAAGGGCGCGCCATAAGATGCTTCCCCACGGATCCATGGGAAGCGGCGCGGAGAACCATGGGTCGGGGCGGGGAAAGGCTTCACAACACGCATTGCGTGATCATAAGCATTTTGCCTGCGCGACTATTGCGAAGCTATTCCGAAGGCTCGCTTGTACTTCCTCAAAAAACCGAATGCCAAAAGCTCTCCACTCGCTACGGATTAGCTTCGGGTTCTGTCGAGTTTCAGTGCAATGTCATGTGTAAACACGGGGAAATAATACGTTTTAGCTACAGGTACCCTTTGGATTAGCTCTGCTTTAGACCCCGTGTGATAAGGTCCCAAGTGTGTCTATGTAAGGGCAACTTATTGGAAGATTTTTACATTCTCTTTTCCCCTCCTTAGATAGATAGGCATTTCCTGCATGTAAACTCCTCCCTCCCTCTCTCTGTCATTCAAACTAATCATGTGACTGAGGTCACTCCCCCTTTGGGACTAACTGACATTCTCTCGAAAGATTTCCTGCTGCCCTGTTGTGTTTCCATCTTCCTGCTCTTTCAACTTTCATTGGAAAGATGGCAAGGTAAAGATTTTTTTCTACCTGAACTATTCACAAGCTAGATTAGGATATAGCTTTTATGTATATATAGATTAAAGCCATTAGTAAACTTTTGCTTTAAATTACAAACTACATGTTTGTTGGTTGTTGTTTTTGTTTGTTTGTTTGTTTGTTTTTTGGTGTGTGTTTTTGGAGCCAGACTCAGTTCTTAGGGAAGCATAGTTAGACAAGAGCACATTTCTGGTACTCTGCCAATTTAAAGCTAGACCTTAACAGGCTTGGCTTTGGTATTTTTGGTATTTAAATATTGTTTCCTTAGCAAAGGCTAAAACCTTAAGAAACTTAAATTACCCCACACAACTAGACTGTGATAACCTCTGAGTTCAATCAGCAAGATTTTCCAGATATGAACCTCCTCTTGCTCTTCAGGATGTGCCAAACCGGCGTGATCAGATATTTTAGTAGAGCAGAAAAACAAGTGTAACTGGATGCACTTGCATGGCTGCAGGTTGAGTCTACGACTGCAGAGGGGAACAGAGAGCTCAAAGGGGCTGTGATGTGGCCAAGCATCTCTCTCACACAGCAGAGGTGGGCTTGAATATAATACGAACAGAATACAAGGCTTTGGTAATTCTATCAGTAAGACGGTCTGTGGACAATTATAGCTCTATCATGCTCCTTTGAAATCTCTGCAAAGCCATTGTCTGTGCACAGCACAAGCCGTTCCATAAAGGATCCCATAATTCTGGTCACACCAAGGTCACTGCCAGAGCCGGCGGAGAAGGGAGCAAAGGTGTGTAGCTTCAGAAAGATGGCTGTGCTCGATTCCCATGAGGCCAACAAGCTGGATGATTTGTAGGACATTTGAATGCACACTAAAAGCATATTAGATGAGTTAAGTGCAACATAACTAGAAAAAGATGGGGAGAGTGAGATCATGTGAATGTCTGATGATTCTTTTAAATCCTGTCTCTCCCAGGTAGGAAACTGGGTGATGTCAAGCTAAAATCTGTTCTTTTTCATGCCTTATGGAGTTCACTTAACTACTGGCTTGAATAAATGGAGCTAGATTGCCGCTTGTGAGGCTGCAAATGCTAAAGACAGAGTTGAGCTTGACATTTAAAAAAAATGGTCAAGCGAGGCCATCAGGTAATTATTCAATGATGCCATGAATCTGAAGAGATGTTAGAAAAAGTAGATAAATGCATTTAGATAAGGGTAATTAGTAAGATGTTCAAAACTCAGATTCAAAGCAAGCCTTAAAATTACTTAGGAGTTATCCTTTCACTTCTAGGTCAACAGTTCAAATGTATACTGGAGAACAGTAAAGGAAAAGCAGTGGCTGCTATTTAACCATCGTAAGTGCCAAGAAACTGTCTTCCATCCCACATTTGTAGACAGCTAAGCACAACAAAAGCCAACCACTACCAACTGAGCAGCTATTTCCTTGCTGTAAATTGTGGTTAATGATATATTTAAGAACAATTCACCACAACCAATCTCAGCAAGGCTGGGTGGGGAAGGTCACATCTCCTAGTCATAGGTCAAAGACTCAGTTCCTCTACTGCTTTCAGACTAAGGTGACCACATGCATTTCACTGGGTTTTCTTAGGCAAGGAATACTCGCAGGTGGTTTTGCCAGTTCCTTCCTCTGAAATATAGCTTGCAACGCTTGATATTCTTTGATGGTCTCCTAACCAGGGCTGATCCTGCTTAGCAATGAAAATCAGACAGGAACTGGTACCTATAGGATAACATATATACCAACTCTTATGGACCTCATGCATAAGTCAAAGGCAAAATGTTGGTTTTGGGGCCAAAATTATGGATTTTGATATGACCCATAGATAAGTCAAGGGTAAAACGTAGCAAAGAATCTAAAAGATGGAGCGAAGAAAAAGAATACTAAAGAACTTACAAAATTCCAGCAGGAATAACTGTTTGTGGTCATACTAAAAGCTGGATAGAAGTGAGAACAGGAAGGGATTAGTGCTTCCTGGACAGAGTATGCTTTTGCTTTTCACCATGGTTCCTTTTAAAATAAAAGTACATTATTGACATGGACCCATAGATAAGTCAACTCAGGTTTTAGAGGGGGGCGCAATGTTTTGACTAAAATTTCTAGACGTATACCTGAGTATCTATACTATTTAGACCCTAACTACTGTTCCATAACAAAATGATTGAGGTGCAGGGGTGGTGGTGGTGGTAAGGAAATCTGCAATAGCTGAACTACCACTTTTTATGTTCTGTTGGGCTTGTGCTGACAGGGCAGACAAGGGAAGTGTCATTTATGTTTACTACTTTTGCACTCCCTTCCTCCCATAAACATCCATTTTGCAGGGTAGGTATCATTTTATTGGGAGGAGGAAAAGGGAAAAGAGAACAAAGCCTTCATACATTGTGGATTCTGGTTTCACTCATCAAAGGCTTTTGGCTTTGCCCACTGCCAACATTTCCCTAAGTGAATGCAACTTCTGGCAGAAAAAAAAAAAATCCCATACCACTATAAAGCAGGGATGGGGAAAGTATGGCCAACTGACCATATAGGCAAAAAAACCAAAAACAAAACTATGGCAAATTGTGCCTCACAATTCCTTCAGGGCATTTGTGGTGTTTAGATGCAAAACAATTTTTTTTGCATAGGTGCGGCCCTCCCCATTATCTGAGCATGTGTCCCCTCAACCCCTGATCTTTGCCTAGCTCTGCTATAAAGGACTACAACATTAAGTTACCCGAAGGTCTCTTCCCACTGCCCTCTTTTTCTCTAACATCTAGCCTTGAGAGTGCCAGGGCAGTAGACACAAGTGGCAACTTGCCTGAGGAGTTCTCCCTTCCCTTCCCTCTCCCTGCTCCCTTTATGGAGCTGCTCAGGGCCACTGCACACTCCTGTATTGGCAACAGAATGGCCTCATAGAAAGTTTACCCCTGCATCTGCAGACCTATCCAAACAAATAGGGCCTATGGAACAATAGTGCCAGCCACTTTTCATGTTGTGAAATTGAGAAGGTCACTGTGGACTGCTCTTTCATATATATATATATGTATATGGAAGGTTCTTCCCATGCTTTTCTTCCCTACTGTTTCCCTTCACGTTTCTTTGCTGCTCTCCAATCCTTTTCCTAGATCTTTCTTCATTTCACCCAGTATTTTCTTTTACCATTCCTCGGCTTCTTTCCCCCCCTATTCCCCCCCACCTCGGGTGGGCTCTGATTTGCATTAAAGTGCCATCACCAAAATCTAGCTTCATTTCCTGTAGAAATCTAGAGAGATGTGCGTGGGTAAGAAACTGTGGTACAGTGTCACAGCAAGCCAATAGTTACAATTGTTAAATTATACTTATTGTTATTACTGTGTGGACGTTCCCACATAGCGCTGTAGTGATTAAAGCCCTAAGCAGATGGGCTAAAAGGAGAAGCCACAGGCCGCTCTGGCCCAGATTGGCCCAGGACCACAGCAATCAGATGGCCCACTCCCAAAGCGGGCCACCATCGTGGTCCCGGATGGGCCACCAGCAGGAGTGGATTAAATCCACTCCTTTTGCCGGTGGCTCCAAGCCGCTTAGGCAGCCTTAGAGCGGCTTTCAGCCATGTAAGGTGTGTGCACCATCTAAACACCATGCCCCCAAAGCAGCTGGAAGTTGCTGTATTTGGCCCATCTGTTTCAGGCCCAAGTGTTGAAAACACTTTAAAGTCTGAAGGAGCCCACCAAACAGGGCTTAGCAACAACTGGTCCAGGGGATAGAGGTTCCCTACCCACCCAATT
The DNA here is from genome assembly GCA_020142125.1 of Phrynosoma platyrhinos. Classification (NCBI taxonomy): domain Eukaryota; kingdom Metazoa; phylum Chordata; class Lepidosauria; order Squamata; family Phrynosomatidae; genus Phrynosoma; species Phrynosoma platyrhinos. Next base: position 40,963,785 of record CM034706.1, on the reverse strand, counting down.
TGTGGCCACAGTGATCCCACATATCTTAGCATTGTGGTCAAAAAAATTTATACAGCAATATTCTGTGAATTATTTTAAGGTGAATCACAGAGCATCAGCCAAAGTCTAGTCAGTGCATGACTCCACAGCTAAAGCACTTTTGAGAAGTGGCTGTCCAATACTGTCTAAGGACCATCAAAGAAGGAGAGTCTGACATCCTTCCAGACAGTCAATTCTATTGTTGAACAACAATTCCCATCAGGAAGTCCTTAACAATTTTTTGCTGATAGCATGGCAGCAATAGGAGCACGACCTAGTGCTTGGTGGCTCTGGGGGTGGCAATGTGGGACCCTAGCTTTCCGAATTGCTCCTTGAAAAGAACTAGAATAAACTCCTTGAAAAGAAATAGTTTCATTTTTTTAAATTTTCACTTCCTCACCTGTTTTGTGTCTCCAAATCAATGCACACTTTCATTACTGTATGCTGTGGTCCTTTGCCTTGATCAGGGGTAAGAAATCTCTTTTCATCTTGCAAGTGAAATTCAGCTCCCATTACCCTAGCTAGCTTATGGTGAGGGATAATGGGAACTACAACTAACAATATTTGGAATAAAGGTATCCTAGAATAAGGGTATATGTTATGTGCTTTCCCCCTAGCATTTATATCAGTCAAAATGTGCTGTCTTTCATGGGAAGCTATTGTACAAGGCAGCATTAGACTCTCTCCACTACCCCCCCCCCCACACACATTTAAGCCTTTCTTGACTCTTCTTCTGAATCCATTTCAAAATTTTACATTCAATTCCAGTTGGTCTAGTCCTCAAGGCATTCAATAAAGTCACATTTAGGCTAATGAATTTCCATTAATATCTGGAAGTAAAAATTAATTTAATGTTTTAAAGTGTAAAGATGTTCAGGCTCTATTAATAATTACATGTTCAGCAGGAAACAGCTGGGATCTTGCTGTGCAAACCACGGCAGGGGATTTTACTCTGGACATACATAAAAAGTAAGATGGGTATTAACACACAACTCCTTCCATGTGCATTCTATCCCCATATTAATATAACTTTTCTTTGCACAAGATAAAGAACCTCATCTATAACCTCCCACAGTCACTGCACTGGACTGGAGCCACTGGGGACAACACTACCAATAAATGAGTTACCACCCACTGACATTTGATGGTTGCCATTTTTGTTGCCACTGCAATAGTTGCTAATTTTCATAGTGGTAGCGTCTTGCTTGTGGACCATCATCTACGGAGAGGCTCACATGAAAGTAGTATGCATTTTTGGTGCCAGGTGGAGAACTTGTATTTTCCTGAGCATGGAGCCCTGGTGGTGCAATGGTTAAATGCTGGTACTTCAGTCACAACACTGTAAATTCAATCCTAGAGGAGGGCTCCAAGGTCCACTCAGCTTTCCATCCTTTTGTAGGTTGGTAAAATGAGTCCCCAGCTTGTTGGGGGCAATTGGCTTACACATTGTAAACCATTTAGGGAGTCCTAGTTCACTGATAAGCAGTATAGAAATCTACTTGCAATTGCTATTACTATAATTTGCTTCATTCCATTTCTATGTTGCCTTTCTCCTGGAAAGTGATCCAAGGCGGCTCACAAAATCAGTTAAAAACTTTATAACAAATTGCATACAACATTATTGTTGTTAACTGCCTCTAAGTCAATCCCAACCTATGACAACCCTATTGATGAGAAATCTCCAAGACTCCCTATTCTCCACCGCTCTACTTAGATTGCAAATTCATACCTGTAACCACCCTAATACAGTCTGTTCATCTGGTGTACAGTCTTCCTCTCTTTCTAGCTCCTTGCTCCTAGCATTATTATCTTTTCCAATGAGTCATTCCTTCTTATGATGTGTCCAAAGTACAACAGCCTCAACTTGATCATCTTGGCTTCCAGGGAGAGTTCTAGCTTGATTTGTCTTTTTGGGTGTTCATGGTATCCTCAGCACTCTTCTCCAGAAAACACATCTCAAATAAATTGATTTTTTTTCCTTATCTGCTTTCTTCACTGTCTAGCTCTTTCATCTGTACATGGTAATGGGGAATAGAATGACCTGTACAATTCTATAAATACTCAGTTGTATCTTTCCTTTTTAGGTATCTTTTCTAGTTCTTTCATAGCTGCCCTTCCCATCCCTAGTCTTCTTCTGATGTCTTGGCTGCAGTCTGCTTCCTGATCAATGTTTGATCAAAGGTGCAGGAATTATTTTTTTACTATTTTGATTTACTATTTTGATTTCAATAGACAACACAAGTTTTAAAAACCCTGTTTAAAAGCAATCCTGAAAAAGATTAAAAGCTTGCTTGAATACAAACATCTTTGCCTGCCAGTAAAAGGAAGTCAGAGGGGGCCAACCTAGCCTCCCATGGAATGGATTTCCAAAGGATGGAAGCAGCCACCAAGAAGGCTGTTTCTCATGTCCTCAACACGCGAGCCTGTGATGGTGGCAGGACCAAGAGAAAGTCTTCCTCAGAAGATTTTAGGTTTCTTGCAGGTTTCAGGACTTGTTTTTATGCTTTGAGATATTACCACTGTTTTATTCCTCCTGTTGTTGTTTTTTCTGGTGATTTTATTCTGGTTTTTGTTTCCTGGCTTGTTTTATCATTTTTGTTTTCTTGCCATTTTGTATATTTTTAATCAGTCCAGTACCCAGAAAAAAATTGATTATTAGTTAGCTTAAAAATGGAATCAGTAATAGGATCTCTTTATTGGAATCAAACCACCATCCAACAGAGAATATCTGGTTCGGAATGAAAGGGAATCAGATGTAAGATATTATATGAGAATAGCAGTTTACTTACATTGTCCTGTGATAACTTCCTAACCTACAGAGACATTTCAGATCTACATACTAGCATATGTTCTTCGGGTAGTAGCATAAAAGCACTGATGTTAATACCGTGAGCCCTTGGTTTGGTTCCAGTTTCCTCCATGGATACCAAAAGCTGTGGCTCTCAAGATGGTGTAGTATAATGGTGTCTCTTATATAAAATGGCAAAATTAAGATTTCCTTTTTAGAATTTATATATTTTTAAAGTATTTTCAAGCCATGTATGGTTGAATCTGTGGATCTGGAGGGCCAACTGTAATAACCAATAATTACTTAAACACCATCCTGTAAACAGCTGAGGCTGTAATACTATTTACTTCCACTTTCCAAGGGAAAATATGGACATGTTGTTTACTCTGACTTGGCTATGTGGTATTTTGCCTTTTTCTTTTTTTTACCAGTTATTAATTTGCACTTCCCTAATAGAAGCAGAGCACTGAGAAAACTGATAGCCTTATATTGCCAAAGGAAAGAATGGCAGACTGATTACTTTATGATTATTTTGAAAAAACTGATGAGACAGCAAATGATAGTCAATCCTATTAAAAAGATTAAGCGTGCACCAATACACACACATACACTCTCACACACATATTCTCCTTTTAAAAACCCTATATTGCTGGCATTGGGATTGGTTTATATGATTCTACAGTTCAAGAAGAGTGGAAATTACAGAACATCTGCAATGAAATTGGTTTTCTGTGGAAAACTGATGAATCACTTACTGCCAGTGACTAGAAGGAAGGAAAAATACTTGTTTATGCCCTTATGTAATGAATTTTTATGAGGTGAAGTTTGCTGTTTTTATATATTGATCTATATCTATATCTATAATGTAAATTGCCAGAGATGTAAAATAATAGAATTCCAAATTTGAAGCAATGAATTACTGCAAAGACAATCACAAGCAGAATAACGTCTGCTACCAAACACCCAAACAGACCCATTACTCTTCTAATGGCATTAACATTTCTCATCCATCCAGTTAAGCAATGGGGGAGGGATGGTATTAAATGGGGCATAAGCCACATTCCAGATCAAAGTGGAAAACAGATACACATTCCTATTTTTTTGAGTTTCAAAAGTCTTTCTCCAGTGGAAGAGAGAATGGTGGAGGATGGGGGAGCATTCCAGAAGAACAAATTCTCAGCACTTCTTCAAAAACCAAAAAAACAAAGGTAGAAAAGCTTTATGCAATCAAGCAATTCTAAACTGGAGATTTACTCCACTCCTCTCCAATTGCATATGTCAAATGCACAGAACTTTTTTCAGCAAAAAGGAAGGTAAAGGGAGTTTTACTTTTTGTGATACAAAAGTGCCGCAATAGTTAAAACAGCTTAATTCCTTCCGAAAAATCACACATTAGTAGAAATTAACTGATGCTCTTGCTTGTGGCTAAGGTGGGAAGACAGCAGCACTGTGCCAAACTGACTGCTAAACTAATGATTACAACAACTTAATTACTTTCCGTGTGCTTAATATCAACCCCCTACAGATTTCTGTCAGACTGCAAACTGTAACTCTAGACCTAATTTGGAAATCGTTTGGGGAAAATTAGCTTGCTTAGGTGGTGAGGCGTGTATACAGAATGCAGATCCTTTTTTTGTAATTTTTATTGCAAAATAATAAAGGGATGTAAAGGGATCCTGTTTGTCATTTTTTATTATGCTTTTTGCACTTATTTTTTCTCACTTCTGACAGGAAGCTGTATCACCTTAGGCTTCCCCAACCAGGCATTCCCCAGATATGTTGGTGGAAAACTCATCACCTCCAACAACCATGGCCAAGGGATAAGCTTGTTGAGGATTATGGGAGTTGTAGGTTAACAAATGATGGACTGGGAAGGTTATAATCACTTGCTGGCTAGTGAGAGATCTACGGGGTTTATCTTTGTCCCCCTGTTATTTTTTCCAATGCAGTCAATATAAGCAGCAAAGAAGCAAGTACAGTAGCAGTTGGCTACTCTGGTGTATAATAATAATAATAATAATAATAATAATAATAATAATAATAATAATTTTTATTTGATACCCCACCTCTCTGAGCGCAATCGCTCAGAGTAGATCCATGTTCCTGATATATTTTTTTAAAATTAAAAATGCCCAACTTGTATTTCATTTCGCTGTGGTTAAGAAATCCACTTCAGTCAGAACAGAAAAATACTATAGCAAGGAAGGATCATACAGATTTAAAAATAAAAACAACACAATATTAAATTTTGACAAAGGTTGCATAACAAGGATAGGAATTTTTTATTTGCCAATTCTTTATTGAAGACAGCTGCCAAAAATAAGAACAGCTAAGATGCAGTTTATGAAATCATCCATAATTTTGCTGAACACGTCTTAAAGATTCCACTTCAGACTGGCACACTTCAATTTATTTTGATACCACAGCGCACTTGTTTAAATCAAATTTAATAAGAAGGCAGTTTCCTAGCTTAAATTTCATCAGGCTTCAAAGTGTTACTTCTGTGAAAAGCATTGCCTGAAGTGAAGACTACTTCCTCAGATGCATGTAAACATCATGCTCATGCTACCTACTTCTTTCTTTCAGTTAGTCTCAAAGGTGCTACCAGATCCCTTTGCACTCCATGGGGTTGTTTTTGTGTGGCATCCATATTGTTCAGTTATATTAGAGTACCCATTTTAGTAATTGCATTTGTGAATAGGCTTCAGCCACATTAAAAGGGGCTGTCTTTTAATGGCTTTTGTTATGAAGGTGTAAATACAATAATTCCAAAGTCATTATGGTGTCATTTTTAATTTATTTATAAAGTTTCCTATGTTTCTAAAATTATAATCTCTTTAGAATTGCTGAGAATTTTATCGTGAAAGAATTTATAAAGTAGCACCCACTGATATTACAGAATGAAAAAGGTCAAAATTATTACAGGCAAAGCTGAATTTAAACATTACTATAGAGGGACAGATTTAACAAGTTATAAAAAATTATGGACTTTAGAAAAACCTCTGCAAGTCTACTGCTTATATACCTCTTTCATCTCTATCTTATATTTTAATGGCTGAAGATCTTGCATCTCTATGCCACATTTAGGACAGGTAAAATACGTATCAAGTAAGTAGTTACTTTTGACACAATAATAACAAAAGACATGTGAACAACCAATGGTGTGAGGCATAGTAGGCCATTCCCCACACTGAGAACATTCCTTATGACATATTACTGAACTATTCTCATTCTTAGCATATCCAGCAATAGGTAAAGACCAAGAGGAAACTCTGAGTTTGAGTTTTTGCATATTAATGAGTGGTAAAAGAAAAATAAAAAATTCAGCAAATCCGTGCCATAACAGTTCCCTGTTCATGTATTCAAATCCAATTTGACGAACTCCTTGTGGCTTACAGAACACTGACCTGATTCCCAAGATACGTTCAGTGAGTGTAGCATACTTTCCTTTCTGAAGAAAAATTAGGAAGTTCAGCAAGTCGCCAAGTTTGAGGAGTCCAACTACTAAGTTAATAATATACTTTGTCTTCTGGAATGATTCCAGGGGGCGATGGCTAAATATATCATAACACCTTTCTTCTAGCCACTTCCCACCAACAGTGCAAATAAGATACCACAATTTCTGTTGTTTGCTCAGTGTCTGATATTTCTCCATCTGGGATAAGTCATTCTTGTACTGAATATTCAGAATAGTTTGTCCCACAGTTGCATTTTTGGAATAGATGGTGAATCTCCATAAAAAAAGCCACAGAAATGCTTTCACCTCAGGTTCAAATCGAGCCAAGAGTCCAGGTTTAAATCCATGAAAACACCGAGTAAACTGGGACCACACCAACTGCTCCAGGGCTTTGTTTAATTCAAGAGCATCAAGCTGACTTATTCTGAGTACAGGGGTCACTTTCTTGCTGTTGTCATCCCTGGTTGTCATCGTCAACATGGTGTTTTCTGTGACAAAGAACAATTTCAGTAACATAATTTATATTATACTTTTTTGAGATTTAAATTAATTATTCTATTCATCTTGATAACAAATTGGTATGCTAGATTATTCAAGTTAAAATCAAGCTGAGAAAACATGACTTATTCCAAGGTCACCTGTACACAGAGACCTGAACCTTTGGCACTCTACCCACCAGCACATACACTCAATTAAACAATACTGGCACTCATAACTGTCTTCTTCGAATGTTGATATTGAGAGCCAGCATGGTGCAGTGGTTTGAACATTGGACTGCAACTCTGGAGAACAGAGTTAATCAGTGTTGTGTTTCTGCTATGACTGGACATAAAACAGTAGAATGTGCAGAAGGCATAAGAACTATTCTAAACAAAAGACAGAGGTAATCAATTAATGACTGTATCTTCTTCATGATATCCAACTCAGCTAAAATGTTCAGAGTCAACAAGGAAGTTTTAAAAGGTTGTACTGGATCTTGTGATTCAATAGCAAAAAAATCAGTTTGGTATTTGAAGTGAGATCCTCACAAATCAGAGAGAGCTGATATAGAGAACACACAAGGAGAACACAGCTGCTAATATATATGACATGTTTTCATACTGTTAAAATGGTAAACAACTGCAAAACCTGTAACCTATCTTGCACAGCTCAACTGACACACTACACATCATTTCTGAACAATATCTCTTGCTATGTTCTGTGATTTCCCCCCCCCCCCCCCCCCCCCCATATATATGCTGTGGTTCTCTAGATGTGATAATTTTTCAATACAGAACTGATACTCAAAGTTCTCAGAACACTGGGTTTGATGGGAAATATACTGCATAAATATAATAATATAGCACTTTGACAAAAAAGGCAAAAAGACACCGCATGCGTTATTCTTACAGATTTTCTTAAAAATCCATAAGCAATCATTTTGACTATGGCCTAACCAGGCAGGTGTGTTTTCCTGGTTCCTATGTGCTGTGTGGTGCTCTTGAATAGCAGTTGGGTTACCACTCAAGCTGATAGCTGTGTAACTCAAGCCAAAAGGATGTTCAGCTGTTGATGTCCTCAGAGGTGAAAGGAAAGTCTGAAAGGCTGAAGTACATAATAATAGGAACATTCATGAGAAGCATGAATCAGGGAAAGATAGACATTTTAAAACAAGAAATAGAATATATAAATGTTGCTATACTTGGGGTGAGCGTACTAAAGTGGACAGGAATGGGGCAGCTTCAGTCAAATAACTACAGTATTTAATTCTGAAAATGAAAATCTAAGAAGAAATGAAGTGGCATTAATAGTGAGGAAAGATGCAGCAAAAGTAATCAGGTGATACAATGCAAAGTCTGACCAAATCATATCAATAGACTTCAGGGAAAACCCATCAAGATAATCACAATACAAGTTTTTGCACCAACTACAGATGCAGAAGAGGTAAATTAAAAATTCTATGCTAGAGACCAGAAGGAATTATCACATGACAAAACAGGACAAGTTGATAACCATAGGTAATCAAAAGTAGGAAACAGTAGGACCAAAGATCATTAAAGAATATGGCCTGGGATCACGAAATGAGGAAGGAGAGTGAATGATTGAATTACATGAGTCAACAGTTTGTTCATTGCAAACACTTTCTTCAAGCAACCAAAAGACAACTGTATGCATGAGCATCACCTGACAGTTAATATAGAAATCAAACAGACTACATCTTGGGAACAGAAGACATAGAATCTGCATCTTCTCTGCAAAAGCAAGATCAAGGATAGATTGTGGCACGGTCTATGAAGGGCTAATATCAAAAATTAGAGTAAAGCTAAAGAACACTAAATCAATCACTGTGACAAAATATAACCTGAAGAACATCTCTGTCGAATGTAAAGATAATGTAAAAAAATTAGATTAGCACTAATTGAGAATTCTGGACCTAAGCCCGGGACATTGCGAAAGAACATAAAAAGACACTATCTGCCACCAAAAAGCAATAGAGCATCAATGGATAACAGATGAAATGCTTCAAGCAGTTGAGGACACATGAGAATAAAAAGGAGATAGGATTGGGGTCGGAATCCTAAACACAACTGTTCACTGATTTGAGTGCAGTGATAAAGAGAACTACTGTAACAATCAATGCAGAGAAATAAAAGACAACAGAAAGTAGAACAAAAGACCTTTTCTTCTAGATCCAAGAAATCAAAGGGGAATTTAAACCAAGAGCGGTGATGCTGTGTGATCAACAGGAACATGATTAAAAAGAAATAAAAAGATGATGGAAACAATATAAGAAAGAAAAAAAATAAGATGGAAGAGTAAAAATTAATTGATGAATTAACTATTTGAAGAGAAACCAATTTATTTAATCTGCTGCCTTTTCCCTGCAGTGGTACCCAAGACAGCTTACAATTTTAGAAAGTGAAGTGGAAACTGCATTTAGAGTACTTGGGTGAAATAAATCACCAGGAACAGATGGCATACCAACAGAGACAGAATCCACTCAAGTTCTAAGTAAAATGTGACAAGAATAAAAAACAAAACAAAACAAAAAAACCAAAAACCAAAGGTCCGCAGATTGGAAACACTCAATCTACACTCTAATCCTTGCTGGAGGAGAGTTTTGCAGATACTGTGGACTGCCAGAAAGACAAATGGGTTCTAGAGCAAATCAAGCCTGAACTGTCCCTAGGAACTAAGATGAATAAATTGAGACTGTCGTACTCTGGATGTGAGAACACATGACTCACTAGAAAAGATAGTAATGCTTGCTAAGATAGAAGACTGTAGGAAAAGACCACATTACACATAGATGGACTCAATTAAGGAAGCCACAGCCCTGAATTTGCAAGACCTGATCTGGGCTGTTAATTAAAGGATGACTTGGGGTCTTTTATAGGGTCATCATAAGTTGAAATCAGCTTGACAGCAATTAACAACACCAACACCACCTCTCAGTTCTGGTCTGTACTGTGGGTTTCCACTTTAGGATTCTCAAAATGGAAGGCACAACACCGACTCCCATCTAAAGCAGAAAAAATACTTCTAGGCGAGAGAATTAATACCGTCTGCATTAGTTGAGGGACCTAATGATGGCAAAAATGCCAGCACTAATACCAACTCCTAACACTGGATGTGGCTTTTCCCATGACACACTAGTTCCCAGGTTTACAGTCAGCTTGAATATATATATATATACTTATATATGCTTATATACAATTACAAGGCATCAAAGTAAAGTGTTGTTCCTTTATATAAAATAGCAAAATCAAAATTTGCTTTTGGGATTATATATATATATATATATATATATATAATCCCAAAAGCAAATTTTGATTTTGCTATTTTATATAAAGGAACAACACTTTACTTTGATGCCTTGCAATTGTATATAAGCACCACACTGTATTGCAAACCCACTGACCACTACACATACTTAAATGCTTCCGGTTTCTATCCTGAATACATTACCAGATCCACTGTCTACAGCCAAGTCCTGCAATACAATCTTATCTACTCAGACCCACAAGACAGGAATGCCAAACTCATGGAATTACAAGCAGCTTTCCTCAAACTACACTAGTCATGAATATGAATAATGAATAAACAAGGCAAGAATTGTACCCAGGACTAATCCATTACAAAACAGACTGAAGATAGCAAATGACAGTGGTCACATACAGTTTCTAACTGAGACCAATCAGATGTACCATCACTGAATTGCAACCCATTCTGGACAATAATGTTCTCAAGGACTCTTGATGGTAGGCCAGTCACCTACAGTCTCCACACCTCAGTTACTTACCTACAGAAGGACACACAACATAGATGTGGACACTGGCACAAAGCCATACCACAAATCCAGATGCCAACTCTGCCCACAAATCTAATTAAGAAGTGTTAATTCACAGGATCTAATGACATCACCCACAATATTAAAGGGACTTTCACCTGCTCATCCTCTAATGTGATTTATGCCATATTATGGCTGCATCCGCACTGCAGAAATAATCCAGTTTGACACATTATCTGCCATGGCTCAATGCTATGGGAATTCTGGGAATTGTACTTTTGTGAGATATTTACCCTTCTCTGTCACAGAGCTCTGGTGCCACAATGAACTTCAGTTCCCAGGACTCCATAGCATTGAGCCATCGCAGTTACAAGTGTTGTCAACCTGGATTATTTCTGCAGTGCAGATGCAATGTTCTTCAGCACTCTACAGTGGGCCCTCGGGATCCATGGGGGATCGTTCCCACCCCACCCCCATGGATACCAAAATCTGCAGATGCTCAAGTCTGGCTCCGAAAGAGGGAGGTACAGAGGGGGATGGAACTGTCTTTAGATCTCTCTTTCTCCCATTTGTGAACTGCCACTGACTGGGTTGAGAGAAAGGGAGGGAGAAGTTCTTCCTGTCCCAAGATAGTTATTTACTTGGCGTAAACATACTTTTTTCATGTTGCAAATAATCCCCCAATTTTCTAGCCACACATTTTGAGATTGCCAGACCTAGTCTCCTTCCCCCCACAGCACCTACAAGTATGTGTGTGTATGTGTAATCTTCTCTGGGTTTTTATTCCTGAACTTTAATGGAGCTACCCTATATTTTAGGGATAGTGTTAAGCAAACTGCATAGCTCCTTTAAAAAATTGGATTAACCCCCTGATCAGATTCACTCTGTTCCTATCATGGAAAATACCAGTCACCACTGTTCCAGATGCTGGCAGTTGCCACAGCAGTTGCCACATCACTCCATCTGTGGGCTCCTCCACAGACAGCTCCGAGTCTATCCAGAAGTGGCAGATGTGCAGGGCAGAACAGTTGGCCACATCAGGCCAGGCCAGACTACAGACCACTGAAGGAGTGCTACCGAAGTGGCAGTAGCGGCAGTGGCACCCCTGAAGGCAAAGGAAGCAGCGCGTCACATCTAGCAGTGCCGAGTCAGGCCAGGCTGCACAACCGCTGATGGAACCAACAGAAAAGCACTCTTTCTTCTCTAGGGGAGTGCTGCCTAAGAGGAGGAGGAGGCGGAGGCCCTTAAGGCATAGGAAGTACCTCTTCTTCTCCTCGTCCTCCTCTTCCCCCATCACCACTGCTGTGGCTCTTTCTTCTCCTCCTCCTCTTACCCCGCCTTCTTTCTCCTCCTCTCTGCTCTTCCTCCAACTTTTCCTTCCTACTCCTTGTCCCAACCTCTTCCATCTTCCTCCTCCTCCTTATTCCCTCTGTCACTCATCCTCCTTTTCCTTCCTTCTTCCTCCTCCTCTTCTCCATACTTCCTCATCCGCCACCCCCACAGGCTTGCCATCTGTGGATGATCAAATCCGCGGATGACAAGTCCGCGGATATGGAGGGCAGACTGTATATTAGGCAGATAGGCTGGTCCCTGTGCCAGATGACAAATGAACATCAAATAAACATAAATCAGACATTAAGAATAGGAATACACAAAAACAGCTGCAGAACACTTCAAATCTTCCTGGGTATTCCATCTCGGACATCAGAACAGCGGTCTCTGAACAATACAACTACAAAGGAAGACTGGAAAGAGAAATAGCAGAAATGGAATGTATCCATAGACTTCAGTGCATTAGTAGTGGCTTGAATACAGATAATGATTTCTTGGCACACTATACACATTTCAACATAAGCATAAAGTTATCTATTCTCCTAGGTTTGGCAATATTCTTCCTCTTGCCTTTGTCCCCCAATGACCATAGTTAAAACTGAACTTAATGAATTTATCTCTATACCCACAAGGTTTTAAATTTCAATTGACATCCTCACTATATAGGTCTGTCTTTGGACTCTCCACTTCACCTGAGGAAGTAGGAATAAGTCTATGAAAGTTCATGTTAGTCTGAAAGGTGCTACTGCATACTGATAATGGGACTTGAGCATCCATGGATTTTGTATCCCTAGAAGGTCCTGAAACAAAACAAAACCAAATCTCAAAGGATACCAAGGGTCCAATGTATCTGCTGATGCCTTTTTGACCCAGCCTACAGAAGATCCACAGTAAGTAAGCTGGCTTGGTCTCTACACTGCCAGGTGAAACCTTTTTGTTTATCTAGGTCTTGCTGATGTGTTTTATCTGCCTCTTTAAAGTATTTTATTGCTGTTTTGTATTTGTATCATTCATCTGTAAACTGTCTTGTCAATTTTTAAAACGAAGCATGGTGAAGAGGAATGATATAAAAAGTTGTTAGATAAATCAATTGAAGAAGACTACTCATGGATCGGAGACTGCCAACGAATACTAGGCGCTATAAGCTATATTTCAGAGGAAGGAACTGGCAAAACCAACTCTGAATATTCCTTACTTAAAAACCCTCTATGAAATTCATGTGGCTGCCATAAGTTGACAGGCAACTTGAAGGCACATACACACACAGAAACCCATTATGAATAAATTCAAGATTCACAAAACACATACCTTTTTTAAAGAATAGGTATTCCTTGCAGTTCATAATAGAAGAGCTCCTTGTACCTGTATGCAACAAGTTTTAAAATCCATTGTTTTGCACAGACAAGAAAGCATAAAAACGTAGAACTGAAACAGTATAAATATTGTATAATGCTACTTTGCTTCTGTGGGCCTGATGCAGAAAGAAGATAAAGGCTTGCTCAAAACTATCTAGGGAGTTTGTGCCTGAGGTCAGGTTGGAATCAGAATCTTTCTGAACCACAACTCTCACTACTACAAATGGCACTACACTAGTTCTCATTATGCTATATCCTATCTCAAAGTTACAACATTATGAATTGAATATGCCATGGAAGTAGCAGAAATCCTGTAAAAAGCCCAGAACATTACACTCCGAATAAAAGTCCACTGCATTATATAAAATAATGTCTTCTAAAATGCATGGATAGATAAAAATTACAAATTAGGAAAAATATTGGCTATGGATAAATTCTTAGTCTATTTAAGGAAAAATAAAGAGCAAATGTGGTCCACATTTTAAATCTATTTGAAATATTTCTTACCATTAACTATTTCACTGTAATGTCCCACAGCTTTCTTTCCAGAAAATAAAGTATAAATAATGGTTTTTATATGTCTTGAAGTTATTTTAAGCAAGCTAATATTTTGTCTATTTTTACTTTAGTAAAATCAAGAGACCTGCCTACAAAACACAAACTGCAAGAAAACAAATGGCTGTATCACCAATGAAATTGGTGTTATTTAGCAATAGGTGTTTCTTCTAATATACTTTAGCATTGCTTACTGACTATAGTACACATTATGAATGAATATATTTTATTTAGAAATGCATTATTGACAGAAATCTATCAATAGTAAAGTGGGTATTGTCAAAGACCTGTCAATATTAATGTAATTATGATTAAGGGGATAACATGGATTTTAGCTTTAATACCAAATAACATCTCCTACATTGCTGCTATCAATATAAGCATTACTATTGACCTGTTCTGGGGCTCAAAAGTAGATGTATTACCATTAGGCATATTTGTCAATGCATAGTGCCTACAAAAATTCTACATTTAAATTTACAGGCCTGTAAACTTTGGCAGCAGAAATATATGCATTCAAGTAATCTCTTGGGTGTCATTTCCACCCCTAGTTATTCTTCTGTAATAAACTAATTTATGCCAATCCAATGTCATTGCTACCTCACTCCCACTTTTTAAAAGTATAATTAGCAGAAAACAAACAGCATTTTTATAATGGAGGGTCACACATTCTGATGCTTATGTAGGCTGGCCTTGCATAGCTTCAATATCCAAAGCTTAAGCAAAAAAGAAAATAATGGTCTAAACCCCTATTATAGGAAGTTTGACTACTGAAATCCCTTAATTGCATTCACGGTGCATGCAGCATCTTATTAGTGAATCTCTCTGTAAATAACATTCCAATTGATTCAAAGTTCTTATTATCCAAGTGTCTTACTTCCCAAAGCCATTTACATCAATGAGACAGTATTGCAATATGCAGCCAACAATCAGTCAGGCACTAATCACAGAATAAAATATGTTTCCAGATGCCAATCAATGTCACATGTCTTGTCAGTTATACTGTCTTGCAGCAACATTTGTACAATATGAACATCCTATTTGGAAGGGATAGGAACATAGTTTCAGTTTACATCACAACCTATTCCTATGTCAGGTCTACCTACACAGTAGACCAAGTCTCTGAAGACTTTTTTTCCAGATCTTGGAAGATATTTTAAATTTCTTTTTAACAGGATTAACATAAAACGTAGAATATGGTGACAACCACTGAATTTCAGAGCAGGATAAATACCAGTGTCTGTGAAAACATCACCTTGGTGTCATATTTAGTAGCAAAAATGGTTTACAAAAAAACTGGGAGTTCAGACATATTAATTTTACAAGCACATGTGTTCTACATAGACTTGGGACAATGAACCTTGCCATGAAGCAAAATTGCACTGTATGGAGCAAGCTGCTAGTGTTGCTCTCTTGTGGAGTAATTGGCAAAATCTCTTAATTGTTTAAGGATGTGGAATTAAACTAAACAAAGTCATCAAGCTAGAAAAAAAAACAGATACAGAAAACAACTTGCGCTCATCTCAGATTTAGTTTCAGGTCCTATGACATGATCTGACTGAAAGCCAATGATGCCACAAGCTGTCTAAAGATAAGGAGGTCTAATCTTCTCAGTGCCCATAAGAGAGTCCACCTGGGAATTCTGTGTGCCTGGAGTTCCATCATAAACAAAAGGGAATATAAATATAATTAATAAACACTATTTATAGAAGTGATTATTCCTTGGAGTACTTCCCTCTGTGGTGACAGTAGGGGTTTGTTTTGCTTTGTTTTAATCCTATGTACCCAGTACTTGAATGCTTTTCTATGGAATTCAAGGAGTGCTTAATGAAAAGAGTTCTTTTAAATTCAACTGTCAGGTAAGAACATCATTATCAAAGTTCCAGACAAAAGAGATACATAACATTTTTTTTAAAATGGCACCATATTGGCTGTCTGTAGGCTGCCTCTGAGCTATGGGTTTTCAACCCAAACCACAATAGAGAATCTCCTTAGGGACCTGTACTTTACAATGTATTTTTATACCTCCAGTCTCATCAAAGAATAGGTACATTACCTCAGCAAAAGCCTCATTGGAAGCTTTGAGTATATTATCTCTTAATCACTGTAAAATTAGTTTGTCATTACCATGCCATTAGCTTAAATAACTTTAGAAAAGATTAATTTCATATTACAATTTGAATTTCTATATTGTTCAATTAAGTGCCTACTATCATTCGAAAGAATAATATAGACTTAGGTTCTGTAACCATTTGGCATAGCTAATAATACTTACTACATATGAGGCTACATTGGTTAGTAGCAGACAACTTCCATATATATAAAACACTTCTTGCCTTTGAAAAATGCCTGCTGTTGGACCATAAATGGTCAGTCAAGTTTCAGTACCAAGTAAGCTGTCTCTTACTACATTGGACATTAGTAGTGGCCACATCCGTAATTAAAATGCAAAGAATGCACTGCAGTTTGGGGGAAATGTTAGAATTGTAACGAAACATGTTCAAACTGTAGCTGAGAATTAGGTACCTTTTTATTTTTCCTAAGAATTCTAACTTAGAGAAATCTACACGCAGCTGTATAACTTCACCAGAAATCCAAACAGGAGCATTAATACAACAGAACATCCATAAAATAAAGTGAAATCAAAATAATTAAAGCTTAGTTGCTTTTTAAAAATGTGTTTTAATATTTTAAATGAGTATTTGTTTTAATTCACCTTACTGTCCAGTTCTTGGAAAAAATAAGCAAATGATTAAATTAGTGAGACAGCTTTAGAGTTTCACAAAATTCTTCTTCAAGCTAGATGTCAAGCACTATGTAAACTGGTGGAAAGTAGGAAAGAAAAGCATCAAGATAAGAGGTGTTGCTGATAAAGCGCACAACAAAAACCTGCCTGCAGTATGTGAAAGCAACACAGAAAGCTTTCTTTACTGACTGAGTGTGCACTTAATGCAAAATACTCTTGGACAGAAAAAGAAAAAGAATTACTGTAATATTTTGTTGTTGTTATGTGTGTACAAATGTTTTCTGACTTATA
Organism: Phrynosoma platyrhinos; assembly: GCA_020142125.1. Taxonomy (NCBI): domain Eukaryota; kingdom Metazoa; phylum Chordata; class Lepidosauria; order Squamata; family Phrynosomatidae; genus Phrynosoma; species Phrynosoma platyrhinos. The sequence continues at coordinate 40,946,973 of CM034706.1, read as the reverse complement.
TTGACCTTAAGGAAAACCCATCATGGGGTTTTCTTTGCAAGATTTGTTCCCAGGAGGTTTGCCATTGCTTCCCTTGAGGCTGAGAGCATGTAACTTGCCAAACTACCAATGGGTTTCATGGCCGAGCTGGAAATCAAACCCTAGTCTCCAGAATCACAGTCCAACACTCAACCACAATGTCGTGCTGGCTCCCATAATATAATATAATATAATATAATATAATATAATATAAGACATAATATAATATAATGGGCATTATCATAACCATAATTGCATTTATTTGTATCCTGTTTCCCTCCACCCCCTGGTTGGGACTTTGTTGGAGGGCTACACAACTACATCTTCCAGCCACTTGGATAAACTCTTTCTACTTTCTCTTTATGTAGAACACTTTAGCAAAACTAGACGTTAATTTTAAATTGGAACTGCCACATTTTTTTTACTCTGGCTTTCTGCCTTACACAACAGGCTTGTCTGTTATAATTAGTGCTAGGAAGAGCACTTTGAGACTAAGCACAGAACAAAGTGAAGTGGAACAAAATGGCAATGGTGCCAGGCTGCTACCTTCCCATGCGGTTGACACAGGCTTCAGGAAGAAGTGGAAAACCGCCACTCAATGAATTTGAAATCATTGGCTGGTAGGTGGGACCAAAGGAAAGCAGATGGTAGATTTTACTCTGGTTGGGTACCACCCTACATAAGGTGGCTCCTAAAGGTTCCAGCCAGGGGTTGGCTTTGGAGATTCGCAACAAGATGTCAAGACATTTCAAGGGCAAATTGTGGAAAGGCACACAGCCCACTATTAAAAACTCCTTTCAAAGAAGCTAGTCAACTGTCAGAAGCCTACTTGAATCAAAATGTCTTTTACTAATAGGGGAAAAACAACAGTGAAGGGGAATAGCCTAACATCCCTTGGAAAGGAATTCCACAAGCTAGGAACAGCCACAAAGGAGATCCTATCTCATGTCTTCACCATTTATGTGATGCTGGCAATACTGACAAGCAGGTTCACATTAAGAGATGTAGCCTATGACTAATTAAAGAGATGCAAAAAGGAACTTCTGCAAGAGCTCTCTAACCAACTCTGATCAAGTCTGGCTGCAACATTTTGGACCCACTGAAATCTCTTCCAACCTTCTCTTAAGGCAGACTGACCCAAAGATAAAGGGTCTTGCATGAATGCAAATCAAAATCTTCTAGAAATAGTCAATTGATCTAAACAGAAATTAGATTGTTTCTATTCAGAAAATGAGCATACTACCGTAGTTTACTTTATTATTGTGAACAAGTAATCCTTTCATGTGTGTGATCACTGAATTTGACCATTTTAAAGGAAAGAGTTAAAGTCTTTCCTTTATTGTTTAAAATCAATTTAAAAATATTTAATATATATTATGATACGTGCTGCTTTCTTACATTTTAATTAGTGGTATTCATAGTATTTTAAAAGAAATTTGTGTTGGAGTCATGATTCAACTACTTTCTTACATGTATCTGTTGGTATATCATATTGTTTTAAATTTGCTGTTCACCATTTGCTGTACAAGTCCCTGTAGTGGGAGAAAGGCAGAATATAACTGAATAAAATAATAATAATATATTAACACATTTGCAAGTGCCATTTTTCGCTGAATTGAGGGTGGAGCTGCTGATAGGAAAGCATATTTAATGGCAGGGAAGTCTTCCTTCTAAGGCAGCACACATGGAAGGAGATAGGAAAATAAAGGGGCAATTGGAGCGAACCTACTGAATTGCACAACAGATATTAAACTATTTTTTACAAGTGTGTCTTGTAATCCTCATTTCAGAGACTGAACAAAAACAAGACTGACTTGACTCACTCATAAAGGGTATTTTTGTTTTCTTGGGAGTTTTTTTGTTGCTGTTGTCGTTTTTGGCTTAGCAGAAGCAGTCCATTCAGAATATTTCTCTATGAAAGATGGCTTTTGGCTCAGCTCTACCAAATGAACATGTTTGTTTTGTTCTTAGAAGGCTTAACAATGTAGCTGAGATACCAAATGTTCAATTTGTGCTTTGGAATAAGTCTTTTAAAGATAGTTAGAATTCACTCTGAAGATAATTTCTTTGCTCTTATTGCCAAGTACAATTAGTGTGTTATGTCTGTTTAAGAGATGGATAAATACTGATTGTTTTAAAAAGAATCTTAGGGATATAAAGTGTTATGCTTTTATTTTACATTTTCCTCAACACTCTCTCTCATGATTTTTGTTTCGCTGTCTGGCAATAAGATCAAGTAATTTTTTGCTTCCCATCAATTAAATATCATTGAGGTGGCTAAAAATCACTTATATTAAGCAACAATTACTAAAATTATATATAAATTCAATATGCACACTCAATAGTTTTGTTCTTTTATAGCTCAATTTAGGACTGCTTTTAAATATACTTAATTAAACCTTCCTTTTCTATTTAAAGTGAAGAAAATAGGAATGGACTTCCAAAATGTAACCATTATAAATACAAGACAATAAATAATGTGCTATATTCATAGCTTTCCATAACTATAAATATTTATGGTTATAATCCAAACAGCATGGACCATTTATGCCTAACTTCAATTGCTTGTCCCAACTAAAGTAGACATAACAAATTAATCATGGAATACTAAGTCAACTCTTGTCTAAGTCTACCTTTAGTCTAGTTGAAACTAGCAGTTGGATTTAAGAATTTTCACTACACTGAGAAACAGTAAGCTCAATTTCTGGATGGTCTGGATATTTATACAGTTGCCTCTCAGTTTTTGCAGACTTCAAGTCCGCATTCCTCGCCCATTTGTGGGCAGGAAATGGAAGAGGATAAAATGGGATGTGTGCCCCCATTCAAGCCTATTGGGCTTGAATATCTGCAGTTTTCCGTTTTCATGGGGGGAGAGAGTCCAGAACGGATCCCGTGAGAAAACGGAGGGGCATCTGTAGTGCAATCTTATACTGTATATATCTGCTCCCAGGTATTCAGTGGGGCTTTTGACTGAGACAATACACCGAAGATTGTCGCTTCAGCCCTTGCTCCATATAGAGCCAAATCTATAATGGAACTGTGGCTTTATCTTCAAGTATATGACTTTGCTCAGTGTGTTTACAAATGTACATGGAACCAAAAGTAATCCATTAATTCCATAGATCAGGGGTAGGCAACCTTTCCCCTTTAAGGGCCGAGGGACTTCAGCTCCCAGAAGCCTCAGCCATGTTGGCCAATAGTCCCATGTTGGCCAATAGCTTCTGGGATTCTGGGAGCTGAAGTCCCTCAGCCCTTAAAGGGGAAAGGTTGCCTACCCCTGCCATAAATGCACACCCTGCCCCCAAAAGCTTTCTAAAGCAGAAAGGCTTGTGCAGTGCAATGCATGTGGGGATATACAACCAATGATTTTGGACTGTACTCCAAGGTAATGCCAAGTCTTTGTTTAAACATTGCAATAACAACATCAAATCGTTCTCAGAGATTATGTATTTTTTTAAAAAAACCCAAAACTTATTTACAGCAATCCAAACTACAAATGTTGTTTTAAAAATCTGAGAGACCAAGCATTTCTCTTAATTAACAACACAACAATTGATAAAAGAGTAAAATATCTGAAAGCACTTCTATCATGTTACAAGATGTTCCTCAATTAAGGAGCCTGTTTTAATGGATGTTGAAGTAGCATCACAGACATACCTAATTTGTAGTCTCAAGAAGCACTGCATATTAATACACATCTCAATAAATATTCCAAGAAAAGCATACAGTGGGCCGAAGCAGGCCTCTGGCCATTCCAGCTGTGATCAGCCCGCAATTGGCGAAGACCACAATGAAAGTGGATTGCCATTGTGGTCCCAAACAGGCCACTGGCAAGGAGCAGATTTTTGCCACTCTTTTTGCCAGCAGCCTCAGAGTGTCTTCTGGCTGAGTCAGGGGCATGTGTCACCTGCATGACATGTCCCTGAAGCGGCCAGAAGCCGCACCTTTTGGCCCCTATGTTTCGGGCCTTAGTGTATTAAGGATTATGTCTAGGGTTTCTGCTGAGAAATCCCTCAAACCTTCACAACTTTTGTGAAAAAAGAAAATCAGAAATGGCATTTTGTACACATACATACATTTCCTACTTGACCATGGAAACTCACAGGGTGACCTTGGGCAACTCTCTGTCCCTGAAAACCCCACGATAGGGTCACCCTAAGTCAGAAATTACTTGAAGGCACACAACAATACAATGCATACTAAATATTTCTGGTAAATCAGCACTAGCTGCTTATTAAGACTGCCAAGTTCGCAAGGTTTAATTCCCGAGAGTTCAGGCCCTGAAACTAAGACGAGGAGGTGGGCCCTTGTGATGTCATGTATGCAACTGGGAACAGGGCTAGACTGGAGTGTGGGCCAGCTTATTATGTAAACAGACATAAGGGAAACATAGGTATCTGAGCCACCATTGCAGCAGGAATGCTCACCAGCTGAGCTTGAAAGGCATGATGGGCTCAAGTGCATAAATCCATTAGCCCTTTTTGGTCTTCTCCCCTTGCTTGTATGCACATACAAACACTTTCAAGCTGAGTTATTGAACTCTGGCTTCCGCTGGGCATGATGGAGTTGGGTGGCCGAATTCTAATCACACACTAAAGACAAACTTCCTCTTCTTCCAGCATTACAGTGATTTAAAAAAACAAAAAACAGCCAGGAGATCTGAGATGCACAGCAATTCCTTAAGACTCCTGCTGCTGCCCTCAGACTCTAGATCCCCCAAATTAGCAATTTTACTCAAATTTTATTTTTAATTTCACTGAACTACCAGAGATGTTTGTCCATATAGATCAGGGGTAGGCAACCTTTTCCCTTTAAGGGCCGAGGGACTTCAGCTGTCAGAAGCCTCAGCCATGTTGGCCAATAGCTCCTGGGATTCTGGGAGCTGAAGTCCCTCGGCCCTTAAAGGGGAAAGGTTGCCTACCCCTGATATAGAGGAAAGTATAAAGGCAGCAGAAAGGAGAAATGTTTATTAAAAAAAGCAAAGTTAATCTTGGAATCCAGTGTGCACAGAGAGCTTCATGTGAACTAAGACTCCAATGATAACATCTTGCCTGATGAAGAAGCCCATGAAGTGTCAAAAGCTTGCAACAAGTATATTGTACATTTTGGTTGGCCAATAAAGATGGATTTTTGTTTGAATTTGCTAATGGCTAACATAGCTACCCCTGAATGTGTTCAAATGTATAACTCTTAATATTCAGAAACATTTAACAGACGTTCGCTAAATATTAGTAATGCTCTCAATTCTGCTATTCCCTTGAACTTTACTAGCTACCAAAACCTCATTTCCAGTATTTACACATTCCACATAAACAAACCATATTCTTATACTACTGCTCAAGAAAAAGAAAATAATTTTGGAAAAAAGTTGTTGAACATAGCAACATGTCATAACAATTAGAGATGTACATAAAATGTTTTAATTTGTATGACTGACAAAATGTAACAATGATATGATAGGATTTATGCCCTCCCCCATTTTTAATAAGGATAACAGGGCTTATGAGGGGCTTATACTAGGCACTTTCTAGTTCACTCAAATCTTTATCTTAAGGAAATAATTTAAGGGAGGTACCAAGGGCTTTGAAAGGAAATTAAAATGTGCCTGCTAATGTAGCATTAATTTCCTTATAGCAATTTTGCTTGGATCAAGTCTGAGAACTGTGCAGTGGGCATGCTTTGAATATGTGATTTCAAACTGCTATTTCCTTTCTCGCATATGTTACCACATTTAAGAGGTCTGAGATATTCCTTCTGAGGAATGAATAAAATGGGTGTGTAACACACATATAATATGAAGACTGGTTCTTTGGCTTTTACAATTCATTTTAAAACATGAAATGCAATAGACAGTTGAGCTCCTATCCTGTCTCAACTCAGGTATGCAAAGTTGTATTCAATATAATGAGTGGTAGCATTCACCACATTGTTTTCACTATGTTGTCTGCATTATATTGCATGCATAGTATATTCAGACTGTAAATGAGATCTTGAAAAGAGATAAGGTCAACCAAGGCAGTCTTGCTTCTCTTGAGACTTCTGTGTATTAGCAAAAAAGTAGAAACACAGAATCCCAACTGAAGGGAAAAAAAATCTGTTTTTTTTTTTAAATCTTCCTGAGCAAGATACTTTGGGTAAAATTCATTAATTATTTGAATTATTTCACAAGATTAACCAATAACCTGGATTCTTTACTGGAAAGAAGTGAATGTCACTCAAATGACCATATACTGTTCAATCCAGTTTTGAAACATATACTGAGACACTGCCAAGCGTTACCTGTGTTTGTAAGAACAGCCCCAATACACAAACATTTGGTATGACCATTAAAAAACCCCTAACCTATTCTAGACACTAAGAGCTAAACTTTTAACAACAAAATCCTATACATGTCTAGCCACAAGCAAGTCCAACTGATTTCATGAAGGATCCTCCCAGGTAAGTAGATATAGGATTGCACCTTAAATGACTAACACAATCAATCTTCCTCATTCATGCATCCTACTGTCTTTGAATCAGGATATAATAGGACTTAATGGGCTCTTATGGTAAGAGCAGCTATCATCCCTGCAAAGAACCAGCTATAGAAGTCCAGGAAAAGGCTCTAGGAGTTTGAGAACAGAATTATATCAAACAAGTTAGGAATACACTGTGTAGGAAAAAAGAGAAATTAGATAGTTAATTAGGACTGTAGTGTGTTGTACAAATATATTCAAGTGCCTTTATGGTTATTTTGATGTCAGGTGAAACTTTTTTTATTCTCCAGGGCTCTTTAAAAGTATGTTAGTACTTTAAACCAGTTATCTGCTACACATGTTAATTACCTTTTACTCTGTAATTTTTTTACTATATTTCATGTCACAAATAGTTCTTTTATGGTATTGTGCAGTATTTCATTACTGTGTGCAGCCAGTCCAGAGGAAGGTTACTGTGTGGCTTTATGTAAATATAAACATTTTTATTCATTTAAAAGATTTACCTTAAAAAAAAATACCTTCCAGAGCACACAGCCTTCAAAAGATTTAAAACATAAAACAAAACAAACAAAAAACCAGCAGCAACTGTTTTCCAAAGTTCAATTCAATCAAATACAGACTGGAACAGAATCAGACTTGGAAAAAACCTTTGGGATCATCCAGTTCAATCTTCTGGTTACACAGTATCTGAAAAACACACAACAGAATCATAAACAAGGGAACATTTAACTCCCTCATTGAAAAAGCTTCACTGGCTACCAGCTGATTTCTACACAGAATTCAAAATTCTAGTTGCAACCTTTAAAACCCTGCAGAGCTTAGATCAGGTCTACCTAAAGACTGTGTGCCTTTACAAACTGCCAAAAATAATACAGTTTGAAGCCACTTTAACTGTCTTGGCTCAGTGCTAGGGAATCATGGGAATTGTATTTTTTTCTGGGACACTGAGCCTTCACTGTCAGAGAGCTCTGGTGCCACAATAAACTACAATTCCCATGATTCCTTAGCACTGAGCCAGGACAGTGGCCTCAAGCTGCATTATTTCTGGCAGTCTGTAAAGGCCCTGTATCTACTTATATGAATGCACTTATATGAATGCCTTATTTCTTGGAGAGCTTTTTCTTGGTTCCAGCACTGTCAGTCATGTCTAATGAAAACAAGGGAGATGGTTTTCTCAATAGTTTTTTGTGGGTTTTTCAGGCTATGTGGCTATGTTCTAGAAGATTTTATTCCTAACGTTTCGCCAGCATCGCCAAGACTCCCTGTCCTCCACTGCTCTGTTTAACTCCTACAGATTCATACTCATGATCTCTTTAATAGAGTCCATCCATCTAGCATGTGGCCTTCCTTTCTTTCTACTTCCCTCCACCTTTCCTAGCAATACTGTTTTTTCTCACAATTCGTGTCTTCTCATGATGTGTCCAAAGTACACTAGCCTAAGTTTTGTCATCCTGGCTTCCAGGGAGATTTCCGGATTGATCTGCTCCAGGAATCATGTGTTTGTCTTTTTGGCCATCCACTGGATCCTCAGCACTCTTCTCCAGCACCACATCTCAAATGAGTTGATTTTCCTCCTATTTTTTTTAATTGTCCAGCTCTCACATCCATATATTGTAATGGGGAATCTTATGGAGACCCTAAGGTGAACCTATCATGGCGTTTTCTTGGCAAGATTTGTTCAGAAGGGGTTTGCCATTGCCATCGTCTGGGGCTGAGAGAATGTGACTTGCCCAAGGTCAGCCAGTGGGTTTCATGACCAAACAGGGATTCGAACCCTGGTCCCCAGAGTCATAGTCAAACCCTTGAATCATTATGCCACACTGGCTCTCAGAAACACAGCAGAACAAGGTGACCAGATGTCCTCCTTTTACAGGATCTGTCCTACATTTTAACCTTCTTTACAGGAGGAAAGTCAAAATGTCCTCCATTTTGAGCATGACTAAGAAGCATGAATTTACATTTATATTGGTGCTTTAGCTTTCATCTGCTAAAGATTTTTTTTCTTGAATGTCCTCCATTTTGTGGCGCCTTGTCTTCCTTTACAGTGAGGACATCTGGCCATCCCGACTACAACCACACCGGCTGGGCAAAAAGTTACACTCACTCAGCCTCAGAGGATAGCAATGGCAAACCCCACTCTGACAAAACATACCAAGAAAAAAAAAACCATGATAGGTTCGTTTTTTGTTTGTTGTGTGCCTTCACTTATAGTGTTATAGTTTCTGACTTATAGTGACTCTACCATAGTGCTTTCTTGGCAAGTTCCTTCAGAGGGGAGTTTGCCATTGCCCTTACCCTGAGGCAAAGGGAGTGTGACTTCTTGCCCAGCCAGCCAGCATGGCTGTAGTCAGGATAACCAGGTGTCCTTGCCACAAAGGGACACAAGGCTCAGCAAAATGGAGGAGTTCAAGAGGGGGGAAAAGTTACTAAATGAAAGCTACAAGCACCAAATGTAAAATCATGCTCAAAATGGAGGATGCTTTGGCATTCCTCCTGAAGAGGAGGAGGTAGAAATGTAGGACAGGCCCCGCAAAAGGACTTCTTGCCCAAGGTCCCCCAAGTGGGTTTCCATGGCTGAGCCAGGATTCAAACCCTGGTCTCCAAAGCCATAAGTCAGAAAGGACTTGGAAGGCACCCAACAATGTATCCCTGAGTAGAGAGATCTTGTAGCACCTTTGAGACTAACCAAAGAAAGAAGTTGGCAGCATGAGCTTCTGTAGACTCAAGTCTACTTCCTCAGATGCATTTGGTGGAGTGGTAAGCCTAGGGACAAACCTATGAGGGGGTATTGTAAAGTTTTAATTAAAATTTTTTGACAAAGTTTGTTTTGATTTGTAGCTGTTAACTTATCTCTATGGAGTCACCATCCAGATTTATACATTTTTCTCAGTGTTTCTTGACCCTCTGAATACTATTACTGTAGAAGTCTGCAGATTGTGCCTTAAACCACTCTTCCAATTAACGAATGACATAATCTGTGTTGTCAAATCGGTGACCCCACAATGGATTTTTCATTTTTGGGAAAACAAAAAGTCACTTGGTGCTGATGACACTGACAACATTTCATCAAAATATTTATTTTATGATACCCCCTCGTACTTCTCCATGCTACGCTTTAGTCACTTCTGGCACAACCTGCAACAAAAATAAAGGACACAATGAGCTGGTTTTCCCAACATCATGCACTTGGGGACCAATGATGACACTGACAAAATTTCATCAATATACCATAATAATGTCTGGGTGATAATTATTACTTTATGATACCCCCTTGTATATATGCCATTAATGTGTGAGAATGTCAATTCCAATGCAGAATACTTTGTGTGGAAATGAAGTGGAAAGCCCAGTTTCAACAATGGTTGTTTGCGAACAAAGGCATGATAAACTAACCTTTACAAGAATTCACAGATCTCTCTCTCTATATATATACTGATTCTATAGATCAACATGACTATAATCTTTGAATTCTACCACTATGGAAAGCAGGGATGGGGAGTAGTGGTGATTTTGGGGTTAATCCTTGTCCTACTCAGGAGTAAGATTTTTATCTTAATGTTATTTCTACCTCTATTCCTATTGCATTCCTCAATAAAAATATTTCTCAAAATTAACTTTAACAGGCTTACAAATTCATATTACCTAAAACAAAATTGTAAAGTTTAAAATTTAAATGTACAATACAATAACAGGAATAAGGAGTAACATATTTTGTTACTCCTTATTCCTACTCCTACTCCTGTAAAAACCTCTTACTCCTTACTCCTACTCCCCAGCCCAAATTTAGCTGAATGGAGCAGAAATTCATCAACCTCTTCAAGAAACTTGCTCAGATACAGACATCTTCTTTCACAACAAATGCAAGCAACAGGGTGTCATTCCTAAAGGCCTGCATATGAAGAACCCTCTACA
>CM034706.1:40890293-40931218 GCA_020142125.1 Phrynosoma platyrhinos | reverse complement strand
AGATTTTCAGGCTCCACATGCTATCTTGAGAGTGCATGCTGACTCCACGTCGGTGATCATAGCCCTGATCATAGCTCCCTCTTCCCCATTTTGGCAGCCGTGCATCATCATCATCATCAACAACAACAACATCCACAGCGGATCCCAGAGAAGCCTTCGGAAGTGAGTAACTCCCTCAGTCTGGCCCATCTCATGCTATTCCTGCTTTCACTCCTTTATTCCTAAGAGTGCAGTGTGTATGTATGCTATATTTGTGTGTCTACAGCAGGGGTAGGCAACCTTTCCCCTTTAAGGGCCGAGGAACTTCAGCTCCCAGAATCCCAGGAGCTATTGGCCAACATGGGACTATTGGCCAACATGGCTGAGGCTTCTGGGAGCTGAAGTCCTTCGGCCCTTAAAGGGGAAAGGTTGCCTACCCCTGGTCTACAGTTTCCCCCTTTAATAAATATTTAGACTTTAATTGAAGAAGATTGCCTCAGTGTCATCCATTGTGGAATTCCTTAGTCCTTTGGTATACATATTGGTACCCCCGCACGGGGCTTTGTTAAGACCCCACTCTTGCATATTTGAGCTAATTATAAATTCCCCTAATTAGATCCTTCCTAACAGTAGGCCAATCTATCCTGCAGGGTACTCTACCGGTTGATTGATTCTGGAACCTCTTGTAAAAAAATAAAACTTTTCCAAACTGTATCTAATATTTACTTGGAAAATCCATTGATTCCCACCTAACATTGATCAGAACGGATACTACAGTCAAGAAATAAGAAGACTAGGAATGGGAAGGACAGTGATGAAGGAACTAGACAAGATCCTAAAAAGTAAAGATATACAACTGAGCACTAAAATTAGAATCATCCAATCCATTGTATTCCCTATCACCATATATGGATTTGAGAGCTGGGCAGTGAAGAAACTGGATAAAAATAAAATCAACTCATTTGAGAGCTGGTGCTGGAGAAGAGTGCTGAGAATACTGTGGGTAACCAAAAAAGACAACCAAATGGGTCCTTGAACAGATCAAGGGCTTCTCTCTGGAAGCCAAGATGATTAAATTAAGGCTGTCATACTTTGGCCACATCATGAGAAGGCATGACTCACTAGAAATCTGATAATGCTAGGAAAGGTAGAAGGTGGTAGAAAGGGAAGAAGACTTCACACTGGACGGCTAGACTCAATTAGGGAAGTCACAGGCTTGAACCTGCAAGACCCAAGGTGAACAGTGGAGGATGAAGGGGGATTGGAGATATCTCATTCACAGGGTCACCATGAGTCGAGGTCAACTCAAGGGAAGCTAACAACGACAGCTTACTGTTGTGTAGACTTGCAGAGGATTGTGCTGATCATACACATTCATAAAAAGCTGCTTATGATTGCATGTTGAGTGGCTCCTTTCCATTGTTTCTTTCCAGCCTGTCCCATGAACACCATTCCCCAAATTCCTAACTTGCTTATTTCTAAATTGAGAATATATTCCAGCTGGAAGACCCAGTTTTATTTGAAGTGCACTACACCAAAATAATATCCAAGGCACTTTCCCCCTCACCCTTGCAGGACTGTGGAGGAAGAAACTATATCTGTGGCACTTTAGTGTTCCCTTAACCTTTCTGATGGGCCTACCCTTACAAATTCTTAGTCCTGTCAACACTCTGTATTATTAAAATTCCCTTTCACCTCTTGCCTTTCCCCTCGATTAAAACTCCTGAAACAAATAAGTTCACTCTCTCCTTGATGATTACATAAAATAGTATTTGGGGACAAAATTTTTCTTTATGTAGCAGTATTTTTAACAAACAGGAGTCTTGTTCAGAAAAAAAAAAGTTTCATTGTGGAACCTGATGAGTGAATGAGTGTTTGTGTCTGTATAAAATGTATTTCTGAAGCTTATCAGCTGAATCAGCTTTTTTTACCCTAACACTGGAAAAATACAAAAATGTATATTTACTTTCGTTATTACTTATTTTCACAGCTCTCTCTGATACACTTGCAGGCAGCTTAAAGTTTGAGAATACATTGTCTCAGTACATGAACTAGACAGCCATATCTGACAATGCAAACTTATTTTTATTGAAAAGAAAAGCAAATGATACAAACAAGTTAAGGTAATGGATGTACAATGATTAATTTAAATAGTGTTAGTTCTTAACTGACATTGTGTAAATTCAGCCCACAGTGATCTATAGCTATTTATAAGTCAAGGATTTGTAGAACTTTTCACTGTGTTCTTGACATTCATCACTGATAGCTGCTCGAACTAAGGAGATTATCCCACCGCAGAAATAACCTGGTTTACCTCTTCCAAATTGAAGCTTAATTTGGGTCCTATCACAAGGATTTTGCTGCTGAAGCCGCCAGACGAGTCCAGCACAAACTACAGCCCGGGTCCCCAGCACGCTTCGGCAGCCTTATTTTGAAACTGGAGCTTTCTGACTTCAAAAAATGGCCACCAAAGCATGCTGGGGACCCGGGCTGCAGCTGGGCTGTACTTACCTGGCATTTTTGGTGGCAAAATCCTTACAATAGGACCCAGCTGCCTCCCTAATTAGGCTTCAATTCGCAAGAGATAAGCCGGGTTATTTCAGCGGTGGGATAATCTTCTAAATCAGTCCCAGAAAACATCCAGTCTATTTTGCTCCAATGAGAGCAGTGGATTACTCCTAGAATCCAGGTCATCTATATTGCATTGAACTTGGACAGTGAACCGTCAAGCAGTGGCTGAACTGGTGAGATGGTTTGGAACATTCATTTGTTCAAGAAACATTTCAGGCTACCATCTAAGAGGAAAGGAAATGTTAGTTTAGCAGGAATTAAAACTTCACACAGAATAGCTAAGGATAGGGTTGAATGATGTTGGGAAAAGAGAGGATAGGAAACCCAAGGCAAAGAAGCTGAAGGAAAGGTGGAAGGTAGATAATGGATTCAGAAAGAGCAATCTGAAGAATAGGTATGCGGAGAACAAGTTTTGGAAAAAAAAGGACAAAAAAGAAAGTGAATTAGAGAGGAGCTTTGAAGAAACTGCACAGCAATCATGACCATAAGGAGCAGCAGGCTTACAGTTATATACTAGTACTCTAAGCCCATTGATAAATGGAGTTGAAATGTGTTTTTCTGAAAACCCAGTGAAGTGAGGATCTCTCCAGCATACCTGAAAAACCAAAGCTCTTTATTACTATGACATTCTTGCTTGAGAGAGAAAGAGAGTTTTCTCCAGTGGCACCAGAAATATCCCTGAGGAGTCTGTGCTTATCACACAACCCAAAGGAGATCCTGACCTTCTGCTCAGAATCCCTGTCAAGATTGGATTGTTCTTTTATTTTGAATAGCATCTGCTTAGAGATAGTGCCTCTACAAAACTATCAGTATTGTATAATACAAGAATATGCATATGAGAAAAACGATAGCAGCAGCCCTAGTGCATTCAGCAACCACTCTAAAACCTTGGATATGTGCTACAGTGCACCCAAGCCATGCTGTCTGCGGTATACTCTTGCATTTCATCATGTAGCATGTCTATCCACTTGCATTAGTGCAAGCAATATATATATATATATATGGATTACAAATAAAATTTAACAGTTGCTGGGTCTATTTCATCCTGTGCTTGCATAATACCTCATTTTCATAAACATTTTGGACTATATGACCTTGGGTGTGACCTTGAGGATTAATATATAAGTTGTATTGGCTCTAATTGGGCAATTCACACCTTGATATACATACACATGACTCACATTAAAGCTAATGGGGACTTTGTGTATGCCTAAAGGTTCAAAAGTACTTTGAAGGGCTCTGTTACATTGTGTGGCATTAATGATCTCCTAACTGAAGAGAGTTGCAGCTTGGGAAAAGTGAAATAAAGAATAGTGGGGCTGGCATTCGTGATTGCACAGCAGCATGCCTACCACAATAAGTACAAAAACCAAATCATTGATAGTGGAGCATGTGACACATGGAGCCTGAATCCATAGATTCCTCTGCTAACCCTACATGTCTATCACTCTCAACACCTGTGTCGACTTTTACAAAAGAATTTGATTAGGACAACTATGTCATGCTGCAGGCCACACTAGTTGCTGCTACCCATCCTTAACCGTGTCTGTTATGTGGGGAAGTAGTCATTCTTAGGATACGTAAAAATTCAGATTTTTTTCATGTGCCTTGCATGTCCTTTTCTTAATTCTGATTAGAGATCGGTGGATTTTGATAGTTCATTTTGCTACCAATATTTTGTTCCACGAGTTACCAGGGTTCCTGGTTACATGCTGTTTTCCTTCCAGTCAAACATGGAAAATGTCTAAATTAACTCCAGAACTGGCATATGTATAGTGAATTAACCACAGGTATCAGCTCTTTTTGTTCATTCAGCTAGACCTCTGAACAGAATAACACTTCAGCATTAAGATTTGGATCCACAGTGGAGGGAGGTTGGACGCAATGAACAGAAAGGACCGAAACCAGGAGGAAAGTGCACTCATACAGCTTTCTGCACAACATCTGGAAATCAGAAATAAAAGAATGGTAAGTCTTCCACAAACAAGCTTCAGTGATTCAGAAAACACATATGCAGAAAACATGTTGCTAGGAAGAATTTTAAAAGCCTTCTTAATTCAGATGGTTTTCCAGCTCCCCACTGTCTCGCACTATGTAATTATAGTAGTTTGATACCACTTCAACTACCACACCTGCACCCTACAGAGTTCTGGGATTTGTAGGTTGGTGATGCATCAGGTGACACTGGGAACATTAGGAAAGGATTCAGCCATGGTGCTCAATTTTGGCTCTGTCCAAGGTGGGGGTTGGTGGGGAAACCAGTAACTCAATAACACCCTGAGTCCTAATAGCTTCTGGATCTGGCCTCCTTAACAATCTGAGCAATTAGAAGACCTCTCTTATTTATTTTGTTACATGTATGTCATATGTGTCCAGCAAGTAGTTCACAGTTTGTCCCCATTTGTATCTTCATAATAACACTGCAAACTAGGACAGGATGGGAGACATCCAGTGAATTTAATAGCTAAGTAGACCTGTCAAACCAGATCTCTGCAGACCTAGTCCAACACTCTTAACCAGGGGGTTGGAAGTATGTAGCCCTCCAGATGTTGGCCTTCAGGTCCCTAGCATTCCTCACCATTGGCCAGTTTGGACAGGGGGACTTGAAGACCAATATCATTTGGAGGGCCACATAATGCCTACCTCCGTTCTTAACAGATGTGTTCTCCCTAAATTACAAAAGAGATGGATCAAGTAAGGAACATGCACTGGAGGTGTGTGGGGAATCATGACAATTTCCTACCCACTGTTAACAAAAGTGCCATATACGAATGTATAATAATTCATCATGCAGTTCAAGTTCCTCCCCAGTGCTCCCTCACTTCTTTTGTACATTAACTTTGCATGCATGATCAGTCATTTTGGCTAATGAAAAAAGCTCAGTAGTCTCTCTGCTTTTTTTTATGATATTAAAAAAATACTCTTGTCTTTCTGTAGTTCAAGTCCTTTTGTTAATTACACCAAACCAGATTTCCACTGAGAATCTAGCAGTAGTGCTGCCAGCATGTGATCTGTCAAGGCCCCATGAAATCTTCTTCAATGGCTTTTATAAGTTCACTTCTTTTTTTAGTAGACTCCCTTGTTGTACAAAAGGTGAGCTACTATGCACAGTTTTGATCAAATGCTCATATGAGTCTTATCTTTTAATTTAGTCTAATTTTTGCTCATTTTCTATTCAGGATGATGATTCCTCCTTCCCCACTGTCTTTTAAGGAAATCCGTTCTTTCCTTAGTTCCTTAGGGTGGTGCAACTTATTTAAAAGGTGAATTGATACTACCGGTATCATTTTTCCCTTCTGTTTTTATTTCATCTAAACAATAACAACAACAACAACATAAGGAATTCAGATATTATTTTTTCCTTTACTGACATGATGAGTTAAATGTGAAACTTATTTCCTGGCAATATGTTATAGAAACATAAAGTCTCTGCTTGGAAAAAAATTATCTTACAACTAGGATAAAGTGAATTTTTGTTGTTGTTTATGGTGAATTCAGGAGAATTGCAGTTAATTCTAGAATATTTTTATCTTTTATTCTTCATGGTAGTCTTCATTTGCTTGCTGCTGAGCTGTATATCATTCCTGCCTGCTGAAAAATAAAAGGAGACAGACAAATGTTGTGAAAGCAGTTGCTATAAGATATTTAAGAGTTTACATTATCATCTTAAAAAGGGGATTTTTTTTTTAAATAAACAAGAGCTGAACTGAAATGGCTGCCTCAATTCGTCCTTCCATTTCCTGGAGGCCAGTCACTGAAGCCATTTGTTTCAGAGAGATAGGGAAACAAATTGGTTTGTCCTGCTGAGGGCTGTGTGTATATGTGGATGGGGAAATTATTGGAGGGGGTAACCTCTTCCCCCTTTTTTTACTTGGTGCCACCTGTGCCTTTTCAGTGTCTTCTCCTGTATATTTAAAAATAATACTGTGTTTTGCTCTCAGTATTTAAAGCTGTGGTCTTAATTTAATTTAAACATAGGAGGGGGAGAGAAAAATTGGTCACCTCTCCAGCTGCTTAAACCCGCTACATGAAAAGTTTTTAAAAAGTTTATAAAAGAAATAAAGAAATGGGGCTATTTCCACAAGCACTCAACACCCAACCAAGCTGGACACAACTGCATGCCCTTTTCTCTCCAATAGGATTGTCATAATGAAAATGGGAGAGTTGTGTCAAAGAGGGAATTTCAGCAGATGTTGCTTGTTATTTGGTTCCATATCCAACAAAACTTTCTGAAATCTCTTCTTCTTCACAGTCATTAAAGATGCAGGCGCTCTCTCTAGTTTTCACTCTGGCAATGCTATGAATCCCAATTCATCATCCCCAGTTCTCCATCCTTGGCTATTGAAAAGGCACTCAGTACCAAGCTGCGCAGGTGAAATTTTTATTTATTTGGAGTATTTTTACCCCGCATTTCAGCTACAAAGGCTCTCAGAGTAGCTTACAAATGATTAATTAGATCATTAAATAGTTAAACAATCACATATTAAATTAGACCATTAATTAGACCATTAAATAATAGTCACTGTTGGCATTTTCTTTTTGTTTAAAAAGAAATATTTTATTTAATTTTTTTAAAAAAATCACCTGTGCAAATACAGTCGCCCCCTCCATTCTCGCAGACTTGAAGTCCGCAGTTTTGCATATTCACGGAGGGGCGACCTCCATTAAAACCAACGGGGCATGTCCCCGTGGGGGCGCACCCCTTTCAAGCCTATGGGGCATGGTGATGGTCCAGAATGGATCCCCCATGAAAACAGAGGGCTGACTGTATACTCAGAAGTTATATTTTACTCTCTTCATTGCTCCTTCCTCTCAAGGATGTATACGCAGGACTGGAGCCCTGATTCACATACACTGAACTGTAATGGAACAAATATAACAGCACAGGATGCTCCAAGTGAGCAACTTGCTTCAGTGAAGTCTTGGACAGGATGGAAGTCTTTTATGCTACCAGAACTAGTTCGCCCATACCAGGTTTACTATTACCTTAGCTGTGGAAGGCTTTAAAGGGGAAGGTTTCTGGGTGTCCCTTAAAGAGGCATGAGCGATTCCATATATTCTCCAGACTAAGGGCTGCACAGACTCCCAAAATGTCTAAAAAGTGTATGGGGGATAAATTATGGAGGGCCACTTCTGGTTTTGAGAAATAGGGTTTTGGATATTAAACACTGGGTGGTGCAACTTATTTAAAAGGTGAATTGATACTACTGGTATCATTTTTCCCTTCTGTTTTTATTTCATCTAAACAATAACAACAACAGCAACAGTCCAGGAACTCTGGTAGAGTGGAGGAGAAAAATAATAACAACAACAAAAACAACAACAAGCAATACAGGCTTGTGGGCCTATATGTGACTCTTTGCCTAACCCTGCCGAAGGTTGTATCTCCACTATAGTTATAGCAGTTTGATACCACTTTAATTGTGGTGGCTCAATTCTACAGAATCTTGGGATTTTTAGTTTGACAAGATACTTAGAATTTGATGAGGTACTTAGAAAGTTCTAGTACACCCTTCCAAACTACAGAACTCCATCACACCTCTTCTCAGACAGTCATGCTGTCTCTAAACTAATCTGCTGCCTTCAGGTATAGTGTGTCTGGGAAAGCAGCCAAATGGCTGATAAGACCAAACAAACAAATGGTTTGTAGAGCTAGTGTGAAGCAGTAGCCAAAGTCTCTGCTTCAAAATGCAGAGTTCCAAACACAAAGGGTTTTACCAGAAGAGTTGTCAAGCAGGCCGAGGTCCAGGGTATCAGATAGGCAGGTCCAAAGGTCAATTTTTTTCCAGAAAATCAAGATGCGCCAGTAGTCCAAAAAACAAGGTTTCAGTCCAAGGAGTAACAGGAGCCAGGGACAGAGTACTTTCCTCATGAAAGTCAGATATTCACTGGCACTGAAGCAGGCATTTGGTAACTCCTTAAATGAGCACACTGCAGGCACTCGGATGCTTCTGATTACCAGTGTGTTTCTGATAAAGTCTCAGCAACCTTCGGAGGCAAGGCCTTTCGGCTCAACGCTGACTGAAGTCCCTTGATCCTCCTTCATGTCCAGAGACTCTGCCACTGGGGGCCTTTGCAGACTGCCAGAAATAGTGCAAATTGAGTCCACTTTAAGGGTTAGGGTTAGGGTTAGGGAATCATCGGAACTGTATTTTATTGTGGCACCAGAGCTCTCTGACAGAGAAGGCTCAATATCTTAGAAAAAAACCAATTCCCATGACTCCCTAGCACTAACCCTAACCCCTAAAGTGGACTCTATTTGCACTATTTTTGGCAGTCTGCAAAGGCTCTGGGAGACTTGGCTGCTGAGCATTCTGAGAGGCCACAGACTCTGCTGGAGCGGGCACAGCAGAGCTAGGACTGGGCTGAGGCTCCACAGCTGCAGCCTCAGATCCCAGAGGAGGTTCTGGCTCATCCTCCAAGTCCTTCTCCAGGCAGGGCATGACATGGTGAAAGATCCTATCCCGTTGCCAGTACTGAACTGGCAATAAGTTTAGTTGCCAGTCCAGATGGCTTCTGTACATGGAAAGGAGAGGGGGCGGTCTTGCCTCAGGCAGCAAAATAGCTTGGACTAGCACTGCCAATGGTCAAAGTCACCCACTCCCTCTGCTGCACATGCATGTATAAACACACCACACCCAAGTGGTAGTGTAAAAGGTTCCTCTCTAGCATAACTTCTTTCTCTGTATGGTGATTGTAAGTTGGGATGGAGGCAATTCCTCCCCTGCCCGACACTGTCTGGCGTCCAACATTTCTGTTCCTGCTCTCTCCAAGGAATGGAAAGAAGACAGAATGGCAAAGTAAAACTTCCTTTATGTTTCTGTCATCTGTCACATGCCTGTAATACTATAGGTGCTCTACTAGGGTATTCATAACCTTCCATAATGTAAAAATATTTTTTCTAATTGCACGAAATTGTCATATGATTGAGATAAATGGTTGGAGGTATAGTGGAGGAAGCTCTCTCGTTATTCTGGCTTTGGCTACATCTTGGATAAAATTGATACCACATCAGAACAATGTTTTATAGCCTCTGCCAATTTAATAATCAAATTTGATGTTAGATCTCTGGAGAACTACATCTATGATTGACAGAAGGAGCTGTTGTATATGGATGTGATGTGCTATTCATGTGTAACAAGTTCTTTGACTGACAGTTTAACAATGGTACAATTTCTACCTTATATGCTATAAATGATTCTTATTGTAGTATAGGGAGATCTGCACAAGCTGTACTATATGTAGAAGAGAACACATTTTACTCTCTCCACTCCACAGTTGCAATATTTGGTAAGGCTATAAAAATCTTGTGATAATTAATGAAATATTGCTAAAAAAGTCCCACATACCAGTGCTGTTGCAAAAGGGCAATGTGATAGTTCCTTGATGCATTTCTCATTGCTTAGCAAGTCAGGACAACTGTTCAGAGATACACTGCACACTTAAAGAAATATTTCGAAGGAGTGTTTCCAAGCTTGCCTTCTAACCTGTTGCCTTTTGTACATTTCAGAGGATACTGTGACTCAAATATAAAGCTCATTCACCTACAACAGTGGCAACAAAAAATAACTAGTCTCAGGTCAGTTTGATGCCTGTTAGATTTCCATGGCAGAATGTTGCAAAGCTCTATTTTATCACATTAGAAATAAAATAGTGCTTTGCAACATTTTGCCCTTACAACATCTATTAATGTGACTGTGAAAATAGTGAATAATATTTTAAATTTCCTCTGGCTTTTAACTGTTTATTTTTCCTGTATTTACAAAGCTAGATATAAACAATTTCAAATATTTCCATGTTTATGTAAAAACTGCAAACATAAGTCCAGCATCTTGTTAATAAAGTAGCCATTCAGATGCCGACTAATAATACCCTTCCACTCATGTTCCCCATGGTATTCAGAATTATTCTAGAGATTACATAATAGTAATGATGTAAAGTCAGCCCCCCATATCAATGGATTTTTTTATCCTGGATTCAACTATCCACAGCTTCCCCTGAAATGTTAGAGTGGTATGAAAAACTTTTGGATAACATTGAAATGGACAGATTGACCTATAGGCTTAGAAAGTTGGATAATACAAAATACAGTGATGAATGGAAGGAAATAATAGATAAAATATAAGATGCAAGTATAGTGCAATCTGTTTTGTTTGATTGTTTTTGGGGGATTGGTGGGTGTGGGAAGGAGAGCTGGGATTCGAATTGATTTTATTTGTTCTGATGTTTTGAAATATTGTATGCCACCCCGATTGCCTGGCAGAGGGGCGGGATATAAATAAAAATTATTATTATTATTATTATTGAAAATATTCCAAAAAGATATACATTCCAAAAAACAAACCTTGATTTTGCTATTTTATATAAGGGACACCATTTTGCCACATTATTATATATAATGGGACTTGAGCATCCATGAGTTTTGGCATCCATGGGAGGTCCTGGAACTAAACCCCTGTGGATACCAAGGGCCCACTGTATAACCATTGGTAGGCTTTTCCTTTTTGAATGTGGCAGCCTCCTTTTAAAGCCAATTAAATTAGTGACCATCACCGCATCCTGTAGTAGTGATGCAGGCAGCAAAATAGCTTGGGCCAGCATTGCCAGTAGTCAAAGTCACCTACTCCTTCTGCTGCACATGCATGTATAAACACACCATACCCATGGTGGAATGTTGCAATTTCTACTTTATATGCTATAAATGATTCATGAGGAAGAATGCCATTCCTAAGCTACTCCACACACTGGCAATGGGTGAAGTAAGGTAACTAAAAGAAAGTGGGAGGCTGACCGTGTCTGGACCCAGGGCCGGGTGACCTTCCTGGAGGAGGACTGCATCGAGTGGCTGCAGAAGTACCACCATTATAGGAAGGCGACACTGCTGAGGAAAGAGCCCCCAGTGGTGAAGGGCACATGTAAGGCAGGCTACAGAGGCTGAGAGACTCTCATCTGCTGGGCCCATAGCTTCTACCCCAGGGGGAAGGATGGGGAGGTGATGGAACAAGAAACCTTCCGTGGGGCCTCTGTTCCCAATGCCAATGGGACCTACCACACCTGGCTCAGCATTGAGATAGATACCAAGGATTGGGGCAGGTACTGGTTCCTTGTGGAACATGATAGCCTGTCAGAACCGCTGGACTTCACTTGGGTTCCATGTGGCTCCTCCTGGGCGGAGTCTTGGGGTCCATGGCTGCTACCATACTTCTTGTAGTTGGCCTAACTTCTCTGCATCAGTAAGTAGATACAGATGCCCATCTGTGGAAGGAGGGAGATCATTCTCCTACTTTCAAAACACATTTCCATTTTGTATTTCAGACAGTTTTAATATGTGGTGTGAGCTGCTTTCAGGACCATATGTGAGAAAAGTAGGCTATAAATTACAATAAATAAATAAATAAATAAATAAATGAATTCACTATTGCTGGAGGCTAGCCCCTCCCTCCCTCCACCATCATCAAGAGGGATTGAAGGGCAGGTCAGCTCCATCGGAATGTTAGGAAAGATCTAATTAGGGGAATTTATAATTAGCTCAAAATATGGGGCCCTAAAAACACCCAATGAGACCAGAGTACTGTTGTGTATACCAGAGGACTAAGAGATTCCAAAATGGATGACTCTGAGATAGGCTTCTTCAATTAAGTCTAAATATTTATTAAAAGGGGAAAATTGCACATATACATATATAACACACACACTCATACTGCACATTTAGACGTGAAGGAGTGAAAACAACAATAGACTGAGATGGGCCAAACTATGGGAGATACTCACTTCCGAAGGCTTCTCTGGGATCTGCTGTGGATGTGGATGATGGTGATGACAATGCAAGGCTGCCAAAATGGGAGAAAGGATAGCCGAGGGAGCTATGATCAGAGCACAGACTGATGTGGAGTCAAGATGCACTCTAAGGATAGCATGTGGAGTCTAGAAATCTAGGGGTTTATATAGGCAATATCTAGCTTCTGGCTATAGACTTGATGGCTTGGCTGAAGCCTGACAAAGGCGCTGATTGCCTAGGCTTTGTTAAGCCAAGGTGTAAGGATGACCTAAGCAATGTACTAGAATTGTGACACAATCAAGGAGGCAGGCTAGGGAGAAAAGGGCGCAGTTAAATCTAATCACTGCCCCATCAGGAGTAAGACTTAGGACAAACAAGCACAATTATATTGACCTTTAGGGATAATGGTCTTTCCCCTTTAGCAACTCCCAAACCTGTCTAATAGGAAATTTTCCAGTTGTTTGGGCAGGCCCTCCCTGTGCCTACCTGACTTGCCATATAGAGGCTTATGGCTGATATCCCAAAGAGGTCAGTTTGGGGTAATAAAGGGAATTCCATGTGTCCCAAAATTTTATTAAAACCATATTTGCTAACAGGGCCTATAGCCACGGTAAGAACAAGGTCCACCATCATTCCATTCTGCTTTTGTGTCTTGTCTTTTTAGATTGTAAGACTGAGGACAGGGAAATGTCTAATTAACCATTTGTAAGCTGCTCTGATAGCCTTTTGGCTGAAGAGTGGGGTATAAACACTCAACAACAACGACAACAACAATATCTTCTTTTATCTGCCTGGACTATCCCACAATTTAGTTTTATCTGATGACCCTGAGTTCTAGGATTACGAGCCAACAGGGGATATATATATCCAGCAGTTCTTCTTTCCCTCTGAGGCCTTGACCATGGCAGATGGATTGGAAGGAGGGCTCTCCTTCTTAATTATAATATATATGTGTGTGTGTGTGTGAGAGAGAGAGAGAGTGAGAGAGAGAGAGTGTGAGATCTCCCTCCTTAGACCACTGTTTTTTCCCTAAGCTAAAAAGCTTCATAAACCACCTCTGAACAGAGGAGTATGGGACTTATATCTGAGGAACATGCACAGCCCTGTGCTGAAAATCAGTCTAAACTGAAGCAGTGCACTAGTTCTTAAACCTACCATATATAACTCTTTCTCCTTACCCACCCTTCCCCTGCTGCTGTTTGGATCCTATTTTGGGAGAAAGGTGATATAAGTGCAATCAATCAATCAATCAATCAATCAATCTCCTTTCAATTTATTACATATTTTCCAACATATTCCTGTTCGTGAGTGGATGAATCTTTGGCCTACTAGACAATAAGAGGACCAAAATAACTGAGACTTTGATGTATAACAGGCAGAAAATAGAATTTAAAATATATGCAAGCAAATCACAATGAAGGATATATGGCAAGTCGTGTGGTTTTGCAAGGGCCTACCCACATATCTAAAGTTTTGGTACTGAAATCTCAGGGAATGGGTAGCAGTTGGCCTTACAGCCCTCTATTATGATGGGTATTTTTTTAAAAAAAAAACAACAACTAGAGTTAGATATTAATAAGGAGTGTGCCTTGATCATTTGCAAGATGCTTTGCCTCTCACCATTATTGATTAAAACATACCATACATGCTTAAGCACTTTGCAGTCATGATTCTGGCTAAAGTACAAGTGTGGCTGACTACCAGTTCACTGGCAGCATCCGGCTCCACAACAGTGGGAGTCATGAAGACATCAGTTGACGTTGCACTAACTCCCAGCTGCCCTAGCTAACATAAGCTATAGTGAGAAATTCTGGGACTTGCAGTCCAAGAACATCTAGCAAGGTGGAGAAATACTGGACCATACTGTTTGCTCTGTGGTTTAATCAACTTTGTTTATAGTGTGAGGACATTGGGTACTTTCTGCTGCCTTTTCCTGGTGGCTGTTTTGGTTCTTGATCTCTACCTGTATTTGACTATATTTGTGATATATTGCAGCTTCCACCTCTAGATAAGATCCTAAACTATAAAGATATACAACAGAGTACTAAAGTCCGAATCATCCAAGCCATTATATTCCCTATTACCATATAATGATGTGAGAACTAGACCGTGATGAAAACAGATAAAAATAAAATCAGCTCATTTGAGATGTGGTGCTCGACAAGAGTGCTGAGGATACTGCGGATGGCCAAAAAGACAAACAAATGGATCCATGAGCAGATCAAGCCTGAAATACCCCTAGAAGCCAATATTACAAAACTGAGGTTGTCATATTTTGGACACATCATGTGAAAGCATGACTTATTAGAAAAAACAATAATACTAGGGAAGGCTGAAGGTAGACGAAAGAGGTGAAGACCACACACAAGATGGATAGACTCAGTTAAGGAAACCATGGGCCTCAATCTACAAGGCCTAAGCAGAGCAGTGGAAAATAGGAAGGCTTGCAGATATCTCATCTACAGGGTCACCATGAGTCAGGATTGACTCGAAGGTATTTAATAACATTCTGATGTTCCCCATCATATAATTGAGAGTAATGTATGTGAATGAGCCCATGACTGCTGCCTTTCTCATCCATTTATTGGGGTTTCCATTGCATTGGTTTCCCTATTAATGCATCTGGTGCTACAAGATCTGTCTACATATGGAACAGACATCAGTGGATTTGTTTTCCCTCGATAGATATGTTCCCTCAACACACTATAAGCACCTTTATTGTACTGCTTTTCCTACACACTCACAGCAGTGTGTGGGGTAGCTTAGGAATGGCATTCTTTCTCATGAAATCTTTAATGACCAAGATCAGTTTTGATTGCTGTTGCTCCTTCACTGGTTACAAAGGCTATTGCCACACTGCAGAATTAATGCAGTTTGATACTGCTATAACTGTCATGGCTCCATCCTATGGAATCTGGGAATTTGTATTTTCTTGTAGCATTAGAGCTCTCTGACAGAGAAGGCTAAATATCTCATGAAACTACAGGTTCCAGAATTCCATTGTGCCATGGCAATTAAAGCAGTATCAGGCTGCATTAATTCTGCAGTGTAGATACAGCTTTAGAAGGAATGAAGACCATATTTCTACCTGCTCTCCATGCATTGCTGTAGAATTTGATCATTATATCCTGGTTCTTTATTTAGGAAAATAAAGCATTAATGTATTATTTTGCTTTTTCCCCATTTTCTATTTTCTTTTCTTTTGATTAAACCCATGTTGCACCTGTTATCAGCTCCGGCTGATACTCCAGCTGCGCCCTTTTCTGGAAGTAAGGGATCTCGAGACAGTTCAAGCACTGGTAACCTCACGCCTGGACTTCTGCAATGCGCTCTACATGGGGCTACCCTTGTGCTTGGTTCGGAAGCTACAGTTGGTCCAAAACATGGCAGCCAGGCTTGTATCCAGAACATCTAGGAGGGACCATATCACCCCGGTTTTGAGGTCCCTCCACTGGCTGCCTATTGGCTTCCGGGCCCAATACAAGGTGTTGGTTATCACCTTTAAAGCCCTAAATGGCTTGGATCCAAGCTATCTCAGAGACCTCCCATACAATCCTCCCCGCGCACTCCGGTCCTCTGGGAGGAACTTACTGCAGCCTCAAAAATCAAGGCTCTCGGCTACCTCCCAGAGGGTTTTTTCAGTTATCGCCCCCAGGCTCTGGAACAGCCTGCTGGACGAGATCCGTCAATTAACATCTTTAGACAGCTTTAAAAGGGCTGTCAAGATGGATCTCTTCCGTCAGGCCTTCCCGGACTAAATATCCCGGCCTCAGCCCTCCTCCCCTTCAGCATATCCTCTTACCCTTCCCTTGCAGGAAGCTGCAGTAGTTTTATTGTTGTTTTATTACTGTATATTTTAAACTTGGAATTGGTTTTAATTAAATCTGATTTAATAGTTTTTTTAAGGGTGGGAGGGAAATATGTTGGTTTTAGGTTGTATTATTTTAATATTGTGAACTGCCCAGATTGGGTCACCAATGGGCGGTATATAAATAAAATTTATTAAAATTTATTATTATTATTATTAAACTTGCTTATAGTTGTTGCTGTGTGCCTTCAAGTAATTTCCAACTTATGGCAACCCTAAGGTGAACCTATCATAGGTTTTCTTGGCAAGATTTGTTCAGAGCTTTACCAGTATCTTCCCCTGAGGCTGAGAGCATGTGACTCCCCAAAGGTCACCCAGCAGGTACACATGGTCACATGTGGAATTGAACCCTGGTCCAATAATGAAACCACTAGATCATGCTGGCACTCATCTAAGTCTGCAAAGTATTCCATTTATTTCTTAAAGATGTAAACTAAATATTAGAACTTTTAATTTCAGAAATATGACTATAATTTCTTACAAAACCAACTGACAAATCCTCTGATGCACAATAATTATTAAAGTATATTAAACAGATATCTCACAGTAACTGTAAATATCTAATCTGTTCCCATGAA
The DNA here is from genome assembly GCA_020142125.1 of Phrynosoma platyrhinos. Taxonomy (NCBI): domain Eukaryota; kingdom Metazoa; phylum Chordata; class Lepidosauria; order Squamata; family Phrynosomatidae; genus Phrynosoma; species Phrynosoma platyrhinos. The sequence continues at coordinate 40,914,444 of CM034706.1, read as the reverse complement.
AAACCAAGAAGAGCTCTTGGGGCAGAATTTAGGCATATATGTGCCAGACTGTCTATTAAAAGTTTAATCTAGCCATGAGATGCTGTAGCTCAGGTGAATATCTTTTTCTCTTCAATGTTACCTGCCCCCGTGGAATGTATGGCAGGAGGAAAACACCCCTGGTACATTTACATTAACACCTATATTCAAGCAAAAATGTGGCAAAAATGTTTTGATGTGGTAAACTGGCTATTGTTATTCATTTTCTGCCTCTGGTCCCCTGGGACTATTAGACTTCCATATCCCAGCCCAGCAGTCTGGAGCAGTATTTCTTAATGGCGGAAGAGCCACCCAAACTTCCCCCCACTGCCATGCTGGATGGGAGATGATGGAAGTGGTAATCCAATTCTGGAGGTCTCTACTGTGGAGAAAGATGCCCTAGAGCAGGGGTAGGCAACCTTTCCCCTTTAAGGGCCGATGGACTTCAGCTCCCAGAATCCCGGGAGCTATTGGTCAACATGGGACTATTGGCCAACATGGCTGAGGCTTCTGGAAGCTGAAGTCCCTCGGCCCTTAAAGGGGAAAGGTTGCCTACCCCTGCCCTAGAGTCTGAACCTGGTGAGGTTGAAGCTCACCAGTGAGGGATCACTATGCATTCAAGCATGTGCAAATATGCTACTACTTTGTTCAGTGATTGGCCCACAAGAGGGATCCACCCTGGTTTGGAACAAATATGTTTTGAGGATAAAAGACACTGAGCTCCATGTTGGAATGAGCAAAACCAATCAGTAAACAAAGGCCATGAGCATATGGTTTTGGCCCCCTGATTTGTATTTTAGATATGACCTTTATAATGAGTGGTGTGGTTGTTTTTTGTGGGTTTTTTGGGCTATGTGGCCATATTCTAGAAGTTTATTCCTCACATTTTGCCAGCATCTGTAGCTGGCATCTTCAGAGAATATTGGCATGGAAGTGAGTGGAGTATATATATACTGTGTGACCCTTGGTGAGAGGAGATGATTTGTTAATCTGTGTGGGTTTGTAGTTGAATGGCAAGGCCTCAGGGAGGATATACAAGGAGGCATTGTGTCTATTTCAGGGGTAGGCAACCTTTCCCCTTTAAGGGCCGAGGGACTTCAGCTCCCAGAAGCCTCAGCCATGTTGGTCAATAGTCCCATGTTGGCCAATAGCTCCTGGGATTCTGGGAGCTGAAGTCCCTTGGCCCTTAAAGGGGAAAGGTTGCCTACCCCTGGTCTATTTAATTAGTGACCCATTGTCTGATGGGGAAACCCCTGACCCTGGGTGGTTTTCATTTGCACATGCTGGGTCTTGACTTTGGTGTTTTTCAGGACTGGCAGCCAAATTTTGTTTACTTTCAGGGTTTCTTCTTTCCGGTTGAAGTTATCTAGGTGTTTGTGGATTTCAATGACTTCCCTATGCATTCTGACTGATAGTTGTTGGCATAGTCCAAAATTTCAATGTTTTCAAATAGCATTTTATGCCCAGGATGGTTTATAACATGTTATCCTACTGCTGATTTTTCTGGCTGGCCCAGTCTGCAGTGTCTCTCGTGTTCCTTGATTTGTGTTTGAACATTGCGTATGTAGGCTTGTCTGCAGCTGCATGGTATGCAGTAAACTCCTGCATCCATGAGAGGGTCTCTCCTGTACTTCACTGAGCAAAGCATTTGCTGGATTTTCTTGATATGTCTGTAGATCATTTGGAGGTTGTGTTTCCTGACCAGTTTCCCTATTCTGTCTGTGACTCCTTTGATGTATAGTAAAAATACCTCCCTTTGGGTGGTTGTTTGTCTTCACTCCTATGGGTTTTCCTGGGTCTGGTAGCCCTTCTAATGTCTGAGCTGGAGTAACCATTAGCTTGTAGAGCCCAGTCTAGGTGTTTCAATTCATCTTCCAGGTAGTGGGGTTCACAGATCCTTTTTGCCCAGTCTACCAGTGTTTTTATTGTGCTTTTTTTCCCCTGGGTGATGGTTGCAGTTTTTGTGTAGGTATCTGTGTGTAGGTTTTCTGTATACTGTGTGGCCTAAACGTTGGTTTGGTTTGCAGATGACCAGGACATCCAAGAATGACAATGTTCCTTCCTTTTCTTTTTCCATAGTGAATTGGATGTTGTTCAGATGGTTCAAAAACATTCAGGTCCTTTTTGTGTCTCCAAATGAAGAAAGTGTCATCCATATGTCGGAACCATGTTGTGGGCTTTTTTTGGTGTTGTTTCCAGGGCTTGCTTTTCAAAGTGTTCCATGTAAAAGTTTGCTATCACGGGGCTCACAGGGCTTCCCATGGCTACCCCATCTCTTTGCTCATAAAATCCATTGTCCAGTGGTGTGGTTGTATGTTGTGTAATACAGACATATGTCAAGATAGCCCCAAGGAGAGTTAAATGTGCAGGCAGCTGTGTTGGTCCATATCAACTGACCAGTCTTAACACTTTTCATCTCCACCAGGAGTAGAGATGTGAAAGCTCCTTTCTTGTTAGATGTAGGGTGTATCTACACTACACAGTTATAGCAAGTTTATACTGCTTGTGGTGCCATGAATTCATCCTGTGGAATACTGAGATTTTTAGTTTGAAATACTTAGAATTCTTAGTTAGAGAGCTCTAGAGAGATAGCACAGCCTGCCAGCATGATTTGAGTGTTGAACTAAGGAAGGCAAGGGCAAACCTCTGAACAAAACCTGACAAGAAAACCATATGAATGGTTTGTCTTTAGTTGCCCTCAGTTGGAAGGCCACAACAACAGCAACAACAAAAACAACAACAAGAGGAGTGCACTGGAGAATTCTAAGTACTTCATAAAACTACATACCTAGTATTCTGCAGGCCTGGGCCTTGGCAGGAAAAGTAGCATCAAACTGCTGTGCTGTATGGGTGTCCCAATATAAATGTGACTCAAGAAAGTGCCTTTCAGATATGATGGAGCAGCATCCTTTCTATCTGAGACATAAAATTGTATCTTTAATTACAAATATTGCCACTTTCACAGTTTTAATAATTACTGGGCTTTGATAAATCTCTGATATATCACATTAGAAACAAGGCCCTGTGAAGTGGAGTGTGTTATACAGCCAAATACCCAATCCAGTTAAACCATGTTGCTTAAAATATTCTTTATGAAAATGGAACTACATTATATTTAAATATTTATTCTTTTCTTGCTTATTCTCTCTAAGCCATCATTGCTCCCTTGCTGGGTGCTGATTTCTCCAAATAATTCCTGGAGCACAAAATAGCAGTGTGCTGTAATTGGGAATAAGTAATTTTTAAAAAAGCAATATAAAATCCTTGTTCTTTTGCTTTCTTGTGGTCTTCATAAGTACTAATAAGAGCAAAGGTATATTAAGTAAAATCTTTGGGTATTTACTTTGTATTTGCCTGTAGTTTATGTGATGTTTGAATAAATGTTTACTTCTGCTGTGCATTTTAGCAGATTATGGCTCTTTTACATATTATGAAAGCTTTATAGAATTACCTGATTTGAAATTTGTTTTAAGAGAAGTACAGGGTTTTTGGCCAAGAAATCTTTATCCAAGTCCCACTGTTTTATGAAAACAAGGTATTGAAGAAGAAAGTAGGGTTGTATAACCTTTGGTTTGATATATTTTGTTGCTAAAATATTGTTTGTCTTCCTTGTATTATTGAACAAGTGAAGGATTTGCTCAAGCAGTATTTCAGCACTCAAAAAGCTAGTTTAAACATAATTAGTTTAAGGTCACCAAAGTTGTTACCAGCTGTTATAGTTTTAATTTTTAAACAGTAACTCTTTCTGAAGCCACTCAAAATATTTACTTTTTCATTAATTTCAAAACAATAAGAGCATCTGAATGACTCTTAGCCAGGTAGGCTAGGATGGATGTGATTTGTAGTCTGGAACCATCTCAAGGGCTCCAGTTTGGAGATGGTTCCAGACTACAAATTGCAGGTATAGAACATATATTACTATTTTGCTGAACTTTTTTCTTGAAGCCACAAATGCCAGTCAATAAAGTTGCAAGAAAAACATTTGGTTTTGAGTTGTAGTCTGATCCCATCGTGTTATGAGTGTATCATAATAAATACAAGTTGAGTCTTCCTCATTGGGAATTCAGAAGTAAAAAATAATCCAAAAACCAAATACTTTACCACAGGTGGCTGAGTTAGTGACACATTTGCTTTCTGATGGTTAAGTGTATGTAAAGTTTCATGCACAAAATTGTTAAAAAATTGTATAAAATTGCCTTCAGGCTCTGTGTATAAGGTGCACATGAAACATAAATGAAGTTTGTGTTTATACTTGAGTCCCATCTTCAAGATATCTCATTATATTCATACAGTTGGCCTGCCATATCCATGGATTTTTATCTACTGATTCAACCATCCAAGGATTGCAAATATTCCAAAAATATATAAATTCCAAAATGCAAACTTTGATTTTGCCATTTTTATATAAGGGACATCATTGTACTATGCCATTGTATTTAACGAGACTTGAGCATCCATGGATTTTGGTATCCACAGATGGTCCTGGAAGCAAACTCCAGCAGATACTAAGGGCCCACTGTATATGCAAATAGAAGTATTCCAAAATTTCAAAAAATTTAAAAAAATCCCAAACACTTCTGGGATTTTGGTTAAGGAAGACAGAGCCTATATATTAAAGTAAACAAATAGGGTCACTAAAAGTATAGCGGTGTTGTATAGATATATGAAATTAATGAAGTATGCTCCTTACCATTCCTTCTTCAACTGAAAAATTGGTACCAGAGACAAAGGAGGGATGCAGACAGGTGGCCATGGGCCGCCCTAGGAAGTGGTGGATTGGGGCCAAAGCTGCCCCATGCCTCGGCCCCGATCCTCCCTTTCGCTGCCTGGGAAAGGAGTGCTAAAATAGGGCTCCTTCCACAAACTGCAAAAGGGGCACCTGAACAGCCACCATGTGGCTCTTTTCCATCTCTTCCAGCTCAGTGTGTCTGACGCTGAGCTGGAAGGATGTCATCAGAGCACCCATTGTGTGGAAGGGGATGGGTGCCCAGCGTCCGGCTGCCCCTCCCCTTCCTTGGCTTGAAGATGGCATACCATGAGCAGGACTGTTGATGATAGGGTTACTCTACAGACTCTATAATTATGTAGCGTGACTGGGCTTCCAGACAAGTGAGTCTTTTTCACTGCTACTAAGATTAGCAGGTCAGCAGTTCGAATCCCAAGTACTGTATGATGGAGTGAACTCCGATCATGACTGCCAGCTTCTGCCAACCTAGCAGTTCAAAAGCATGTAAAAGTGCAAGTAGATAAATAGGTATCACTTTGGTGAGAAGGTAACTGTGAACACAGTGTTCTGTGCAGATGGGCTCTTTGGCTTAGTAATGGAGATGAGCACCACCTCCTAGAGTTGGGCATGACTTGACAACCTTGTTAAAGGGGAAACTGTTAGCTTTATTAAGGAAAATATAATCCATAATCCACCAGTTTTAGAAAATTTTCACCAGATCAATTCAAGAAGTTATTAATAGACAAATATTTAAGCAAGTGCATGGGCGTCAGTCTACAGATACGTAAAACCTTCATCTTTGGAAGTGCGAGTTCAAGTCCAAATCCACTCTGAATTGCATAATTTCCCACTCAATCTTATATCCACTATGAAAAGGAATTCTTTGGTATCTGCCTCTCAGTTCAGATTTTTAGAAGACTATGGGGCGAAGCAGATGGACAGGAAGAAGCGGCTAGGAGCCACTGCAAGCCCGATTCTCTGGGGCCATGACAAACACCCCATGGCCCCAAGGGTGCCTTCTCCTGTGGATCCAAATAGGAGCAGAAAAGATCTGTTCTTTCTGAGCCACCTTAGGCAGCCTTGGCACAGCCCCGGGGCAGTTTCAGGGTGCTCCAGGGGCATGCATTGTGTAAACGCCATGGCCTGGTTTGGCTGGAAGCTACCCTCATCTGCTTGTCTGTTTCAGACCTATGTTGAAGAACAGGAAAAGATTCTTACAGTTAATCATTTTTTGAAATAACATTTTGAAAAGTTGTAGTATATGTGCTTTTTACAATGGCTTCAGTGCATGATGAATATAATCTCATGTTATAGAATTACCCATCAGATACATTTCACATAAATGAGCAGATTGACAATAGCGATAAGGACTTGATAGAGTCCACTAGTTTCCACTGCATGTCCTTGGGGCCTGTTCCAGGTGTGATGAGGCCCTGGACAAAGTGCCTCTGATAAATCTCCCTCTCCACTTGGTGGCCTTCTCTGGTGGTAGTGAATGGCAGCAGCAAGGTATGTGGATCTAAGGCAGAGGTGAGGGAAGGGCACACCATGGATCTCACACAACCCATAGAACCCTGTTTTGGATCCCCCCCAAAATCTAGGGCATTAAAAATCAGTCACTTTTTGGCCCAACCAGACCACTATAAGAATGTGGTGCTTTGGGTTTTCTTGTTCCCAGTACCATCCACAATGCCCTACAACCTCCTGGAAAATGGTAAAAAGTTGCATTTTTTTCTGCTGAATAACAGAACTGGAAGTGATGTGATGGAATTTCCAGTTGCATCAGAAGTAATATTGTGTAATAATGTGTCCTATGGAGTAGGGGTTATGGAGGGAATTGTCCCTTACACAGTTATCCACTACACAATTGTCCAGGCATTACTTATATTTCCAAGAATTCCGTAGATCAACACCATAGACTTTATTCTACAAAAAAGTGAAAGGCTTGAAAAGTGAAATTTAGAGCAGGATAGTAGCATCTGTGGCTGTACCTTATCACATGATGCTGTGTCTATCCAGTAAGTGGTCTGTAGTCCATTTGTTGCTGGAGCAGTCCCTCTCATTGATGGGTAAAACCCATTATCACCTCCCAAAAATCGAGCTGCTTTTGTACTGTTGATTCAAGTGTGATAAGTTCCTCCCAACGCAGTTCCAATATACAGGCAGTCGCATAGTTGAGTGAGTATGATTATGCTCCTCTGCCCCTCACTATTCCCAAGCAAGCAGTTTTTCTTTTTCATTTTTCCATTTCTTTTCATTTCTTTATTTTTTACTTAATTGAATGACATGAACATGCAATTGTGTTAAAAATCAAAATTAATACAGACTGAAAGGTATGCTGGGAAGGGGTTGGAGCAGGGATGCAGGGCTATGGGGGCTAGCATAGAGAAGGCAGAGGCAGATACAGAAGCAGTGATTTGGAAGAGTTATGTGATAATGAATGTTCCTAAATCAATATGTTTGCATTTCCTAGGCTGCATCCACATTGCAGAAATAATCCAGTTTGATATTGGTTCAAGCCATGGCTCAATACTGTGGAATACTGGAAGCTGTAGTTTTGTGAGATATTGAGCCTTCTCTGTCAGAGAGCTCTGGTGCCCCACCAAACTACAAATCCATAATTCCATAGCGTTGAGCCATGGCAGTTAACACAGTGTCAAACTATATTATTTCTGCAGTGCAGATGCATTAGACCAACATGATTATGACACCATATGAGCCTGGTATGATGAATTTCAGAGTCAAAGGCATTGGGAGAAATTAAAATGGTAACTAGACTGCTCTGAATGCTGGGGCAAAAAGCTTTTTAAAAGATCACCAGCTTTTAGCAGTAGGCCCACTGGAATCTTGCCAGTCCATGAGCTGCCCAAAGATTGTGTGTGTGTCCAAGTGATATAATTACAGTGCCCTTTGTTGCCTGTTTTTTTTTTTTGCCTACATATTTCAAAAAACTTTCTAAGAAATAATCAGCTTTAAGGAGTAGAAGTTTGGGTGTGCCCTGGTTGTTTAACTAGCAAGATTTTCAAAATAGTTTTACACCAAAATCTGTGTAGCTTTAATGAGAACTTTATCAGAAGGGCCTCATTAATATCTCATAATAAAGGAAGTCATCAATAACTGTTGAGGTGGAAAGAACTAAAAGTGGAGAAAAATGCTTCCTAAGATAATTTTAGCAATGCAAAATAAATAGCTTTCAAATTATTCACAGTATAGAAACAATTAATTAAAGCTTTAAATTGTCTTGCCTACATTTCCAAAACAAAAAAGAAGCCAATTCCAAGTACTGTTACTGTGCCAAAAAGAAGAACAAATAATAGGAAATTGTAATTTTTTTTTGCAGCCACAGCAAATGAGTAAATAATCTTACATTTATAGAATATAGGCATTTTTGGAGATATTTAGTAGGGTAGACTAGAATGAAATATTTATGGAAAAACTGTGTTACATATTGCAGGAGAAAGTGGAATTAAACATGTGGTGTGCTAAAAAAAAAACAACTAATAGGATCACAGGACTTCGGTGTGTGGTTCATTTCTCAGAAACAAAATCCAATAGGCCATCTAGAATGGTTTTCCATACCTAGGGCCCATTCAGTATCATTTTTTTTAGCTCAACGATGCAAATAACCTCATTCATGCATTCCAGGTTTGTTATTCACACTATGGAATTGCATCTATACACGCATCTTTGCAAATTCTGTTGCTCACAGGTGCCAGTACTGAAAAAACATGGAGTCGGGGATGTGAATGTATCATGGGAACTGTATTTTATTGTGGCACCAGAGCTCTCTGACAGAGAAGGCTCAATGTCTCAGAAAAAAACAACAACAATTCCCATGATTCCCTAGCACTAACCCTAACCCTAAAAGTGGACTCAATTTGCACTATTTCTGGCAGTCTGCAACCCCCTAACATGACTCTCTCTTTGAATACTACCACATTGGTCCACTGTGTGTGAATGGGGAGCTCTTTGCATAAGTGAGGATTGGATTCATTCTTATTTATTTGTAACAAAATAAATTTGAAGCTAAATAATTCCTATTTCTTAAAAAAAAACAAAACCCAAATTCAGATGTAATAACACTTTAATTCTGAATGAGTTAATTTAGACCAATTTTAATGAATATGTTCAAAATCTAAATGAATTATGAATATAGGCCCTTGTGCATTTATTTTTAAATTTCAAATTAAACAAAGACACAACCCTGTAGATAATTTTGCCGAGGGAGGCACTTTCTCATGGTGGAAAGTGTTTTCCTATGAAGGAAGCTCCTCTAGATCCAACTTGATGTAAATTAAACTTTTTTTTCATGCATAACAATCCAGAAGTTCTCATGCCATGAAAGTTCCTAAAAAACTGGGGTATATACAAATTTACTGTGGGAAAAATCAATTAAATTAAAGATGATTTTATTTTGGAGAAAAGATATAACTTTGGACTTTTTAGGACACTTGATTGGGAAAAAAGCACATAGAATTCAGCAACAATGATGATACAATGATTAGCAGTGTAAATTTCCAAAGGGATATTGTCTCAGTCACATGTGATTCTACAAGCATCCTCTCATTTGATGACTAGCAAAATGGAAGCTTGCTCTGCTCTGGGCAAAGTGCCACATTAATGCTTGTTAGTTCCTCATTATCTCCCTGCTGCTGTGAGACATTCTGTAGTTACTCATAACTCCTAATGAAGTGCTAAAATATTTGCTGCAGAGAAATTGTGAAATTGCTGTGCTTCCGAGCATTGACACAGTCTGTTGATTTGCAGAAGTGCAGGCATGATGGAGAGTGAAAGGGACAGTTTGCTAGAACAGTGCATATGCCATTGTGTAGGTTGCTTGCTGAGGACTTGCACATTTAGCTGTTACTTTTAGCCCACTATGTATCTTTACAGTTGATATAGTGGTAAAATTACATTGTGAAATTCCATTTAATAACTCAGTAGCAGGGTTATAATTGGAACACCTACCTTTGTTGCATAAGCCTCAGAAGTAAAAATGTTCAGTGTCCACACAAATGGAAAAAGTTTGAAGATGTTTCAGCTCTTCAACTTCAGAGTTATTACAGCAAATTACTGTGTCACTGATTACTCTTCAAAATTAGTGTAGCACCTAATATCTTATATCATACTTATACTTAGGTTGGAGCCATTGTGGTATAGTGTTTTGAGTGATGGATCAGGTTTCTATGAGACCAGGGTTAAAATCTCCACTCACCCATGGAAATCCACTGGGTGCTTGGGGTCAAATCACATTGTCTTAGATCAGGAGGAAGGCAATGGCAAGCTTTCTCTGAGTAAATCTTGCCAAGAAAACCCATTAGTTGGAGTCAACATGAAAGTACATAACAACAAATACTTTGGCAAGAAAGATGTATTCTCTTGTCAACTGTAATAGATGAAAATAGCCCAGAGAAGAGAAGAGAAAGTTAAGAGGTGATATGATACCCTGTTTAAATATTTGAAGGGATGCCATATTGAGGATGGAGCAAGCTTGTTTTCTGCTGCTCCAGAGAATAGGACCTGGAACAATGGATGCAAGCTACAAGAAAAGATATTCCACCTCAGCATTAGGAGGAACTTCCTGATAGTAAGAGCTGTTTGACAGTGGAACACATTTCTTTGGAGACTGGTGGCGTCTCTTTCTTTGGATGTCTTTAAACAGAGGCTGAATGGCCATCTGTCAGGGATGCTTAGATTGTGAGTTCCTGCATGTCAGTGGGATTGGACTGGATGGCCCTTGTAGACTCTTCCAACACAATTGCTAGAGGACAACATAGGCTGTCCTGTTGGAAGTGGTGTAGGAGTTCATGACTGCCATGACAAGCATGGATTTGTCCTGGACATTGGACATGGTGTTCTGCATTTAGTGGAATGATGTTTATTTGTGGGTTAGAGGAAGGGAGATCAGCAGCTAGGAGTTGGGGAGCTGTATCAGCTCCCTACAGTACCCGGGGGTGGGTGGGTGGGTGGGTGTCCATGTACTCCATCCTCAGAATGTTTACATTTCCCCCCTTTCCCCTTTGAAAACATTGTGTGTCTCTGTGTGTGTGTGTGTGGGCAATTTAACTATTTGTGGCATTTATTTACCGAGGAAGTGAATCAGAATGCAGCATCTAGGCCCAAAACAGCTTGAGGAAGGAAAAGTGTAGCAACATCAAGAGGAATATAATTTCTTGGAGCTCTAAGGGCACAAAAACAGCTACTGGGTGCATGTGGTCCAACACCTGCACCTTCTCTACCCCTGGGATGGAGGAACATTACATACTTCTATTTTGTGGGACACATCTCTGCCAAGTATAGACTTAGAACTTCTGCAGGGAATTATAAGAAAAGCAGGCTTGGACACAGAAGAAGGAGGAGTGAAAATGGGAGGAAGGAATATCAATAATCTAAGATATGAAGATGACACATAATACTAGCAGAAAACCTCCCAGACCTAGAACACCTAATAAGGAAGATCAAGGAAGAAAGTGCAAAAGCTGGCTTAATGTTGAACATAAAGAAAAAAAAATAATGACCATTGAAGACCTTCACAAGTTCAGCCTAGCCAATGAAGAAATAGAAATAGTAAAAGAATTCCCATACCTGATATCAAACATTAATAGAAATGGGGGCTGCAGTCAGAAAATCAGAAGAAGATTAAGAATGGGAAGGGTGGCTATGAAAGAACTGTTGGAATATGGATGGGATATGCAGTCAAAGTGAAAATGTAGAGATGTGTGTGAAAAATCTCTTCTGGGAAAGTGTCTAAGGAAACAAAGAGGACTCAGCCTGAAGGTAGTTTCAAGTCAAAACAATTTCACACTGAACAGGATAACAAAAACTTTGGGCTTGGGAAACAGGATACTAGAAGGTAAGCATATGAGCTCATCTGATTTGCATGAGTACCATGTCACATGGGGAATGACACACAGCTAGGGGCTGGTCTAGAGGCTGGGATACAGCTGATCATCCTTCATTATGTAGGTTGACACCCAGGAGGTGGAGTTCTGGGTTGGGCCAAGAGTTCCTTTGTTCTCCTTTGTTAAGAACTTGCCTTGCTTTCAACTGAACAACAACAAGTTGTGATTCTATGATCTTTACCTTTTGCAAGATGGATTGTATATAGTTCTTTTCTGTTTTTACTATGCAACAATAAAGCTTTACTTTGGATTTACAAATGTGTCTTCATGGAAACAACATTTCCAGGATGGCTGGTGGAAGGAAGCAGGCTTCTGAACTCTGCTGCATTTACATGCACATCACACAAATCAACAAGAACTAGAAAAGATTCAAAATTGCAAAGATATACAACTCAGCAGAAAAGTTAGAATTATACAAGTCACTGTATTCCCTATTACCATGTATTGATGTGTGAGCTGGACATTTAAGAAAGATGATGGGAAGAAAATCAACTCCTTTGAGATGTGGTGCTGAAGAAAAGTGCTGAGGATCCCGTGAACAGCTAAAAAGACAAACAAATGGATCCTAGAGCAGATCAAGCTGGAAACCTCCCTGGAATCCAAGATGACCAAACCGAGGCTGTTGTACTTCAGACACATCATGAGAAGAGAAGATTCATTAGAAAATACAATAATGCTGGGAAAGGTGGAGGGAAGTAGGAAGAGATGAGGGCCACATGCCAGATGGATGGACTCTATTAAAGAGGTCATGGTTATGGGTTTGCAGGATTTAAGTAAAGCAATGGAGAACAGGGGGGCTTGGCGATGTCTCATTCATAGGGTTGCCATGGGTCGAGATCAACTCAAGGGCAGCTAACAGCAAAAGATGCTTTGCCCCAGCAGGCTGATATATCCAAAATGTTTTCTGATGGCTCTTTAGAGTGTTCCTGTCATTTGACAGCCTTGCTTAACCTCCTGAGCATCCTGTTCCACTAGAAGACTCAATCAAATTTCCAGTTTTTCTGGTTAACTGGACATGATGAAATGAGTGAAACTGGCTAGAAGAACAATGGCAGAAAAAAACTGTTTCCAAAGAAATAGATCCTTTAGGTCGCTGGAAATTTGCTTTATGGAGGTGATGGCAATGAAGAAATTATTATTTTCTCCCACTATTGCATCCATACAAAATTATCTAAAGGAACTGTTGCATCACAACTCAGTCCCCTTAAAAAAATTACTGCTCTTGTTACTAGTCCATTCTTGCTGCTTTCGTGTTCTTGGATGAGCTGTGCTTTTTAAGGGTAGTACACACATACATATAGAGTACTACAACTGTACTAAAATTTGTGGATTTGTTCCCCCTGGAAAACACTATATGAGTAACATGGATCAATAAGAATGCTCTGTCTGTGGTGTTTGATCTTGCTGCCTGTTTTACATTTTTATGATGTTGCAATCAGTGGTCACATTCTGATGTGACAGTAAGCCAGGCTTCCTAGATTATTATTAGCAAGCAGTGTGCTTTGTTGCTTTTCCTTCACTGTTCCTGAAAATCAAAGCTGCTAAATAAATAACAGATCTGCCATCTGTGGTTTGTTTAGTGTAGTGTCTGAACCTAGGATTCTGGCTTGTCTCTCTCCCAAACAAATCAGTCATAACCCTACAATATACCCTTGTTGCATTTGAGGAGTTTATCTCACTCACTTTTTTTAATGATCTGGGCACTGGCTGGGGATGCACGTGACAGAGGGAAAATTGATTTTATTGCACTCCAAACAGTCATCAAGATGTCCCCATGCAGTCGCTCAACCACAACCCATCCCCGAGCCAAGCTGAGCTGGCCGATTTTGCTCAGCCGGAAAGCTTCCATCCTTGCAAAATTGGCCAGCTCAGTGTGGCTTGGGAATGGGTTGTGATGCCATGGGCTCAGCTTGCTGACTGTTTCAAGTGCAATAAAATACATTTTCCCTTGGTCACGTGTGTTCATGCATGTCCCCAGCCCATTCCCGGATCATTAACAAAAGTGAGTGTGATAAACTCCTAAGAGCCAGCATGGTGTGTGGTTTAAATATTCAATTATGACTGTGGAGACCAGGGTTCAAATCTCCACTCGTCTATGAAAACTCCCTAAGTGACCTTGGACAAGTCACATTCTCTGACCTTCAGAAGGCAAAGGCAAATGGTCTCTGAACAAATCTTGCAGAGAAAACCCTGTGATAGTTCCACCATAAGTCAGAAACTACTTGAAGGGACACAACAACAACAATAACAACAAGTGTTTGAACACAGACATCGACCACTTGCACAAGGAGCCAAGGAGGAGTCATCTGGCAGTGTACACTAGCATGCTTCTCTTTACTAACAGTTCTGAAGAATGTTGGATTATTTTGATCTCTGAGTGCATCTGGAGATATGAATATGTGCATTTCACAGCAACTGCAAGCTGTGAGTTGTAGTCTCTGATAAACATACTCCACCTTCTTATTAATCAGTATACTTTATTTCATTATTTAGTAGGAAAAGTAACAAATAGTCCTGACTACTATAGCAGTCAAATTAAAAGTGAAAAGCTAATATAGGAATGATAGAAGGATTAAAAACATCTAGAAATTAGAAACTATATAGCAGCATTACGCTATAGTTTCAGGAATGTCTTAAACTAAAGTCTTTGATTGTAGATGTATTTGTACATTGTATTAATGATCAGAATATTTTGCAATACATATTTGATCATTAACACAAAACAATGCTGTTTGAAAAAGACAAAAATGGAATCCATGGTACTGGTAGAGTGCCATTACTTAAAAAAGACTGCCATATGTAAAGGATTCAATACTTTATAAATTTAACACCATAATCTAACTGTGTGGAAAGCTATGGACAAAACACCCACAAACTTATTTACCACCTATTCTGCTTTTTATGCATTGCAAGAATTCTTCCAGTGTCTGGTCTAGGAAGCCATGACTTAATCATTAGATTTATATTTCCTGTCTGTAGAGTGTTGAGAGGTCAGTGAAATCAGAAAACATTGCCTTTGGCCATCCATTATGAGTCACGGACCTGGCCTACTTTGTTGAAAGCAAGTATCAGACTATCTAAGAGGTATTTCTTTAAGAGCTGGGGTGCTTACTTTTCTTCCCTTATAGTCAGTGGAACAAAATCTCCAAAGAATTTGAAGCTTCTTAGCAATTTGCTGAAACAGCAAATGATCTGACTGACCTTGGTTCTTCTATTTTGCCAACTGTTTTGAAGAAAAGCCTTTTTTTTTGGTTAAAGTAGTGAATACTAGGATAAAATACTGTATTTCTAAAATGTGTATACATTGGAATCATTTTGCCACTGTTAGCATTTTAAAAGGCAGGAGGTGGGGGGAGAGAGAGCACTAATCAGAAGAATCAGAAGAAATACTTTCATTTGTGAGAATGTCAGTCAAGAAACATTTTGTATAAACATATATTTTAATATGACAATCAGTTATTTTCCTAAAAATGAACTAACCAAGCTGATTGGCCACAAAGAGATATGGCTGAGGGGGAACCTGATGTTGAATTTATATACTTATTTTCTGAAAAGGCATGAATGGAAGCAATCAGAAAATAGCCAGTACTATACAGTGGGCCCTTGATATCCACTGGAGTTTGGTTTCAGCACCCACCCACTCCTATCCATGGATAGCAAAATTCATGGATGCTCAGTCCCATTAAATATAATGGCAAAGTAAAATGCTGTCCATTATTTAAAATGGCAAAATCAAGGCTTGCTTTATTTTAAATAATAATAATAATAATAATAATAATAATAATAATAATAATAATAATAATACAGTATTTATTTATATCCCACCTCTCTGTAGATACAATCAGAGCGGCTTACAGGATAAAATGAACAATCCCATCCCCCAATAGCTCCCCCAAAATACAATTAAACAATAAAAAATTAAAAACAGACTTAAAAATAACAAACTGCAATAAATTGCAATAAATGACATATAAATTAAAATAGCTGTAGCAGAAATCAGGGACAGGCATAATTATTTTTGGTGTATGTAAAATATTTTCAAGCTGTGATGGTTGAATCCATGGATAAAGAATCCATGGATACAGAGGGATGACTATATGTCATTACATAATGGCACAATGGTCAGATGCAAAACACAAAAGGAATCTTGTTATAGGTGGTTCTTCCTTGACTTACCTATTGAATTTATATATTTTTCAAACATCTTCTTTAACCCATTTTCTTAACCTCTGAGACAGATATTTGGTTTGGAAATTATTCATTGTGGCAACATCATCCTGATATATATGCCCTTTATATAGTTAGTGATCAGAAATCACTGCCATTTATTATACCAAGTGATGAGAGAAGCCAAGCTGGGATGAGATAAGCCTAACATGTGAGCTTTTACTTAAACCAAATGTGCAAAATCTCCCTTAGGCCTTCTAAAATCAGTGGAATTTGGATCCAAGTAAGATGTGTAAACAGGAGTCTTAATCTGGGTGGTTATATTATACATTTTTAAAGCAGTACAATGTTGATTTAAATGTAGAATATGCAGAAAATCCTTGGTGAATCCATTTGCTTGGCAGATAAGTTGCATAGTATCAGCTGAGAAGGACAAACTGTGGCTAGTGTACAGCTACTGGATAATCAATGAAAAATAATGGAAAATAGTATTAAGGTTTTACTAGAGCAAGGGGATATTTTCTCAGAGGTGCTACAAGATATCCTTGCATACTAATCCAGACTAATATGACTATATCTTTGTATTAGATGTAGACATAGTTTTCCCCCCAATTTTTCTTTAGTTGTTCCTCCAGAAAAAGCCTGGGATCTGTGAAGACTAAAAGAAGAATCAGGTGATAGGTATTGTGTGGAAGCATAGTGTCTAGTGCTATCAGTCTATTAGCATAAAATGTATATTGCTTAATGAAACTTCATTTTAAAACCTTGTGCCAATATACTCAGGAGTATGTTTTGCCCTAGTTGTCCCACAAATGAACTTTATTGGGCTATGTGTTGCTCAATCTATTGTGTTGGCTTGCATTATTATTATTATTATTATTATTATTATTATTATTATTATTATTATTATTGTTGTTGTTGTTGTTGTTATTATTATTTAGTGGTTGTGCTATCAGGCCAATATTTTCAGCTAGTATAACAACCCCAAGGCCCACTATCAATGAAAAGTGAACAGGGCTTCAGGGTGCTCTATTTTGGAGGGTTTTTTCATCCATTTCTGTCACATTCTATAATTTCTAGATCATCATTGTCATCATCATCATCATCATAGGAGGAGGAGGAGGAGGAGGAGGAATAATAATAATAATAATATAAATTTTTATTTATAGCCCACCCCTCTGCGTGGCAATCGGGGCGGGTTACAGCATTTAAAAAAATCAGAATTAAAACATTCCCTCATCCCACAACCCAACCCTCCCATCCCCTTAAAACAGAATTAAACCAGAAAAGAGTTAAAAACAACAATACAATAAACAATAAAACAATACAACCAGGAATCAGCAATAAAACAAGAGAAGAACTCATATCCCATCTAGCAGCAATTATTTTGGGAAGGCCTGCTGGAAGAGATCCGTCTTTACTGCTTTTTTAAAAGCAGCATGAGTAGTAATGAGACGGATCTCGTCTGGCAGGCCATTCCATAGCCTAGGAGCCATTGTGGAAAAGACAGCCTGGTTTTTAGAAGAAGAAGAAATGTTATTTTTTTCCTGCCTCTTCTCAACATGTACAACATGTTAAAATACAAAACACAATTAAAAAAGAAAACACAGTTAGCACTTTCAGCTGTCGTATCTCTTCTGGCAGGTCATTCCACAGTCTGATGGCAGCAGATGAAAAGGTCTCTGGGAAACTGTTGCCTATTTAGTCCTGGCTGGTTGGAGCTAACAAGAAGGGTCTATTAGCATCTTGTGAAGGAGCTTTAAGGAGTTATGATGGGTCTAAATGGCCACAAATGGGACCTGAAACAGAGTTAGTCCACCATGGAGTACTTCTGTTCAGGATTCTAGCCAGCCAGTATGTTATCCTCCCAGATCTTCTATCCTTTTCCTACCAACACTCAACTCAGCATTCCATGGCCAATGAGCATAACCTTACACCCTGCCATTTTGACTACATAAGAACTGTCATTCACGTTTGTATTCCATGTGTAGATGAAATGATAGAACTAACCCAATAGTGTCAAGACACCTTTTTAAAATATGGGAGTTGAGAAAAATGACACCGGAATAGTGCTTCTTTAGATTTTATCTGAACATTCTTTGTTTTTTAAAAGCTAGTTGTCCAGGTGTTTGAAGAATTGCAGCTGGTTTAGTGTTTTCCATTGATTTTAAAGGGCCCTGGCAAGTCAAGTGGAACCAAAGGATTGGCAAAAAACGAATCTATCTTCTCAGCAGCATTCTTGCTATTCTGGATTTCTTGTGTTCCTGCTCCTGTTATTCAAAAAGGTGGAGACTAATTCTGTGTGCATGTTTTACAGTGCTTGACAACAAAGAATGTGTGTGTTTAAGCCTCCGGAAGTAGACAGTACCATGGAGTTTAAATCTAGAGTTTAACAACTTCCTTTCAGAATGTATCTTTCTAATGAGTGTTAAAGAGATGGTAGATCTTACAATAAAATTATCTGGATATAAAATTAGTATGCTTATGCAAATATCCAAGCCATGGCTTCATAATTTGCAATGGCATTAGGCTTGGCAGTGTTTGCACTTGTTAATGACTTCCTTTATGAGTGATAATTGATCTGACTCATTATCATATGAAATCCTTGATCATATGCCATTAGTTTGGAATGTAATGAATGGTCTGTTTGATTTTTGGCATAATGAACTAATTAGACTAATTAAAATCAATATGTGTGCCAATATTAGACTACGCTTCCCAACGCTGCTGCTGCTGTCTGTGCAAGTTAAAAATCAGCAACTCAGTAAGAAGGAGTCTAATGTTGATTTATGAGCACTTGATGAACGTGAGGTAGAATAAATTGTTTGTAGTGGAAGAGACCTTATTAGAGACGAACAAGATAGTAAGTGCATTGTAAGATCAGTAATAAGGTCATACTTACATGTGTAGCTCTGTGGTGCCTTGAACCTTACCTAATGGATCAGGCTGCTTGAAAAGAATGGTTTAGTGTTTGCCTAATGTAAAACCTTTTCCAAAGTTTCTTTGCAAATATTCTAGAAATATTTGCCATTTTATGTTGCTATGTGTATCTTTTACATCTTCTACCAATATTTTCAGCACATGCCAGAACTGTATAGCAGATACATTTATGCAGGAAGCTTGAAGATTGGTCATCTTGGCACAGTGACAGTAATTATTCATCATAGTTGATAGGTTTGGGGACATGGATCAAGTTTCTTCACATCCCTCAGGATTTCATCCAGCAACGGACAGTCATGAGCAGTGGATAGCTATGAGTATGATTATGCCCCTGTTGAGAGAGTGGAGTTTAGAGGTTCCATGCTGGATTAAAGATGGGTCTAGAGTCTGAGACAGATTAAGATGGTTGCTTCCCCTTTTCAATAGATTAGTCCAGTAACTTTCAACTCTTGCAGATTTAGGCCCAAATTCAATTGTTAATCCCAACTAGAGTTGATTTACTGAACCATCTGGCACTTGGTAAACCAGCAATTACATAAATTTCAACAATTCAATAAACAATTTATTAATTCAATGGGTTTACTCTTGTTGTTGGGACTAATAATTTAATTACAGCTCAGGGCACATAGTTAATTAAGAATATGGGAGACTGTTCCATCCCCCCCCCCCCCCCCCCAAAAAAAAAGACCAGATGCAAACCAGCCTGAACTAGACAGAAGACCAGGACATTCTAGCAGAGATCTGGTTAGCCAGCCATGACTGCAGCAGGTGCACGCAAGCACAATAGCAGCTGGGCAAAACTGTCTTCATCCAAAGAGGAAGCTGCTGTCTTTGGAGGAGCCTATCTATGCAGTATCTGGTGTCCAGGTGCATCCTCAAAGCTAAGGGTTCTCTAGGAAGTATTTGTTGGAACATTGTCTGGTCTGTTGTAATAAATATTCATGCCACTGAAGACAGATTCATAGAACCAAAAGTGTCATCTTGTTCGTTCAAAGACATAGCTGTGCTAGCCTGGATCAGTAGGCAAAGGGATCTTGTAGGACCTTCAAGACAAAGTTGAAGAAAGAAATTGGTATCATAAGCTTTCATAGACTTAAGTCTACTAGATCAGATGCATCTGATGTAACAAACATACGTCTACAAAAGCTTATGTTTTCATAACTATTCCTACCAACTTCTTTCTTTCAGTTAGTCTCAAAGGTGCTACAGGATGCTTTGCTTCTGACAAGTAGGAATACACAACTCAATTATTCTGAAAGATGGCCATCCAACCTCTGTTTAAAGATCTCCAAAGAAGCAGAGTCCACCACCCTCTGACAATCTATTCCACTGCAGAACAGCTCTTACCATCAGACACTTCTTAATGTTTAGTGAAATCTCATTCTTTGTTTCAGGAGATGAATATGCTTACGTCAGAAAATGAACATAAACAGACAATGTCCTTTCCAGACAACGGGGAGCCAGATTTTCTATTTTGCCCTTCTGCAATTGTATAATTCTGGGGAAAGGTGCAGGGTATACCAGTTATGCTGGTATAATACACTGTACTGTTATACTGGTGTAATGCACCAACAGCATTCTACCATCAACACTAGCATCACCATGCCCTGCAAAACAAAACAAAACAAAACAAAATCTCATTCAACAGCACTGATAGCCCTTGTGGATGTTTAAAAAATATTCATTGTATACACTGATATGTATAGCATACTTGTACATAATCCTCTCCCCATAGTTTAGCAGTGCACATGATGATACACAAATCATTAGAATCACCATGACTGCAATATTAGGGAGATCTCAGAAGAAGTACATTTTTGTATTGCTAATGGATTTCAAATTTTATCTCCGGGACTTTGGAATGCTTTAGCCACATGGCTAAAAGGAGGAGGGGCCTGTTTGCATAGATATCCCTCCACCACCAACAGCTTGAGAAGAGGCAAGCCTGTGACAAATATCGTCCTTTTATAATTTTTTCTCCTGTATGCTTCTTAATGCCTTTGCCTGATGAAGAACCCAGTGGAGCTTCGAAAGCTTGCATAATTTATTTTGTGCATTTTGGTTGACCAATTAAAGGTATCACTGGTTTGTGGATTTTGGATGTTATTGGACTTTGCTATATGGCCAACATGGCTACCCCTGAATATGTTAACAGTAAAACTTGCCAGAAAAAGGAAGGCCTCTCAAGGACTCAGAATCTCTGGAAGACTCTCCCATCATTGTTCCTGTTCAAAAAAGGGAAGCTCATGTGTCCTTCTAAATGAAATCCCTGCACCTAATTCCTATGTACGATGGTGGGAAATTTTAAACTGTAATGCAAGCATCCTACTGGCTTAGCTGTAAGCAATGCCCATATTCCAACCATTTACCATGCAGAAAGAGAAAACATACTAAAGATATTCATTTGTGCTCTTGGTATATTATTTTTGTCCCAGCCAATGTAACACAAACAAACAAACATCCCCTGCCCCATTTTTCACCAAAACATGGTATGTGAAGCAGAAAGAATCCCCCGACTTGTTGGGAGGGGCTCGCAGTTGCGCCAGCCATTTTTGAACGCCGACACCGTGATTGGTGGAGAGGGCTGGGAGTCCCGCCCTCCCTGCACCTCTCAACCAATCAGAGGGATCTCGCGAAATCCCCCAGCAGCCCGCATAATCTTGCGAGCCATGTGGAGGCAGCCATTCTGAGCTTCGGCAGCTGAGAGACCCAACCCACCCACCTTCGGTTTGAATGTTGTTTATTACCATCAGGCTTTGGCTGATTGCCTTCAAGGGCCAGGAGGGAATTTTCCCATAGTTATTGTAACTTGTTTTTTTTTTGCCCTCCCTGAGGATACTGTAGTTCCGGTTTAGAATATGGGATGATTGGTATGGTCATTTGTCTGTTAATAATTCATGCATATCTGTTGGTTGTATGTTCCTTGATCATTGATTTTGTCACAATTTGGAACAGGGTATTTTAGTTACTTATTGTGTGATTGCCTTGTTTCCGCTCAGGCGGGGCAGGGACCCCCCCCCCCCCCCCCCCCCGGGGATAATTGGATATCTGAATTTACAATATTTGGCCAGCTAAGAGGGATGAAGGGTTTACATCATCAGCTTAAAATTTTATTACATCATCAATCTTAGTGATGATGTCAAAACTTGGATGGGGGGATGATTTGTTTATATGTTTAGCAATTTGTGTGAGAACCTTCTTGACATATGCTTTGTGGTAGGCGTGATGGCTTGAATTGATTAAGATGAAGATTACATCAGGTGTTATGGCATGTGCACATACACATGTGTCAAGAAGGAAATTATAATCAAGTTAAGAATTTTTGATGTAAAGTAGACCCTGTACAAATGAATAAAGATGTGGCCATTTTGTTATCCATAAAACAACGTTTGGACTTTGTGGCGGTGCAACTGACATGCTGGTTGTCAGTAAGCTGCCCATCTAGGGGAAATTGAAACTTCTTAATTGGCAAGACATTGGAATTCACTGATTGAATAGACAAAAAGAGTGTACAATATTTGATTTTATCTTATTTTATTTCACTTTTATTGCACCTTGTAGTTTTTGGCTGTGAGTATATGGGGGTGGGGGGGGGAACATATTTTATTTTGCATGCAGAAACAGTCCTTTGGACATGGGCTGCTTTACTATTGCCTGGAATAGAGAATACACTGGAATTCTCATATGGTTCAAGTTCTTTTTAATCTTAGGACAAGAGGTTTAATTCATCTTTATCTTTTGGTTGAATCTTCTATTTTTAGGTATTACATATTAAACATAATTGATACTTTACATTGATAGATACTTTAAAGTTTACATTGATAGATACTTTACATTGACATTTCAGTTGCTCACACACATTTTCTGAGGAGTTGTTGCAACACCTTTGTATGTTACTATTTATCTTTGTATATTGCATGGGTATAATTCTAGAGTTTTCAGATATTGTTTTAAAAATTTAGGTTTTGGTATTTTCAATTTCATAATTTCCATTTCCTCACACATTTTGTTGCAGGATCTCCTTTTTGCTGTCATTCTTTAGCAACGGATGGTTGGCACTGTGTTCAAGTAAAACATGTGCTTTGAACATTTGCACAATTAAGCACTCAATCAAGATAATTAATGTGTCACACGGTAAAAAAAACACACACTCTAATTAATGGGGATTGCATGACTAATCTACTCTGACTACTGCTGCAGTGAGAATTGTACTGTGTTTGAATCAGTTTTTGTACAGTAGCTTTCGTATTCATATGGAGTAATCTGTCTTCACGCTACAAAGTGCATGCTTTGATCAACAGCTTCTTTTTGGTGAGAGTCATGAAGACCGACTTAGATGTAGTGAACACACATTGAAAAATCAGACTGTACTTCAGGGAGTTTATGTAGATTGACTGCTGTCCCAGAGAAACTACCTTGCTTTGTGCCTGAAGCAGTATGCCCTGACAACATAAATGAGATTCTTTTTGTCTGAGATATATTCACTATGCATATAATCATTCCTGTAATCCAAGACACATAACCAGTGTCCTTGATTCATATAAATGTGTTGAATGCCCCACGGATTAATATAGTCTTGAAACATCCTGCCGTTGCTTGTGAGGTGGCACCAGTCCAAGTATCTTAATATTTTTTTTGGGGGGGAGGCAGAATACATCTTTTTTTTAAAATCAATTTATTTGTCCTTCAAAATTGAGAGAATGAAGTTGTGGTCAAAACAAGTTTTTTTGGGTGTATGTGTCTAATTTTGTTTTGCTTCAGTATGTTCTTTCTCATAGTGATTTTAGTTGCTTTTCATAACCTACTGAATGTAGGGCAGGAGACAATCTGCTGGATTGGAACTTACTTTCCCCTCCAAAGTACATGTTGAAAGAACAGCTCACATTGTATAAAATAATTGGGGTTCTAATTACGCAAAAGTTTTTATTATGCCCAAAATTTAAATGATAATTATAGATAGCACAAAAGAGACTCATATAGCTTTCTGCTGACTTGGGTGATATGCCATTGATATCTCTGGCCAGTCCATAAAACTGATTATCCTAATTAGACTTGGATTCTGATGAAGAAATGGAAGAGAAGAGTTAGAAGAAAGACCACCAGTAATGATCTATAAAAATCCTTTTTTTAATGACAAATAAAAGTTACCACTGCTATGCTGATTTTTTTTTTAAAAAAAACATCATCCAGAACATGAGAGCCTTATCATTTGTTACATAAAATGGGGGAAAGGGAATACATGAACAAATACACATCCATGAAAATCCATGAAAATTCAAAAGGGTGCTTGATATTGGCTGTTTTCTGATTCCTTGGCCTGAAAGAATCTTAGATCCTTTTTCACCTGCAGCTAATATCACTCCTCATTGACTCTACAGAAGGGCTCCCCCGACGATTT
>CM034706.1:40867371-40878037 GCA_020142125.1 Phrynosoma platyrhinos | reverse complement strand
GTACATACACTCGAAATGGACTGTGTTCCGGATAGGTATCCTGGTCAAAGTCAAAGAGTTCTTGTGAATTAAGGCCACTCCGCCCCCCCGCCCACTTCCCCTCACCTGCTCACTAACAGAGTACCCAGCTGGGAGAGCCTGCGCCCATATAGCTGCACTGTCCTCTCCCAGCCAGGTCTCTGTGAAGCAAGCCAGGTTGGCATCCTCATCCAGGAGAAGATCCTGGATGATGTGGGTCTTATTTTTAACCGACCTGGCGTTGCAGAGGAGCAGGGTGAGGTTCTGTGGAATGGTTGGTCTGCTCTCCAAGTCATTCTGAGAACCAGAAGGAACTGAAGGCGGGATAGCTAGTAAGCAGCGATCCCGTCTTCTTTCGTAACACATGTTCCTCCTGGTCCAACCATACCTCCCATTCCCCAATGCAACTCCAATAGTTGCCCCCTTCACATTCCCGGCCTCAAGTGAAATCATAGATATTGAAATCTAAGATCGAATTACAATAATTAGGATGAAAAACAATCCCAAATCTCATCCTAGTCTCAGGTATTGGGCTCAATAATAATAAGGGCTTAATTCCGCTCAACGCCTCACCAACATGTGAGGTGATGTTGTAACCTCTAGACCCACAGGGCTATAATGACTACCCAATTGCTACAAGTCTTTAAATAGTCTACAATTTACAGGAGAAGGTCAGAATGCTGTGGATAAAGTATGCTGCCGGGGGAGAGGTGGAGATATAAACTATATGTTTGTCATTTGCAAATGTGCAGATTGTTCACACAAGCACACATTAGCACAACAGTATCATCAGTACAGTGCACTGACACTCAGTAGGATGGATCTTGCCAGGGGCATCACTATGGGGGTGCAGGGGGATGGGAGGTGCACCAGGGGACACCCTAAGGGAGGTTGACACCTCTGCTCCCCAAACATCTGCCTTTTGGCAGAAAGCGGTTGTGGCATTCACCTGCATCCTTTTAATATACTGAAGAGATGCTGTGGGTGGGGAAAGGCTCAGTGGAAGAAGCAAGGAGAGGCCCCACATTTATTTTAAATTACATTATTTTAAAAAACTTTTTAAAAGAATTAATTTTAAAAAAAATGTTTAATTTTTTTTAAAAAACATTCTTTTAAATTTTCTTTAAAAACATCACATCTTACCAAATTTTAACTCTACATGAAACTGTGTACATATAAATACATTTAGGCTGCACATAATATTGTATTTTAAAGGTATAATTTTAATTTTGCTAGTTGTTTATGTTACAGCTATTACCATTACCTTCAGTGATATTCAGGAATTACAACCCTAGTGGTGCCACTGGATCTTGCCACCACAAGCCTTGGAAAAGAGGGGGAAGGATCTTCTATCAGTTCATTGTGGGTGCCAGTTGTGCAGACATCTTCTCCTCCTTTTGGATCTGAAAGCCCTGATATTATGCTGGGTTTTCCTATAGTGCGGATGCCACCTCAGTCATACCACATGCAGCATATATGCAGACAACTAATATGACAGAGGTGCCTAAGATAAACAGAGCTGGGGAGAAGGCTGGTTCTAAATGGGGGGTGGTGGTGGTGTAAATGATTTAGAAACAGAAAAAGCAGAGCTGTGTGTTAGCCAGCACAAATGAAGAGACAGAGCTATGCCTGAACCATCTGTGCTTTAGTCAGGTAAAGAGATGGGTCATCTGTTACCAGGTTGTGAAAAGTACTAATTACCAAGTCTATCAATGCTAAGAAATGTGAAACTAATATTTTAATCTCTGGAAACCATTTCCAAATCATTGATACAGTCATGTCTGGTCAGCCTTTAATAGCAGAAGATTTGGACTTATTTGAAATTATGTAGTTGTCAATGTGATTCTGATATGGGAGTCATCATCTATTGCTGGCTAATACCCTTCTGTTATGCAAATAGCTGATAATGAAAAGGGACCTTCTGAAATTAGGAGTCTCTCTACTCAGGCCAAATACATCCCCATTCTCATGGTGAGGAGACTGGACAATGCATGGTCCAAAGCCTGGTTTTGGAGCAGAAAGACTGGACACCATACAGCACTTTCCATGCCAGAACTGGGGCATTGGCTACTTACCACATGTCAAAAGAAGTCCCACATCACTCTGGTTTCTTCAGAGCCCTCCATTGAGATGCTGGGTGGCTGTTCACATGGGCAGCCCATGGGGCTGCTCAGTGTAGTTGCTAATGAAGAGGGTTATATGTTCTGAGGTCAGAACAAGGCCTCATTCTGACCTTAGAGTGCATGACCCTTGTCAGGGGCAACTGCCCTGGATGGTCCAGAGGGCTGACCATGCAAATAGCTACTTGGCACCATAACAGACAGGCTTTGCAGCAGAGGAACATTGGGACAGTTCCGGGGCCTGGATATGCCAGCCTATCCCCAGGATATCTTGCACATGCATTTGTGACTTAGGTCCCCCACTCTTCTCTGTGATTCATAGTGAAGCTAATTTTTTCAATCAAGTTGCTTTTTTGTTAATTCAGTGTTTAAAATGTATTCACAGCAGCCATCAATCTTGCCAGACAAATATGTCACCTGGCTCATCATTCAATTTAGTATAGAGAAGAAGAGTTCCAGAAGATCCTTGGAGATAAGGGTGAAAGGTTAGATTGTCAAAGGTGTTTGGATTTTTTTGTCCCAGGATTCCTCCCTCCTTAACTTGCTTGTATTACAGGACATGCATGACTTTTCTGATAAGACGCAAAACAGCTTTTTATCTTAGCTAAAAATGCCACAAAGTTAATAATTAAGACAAGGGCAGGACTCTTGAAATACAATGGAGTGTTGGGCGTTTGGACATTTGCGTCATATTTTACATTATATCAGCAGGAGATGTCAACAAATCCATTTATCTCTGTCATTGGGGAAGAAAGATGTATCAGTAAAATACATCCTTGCATCCTACCAGAAACATTATCTTCATGTTTACAAGCTTTACTACTAGAAAGTAGGGACAGGTGAAAAAATGGTTTAGATTTTGATGAACATTCCAGATTTTGCAAATTTCTTCACAAATTTGATGGAAATAATGTTAGTTTGTAAACAATGAATGTTCAAGAAAGTGAATC
This sequence comes from Phrynosoma platyrhinos, assembly GCA_020142125.1. Taxonomy (NCBI): domain Eukaryota; kingdom Metazoa; phylum Chordata; class Lepidosauria; order Squamata; family Phrynosomatidae; genus Phrynosoma; species Phrynosoma platyrhinos. Next base: position 40,874,949 of record CM034706.1, on the reverse strand, counting down.
CTTTCAGAAGTTTCATCCTTTCTACCCTCAGTTCTCATTTATTCCAGTGCTTGGAGGAGGAGAGAAGAGAATCTCTTGAGTATTTTCATATCTTCTCCAAATGTCACTGTAATCAGAAGAAGATCTCAATTTCCCCTCAAGGCCTATTCAAGTCTTTTCAGAGGGCCTTGTAGGAGAGAGGTGCACCCTTCAAAGATGGGTCTTACCGCATTCTCCCATATGCATCCTGTAGGTAACCTGGGGTTATCCCACGGTTGCATACGGGTGGCATATGGGAGAATGCGGTAAGACTCATCTTTGAAGTTTAATATGCATGTATCCTGTCAGGAAAACAATGGAATAAAGTGTGTGTGATAATTTCCTAAGTAGTGAATGTAATATTATACTAGGCATTGCACAACAGAATGTACAACAAGCACATCAACCTTGTTCATGCCTTTTTAGGAAATGTCCTCATTCAAAGACAAATGTTATTGTCATCTGAGTTTTCCTTAAAGCACAATCAGGAGGGAGTGTAATTATGTAATCTTAAAAGTAGAGCCAGCAGTGGTCTCCAAATGTTTCCAGGTTACTGCCCCCTTTCCTCTTGGGCAACACCCATAGCCCCCCCCGGGCATATTTTTTGATATTAGGCCTACTGTTCTACTGCAAATTCAAAACAACCAATCTCAGCCACTGCTCTTTTTGCACCCAGTCACCTTGAGCAACCGAGCAGCTGGCTAAGCAGTGACAGAGAAGGTTCTTGCTTCTGCTGGTCTTGCAGGAAAAGCTGGCACAGACAGGGTTCTTTTTGGTCACTGTTTGACTGGATGCTCAGTCACTTTGAGCCCTGTCATCCTGGGAGCAGCAACTGAGCAGCTGCCTAAGCAGCGACTGAGAAGCCTCTTACCTGTGCCAGCCTTGCAGCAAAGGCCAGTGTGGACAAGAGGCCTCTTGGTTGCTGCTCAGCCAGCTGCTCAGTTGCTGCTCTCAGGGTGACCAGGTGCAAGGGAGAAGCTTTTCCCCAAAGAGAAGGGACTCTCATTCCTTATTAAGCAGAGAAAGGTGCAGCCAGTGCATATGTAAGAGGTTTACAGAGGCCACTTGCTTTGGACTGGAGACTGGTGTGGACTGGGAAAGGGAGAGATTTTAACTACAGGAGCTGCTCCAAGACAAAGGACTCTTTCCATTAATCAAGCACAAATACTGCTTCCCCAAAGACATCATCATCATCATCATCATCATCTATTGTATTTATACTCTACTTTTTAGAAATGCTCTCTGAGTGGAACACATGTCTTCCCCATACAGCTTCAAGTGTCCACTCTCCCATAAAAAATGGTTTCTTCTGCTACCTCATCTCTCAACCTGTCTTGTGAAAGAAAGCAAGAACAGTTGCCACAATATGCTCTAACTCTCTGCTCCAGTCTGTCCCAAAATGGTGCTGCTCCGAGCCACAGAAGTGATGCCCTGTACCCAAGCCTCATGAGAGTTTCCCAATTGTCACTACTAGTGAAAGACACGGTAAGGGAGTGAGCTCACATAGTCAGACAAGGCAGGAGATTTTGTTAATTTTTTTGTTAACTGCCCTTGAGTTGATCTCGACTCATGGCAACCATATGGATGAGACATCGCCAAGACCCTCTGTCCTCCACTGCTCTGCTTAATTCCTGCAACCCCATATCTGTGACCTCCTTCATAGAGTCCATACAACTAGCATGTGGCCTTCCTCTCTTCCTACTTTCCTCCACCTTACCCAGCATTATTGTTTTTTCCCCCAAAGAGTCCTCTCTTCTCATAATGTGTCCGAGTATGACAGTCTCAGTTGCTCATCTTGGCTTCCAGGAAGGTTTCTGGTTTTATCTACTCTAGGACCCACTTGCTTGTCCTCCATGGGATCCTCAGCATTTTTCTCCAGCATCACTTCTCAAATGAACTGATTTTCTTCCTATCATCTTTCTTAACTGTCCAGCTCTCACGTCCATACATGGTAATAGGGAATACAATGGCTTATATGATTCTAACTTTTGTGCTGATTTGTATATCTTTGCATTTTAGAATCTTTTCTAGTTCTTTATAGCCACCCTCCTCATTCTTAGTCTTCTGATTTCCTGACTGCAGTCCCAATTTTGACCAATATTTGATCCCAGGTATGGGAATTCTTTTACTATTTCTGTTTCTTCATACTCTAAGTTGAACTTGTGAAGATCATTGGTCATCATTATTTTTGTTTTCTATGTTCAACGTTAAGCATCCTTAGCACTTTCTTCTTTGATATTCCTTAGTAGGTGTTCCAGGTCTGTGAGGTAATCCTTGCTATCTTTTGGAGTACTTCAAGATGCTTTCTCAATACAGAATTGACCACACTTATTGTCAAATACACATATAACACACTTTTAAAAGAATGCCAAGTCCTCTATTTATCCTGCCAAACATTTCCCAAAGTTACAGGAAAATAAGAGAGAGAAGAATAAGGAATATCAGTATAATTTGATTTCAGGCCAATATAGCCTGGGAAAACAGTAAAAGCAAAGCGTGATCTGGCCTGGTTGAACCATAAGTATAGTGAGTACATAGATACCTAATTATCAGGATTGCTGAATATTTCTCTTCATTCAGGGGGCAAGCTAGGGAAACCAGGCATCCTTTAACATTTTACAATTATAATACTCTGATTCACTTTAACTGCCATGGCTGCATCCTATGAAATCCTGAGATTTGTAGTTTGGTGAGGCAGTAAAGCTCTTTGGCAGAGAATTCTAAAAATCCCTCTTGAAACTACAAATTCCTAGATTCCACAGGAAGTTGCTATGACAGTTAATGTAGAGTCATAGTGCTTAACTGTAGTGTGAAAGGGCCCAAGAGCTGGCCATACCACTAGATTTTTGGTAGGAGAGAGCTCTATGCCACACATCTTTTCCCATACATCCAGGTTAACCTATTGCCTTCAAGTTCAGTAGAGGACTTTATCCATGGCCATTGTTGAGGTGCCAGTATGGTTGGGCTTTACACACAGAAAGGCAATGGGTGCTATTTTGTTCTTCATCTTAGGCTGCAAAATATCTTGGGCCAGCCATGGCAGCACCATTTCAGCTATGTTATGATGTTAAACGGTGCAAGAATGCCCTTAATAGGTGAATTACTTCTCCTGAAGGCTTACAGCAGATGCAATTCAACTATGGGGGGAGGGGAGAGGAAAAAACAGATCAGAAATCTGGAGTGCTTGAGGACTACAAGACTAGACTGGGGACCATATCGTACCCTTGGGCTACCTGTTGTACAGTTCTGCTCTACACTGAATGCAAATTTTGGGAGAGGGGTCCTTATCTACCCCTTCCCCTGACATGTTAGAGTTGAATCCATGAAAAGAGATGGCACTTCTGCTGCTGACCACCCCCTATGGTTTCTTGATGGTCCTTTGATATGCAGGCAAACCTTTGGGACAGGGACAAAGGAGGGAGAGGAAGGAATCTTCTGTTGTTGTTTGTTGTTGTTGTTGTTGTTGTTGTTCTTGTTCTTGTAATTCAAGTAGTTTCCAATTTATGGTAACCCTTTCTTGGCAAGATTTGTTCAGGAGGTGTTTGCCTTTTCCTTTCTCTGAGACTGAAAGTGTGTGTCCTGCCCAAGGTCACCCAGTGGATTTTCCCCAAGCAGGGATTTGAATTCTTGTCTACAGAATCATAGTCCAACAATGAAACAACTACATCATTCTAGTTAGCAACTAAATTTATTGTGAAGTGATGGGACAGTATGCTAAGGCTCAGTCATGTAAGCTGACCCCTACATAGTAGCCCTCTAGTAGTTTAGATCTATTGCTTCACTGAGCTTACATCTCTGGCAGGCTACAATAGGATCTTGTCACAACAGTGCTAATAGACAAAGTATTGAATTGCTAATGAATTTATTTGAAACATTTTAATGTGCACACCAGATAATCATTTTATATTGCCACATCAATAAGTTGAAAAGTGAGGAGGGAAGGGTTGATTTTTTTTTATTTTAATAAGCCAAGATTTATAGATTTTTACAGATGTGAATGCTTGGCACACTATTTAAAACACCTCCTCATAGTTAGAAATGGTTAAATGGTTTGGATGAAGTTTCCTGAAATTGCAAATGAAGTTCATGTTGGCTCTCTTCCTCCTCCCAATACATTTGGTCTGTTTGAATATAACAGTTGGATGAACATTTAATATCAATAATTCCATATTTTATTGCTGTTGGATGAACATTGCTAAAATTAACATGTCTTATCCAAAATCATTTATGCATTTCACTGGAATTCCTAAGAATATTTAACTACTTTCCTAGGATATTGCCAACAAGTAGTTTTTCCAGGACTCCTTGTTAAATAGACTTAATAGTAACATAACTATAGTATTTACTTCAGGGTTGAAGGTGACCAAAAGCTATGGTCCAAAACACACTGCAGAAATAATTTAGTTTGAGACTACTTTAACTGCCCTGGCTCAGTGCTAGGGAATTCTGGGAATTGTCATTTTGTGAGACATTTAGCCAGAGAGTTCTGGTGCCACAATAAACTACAGTTCCTAGGGTTCCCTAGCACTAAGTCAAGGCAGTTAAAGAGGTCTCAAACTAGATTATTTCTGCTGTGTGTTTTCAACCTATATTACAAGAGCTTTGTCTTCCAGCTCCATGGTCCTCACTCTGTGTACTAGCCAGATACCTGTTGTGCCTGTTGATGGTATGAAAGGGTGATGCAAAGTTCTCAGCTTGATCAAAAAAGGGATGACCTAGAGCCATGAAGCTTACATGCTATTCCACATATTCACCCTGAAGTTCAGTGCACTTGACATATCATTTCTCAAATTTCTTTAATCCTTCCAAAATAATAATAATGACAATTCTGATGTCTGGTCACTGAAATACTGCTGTGCTGCCACTGTCACCTCTAAATCATTTAAAAACATCATTCCTTTTAAACCATTTTTAAGGTTTGGAAACAGTAAATAATCATATGGAGCAAGATCTGGTGGGTAGGGTAGACCCAAGCCCCAAACTCTTCAAAACATCCATTTAACGTTTTCACACGCGGCTTTTTGAGGACGCTAGCCGGCCTCCCTCCGGCCCCACTCCGGCTCTTCTTCCAGCTTGTTCAGACGCACGCCGCAGAAAACCCCGCCCCTTCCGGTGCCATCCCTGCGTACGTCTGGCTTCTAGCTCCGTGTGTTCAAACGCACGGAGCCTTAAGTCCGGCGTCCTTCCGGCGTCCCTCCGGCCTAAGCACCTCCAACTCCGGCTTCAGCGGCGGAAAGGTAATTCCGACTTTTAAAAGGAATTAGCCTGCCGCCGCTGGAGCCATTCCGGAATGGGGCCGGCGGGAGGTAGGATTGCCTCCACCAGAGCCCCGTGTGAAAACGTCCATTGTCTCGCCAGCCCAGTGAGCAAGTTCATTGTCTGAAATAAGAGAACAGCTTTCTGCAGTTTCCCTCATTGTTTTTTCTTCAATGCTTCTTTTAATTGGTACAGTAACTTAGAGTTGTATTCTGTATTAATTATTTGGCCCTTTTAAAGGTGGTCAGTCATCACAATATTCCAAAAACTGTGGACCTGACTTTTCCTGCTGGGGTTAGGCCAAGAACTTTTCAGCACCTTCTCATAGGACTGAAACTTGTTGTGTTTGGGTGGTCATAAAGAAGTCTCTTGCCTGTACCTTTTGTGGAAGTCCAGCCAAACGTAGGAGAGAGAAAGTTTGTATTTAGAACAAGAAACAAATATGATCCAGATATTATAAGCCTTTAGAAGAGCTATCCACATTTTGGTGTTGTTTTTTAAAGAATGTGCAGAATGTTACAGCAGCATGTTTTACTATTCCAGGCTGTTTTAAAAGGGCTGGCATAGTATATTAGTTTGAGTGTTGGATTCTGAAGGCCAGGATTCAAATCCCCACTCAGACAGGGAAACCCACTGGGTGACTGCTGGCAAGTTGTATTCTGTCACCCTTAGAAGAAGGCATTGGCACACCTCTGAATAAATCTTGCCAATCCTCCCACCAATGATAAAGTTGACTTAAGTTGGAGTCACTTGAAGACAACAACAACAAAGGGTTGGGCAATTTCCAGCCCTTCAGGTATTATGGGACAACTCCCATTATCCTTTACCATTGTCTTTGCCACTGACCTAGTATTTCTTCAGTTTTAATGTAGCAATTGTTGTGTTGTTGTTGTTGTTTTCCAAATGTTTCTGACTTGGCTTTGATTAGTTGAGTCAATGTGAGCTATTTGCTCCATGACTACATTTATTTTGGTTGGGAACCCAGTGGTGTCAATCCACATATATAGTTTGGGGTAAGAGTTGTATTAAATCCTATGATGAATCGCATAGAGTTGGATGGAAAAAACTCTATACACTCTGGCTACCAGTGATCCATATAGAAGCAACAATATGAAAACATTCTCAACTCTTTGAACTCAAGTTGAGTTCAAAATGCAAAAATAGCTTGTATTCAATTAACTCAGTAGAGAGAGAGTAGAAGAAGGGGCAGAATCTTGCTCTTCTCAGTAGGATTGGGCAAAAGCAATCTGCTGCAGTGTCTTTTAGCTTGAGTTACCTAATTAGTAACTTTTGCCATCTTGACAATACTCTTGATATTGCTGGGCCACACATGTTCCAGTTTTCATCTGTGAAATGTTGGAGGGTATGTATTCTTCTAGAACCAGCACACAATACTGATCTCATTTTGGCTGTGATCTGCATTTTCTTTACAAGTATAATCTTTCTTTTTCTTCTCTTTCTTATATTATTTTTATAAGAGAAAATTAATTTACTTAATCAAGAATATTTAGTAATAAACTGAAATAATTGAAATAATTAAATATAGCTATTAAAATGTAGATTGCTGCCATGGAAATTTTAGTAAGTGTAGGAAAAAAAGTTCATCTGCTGACCTTTTGGTGAGAATATAAAGTAGTTCTGTACATGAGACATTAAGCAAATCAATTCTAGATCTCTTATTTAATATGCCATTTTATTTAAATTAGCATGATGAAGGAACCTTTTTCCTCTGCCTCTTCTCATAATTTCCTGCCCGGAAGCAGTGGTAGCCGGGCAGGATTGTTGTAAAACTCCTTGATAAAGCTCATAGGGTCTGAAAGTGCCACTGGCTTAAACTGTGATGATTCCTAGGGAAATTGGCTATCAGTTCAGAGGAGACTAGCAATGGGGTAATGGTGAAAACAAGCAAAGTCAAATTCTAGAAAAGGTAAAGCAGAGTCAGAGGCAGGAGGTATAGTCAGCATCAGGTAGAAGTTTGAGTTCTAGGGCAGGTAGATGTGATCAGACAGGTTGGATGTTTTGAGGTGTTCTTATGCAAAATCACATGACTCTTATCAGTCCCATGATGTCCAAGTACATACCCAAATGTCTCAGTATTTGAAAGTATTACCTTTGGATTCATCTATAAATTGTGCCAGTATAATACTTTTGTGAAAAGAACACAATTGCTATGAAATATTGTGTTATACTTTGACAAATGAGCTGAGCATGCACAGATACCATGTGCAGTAAGTAGTACATGAGCTAATATTGAAATATGATTCATAGAATCATAGAATCATAGAGTTGGAAGAGACCACAAGG
>CM034706.1:40851441-40867271 GCA_020142125.1 Phrynosoma platyrhinos | reverse complement strand
TCCGCCCTCATGGAACCGCAGCCCATGATCCAAGAATCCAAATCGTTTGCAGAATTTTGCAGAATTTTAGTCTACCAACTGTGTTAATTTGGTGCTTTTATGAAAAACCATGAACATATTATATGAGTTGCTTTATATGAATGTTTAATGCTATGCACAATTGGCTGCTCAATTGCATATATGTGCAATATTACATGGCTCCATATCTGAGAATTACTGCCAGGTAGTAGTTCACAAGTGGTGTGAATTTAGTGGTCTTCTGAAAAGGTGAATGGTTGCTTCTATATATGAAACCATCATGTGAATTTATTAAAGAAATGTTTTGCTAAAATCCTGCACCCTGATCATTGAAGAGTGGGATTTGCAGGTCTAGGGAAGATATAAGAAAATGCACCCTTCAGCTCTGCCACAGTGTGACTTGAAGACAGATATGTGCTGTCCTTGCATTTCTCCTGTTCTTGTGAGCACGGCAGGAATCCATCTTTTGGAGCAAAGAAAATGGATTGAGAAGGCAAATACCTTGATGTTACTTATGCTCTTGATCAGCAGGGGAGCTCTGTTATAATGGTGTACCTGTATGCTCAGTAAGTTCTGAGTCTATTACTAGCAAGCTGTCCAACTTCTTTTCCAAGAAGCATCAGGTATACAATGGTAAGAGTATAAGGCAAGACTGGTTCTTTGCAATTGCCTTTCATTGCGCTGGTATGAAGGCCAGGCACCAATTCTCAGTAAATCCTGACAGAAAAGTGTTCTGATAGGCCCCAGCAGTAGCCTTGCACTGAGAACTCTAGGGGTGCTAGCTCATTGTCATAGCATCCAATCTATTCTAAGAAATGCTCTCAAATCGTGACACTTTTGAAATACCAATAATTTCCTACTTCTAATGTGTTCTGTGGATCGAATAATTGTACCAGCACACCAATTGCAAGTGGCACAGCCAGAGGTCCAAATGTTGCATTCTTTAACCCTTCCATTTGCAAGAAGAAGAGCCTAGCTCATTGGCAGTTACTTGCAGCAGATAATAGATCTTTCTCAACCCAAGGGTTTTGAATTGACTGAAACCTCAGCTGTTGCGATTTTCTGGCCCTAATGAGGCTCTGCTGAGTATAACTCCACTTATGTTTTCTGATGTGGGTAGGAGTCAAAGTCGAGATATCTCTTCATTCATTTCCCCCTCCCACAATGAAAAATCAAAAGCTATACCATGAAGTCTATATCTAAAAGTAACTTGACAGACTGGTAAGTCTAGCAAATTTTATAGAAAAGATCAACAGATAATAAAATTGAATACAGTTCTGCTTTTTAAAAAAAGTCCATATAGAGAGCTTACAAGAGCTTCACTGGCTTATCAGTCTGGTTCTTGGCACAAGGCAAAGTCCTGATTTTGACCAACGGAACCCTCTATGACTGAGGTCCAAGTTATTTGAAAGACACTGAGCCTGCCTGGTGTTTGAGATCTTCGAGGGAGTACCTTCCCTGCAGAGGTACAGCTGGAGAGGAGGTGACAAAAGAGTTTTTTGGGCGATGCCTACCCCATTCCTGGTGACCAGGCAAATGTCTTTCTATTCTGTCTGTCCTTTGGCAATTAAACTTTGGGCCTTTACAGACTGCCAGAAATAATGCAGCTTGAAACTACTTTAACTTTCAAGCTGGGGGTGATTTGACTGGGGGGGGGGGGGAATTTGACCTGTTTGTTCTATGTAATATTTTATTGTTGTTAGCCACACCGATTGATCTCAAAGGGTCAGGATATAAATTATTATTATTATTATTATTATTATTATTATTATTATTATTATCTGCCTTGGCTCAGTGTTAGGGAATTATGGAAACTGTAGTTTATTGTGGCACCAGAGCTCCTTGAGAGAGAAGGCTCAATGTCTCAGAAAAAACTACAATTCCCATGATTCGCTACCATTGGGCCAGGACAGTTAAAGTGGTCTCAAGCTGCATTATTTCTGGCAGTCTGTAAAGGCCCTGAGTTGCTTTGGAATGAGCTTTTATTTATCTCTTACTGTTGTGTTTTTCTTGTGTTTTAAATATCTTATGTTTTAATTGTTTTATTTGGTTTTATTATATTTAATTGTCTTAAGTACCACATTTGGCAGATAGATGGGTTATAATTGTGTACCTGTATGCTCAGTAAATTGAATGAATGGGTAATATATATATATATATATATATATATATATATATATATACACATATATATACACATATATATACATATATATACCTGTAGCTGATTTTACAAAGACCTGATATTTTATGGATATCAAGGCATGTCTGTTATTAATGCATGTAATTTGGAAGGCACTCAAGTAAGGAGGAGCTTTTAAATGGCTATAAGTCAGGAATGAACAAAAGGCTGTATAGGAAAGTGAAATACATTATTTCCCTTTCCTTGATTTTTTCTTGTCTTAAGTAAATCATAACCAGATTTTAAAATGTCTTTCCTCATACATTTTGCATTTTGTCAGTTGTTTTCCAAATTCTTTTTACTTTAACATTCTCTTTGAGAGTGATCTCCAAATACCTCAAGATGATCAGAGTATTACAGATTAACAATGAGAATTGCCATACCCTCCAATATTTCACAGATAAAAACCAGGACACATGTGGCTAAGCAATTTCATAGTGTGGTCAAAATGTCAAAAGTCATTAATGTAGATGAACACACAAACCAATAGAGGCTGCAACAATTTGCTTTTGCCAGGAAGGGCAAAAATTCTGTCTCCTTCCTGTTTCATCCCATTGAGTACAAAGTACTTTTGCACTTTGATCTTGGTTTACTGCAATTGAAGTGAGCCGAGGACAGAGGGGGAATGTGGGAGGAGGAGAGAGAAACTGGGACATTTTAAATGCAGCCGAAGAAGTGGAATGATAGAGGATTAATTGAGATTGCTCCTGCCAAATTGGAACTATTTATTTATTTATTTAATTTATATTCCACCTTTCTCCCCAGAGGGACCCAAGGTGGCTCACAGACAGTTGTAGGGTATGCAACAGTTACTGACCAGTGATTAGGTTGCTATATAACTTGAGAACTCTTAAATGACTCTATGTATTTTTTTTTCTTGGTTTAAACCTATGTTCAGTACCAAAACTGAAATTCAGTTAGTGTCACTCCTGACAAGATGGGTATGCTACTGATAGGTATTAGTGGTATCTGGGTAGGGGCAATTCAATTTATTCAAAATGTGGTTGCCTTCTCCATAAGGATCTGGTTTGAAATCTGGGAATACTGATATCTCCAGCCCTACCATGGGGAACCCAAGTATAATCCAGGACAAGAAACATAGGGCTGATGCAGACTGGCCTAAAGGGCCAGCCTGGGGGTGAAGTTGCGGTGGGGAGATGGCACGCTGGCCGCCTCAACACCGCTGTCACACCATATGCCTCGACCGCACAGTGTGTGGCATCAGGGCGTCCTGTTGCCACAGTGTTGGTGGCTTTAAGCACAGCTTTTTTGCTTCCCGAAAAGGTGCAGCATTTGCCAGCTCTTTTTGGAGTGGCAAAAAGGAGGATCGGGGCCATGGCATGTGGTTGTCGTGACCCCGATCTGGCGCTCCCAGAGGCAGCACAGAGCCGCCCCTTAGAGACTGTCTGCATTGGCCCTTACTTCACCAGCAGAGTCTGATATTGCTGATTGTGACACCTCCTGAAGCACAATAGCCTTGCCAAGTTCTTTATTGTTGATATTAGACTACTGCAATTAATTATTCCATAGGACTGCCTTTGAAGAATGTCTCTGCTCGATCAGACCAAAGTCCTATCTAGTACAGCATCCTATTTCCTTTAGTGGCCTCCCAAATCCCAATGTGAAGCCTACAAGCACAACAGGAAAACTGCAGCTGATTGGAAATGCACCTAGCAGCCTGTTAAGTGAGAGACACAGAAACAAACATAGCATATTGAAACAAATAGCAGTTCTTAAATAATTATAGACTTCAGTGTCCTGCTGCTTACTTTTTAAATGCCTTAAAGGGCTAGGCTCCTAGCTTTAGAGGTTGCCTTCTCCAGCATGAGTTACACATTTTATTTGAGTTTCTTCCAAGTTTCCTCCCTTCTGAAGTGAGGGAGGTAGTGACTGGAGAAGAAGGTGTTAACATTTGAGGTGTCTCCTATATGGAGCAGAAAAGAGTCATGCCTTTGTAATACAATAGTCAGAGCTGCCTGGGTGGCTCACAGAATCTCACCACAAGATCCTAGCTGTTGTTTTTTTTAAAATAAAGCCAATGAATTGTTAATGCATGACATATTCTGTTTCATTTACAACATGCTAATCTTTGATTTATTATAGCTAATATTTTGGTGGTTGTTATTAGCTACTATGTATACCCTAAAGGGAGGCGGACACATTTTTAAAATAAATAAATCTTTACACAGGAGAGAATCCAATTGTGTTCAGTAAGGTTTAATCCCATGCAAGCATATGCAGAATTGTTGTAGAACAGCCAATGATTGATTCCAATGTGTCACAAGTGTTTTACACTTTATATTTGTCCTTGCTGGAATGTGTTTTACTGCTTTCTGTTCTGCTCCCCAACCTATAGGTCAATCATAATGAACTGTTTATTATTACTTATATGTTCTAATTGTACACCTGCATAGCTTTACTACATTTTTGCATTCCAAAAGCAGACCTGAGAATCCCAGTTCCTTTTTGGATCTATAGCCACTCTCTCCTGTACATGGATTGACATCACCTGGGACGTTTTCACACGGACGGCTCTAAAGCCACCTGGGAGCTGCCTGGAAGCAAAGAAGAGCCATTCTGGCGGTGAAAACAGCAGCCGCTGGAATGGCTCCTGATTGCTTCCGGCAGCAGCCCCTCTAATTCCTTTTTAAAAAAGGAATTAGAAAGACGGGGCTAAAGCCGGCCAGCACCGGGGATGGCGCAGGGATGGCGCTGGATAGGGCAGGGCTTGCTGCGACGTCGTATGAACATGTGCAGCAAGACCCCAGATGGACGCTGGATAGCGCCAGGGATGGCGCTGGATGGGGCGGTGCTTGATGCAACGTCGTGTGAAAAGTTTGACAATGGAGCCGGAGTGGGGCCGGACGGAGGTAGGATTGCCTCCGTCTAAAGCCCCGTGTGAAAACGTCCCCGGATTTCAATCCAGTACAGAGCATCCCAAAGAGATGGATACAACAGACTGCTTGTCTTTTTAATTAATACCCTTTCAACTCTTCAAGTTTTATGTCATCCTCAAATCTAAGAGTTCAGATAAATATTTTGAACTATAAACCTGGAATCTCCTGCTAGAATCTCCAGTCTCATCATGATTCTATTTGCATGTTGGATTTGTTATAAGATTTGTTGTGAGAAGTGCTCCTATTCCAAGGTCATCCAGAAATATTCCACAATAAACTATTCCTTAAAATGTGTTGTTCTCCTGCAAAAACTTGACTGCCATTAATTATAAAACACCAATAACATTTTTTTCATTATTATTTTAACTTGAGAAGCTTCAACTTGGAATATTCCAAATTCAGAATGATGTTGATTTATTTATAGCCACTCACACAGTGTTGTATCATATGCAAACCTCTGTCCTAAAAGTTCTTGATTGAAAAGACCTATTTGTTTATCATGTTCTCTCAGAACCTGATTAGTCAGACCTGAATGAGTAATAACTAAATGTGTTAATGTTGTCTTGCATGAAAAGCTATTTGAAGTGATATGAAGTTCTATAGTATTTTGAGGACTGATACCATTTTTATGCATGGAAATTATCTATAAAATCTTGCCCTCATCAAATAATGTGCATCCTCTTCTCTAACCAGAAATTGAAAACTTGTGGCCTTCCAGATGTTATTGTATTGCAACACCCATCAGCTCTCACCAATATAGCCAACAAGGATGATATGATTTGAGGTACAGATTATCTGAAGGGTAGTTACTTTCATGTCTCTGTTCTGAATCTTCCATATATGTCAGTTCTGACAAAGGAAAGCTGTTGGTAGCATAATCCTTCCTATCTTCTAGTTCATCTTAAATCCCTCCCCCTTTATTCCAATGCCAAGCTCTCCCTCAAATTCATATTAAGGAGATTTTTTGCATCCTAAACTATTCAGGTTATTGTCTTTAGCTATTGTCTGCATGTTTAATAGTTTCATAGAAATTGAACACCCACACCTATTGGAATCCCCCATTCTTTACAAATGATGATGATGCAGGAGCTTTGCTTTCTTATGCAGGCTGAATGCCTTTCTGCTAGGATGAATTAGGCATATAAGGTACTGCTATCCCCTCCTATGCAATGTATAAGCTACAGCTAGTGGCTGCCGGCTGCCCTGTAGCTATCTCATTTCCATTATAGGGCATTTTAAATAGCTTTGCTTGACTCAGACTTAATAGTATAACTGCAGGTATATATCTATTTAAAAAGTACAGACTATGAAGCTTTTATTATGAGCATGGGCATAAAATGGAAGAAATTAGACATTTGTACAGGCCCTCTCTGATGCTTTTGCACTAAATCCAGTTAGAAAATGCTGCTGTGGGATGGTGCATAAGATACCAAGAAAACTGGCAGCTCCATGAAAATTTAATCTAATTTAAGAAATTGAGATTCTTGGACATTTTGACCTACTTTGAAAAGGGCAAATTAGTGCTGGCACCTTTAACTGCAGTTCTTAATGAAATCCATCTGCTATAAATGAGGAAAGTTGCCATAAACAGTACTGGACCGGAGAGAATGTATTGCAGCATAGCAATATATAGTAAACACAAGACCTTTCAAAAATGCAGAGATGAGAGATAATTTTAACAGACTTGTTGAAGAATAGACCAGTGAAGCTTCATGAAAGCACTGCATACAGAGCTAAGTGCAAGCTAAGGTTACCTAGTTTTTCTTCCAAGCAAGGCTAAAATCTCCACTGAATGGATAGCACTTTCACCAGCTCTGTACAGTGTGTGTTGTGGCTGAAGGGTCAGAATATTATACACACTACCCTAAAAGTACACCCTTGGATTCTCATGGGGGGATAAGATGTGTGTGGGGCAATTTATAGACCAGTAAATCATGGTATTTAAATTACTATGTGTGAAAGTGGTCTAGGAGGAACTCTGTATATGGGTACCTGGTCAAAAAGTGAAGCAGAATTGCAATGATGTGAAGGGTTATAGAAGTGTACAGAACATTCTGTGTTTAGCAGGCAAATGTTTTGCCATTCTTCTGCTCTATGTGCCAGTTCCAATACCTTTGGGTTGCATCCTGAGCTGTGTGCTTGAAAGAAGATTACACACACACACTCTCACACACAGAGAAAGCCTATGCTTTCTCTGTTTTACATCAGCACCCTAATGCCAGAGTGGGGGAACAGCTGAGAGTTGGGGAACCATCAGGAAAGTTCTATGATATGAATCAGGATGGTTTAGTGATAGGAATGATGAAATGAAATCAAGTGGAAGCATCCCACATGAGCAGACTAGACCATTGTAGAATGAAATGAACTGAGAATAGAATGATTGTAACCCTAGTAGCAGTTACAATCTCTATATTATATTGTGTGTCTGGTGGAACCCCATTTTACTTCTGTTCCAGTCCTGAATCTGAAATCAAATGATTGGGTCTGTTCTTGGTGGCATGGTGGAAAAAGACTATCTCTGTAGTATTAAATGGCACTAGTATGGAAATGAGCTCTGTCAAACCTAATGCATCCACCACCAAGTCTGTTGTTGGCAAACCGACTATGGGGGATCTACGTGAGTCCAAAGATTTCTCTGATTAGAAAAGGACTAAAGCGCTTGTTGTTAACTGCCCTTGAGTAGATCCTAGCTCATGGAGACCCTGTGGATGGGTAATTTCATAAACTCAGGTAACTAATCCTTAAGAGCAGTTTGGAGCTGTTCTCAGCGAAGAAGTGCTTACCTGGGTAATGTGAATTTTCTGTGCTTCGTGGTATCATTGCCTTTACACATTTGTCTACTTAATATTTAAATTCCTCATCACCATCTATTTGTACCTGCTTTTCTTTCCAAAAAGAAGTCAAACAAGATTGTATAAAAAACAAATGCAACAATTTCAAATACGATGTCAAAAAAAGGCAAACAACTTTGAAATGTATCAAACATTAAAAATACTAAAATTTTCAATTAAATACATTAAAAATACAAATTCAGTACTGCCACATAATATTTATAAGTATATAAACATCCAAGAGGATAGTAATATAAAATCCATATTTTAGCCAAAGTCTAGGATTATACTATGCCAATATTCCTAACGATAGTGGAGTAAATTATGCAATATAAGAATAATTCAAAGTAAAAGAAAACCAAACTATATAGAGAAAGATTGAGAGATGGGGAGAGTTAGGCCCTTGTTTTTCTTGTAGTACATTTTTGATATAAATAAGAGTACAAATGGTACATGAAAGTATATTGATTAGTTCTCTGACTCATAAGTTCAGTTCTTAGTAGCAACATTCTCTGGGTTTATTCTATTCCCATTTTAGTACTGAATATCAGCTGAAATGGTAGAAAAATCAACTATTTCCCAATTACTTTCTGCCAAATCTTTTCATATACTAATGCTCTTGTCGTGGGCCTCCTCTGACATTTCCCCCTCACTTTGCATGTCCAATAGGATTCTGAAGCAGTGGGAGAGAAGCAAACAATGGACCACCTATTTGTTTCAATCAGCCAGAACTCTATCAGTGAAGATTCTATTAAAGCATGTGTTTGGATGTATTTTGAAAGTGCGTATCTTAAGGTAGTATGTGGCCTCATGTAATTATGTATTAGAGCATTGGAAAAATATAAGGATTCATTCCCCCTCCCCTGATGTTCATGCTTAAGACTGTTACATACAGTTCCATCCATGCTCGTACATTACAGAGGTAGTTTAATCATCCGTAAGAAATTACTAGCTTCTCTGTTCGTGAAGCATGACATTTCAATTGCACAGCCAATAAAAGAATTACACAAGGAGAGCTGAAATGATTTACTGTATAGAAAGCCACAAGACCAAGGTTACCATGGTGAGCTTACCTTTCTGTGCAAACAAGGTCAAGTGAGAGTGACCCATCAGTGGACAACCTTCAGTTCCAACATAGTAATATATTGCTCCAACAATGGTTTGTTGCCTTCCTTTTTTAAATAAGTATAAACATTTAACCATTTGGGGGGAAGGAAGAAAATCACAAGTCTGTGATTTCAAGGTCTGGGGAACAGTTAATGGGAAATCAACACTCCCTACATTTGCAGTAGTTACAAGCAACTTCTTAGAAATGTCCCACATTGAATAGATTTCTTTAAGAATTATATTGTTGATGATGTGGCTTCTTGGGATCTGTTTTACAGTAATCATAAGGAACTATTTATAGACACTGAAACAGAAATGCGTGCACAAATGAAAAAGGAGAAAGAACCTTATAATCTATTTTTTACTTGTCCTTCACGGTGCATTGTAAAACTTCTTTCCATTGTATCTGGGATGAAGAGATCACTGGTAGTAATAATTTCTATGCAGATATGGCCAAAGGGCGGAACACAGATGCACACACACAGGCACACACAACCACAACAGCTGCAGATACAATTAAAATATTTGAATAAAATAGTCCAGCAGAAACCAGAGAGTTTAATGCTTCTCTGGAAAATATTTTGTTGATGCAGAAAATGAAGACTATACTAATAAATGTCTCTTGAATTACGTATGCTGTAAGGAAATGAAGCCCTTTGGGTTATGAATCTTAGATTTAAAGAGAAAGTCATCAAATATTTAAGGTGAAAATGCAGAAACACATGCTAGCTGTCATGTGTAAATTTGGTGAATGTTATGACAAGGTTTTTAAAACATTCATAGTTGGAGTATTTTTATGAAAATATGCATTAATTCAAACCGACATTCATATTGAGCAACTTGCATTTTCACAAAAAGAAGAATAAAATCTAGATGCATGAGAGATCATTGTTAAGCCAGAAATATATGGCTGAAATATATAGTAATTGTGTTTAAATTATACATTATAAGGCATACATATTGGTATGTTGTCATATTATGCATTAAATTTAGTGCATAAATCAGGTTGTTATAATTCTGATGTTGCCAAAAGGCAGAAAATATAACAAACAGAACTAGGCATGTAGATATTATCATACAGTATAATTCAATGAACATTTGTTTTATGTACATTAACTTGTGTTAATAAAAATTACATTCATTTATTATCCCTATTCCATATGATAATTATAAAAGGTTTCTTTTTTCTGGAAAGTCATTGCAAAAATATGAATAATCCATTGGCTTAATTTCTTTATAGACAACATCCTATCATAAGATTAGCCACAGAAAGGAAAGCATTATTGATTTCAGTAATAATTTTTTAAATATTGCTACATTCCAGTGCTGAAATGGCTGATCTAATTTTTGCTGGAAACTCTATGTGTTTAAAGCAGTGCATGAACTTGCAAAATCTGAAATATAAACGGTACTTATTTGATATCAGATAATAATAATAATAATAATAATAATAATAATAATAATAATAATAATAATAAATTTCTATCCCACCCCTCTACCGAAGCAATCGGGGCAGATGTTATGTTGAAACTTCAGAAAATGTGTCTTTTGGACAACTGGGGGTGAAAATGTAGCAATATTTTAAAACAGTAATTGGTAAACACACTTAACAGTTGCAGTAAGAACTGGCAATATAGATTTAATGCATCAAAACATGGCATGTGGAAAATTCCTTTTATTCAAATAACTTCTGTCTGAACACTCATGCACAACATTGCATTATGCACGCATAATACCATTTGAAGTTTGAAAGGATGGAAGCTGGGTAGAGAGGCAGACAAATATAATGTTACTAGGTGAGGGCAAAGTTCAGAGTGCTGACAATCCTCTCATGGATATATCTGTAATTCAAATGGCAAGATTATGTATTTCTGGAGATGGCAACTGCATAAGTGGGGGAAGATTTTTGCTTCTGTACCCCTGGGGGAAGAGCCAGCATGATGTAGTGGTTTGAGCAATGGGTTATGATTCTGGAGACCAGGGTTTGAATCCTCACATGGCCATGGAAACCCACTGAGTGAACTCACACCCTCTCAACCTTGAAGGCAAAGATAACCCCCCTCTGGACAAATCTTGCTAAGAAACCCCCATGATAGGTTCACCTCATGGTTGCCATCAGTCAGAAATGACTTGAAGGCACATAATAACAAACTCCTAGGGGCCTCTTTGTTGGCTCACTGGTACACTGGAAATGGTGCCTTGCTATAGCCTTACTGTAAGATGACTTGGATCTCATGTTGGGAGATATAAAGGAAATAATTAATTTCCAGTTTTTGTTTTAAGACAGTTTTCAGGTTTGGGTGTGGAGGGTTTGTCGGAATGTGGAGGTTGTTACCAGTCAAATTGCCATATATTTCAATGATTTGGGACCATTTCTGCAGTTTGGAGGCTACCCTCACTTCTTTAAAATGAGTGGTAGAGCAACTTTGGTGGATCCAGGGGCCAATTTTCTGGGAAATAATGAATTCTGCTCCCCAACACCCTCAAAATCCTGAAAAAAACCCAAATCTAAACTGGAAGTTGCCAGCGGTCCACTCCTAGTTTTTAAAAGTGTGTGTGTATGTGTGTGTGTGTGTGTGTTCATGAGAATGAGAAAGAGAGAGAGAGAGCACTAGTGGAAGGGGGGGGGGATGTGCAATTTATTTAAAAGATTCATCACCAGTCCTGGAGGTTCTCCAGAAGAGGCAATTTATCCTCCCCTTGCCAGCCATGAAATAGCAGTCTGGTTGAGTGGGTGTCTGCTGATGCAAAAACAATTTTCTAGACCACATGTGGCATCAAGGTACACTTTGTCCATCCCTGAAGCGGAGCTGTCTTTCTTTTCTTCTTAAAGAATACCAGTCACATACCATGAATGCTGTGGCTAGTCTATTTGGTTCTGTGGCCTGAAAAAGAGTAAGTTTGCTGAAAGCCAGTTACATGTTGGACAAATAATGGAAAGTGGCCCATTTGCTTAGTTCTTTGGGTGACGTTTCTGTCACTTAACATAGACCCCGGTACACTAAATGTAGGTATAATAAACCAAGTCAGGCTGTTGTCCATCACAGCCAGTATTGTCTGGCAGCTGTACTCCAGCATCTGTTTCTCTCATCTAGAGAAACACCTTCCCTGTCACCTATGACCTTACATCTTTAGGTGAAGATATCAGAGACTGAACTTGAAACCGTCTGCCTGTAAAATATGTTTTAGTCACTGAACAATGATTCTCTTCTATAGTGGGTTATTTGTTGACCAACCATGAAATAATGAGACCAGGTACCAGTAAATGGAATAAGGGCCACTTTATTGACCTGCTCTATATAACTAAATTTAGGCCTGGGGATAAGCAAAGTGAGTGGGAGGAACCTGCAACCAGTCTTCGGAGCTGTCAATTGAACAAAACAGCAGACCCCAGGAGCAATCCAAAAACCATTGATTGCTGCCCAGACAGTCACTTATTACAAGACAAACCCAAGGGGCTTCCCCCCAAGTCCCAAGACATTATAAGAGAGAGTAAACCTTTAGGTCAGCCCAACGGCAGATTCCTTTGTCATCCCCAGAGGTCCCATGATCACAGAGGCAGTTCCAGAGCTCAACCCTTCATTAAAATGGTGCCAGAGTATATACCGATCTAATAAATTCTCCCCCCGTACCATCCATAGCCAATTTTCCAAGTCCCTTTGGATTATGTGGAGCAGGTAAAAAACAAACACAGGTAAAGGGGATCAAATTCCTACTCGGCCCCAAAGCAACCACCTTAGATCACACTGCATTGCAAGAGGGCAGGTGGTCATAGCAAGAAGAGGAAAAGGGCATGCAAAGGGGGGGGGCAGGGCACTAAATAGCCTCTGCCTCCACCCCTTTCATGTGTCCAATGTTTGGCACCAAACACCAAGCACAAGGCCTGTTATCTTTTGGGGTTTGTTTGTTTTTTCTTTTCTTTCCTGATTATGTACATTCTTGTCTTGCTTTTTTGTCCATATTTGTCTCTGTGTGTAAATTTGAAATAAAATATATCCTGCCCCCCCAAAAAAATAACCCAACTTATTTTCACTAATTTCCCAGTTTCACTTTTTCCCCCCATTGGCTTTGCCTGAGCAATGGGATTTTGAAACTGCTTGAACTGAATTAGATAGAGGACTGTACAGTCTTTTAAAATATACCTCAGCTCACTTGCAAACCTTCAGTAAATGTTGCTGTCCTATAACATATTAAGGCAGTTATTTTGCCATGTTCAAAGAGTAGTACAAATACATTCTCAGACAAGGAGGCATCATAGGCACTTCTTATTCCAGAAAGAAATGCATGCAGAAAATGTCTCAAATTGATCTTGCAAGATTTCCAACTTCAGCTACCTGGAATTCAGGTTCATAATCTATTTTTAACTCCCACATTAGGTGCTCATTAATGTCAAGAGCTGGCTAAATTTGAAAATTTACAGATCAGAAGGATTTTCAGAAGTCCTTTTGCACATGTCTAAACAATTTGAAGGCACACAACAATAACAACTGCTGCTACTGAGGGCTGCATCTACACTGCAGAATTGATGCAGTTTGACACCGCTTTAACTACCATGACTGAATGCTATGGAATTCTGGGGTTTGTAGTTTTGGGAGATAATAAGCCTTCTTTTTCAGAGAGCTCTGCTGCCACAAGAAATTCAGCTAGTTTCAAAGGACCCTTTGCATTCTGATATTCCACTAACAGGACTATGGGCCGATACACATGGCCCATAAGGGGAAGCTCTGGGCCGCCCCGGGAGCAGCGGATCAGGGCCACTCCTTTTTTGTCACAAATGCCACTCTTTTTGGGGGTGGCAAAAAGCTGCCCTTTAAGCTGCTGCCATAGCTCTTCTGCACACTTTTTACACAGCGTGTATGCATGCTGTGCCAAAAGGGCGCCCTGATGCTGCACGCCATGAGGATGGGCACGCACCATCAGGGTGAACTTGGGGTGGAGTTGGGGAGCCAGCGTGTGGTTGCCCCACCCCAGCTCTACCCCCAGGCCATCATTTTAGGCCAGTCTGCATTGGCCCTATGTCTCTGAATATAAAGAAATAAATCAAGAGACATACAGAGAAATAAATCAAGAGAAATAAATGCAATGGTAACAATACAAACAGAAGAAAAAGAGCATATAGGAGATGACAGTAACTTTGCTGGAATTTGGTTCTGAGAAGTTGCCCAAAATCTCATGTAATTGTTAAAATGAATTTTTCCAATAATGGGGTCACTATAAGTCCAAAATAACTCGAAGGCACACAGCACACAAAGAAGCCAGGGAATGGGGAAATAAGTCTTTGTAAACAAATGAACTTGCAACCAAGTTGTCTCAAATGTATCTCCTTTTGTGGGTCCATGTGCTTTTCAGTGTCGGAGAATCATTTTTTTTTTATTTTGGTCAAAGCAGGATAAAACTGTGACTAAAGAACTTTGGATGTATCATGAGAACAATACTAAGTGCCATAGGCTATGTTTCAGAGGAAGGACCTGGCAAAGCCACCTCTTCAGTATTCAATACCTAAGAAAAAACAAAACAAAAACAAAACGTGAAACTTGTGGAGTTTACCAAAAGTTGCCAGGTGACTTGAAGGCACATGCACACATACATTTGAAATCAACAATCAAATGTAGCCCTTAAGAACATGAAGCTAGATTTCTCACTGTCAAACAGAGGGTGAGGACATCCCCTCCTGCTCTGATATAATACTGGAGAAAGAAATGGTCTGAGGACTTTACAACACCCCTTACACTATTTTTCTAAAGCACTGCAAACTTAACTAGGAATATCCCTGATGTATGTCATAAATTACCTTTGGAGAGAAAAAGTGTCTCTGTTAGGGTTTGTGTGAATAAATCCTATCAAAAACCTGGGGGCTTTGAGACTCCACTTGTATGTGATGTTTGTGCATGCATATAGATACACGCATTTAGCACATATATGTCTAAAATTTGGTATGCTTCAACTGCTCAGAAGGGGCAGCTGTTCTTGCAAATTTGATCTAATTTTGGCCAAAAGTTTAACAAAATATTTTTTTTATAAAACAAAACATCCAAAATTTAAAGGCTTCCGTCACAAACGCAAAACTGTGAAGCTGTGTTTCTGATGTTTAGCAGGTTTCATCTCCATGGAAGCAGGAAATGACTGCAGATTTCATCCTATTATGAAAAAAGCCAAAAAATGATCACATTGTAGGCATACCAAGCTTGGAATACCAAAGCAAAGTTGAGATAAGTGACCTCCACCTTGGTCTTGAAGTTAAATAGGTGACCTTCAACAAGGATCAAATATAATTAGGATACTTTCTGATGTTCTGAATCAGTGCCTGAAGAATCAGTGCCTCAATTGAATCTTACCTTCATTGTGCATCATCCCTATCCAGCTCACAAATTAGAAGCACATGTCAGTGAAAATAAACCTAAGTTGAAGAGCTTCTCCAGATATTGAATCTACTTGGCCAAAAACAGTGTGGCCCTTGTAAGACAGATGTGGGATTCATGCAGCATTCCAGCTATTGTTGGACTGCAATTCCCTGGATTCCTCACAATTGTCTATGCTGACTTGGGCTGCTGGGATTTACAGTCCAACAACACCTGGAAGGCTGCATGATTCCCATGCCTGCTAGAAGATCAGGGGTAGGGAATGTGGAAGCCTGAAGATATTTTTGGATTGCATCTCTCATTGGCATTCCATAGTCAGGTTAGCCAATTCTGAGGGATGATGGGCATTGTAGTTCAACATCTGGTGGACAATATCTTTATTGCTTTGCTCTAGAGCAGGGATAGGCAACCTTTCCCCTTTAAGGGCTGAGGGACT
>CM034706.1:40831225-40851341 GCA_020142125.1 Phrynosoma platyrhinos | reverse complement strand
ACTCAATTTGCACTATTTCTAGCAGTCTGCAAAGGCCCTTAGTCTTTGATCTATGCCAAATATACTGCTGTGGCTTTAGGTTCATATCATATAGTTCTGCAGTACAATATATTTTTGGTGACAGCTTTGCTATGAAAAACATCTTACCACAGTTCTCTGTGGATTGCTTATCAAATTAATATCTTGAAATTGTAAATAGCACCTGATTGCTATGGCTGTATAGCTCTTGCAAATGACAATATAAAAATTTGTTGGGTTATCCCCTTCAGTACAATTCGTTTTGGATTCTTTTGGATGCATAATTATTTCTGCTACTTAAATGTTTGCAAACTTGCATGCAATGATTGAGATGAAAACAAATCAAATCAGCTGTCAATATAATCTCTTCAGGTGAGAATTGACAAAAAATTAAGCAATTTAAGACAGAGCAGAAGTTCTTAACTAAC
Organism: Phrynosoma platyrhinos; assembly: GCA_020142125.1. Lineage (NCBI taxonomy): Eukaryota > Metazoa > Chordata > Lepidosauria > Squamata > Phrynosomatidae > Phrynosoma > Phrynosoma platyrhinos. Next base: position 40,850,895 of record CM034706.1, on the reverse strand, counting down.
AGTAAGGTTCCTTAAAACAGGAAAAAGAAAACATATTGAATTTCACATACTGAACATCACCAAAGTGAACAAGTGAGGTAGCTTTAGCTGTTGACATTCATTTTCATTCCAGACAGATGAAGGGAAAAGAACAACAGGAAAGTAGTTATGGCACCTGGAGAGATAAAAAAGGACAAGAATAGGCAAGTGGCTCATTACTCCCTAATACTTATTAATCAGTCCAACAACCTGAGTCAATCCATGTCATGAATTAATAAAGAGAAGACAGGGTTGTCAGCTAGCTTCACTGCCTCAGCTTAAAAAGATGCTCAGATGTCATTTTTGGAGAATCAGATATCAAAGTGATATGAAATTGACAAAGTCAATAATGGATTAATGGCCCTGAGATTTCCAGGCCACAACCTGAGGCAGAGGTAGGGCCTCTGGTGATGTCATTAAGCATTGTGCACTAAGTACTAACCACAGTTGCTCATAGCTTGTCATTCAAACACACATAGAGATAGAGAATATATTTTCCTATTTGGAAAATAAGACAGAAATTTCAGCTAAAGTGGCAGCTCCTAGATCAAGGTTCTTACTTAGGAGATTATCACACTACAGTTAAGCCGAATTAAAAAGAGACGTAAGTGCTAAGCAGATGGCACAAAGCGCCATCTTCAGAGCAAGGAAGGGGAGGGGCAGCCACCCACTGGGTGCCCCATCCCCTTCCCCAAAATGTCCTTGGAGCAGCCGGTCCTCCGCAATGCTGGCACTCCGAGGATGACCTCCCGCTGCAGCGTCCGTACATGCTGCAGTGGAAGAGTCGCCGAAGGTGTGCAAGCAGCCGTTGGCGATTTGTGGAAGGAGCGTTATTTTAGCGCTCCTTCCGGGGCGGCAAAGCTGCGCCATGGGGCCGAGGTGTGCAGATACCTCGGCCCCGTGGTGCAGCTTCCTGGGGTACCCCTGTGCTGCCTGTCTGCTTCCCCCCTTACCTTGCCCAAATTGAAGTAAAATTCAGGCTGCATCTAGATGCTATCACATGGGTTTTGTCCCAAAAACTGCCATCTGGATGCAGCCCAAATTCAGCCTACTTTCACAAGTCAGTGAATAGTGCTCCTTTCACAAGTCAGTGAAAGTGCACCGCAAAATAGCGCTCCTTTCACAAGTCAGTGAAAGTGCACTGCAAAAGCTTGCGACACACTTTCACTGACTTTTCCGCCGCAGCTGTGGCGGGAGGTTGCCCTCAGAGCGCCGGCCGTGTGGAGAGCCGGCGGCTCCGAGGGCAACCTTGGGAGGAGGAAGGGGCACCGAGCATGCGGCTGCCCCTCCTCTTCCCTGCCTCCAGGATGGCTTTTTAAGCCGTCTGCCGAGGCCCGATGTCTCTTTTTAATTCGTCTTAATTTTAGTGCAATAATCTCCTTACTTAGGATGATGGGATAAGGAACTTTTAATCTTGCCTTTTTGTTTCTAGACAGAATGTAGATTCAGAGCAGCACGGAGGGTGAGCTCTGGCGCCCTAACAACTGAGAATAAAGGAAGTTTTCCAAGGGCCTTTGCAGACTGCCAGAAATAATGCAAACTGAGTCCACTTTAACTGCCCTGGCTCACTGCTAGGGAATCATGGGGACAGTAGTTTATTGTGGCACCAGAGCTCTCTGACAGTGAAGGTTCAGTGTTTCAGAAAAAAAATGCAATTCCCATGATTCCCTAACATTGAGCCAGGGCAGTTAAAGTGGACTCAATTTGCTCTATTTCTAGCAGTCTGCAAAGGCCAGATACTCCTTCAGAAGAATCTTTGCAAGTTTCAGCAACAAGCCAAATTACAGCAAGCTGCTGATCTACTAGCCAAGCTAAAGATTTACACACAGCTCTTTCTTCTTGTCTGGAACTGAGAGACTACCAAAAATGGAGGATTTGTAGTCTCATTTCCTGTCTGAAGATGACACACAAAAGCTGGAGATTCAGGGTCAGACCTTGATATCTGGAAACTCTCCTGGGTGCCACTGCTTCCACTAGAACTGATGGTTCTTCTCCCTCCTGCAGCCCTTCATTGCTCAAGATGGGAAACCTTTTGGAACAGGCTTGTGAGCACCAGGGAGAGCTGCAGCAGAATGAGGCAGTGAAAGAAAGTCCAAGTTCCACTAGCATTGGAAAGCAAAGTACAGCATTGCTTCTTGGCCATTAGAAGATCTCTGCTACATTAAAGACTGTCCTATCTGCCACAGTGGCTACTTAGATGCTTATGAGAAAACCCATGAATGGGACATGAGGCAATAAACTTTTTGGTTTCATTCCATGGTAGCTGTTAATTAGATGTATGCTACCATTAATCATAGAGGTAGCATATAACTATCATAACTACTAACCATTAGAACCATTAAAGAAATTCTCTTTTCTTCCTGATTTTTATGTTTCACTGAGATCTTCACCTCCTTTTTTTTCTGAATAAGGGCCCTTTCTGATTTTGCTGTGCAGTCTATAAAAAACTGCTGAGATTTCCCTAATTCCAAAGCTCATAGCCAGTTTGGAATGGCTTCAATAGGCAGTTACTCTGAAGTACGTATAGGCTCCCATGCTATTGGTTAGCCCCAACTAGAGTAGATTAATTAAATCTGTTGTTGAACAATGGGTCAATGCATAGGTATATCTGATTATTTATTCATTATTTCATTTCATTTCTGTGCTGCCTTTTTCCCAGAAAGGGACTCAAGGTGGTTGACAAATAAAACCATTTTGAAACTTTACAATAATTTTTTAAAAATTAAAATCAACGAGATAAAAACAGTATAAAAACACATAAACATACAAAAGTTAAAAACATAACTAAAGCACATGCCCCATATTAAAGTTTCCCTCACACAATTATATATTAAAAGCCAAATAATAATTCTTCTACTCAAGTCAGGACTAGCAATAGGATTTAGGTGATATAATGACTTGTCTCTGTTTATAGATGTAAAAAATGCTATGAAACATGTGACTTGTAATTTTTTTGTAGACTTGTAATTTTTCACAGGATTGGATGCTGCAAAGTGGACAAAGGCCTTGTCACGTAACAGTTGTCTATTCTCAACAAATGCAGAGTTTTCAGTTTTGTTAATATATTTGGGCTGTATATTTATACATTACAATGAACATCTTATGTAGTTTTCTTATGGAAAATATAGAATGTACAGTGTAGTCCAGAGCCTTTGCCCTCTACTCCTTACTCCTCTGTAATAATCTGTTGAGTTATAGGGGAAAGCTTGCTCAATACCTCCTCATTTACCAAGATTCACCACAGTATATAATATTTATACAAATTAAAAACTGTTAATAGCTAAACAATGTAATTGATTAACCTCTTGTATGTTTACAGCTCACTTTAATTGCTTAAAAACACCATTTGTCAGCTTCATGTTCTATTGACAATGCTATTGATTTATCCGATTTGGGCTTTGTCTCCTCTCTCGTACATAAAACTCACATATGCAGTTCAAATGGGAAATGACTATATTGATTTCCTTAACTTGAGCCCAAATGCTAAAGATTTTTGGATAAGCTTTCTCATTACTTAAGCCAAAATCAATAGGACAGAGCATCTTTTAATGAAAGAGCAGTTTGAGCAACGTACTTCAGAAATAGGGTCCCGCTCATCCTTTGCTTTACGAATCGATCTCCTCGGTTCCTTAAGTGAGGTCCAATTGGTTGACATTGTGGTTTGTCTTTATGTGTAAACTTGCAGCTTCAGAAAAACGAAGACAAGATACAGAGAGGACAAGAAGGAAGAGTTTTCTGCTACAACAGGGAGAAGAAGGATGGTCTTCTCATGCATGTATCAGATCTTAAACCTCTGGGATTAAACTACCCTTACAGGAATATACTACAGAATTCTGACTAGTTCTATTTAATTTCTTTCAGACACCATGCAGATTGAGATTGCTGAAAACTGTTGAGCTCCTCAATCTTATTTCTAGGATTCTTTTAGTCTTCTTGAGAGCCATGAAAAATATCTTCACTACTGTTAGTTGTATGGTGTACCATAGTGAGCTATTGTTTTGTTTGGAGCTGTATTCATATCAAGAATGAAATAGAAGAACAGTTTTGTAGCTTGCTAATTTAATTTGGATTTTTTTCTACCTACTGTTTCATGACCATTTGATTTACTGGTTACAGAATGAACAGACTGACGCAGAACTGTGTGTGATAAATGAGGAGCTAAAGTCGAAGAGCAGCAGAATAGACTTGGAACATCCTGCAAGTTATATGGGCAGGCCGAACATCAGGTACTGTACTAAGATATCATTAACTGCCCCAGACTACATAAATTAAGCTGATTACGCCTTCCCTTAATTAACTGAGAATGACCTATTGATGTATAGGCACAGTAAGATAGAGACTACATGCTGCTCTGTACTAAATTTATAGGTTTTCAATTAGTTCTACTATTGACTTGGACTCTAGTGAAAGAAAAACTTTGCGTATATGCTCAGTGACTCCTGTTTTTAAAATTACTAGGGTATTTGCAACTGGTATAATATATATATATATATATATATATATATATATATATATATATATATATATATATTAATATGGTTTAGCTTGTAATGCAGTCAGAGTTCCTTTTGGTTTGCTTTTGTCATTTTAACTGCAACTGATTTGTATATGGTTGTTGTAGTCCAAGTCTTCTATCCTGCATACTGTTATGCTGCTTCAGCCTCATTGCCTTTGATATTTAAACAGATTACATTAGCTGTGTACAGGACCACAGCCTAAAATATATTTAGCTGATGTATAACCTTGACTAATAGTAGTAATGGTTTCATAAGGAGTCATGTTTCATTGTGCTGTTAAAAGAACACTGGGAATGAAAATTCAATTAAATGTGTATTTGTGAGAGGACAGCATTAAAAGTAAAATCCATAATATGTTTTAAGGGATTGTTGTGTAATATTCTTTGCACAAACGTTTAGAATGCATAGGAGATTCATGAATTAGGATTACTTCCAGATAAATGATATAATATTTTGGAGATAAACAAACATCACCACTACCACCATCACTCAACTGAAAAAGCATTGTAGTTCTCTTCAGCTTTGACATATTTGTTGTGCAAAGACTTGTGAATTGGTTTAAGATCAGGTACCTCTTATAACAGAAATTTACTAAAATTAAAAAAGGAGGTGGCATGTATGCATGAATATAGACTTCTGGAGGTATGTTACTACCTGCAATGAGGAATCTCACTTGAAATGACCTTGATCCACATGTTGAAGCTTTGTGAATGTAGAAAATTGGCACTAAATCTTCATGGCAGGTTGTATATGATTTACTTTATCTTGCTCCTCTTGTATTCAGACTGATGATCAGAAATATCATCATTTATCCAAATAGTTCTGCATGCATATAGAATGAACTGTTATCAAATGTATAGTTGCTGGAGAGGACTATTCTGCTATCATTATATCTCTTGGGTCTCAGCCACATTGGGTCAAATAACTCTGCTATGTTTGATGAAATGGGAGTGAGCCTGTGTTTCATTTGCTAAAATAAATGTAGTAAGAATCCATGAACTGAAGACAAAAAAGACCTTGAGCACTTCCCACCAAAACTCTGCCTTGAAATGAACAAGAGAATGTCCACTCCTTCTATAAATTATCAAATAAGAACTTCTGAAATTATTAAATGTTTAGTCTCCCTTCAGTCTTAATCTCATTGAAGGAGCAGTGCAAGATTCTCCATGAATTCCATTTCAGCGTTCAATGAATGCCCAAAGGGAAAGAATGAGGATGACCCTGTTTGCCCCACCTCCCACCATCATTGTCATTGTTGCCTTCCTTGTGTAGAGGATAGCTTCTGCAGTAGAGAGTCTTTCCTATCCATGTATGTTCCTTATATGATTTCAGATTCATAAACAATCCTCTGTTGTCATTGTCAAACGGGAAATATTCACTTAGAAATCACTTGTGAGTCAAGTCTACAATTTAGTAAAGGTTGCTTTTAAAACAATAATTTACTTTAGATACCAAAAAAGCCAGTGAGATTTAAGAAACCCTACTATGTCATATATAATGGTGTAATTTCAGAAGCAACCTTAATTCTTTAGTAGCCCTTGGAATTCCTAGCTGGTGAGCTTGAAATTAGCCCCTGGAACTCCTGGATGGATTTATGCTCATGCCAAAGATTTTTTTGTCCATAGAACACAAAGTTATTCCATTTGCTATTTTTCCTTTCCTGCTGAATTTCTCCTTCTTGCTTCTCACCTGAAAGTCAAAACACTCCACAATGTCGAATCTGTGACTAGCAACCATTTGTTTTTACAAATCTTGCCATACCAATCCTCCTTCCCTCCCCACTTCCCTCTATGAAAGGGATAGACCTTCAATAGTTAATTAAACTTTCGTTATGGATAATCTCTGGTCTCTTCTCTCTTGCTTCTTCCATTCCACTGTCTTGTTTAGCTGAGGTTATAGTGAGTTCCATTAAATTTTTAAAAGTAGTTGCCCCCTCTTTCTTCCTGGGTCAGAACTACTAGACTTCAGCTCCCAGAAGCCTCAGCCATGTTGGCCAATAGTCCCATGTTGGCCAATAGCTCCTGGGATTCTGGGAGCTGAAGTCCCTCAGCCCTTAAATGAGAAAGGTTGCCTACCCCTGTACTAGACAAAGGGTAGCATTTTCTAAGACAGAATAGTCACAGTTGCTCTGGAACTCAAAGATATAGCTGTGTTAGTTTGTAGAATCAGTATGTAGAGATATTTTCTAGCACCTTTGAGACTAACTGAATTCTGGGCAAGTTTCTTGAAGAGGTTGATGGATTTCCACTCCATTCAGCTAAATTTGTTGCTTTCCATAGTAATAGAATTCAAAGATATAACCGTGTTAGGAGATTATCACATTGAATTTAAAGTGACTTATTCCCAACTAGAGACAGGCACATTTAATTTCAAAAGCAGGTGTTATCACATGCAGCCATGGCCAGGAGAGTGCAACCGTATACAGTCTGGATCCCAGCCACGCTTATCCCATGGCTTTTCAAAAAGCCTTTGGATAAGTGTGGCTGGGATCTGGGCTGCATACAGGTTGCACTCACCCAGTCATGGCTGTGTGTGATAACATCTGGTTTTAAAATTAACTGTATCCTGTTGGGGATAAATCATTTTAAATTAAATGCAATCTCCTTAGTCTGTAGAATCAGTATGCAGAGAGATCTTGTAGCACCTTTGAGACTTTCAGTTAGGGCCTTTGCAGACTGCCAGATATAGTGCAAATTAAGTCCACTTTAAGGGTTAGGGTTAGTGCTAGGGAGTCATGGGGATTGTTTTTTTCCCCTGAGACATTGAGCCTTCTTTGTCAGAGAGCTCTGGTGCCAAAATAAAATACAGTTCCCATGATTCCCTAACCCTTAAAGTGGACTCAATTTGCACTATTTCTAGCAGTCTGCAAAGGCCCTTAGTTACCTTAGCATATTTAGAATAATAAAATCACAGACAAGGACCCTGTAGTCCAACCCCTTGCCATGCAGGAATACACAGCTAAAACATTCCTGAAAGATGGCTATACAACCTCTGTTTAGAGACCTCCAAAGGGGAAAGTCCACCATCCCATGAGGCAGACTATTCCACTGCCAAGCAGCTCTTACAGCCAATAAGTTCTTCCTAATGTTTAGATGGAATATATATTTTTGTAATTTAAAACCACTGGTTTGTGTTCTGTTCTCTGGAGGAGCAGAAAATAAACTTGTTGCATCTTCCACATGACAATCATTCAGGTATTTAAATATGGCTGTTGTATCACCTTTCAATCTTCTCCAAGTTTTAAGCATACCCAGCTCCTTACTTGAACTAAATTTCTCCCAAATCATTTATATTCTGGAAAGAATTTGCCAAATAAGTGAGAGGTGTTTGCTGTTAGAAAAAAGGTGTTTTGTTTTCATTTTTGCTGTGTGTGTGTTTGTAAAAACTGAATGAAGGCTTAACACCAATGGCTTAAAACCTACTCCAGTGTTTGATGCATGAAGCTTTGATGATACTGTAGTGTACACATTCTAATCTATGTATCCCTCTCCACTGGCTGCCTCAGAAATGTAGTTGAATCAAGGCTTAAAAGTGTTAAGATCAGTATCATTGCAATATTGTTGAAAATATGGATGGAACCAATTGAATTTGAATTGAAAAGATTTCTTAGCATATGAATAACTGTAAACAAGTGCCTTCAGCAGCATTTGTTGTGGAAGGTATTTGTCATGCTAAAGTAGGAAGCCAAACAGTTTGAGTCTGATAAGGAGATACCTGTAGTAATATAATAAACCTATAACATGGTTCATGCCAACTTCATCTTGACTGTGAATGTTGTTATTTTAAGGTGAGCAGCTGCCAGAAGGATGGTATCATTAGGAATGCTGGCCAATTATCCTTTTTAAACATATTGGCTTGCTGATAATCCAGTATGTTTGATTGACATTTATCAAAGTGTGTTGATTTCCTAAGCGAAGGCAATGGCATTCTACTTTTTGGTTTGGAATTCCCCACATCATTTGGAAAGTTCATTACTTGTTAGTGGTGATAAGGGGGGGGGGATAACAGTTTGGATGGTGGCTGAATTTAAAGAATTGTGGGTTTTCTATATAGGGAACTTTTTCAGCATTAGTGACGCTGTCTGCTAATCAGGATGTATTTGTATTCACATTGTCCAGCTTATATATTTATAAATAATCAAATATCCAAATGCTTTGGTTGCTAGTCTTTTCCTATAAATTCAAAGTTACACTTCTCCTGGAATTTCTTTGAAAAATAGGAAATATGTAACAGTATTTATCTGCCATATTTGCTGTGCAGCTTACTCAAAAGAAGCTACTTACAAGTCTTGTAACAGCAGAGTGAAATTGCTATGACACTTATGAGTAAGAACGAGATAAAATAACCTTGAAATCAGATCTTTATTTCACAAACTGTTTATTGGCTTATCAAGAAAATAAAATAACATGGGTATAAAGTGCAAAAATCCCAGGGCAGTCACTTTAATGTTGCTACTATAAACATTGTTTTTAGCACATTCCAGGGTAGAAGACAGGTTTTCTGGTAGTCAGGTCCTTTCTGCATCCAGATTCCAATTGTCCTAGACCTACTTCGGAGATGTCCATTTCTATGATAAATGATGTAGTAAAAACTGGGATATTCCAAATTGCTGCACTACACAACCTTAACTATAATGCACTAAAGGTTTATCATACTCTAGGGATCTGATTACAGTATTTCTTGTGGTCATCTTTATGAGCTCAGTAAGAGAAGCTTGGGTATACTGAAGAATTTGGCATAGAAGGAAAGTTAATAATTTTTGTAACCTTAGATGTAGGAGGGAAGAGCCTTCATGCTGAGCTATATCTTAGCTTTTCTGCTATCTCATTCTATTTCTCTGTCTGTTTGAGAATGGCATATCATTCCATAATTTAAGCAACATTTTCATTGACAGTCAGCAGTTCTCTTCACAAGTATTTTCAGAAAATAGTACAAAGGTATGTTGGCTTCCTGAATAGTTTAGGATATTTTCACATTACATAAACAATAACTGGACAATGTATATAATTATTCTTTCCCAGGAGCCAAGACAATAGTCTGGACTGTTTCCAAGTCACTCCCAGGCTCTCTGGGGAAAACAGGAAGTACAATCAAAATAGGTGATTTCTTCTCATTTCTAAGGACTCAAAATCTATCACAGTGTTAACTACAAGTTGAAGAAAGCTCATGCTGTCAATTTCTTTCTTTCTCAAAGGTGCTACAAGATCTCTCTATGTATTGATTCTACAAACTAACATGGCTATATCTTTGAATTCTACAAATTGAAGGGTCAGCATTTCTCTAAATACATCCTTTGGTACACCAACACCTTTCTCTTCCTTTTTTCTCCTTGGTACTACTCAGACATTCTAGTTTCAGTTCTTGGCCATGATCATTCTATTTGGCCTGTCATTTCCATTTTCTACTGCATTTTCAACCCCCCCCATTTTTACTGCAGTCCAACAACATTGAGAGGGCCATCCATTTTAAAGAATTAGAATTGTTTTAGAGTGTGTTCAGGCGGCTGCACTGATTATACTTCTCTTTACAATTTGGTGATATAGAGTTAGTTGGAAATACTTTTAAAATAAATAAATTCAATTAATTCTTGAAATAAATTTCTAAATGAATGCCTTCAAATGCAAGAATGGATACTAGTTATCTGTCATCCAAGATCTTTCTGTTCACTCTGATTAAACCATTGAGCTGCTGTGTATGATGGCCATTTTGTTGACTACTGTGGCAGAAGGGATTTTATATGCTCACTCCTGCCATCTCCCCAAAATGAATAAGGTAAACTATGTGGCTTGAGAGAGTTCTATTTAGTGTAACCAATGCCTACAGCAAACACTTAATTCTTTTAAAAGGTAATTTCTGCAGTGGCAGACACTGTCATATATGTCACTGGTATGATAAATCCACACTGGGTTTTATTCTGGAAATAAACCCAGAGCAGAATAAAAATCAATGTAAATTCACCACAGCACTTGCACCACATCTCCACTCCAGCTACCCTATATCTCTATTCTGTTGCTCAAGTTAACATCACAGATTCATTCAATTGTGCTACAAGGTTTTGAGTGCAGCACAGGATATGCCCAAACATAGGCCAGTATCATCCTTCCTTCAGCTTAAATATTATTCTAAAATATCATTTAATAAAATAATAATAATAATAATAATAATAATAATAATAATAATAAAATTTATTTATATCCTGCCCCTCTGCAAATGCAATTTAGAAGGCTCTCATCAAATGTCACTTGGAGGAAATTGAAAAGCACTTGCACAACACAGAAATGCAAACAGCAAAAGTAATTTAACACTCTATTTAACACAATTATAATGGATTAAATATTAATACATGAGAATAACCAGTGGAAAACAATTTAAAGCATTTCATTCTGGATCTGAGTTACTGCCTTTCCCCCCAACTTGGGCCCACCTGATGATGCAGTGAATAGTGTCACATTTGGAGGCTACTGTGGCTGGGTGTACTCCAAATGCTTACTAGCTTTCCTTGGGGCAATTCATCATCTTTATATATTATAAAATGTTATATCACAGGATTCCTGTAAAATTATAGCTACAAGGTATGTGTCATATGCCCAGTACACATAAACATGTTAAAGGATACTTTACTGTATGAATCTTGTAGCAGGAAATAACATGAAAGCCTTCCCCAACCTGGTGTCCACAGATGTTTGAGGTTTTGACTCTTGTCAGCCCTTGTCAGTATGGCCAATGGCCAGGGGTACTGGGGGATTGTCATTCAAAACATTTGGAAGGTGCCAGGTTGGTGAAGCCTGCTTTAGTTAGAAGGTAAATTAAAATCTGAATGGATAAAGCTTTGCTACAATATGTGCTATTCACTAATGCAACTATTCTTTACATCTTCATTTCTGTGTGTCCATTAAAATTCTCCTTTTAGAAAGCCCTGTGTAAATGTGATTTATTGAGTCCAATTTGCCTAAGATGTGCTATTAGCCAAGGTTTCAAGACCCCTGATAGGCACATGTACTCAAAACATGAGAGAGTTCATTCATTTGCTTTGAGGCCATACCTGGTAACATGAAATATTAGGGCAACAGCCCATTTTCACCAATTGATATTGATATACATGCTGCCCATGATCTTAGAACAAGAAAATAGCCAGCTTGGCAGCCATTGATAGCCTTATGCTCCATTACTTTGTCTAATGGCCACTCCCCTTACTGCTATCTAAGTTGGTGACCATGTTATGTGGAGTAAATTCTACTGTTTATTTCTTGAAGAAAAAGAAATACAGTGGCCCTTGATATCTGCTGTTGTTTGGTTCCAGGATGCCCCTGTGGATAAAAAAATCTGTTGATGCTCAGGTCTCATTATATACAATGACATGTAAAATCGTGTCTTTTATATAAAATAGCAAAATCAAAGTTTGATTTTTCTAATTAAAAAAAAAAACATTTTAAAGCTGTGGGTGACTGGATCCATGAATGCAGAATTCATGAATATGGAGGGCCAACTGTATTTCCATTTGTCTGTTCTGAATTTCCTACCATTCACTTTCTCTAGATCTGGGGTTCAGGATATGAAATCAACCAACCAGTCAATCAGTCTTCCCTAAGTTTTCTGTTGGTGAAGGCAGACAAAAGATTTCATATACCTTTAAATCCTTTATTGACTGGTGGTCCAGCCAAGCCTGTTTATGATGCTGTTAAACAACTATTTTTTGCCAGTAATAATGTTTTCCATGATATATTCCATTTAGTGATTTTAACACTATCATCATTAATAGTAGCTGCAGCAAACGTAACTTTTTTGGATATTTGTATTTCTTTTATCAAAGTTTGTGTAAATTTTCCTTCCTTTCATTTGGTTGAGAGTTCAATTTCATGAAAGAAACCTTGCCTTTATTATAGGGTAGGCCTGTGATGGCGAACCTATGGCATGCGTGCCAGAGATAATAATAATAAATTAATAAATTTATTTATATTTCCCACCTCTCCCTACGGATCGAGGCAGGAGTACAAAGATAAAATATACAAAATGTACAGTAGTACAGTCAATAAAAAAACCAAACACATAGCAATAAAACCACAACAGTAATAAAAACAATAATAAAACAATAAAACCAACAATAAAAACATAAAAATAACAGCAATAATTAATACAATAATAAAATTACAATGAAGGTCTATGCCACGAGTGGTATAATTTTTTTCACCCGGGAGGTCCTTATAAGATGGTAATGTCTAATCTTATGTTCAGTTAGGGAGGTCAAGTGGATAGGCCTGCCAGAAGAGCTCCATCTTAAGTGCCTTCTTAAAGGCCTCTAGCATGGAAATAATACAAATCTCTTCCGGCAGGCCATTCCATAACTTGGGGGCCACAGCCGTGAATGATCTTTGGGAAGTAGATATTAGTTTAGTTTTACAGTAATTTAATGAATTCTTCCCTGATGTTCTTAGAGTGTGGGACGGATTGTGACACACAAAACCATTTTATGTGGCATGCAGAGGACAGGGAGGAGGAGGAAGAGGCACATGCCTGCTCCTCCTCCTTCCTGTCCACCCCAGGCCTTCAGCTGCTCCTCTGCTCCACCCCAGAAGTCCTGCCCCAGTATCCAGAAGTCCCACCCCTGGCACTGGCTAATACCCAGTGTCAGAAGGACTTTTGGGCCTTTGCAGACTGCCAGAAATAGTGCACATTAAATTGAGGCACTGCCCTTGCTCAGTGCTAGGGAATCATGGGAATTGTATTTTTTTCTGAGACATTAAGCCTTCTCTGTCAGAGAGCTCTGGTGCCACAATAAATTACAGTTCCCATGATTCCCTAGCACTGAGCCAGGGCAGTGCCTCAATTTAATGTGCACTATTTCTGGCAGTCTGCAAAGGCTGTTAGTTTGGCCACTTGGCCCCAAAAAGTTCACCAGCACTGGGGTAGGCAATTGCAGAGAGCAAGGGAATGGTCCCCCCACCTCAATGGGCTATGCTGTCTCCTTTTATCATTCTGGAAGTGACACAACATTTCTTCTGATGAGCATTTTGAGGTTGTGTGTGAAAGGGGTTGTGGGGTTGGGCAAAATAAACCATTATATATGCAGCTGGTTTTGATTGCTTTTGAAAAAATGTCCCAAAATCAGTGTAATTTTCTTCATTAATCATGCTGGGATGCCTGTGAGCATGGCAATATCTTTTCTCATTTGAAGTATACAGTCTAACAAGAGTTCTTTTCAGAGATTTTACTAACTCCCAACTATTGTACCTTCCTTGTACATTCTGTGTCTGTGTTGATCTTTATTTATTTATTTGACCCAGAAAGCAGCTAATAACCAGCTCATAATCACTTTTGCATCTGTTAAAGAAACTCTTGTGTTCAGGTGATCACACACACACACACTTTTTCGAAAAGTATGCATGAGACATTTGCCGGCTTTCCACTTTAACTCCACCCTTTATCAGTCATGTTCATAATGGCTATGCCTCTATTCATGTATGTGTGAAGTAGGTCAATTAAACTACTGACTGTGCAGACAAGGGTGGATTTTTAATATTTTGTTGCCATAAATGGCCAAATGTAAGCTTGATTATCATGAGTCACAACTTCCTGTTTTGGGAACTCCAACAGAAAGATTTTTTTTAAAATCTGTTATCTTTAAAATATTATTTCTAAAGGGATAACTCAAATAAGTTAAGAAAGTGTGTCAGATGCGTATTTTGACTTAATGTTAACTATTTCTCCTTCATATTGTGTAAGAAACATGCTTCTGTTTCCTGTTTTGCTCATTTGCATTTGTTACAGACTGCTTTCCCCATATGACAAAGCAATCCATCATCTTTCAAGTAGCTTTCTAAGTAAATCAAAATGGAGACTCTGTTCCTGCCATGTAAAGTCATAATTAGTTCTTTTGTGTAGATAACAGACCCACTGTGAAATTGACTGTGGATTCTATGGATGGCTTTTAAAGATGTTTATGATTTGTCGATTCAAAGTGTCCTTACCTTTTTCAGTTTTCTTCAAGATGGCATGAAGACTGCAGGCAACTTGTAGAAGAGTGATCATGAATTATTATTGCAGAAGAGAAGAAGAAATTAGAAAAGCAGAATGAAAGCAACATATTTAAAAAAACAACAAATGTGTATGCTTATACACCTTTTTCAGAGTTTGTGTACCTGACATCTCCATTTTAGAGAAAGCGAAATTAAGTCTAATGGGCGAAATATCCTTGATTTTCTTGCATTATGTCTCAGTCCTAAAGTCCTTAGGAACAAAATGTGGCCTTCCAGAGGCAGCAAGACTGGAAGACCATGTGTTGTTGATATCAGTAGTCACCACTGACTATGCTTAGCAAGCTAGATGACAGTTCCTATCAAACATCTGAAGAGTGACAAGTAGCCTACCACTCCCATAGCAAAACAACATTTCTTTAGAAGAAAGGAATTGAATTTAATCCTTCTGTGCACTCACAGTACTCCTGGATAATACTATCAGAGATGAGTGTTATTGCTATAGTTCTGGCAGTTGAACCAAGATGACAACTCAGCAAACATAGTATTCATTTACTCAGCTTCTCATCCTGTTAGAAATATGAATATAAAAATCTCCTCCATGCATTTGTTGTGACCAGAGGAAGAATTTATCTCAACAAAAAACTTAGGGCCAACAAAGACATAAGGCTTTCCCGCACAAACCCTGTTCTCATCGCAGTTGTGCTTGCCAGTGAAAATGGAATTTGTACTAACTGCATCATTGCACATCTTCCAATTGTGCAACTGCTGCCATAGCACTCTCTTTCTGACTCCCCCTTAACCCTGCCTCTGTGCCCTATGCCCTACTCAGCATGCCTTCTGTTTTTTTAATTTAATTTAATTTAATTTAATTTCACTTTGTGCACAGTTCTAGAGTTCTGCTACTAGGATTTAAAAATTTTAAAAATAAAATAAATAGGGCCATGAAAGACTAATTAAATATGTCAAGCATTTCCTAGGCAATAGCAAAAATATTTTATATGTTGCAAGAAATGTGTAATAATGGTCTTAATGTTATTATATCATTTTAAATATCTCAGCCTTTGAAAATAATGTCTGAAATCCTGTATCAGCTACTTAGGGCCAGAACAGATGGCCCTGAAGAGGTGGCTTGAAGCTGCCCCTTCTGAAGATGGAATGGCAACCACACTCTGCAGCTCCAATCCGCCTTGAAGTCAGCCAAAACAGGAACAGCAAAGATCTGCTCCTTTTTTGACTAGCAAAAAGCCAGCTTTTTCCAGCCCCACCAAAGCCCAAAGCTGGCTTCATGACACTCTGGAAGTGTGCGGTGTGTAAACACTGTGCCACTGGAGCATCTTGAAGCCACCCATGTGTAAATGGCCAGGGCACCATCAGGGTGGTTTCCAGATATGTGGCATCAAAACATCATGCCCTAAAGTCACCCAGATGGCAGAGTAAAAGGGCTGTCTGTTTGGCCCCTTAGGGGCTAAGCAGATGGTGCAAAGCACCATCTTCAGAGCCAGGAAGGGGAGGGGCAGCCACACGCTGGGGGCCCCAACCCTTTCCCCAAAATGTCCTCAGAGCAGCTGGCCCTCCGCATGGCCGGCGCTCAGAGGATGACCTCCCGCTTCAGCGTCCACACACGACTTGTGGAAGGAGCACTTTTTTAGTGCTCCTTCCAGGGGTGGCGAAGCTGCGCTGCGGGACTGAGGCATGGGGATGCCTCGGCCCCGCGGCGCAGCTTCCTGGGGTGGCCCCGTGCCTCCCATCTGCTTCCCCCCTTAGTTAAGTATCCTTAAATTTCCTGGTCCAACCCCCATCCTGAAACCTGATGGATTTACCCAAGCTCCTGGCAAAATGGATCGCCTAGGCAATTGTTTTGTATTAGCAATTGCTATCTAATCACGATTCTGACCTGCTATGATAATCACTCCTCCCTGCACCTACTATTGCCAGATGTCAGCTGCATAGGGAAAAGGAGGTTCATTCTGCTAGTCAATGGGGTATAGGTGAATGAAGTTTCTATCATGTTTGGGTGGGTCAGGCTGGGAGAGATTACTACTTAAGTATAATTACTAGTATAATTACTAATTAAGTATAAAAACTTACCTACTAGGCAAGCCACTCTGAAAACCCAGTGATAGGTTCACCTTAGGATCACCATAAGTCAGAAATGACTTGAAGGCACACAGCAACCATACTAGTTTAGTGTAGTTAGGTATACTTCACTAAGTAGCTGGTCATTATATGTAACATTGAGTCACATGATCTAAAACTGAAAGTTGCAGTGTGAATCAACAATGGAACTTTCAGGCACATTATAAAAGATTTAATAATATATAAAATTTTTGTCTTGATTTGTAAAACTACAAATACTTTCACTTACAACCATTAGCCTAAATTATGCTTCCCAAAGGACTTTGTCAGTTGTTAGTATTTTGTCAAACAACAAAGACACATTTTCCTGTTTAGTATTTTTATTTGTATTTTTCTTCAAAGTAAATCCTTCATTTTTTAAAAAATGGAATATTTTGTTCCTGATCATATATAATCCATGTAACTTTGCTTTCTTTGAAAAGATATTACCTGGATTGCCTCACAATCATTTGAGGAACATCTGGAGCAGTTTACATCTCATACCAGGTGGTGACTTGTATTGGAACAGGACTTTGCTTCTGGGTTTGATATCCCTGGAGAGATTGTGATTCTCCTGTAATATCCTCAACATGCTTGCCAGTTAATATAGCAGCTAATGAACACATCCTCCATTTCTCCATTTCCTCAGTGTATCTATGCACTGTCAGCCAATTAGTGGGTTTCCACCAATGGTGTCATTCTGCTAGTGTAAAGCTTTTACTTCCTGCAGAAAGCTTGTTTCATCCTTGCTTAAAAATATCAAGCACAATACATTAGTAGTGCTTGTGCCAGCTATTTCACAAGCCATTCTAATTTGCTTTCAAAAGGCCAGGTGTTTCATAAGTGGTTGAGTAATTACAAGTATAATGTGTGTGTGAGTGTTGGGGATGTTGGAAACAAAGGGGCATAATTGTTTGAATAAAGTGATTAGTGAGAGATGAGAGTCTAGATGACTGACTCCAGAACTCTGGCCTTCCAGGTGTTTTGGACTTCAGTTCCCATAATCCCAGACCATTGGCCAAGATGACTAATAATAATAATAATAATAATAATAATAATAATAATTTATTTATTTATATCCCGCTCCTCTGCAGAGCAATTGGGGTGGCTTACAACATTAAAATTTACATCTAAAGCTTCTGAGAGTCTGAAGACCAAAACTCTTGGAGGACCAGAGTTTGTGAATCACTGGTCTAGATAGGTTTTCACCTCTCAGAAGCCTTAGCCATCATAGGATTATGGGAGACTTTGTTTAATCTCTCTGTATCTGTTCAGGAAAGCTGCCAAGAGTTCTGATAGTAGCTTCTTGTGACGGTTGTATTACCAATCCAAAGGTCCAGCCAGGGAATGGTCAAGCAGTCCGAAGGTCTAGGATTCCAGAGAGGCAGAGTGACAAGGCAGTCTGAAGGTCAAGGGTCCCAGAAGTTCAAGATAAATCAGCAGTCCAAGGGCCTAAGCAGACGGGCGGCCGTGGGCCGCCCTGGGAAGGTGTGCTGCAGGACCGAGGCATCCCCATGCCTCAATCCAGTGGCACACCGTCGGCGCCCCTGGAAAGGAGTGCTAAAATAGTGCTCCTTTCATATGTTGCCGAAAGTGAGCCGCAAAAGGTTGTGGCGCACTTTCGGCAACTTTTCTGCCGCAGCGTGTCTGGACGCTGTGGCGGGAGGTCCTCCTCGGAGCATCGGTTGTGTGGAGGGCCGGCTGCTCCGAGGACGGCCTCGGGAGGGGGAGGGGGCGCTGAGCGTGCAGCTGCTCCTCCCCTTCCCTGCCCCCAAGATGACTTAATAAGCCGTCTGCTTAGGCCCTAGGTTTCATGCCAAGGAACAAGGAGAGTCAGAGCCAGAGGCTTTCACTAGGAAGCTCAGATAATCTCTGGCACTGAGGCAGACTTTCTGTACCTGCTTAAATTACCTAGCTGCAGGAGCTCAACTGAGGCTGATTGCTCAAGAGTTTTTTATAAAGTCTCCTCGAATGCTGAAGGCCCTCTCTTTCTGCTCCACGCTGGCTGAAGGTAGGTATTGTCCCTTGATCCTCCTCCATGTCTGAAGGTTCTCCTGCTGGGAGGCTTGGCTGTGGTCTCCTAGGAGATCACAGATTCTGTTTGAGCTGGCAAAGCAGAACTAGGGCTGGGCTGAGACTCCACAGCTACAGGCTCAGGTCCCAGAGGAGGTTCTGGCTCGTCCTTCTCGTCCTCCTCCAAACAGAGCATGACAGTAGCTTTTGTTGTTTTGTGTACTCAGGACTTTTGCTGCTTACCTGTTGAGTACACCTCCCATTCTTCAAGAATTTACTTAGTGACTTTGTTCACTTTGGCTGGGAACAAGGCATCTATGATGCTCTAACCCCAATAATGGCTGCTAACTCTCACCAACATGAGAATCATGTTGGTGAGAGGCTCTTGTAAAAAAGTACAGGTCAACCTTTTTTGTCCACCTCCTTTCCTATGCCAAGATGGATTTCCTAAGAAAATGAACACAAAATTTCTTTTTATCTTACAAGTGTATCCTGAGTAATTCCTGTCTACCACAACCTCAAAATCAAAGGAAAATTCAAACCAAGGAAGAAACATGAGGGATCACATTGCAAACATACGATGGCTAATGGAGCACACCAGCGAATTCCAAAAGAAAATCAGCATGTGCTTTATAGTCTATAGCAAATCCTTTGATTGCATAGATCATGAAAGGCTATGGAATGCCCTTAAAGACATGGGAGTGCCAGCATATCTGATAGTCCTGATGAGGAATCTGTACTCAGGATAAGAGGCTACTGTTACAACAAAACATGGAGAAAGAGAATGGTTCTCAATTGGCAAAGGAGTCAGACAAGGCTGAATCCTTTCACCCTATCTGTTCAATTTGTATGCAAAACATATTGTAAGAAAAGCAGGCTTGGAAACAGAAGAAGGAGGAGTGAAAATAGGAGGAAGATCTAAGATATGCTGACATCATAGTACTAGCAGAAAACCTCACAGACCTGGAATACCTACTAAGGAACTTCAAAGAAGAAAGTGCTAAGGCAGGCTTAATGTTCAACATAAAGAAAA
>CM034706.1:40815684-40829504 GCA_020142125.1 Phrynosoma platyrhinos | reverse complement strand
TTTACCTTCCCACTGAAGTGCTACCTATTTATCTACTTGCATTTGTATGCTTTCAAACTGCTAGGGAGCTCACCCCATTATGCAGCACATACGGACCAAAAATAAAAATAAAATCAGAGATGTGTCAGAATAAAATATTCCATAATTCCTGATCAGCATAGCCATACTGGCTTGTGATGATGGGATTTGCAGTCTGAAACATCTAAAAGTTGCTAGTTTAGGAATGACTGCCTTGTAAAGTAAGTCAACATTTTAAATCCTATCCCAGGCTGAGAGAGATTGACTTGACTAAGACCACCTGGTGAATTCCTGGCTAAGGTGAGATGTGAACCTGGCATTTATAGGCCAGCACAATCCTACATGTATTCACTCAGAAGTCCTATTGAGTTTAATGAATTACTTCCCAATAAATGAGTCACCATTGTAGTCTCATAAATTCACAGTTCTAAAAGTGTCTGCTCACTCAGGAGTAAGGTCCATTGTTTTCAATGACTTAGGGCCTTTGCAGACTGCCAGAAATAGTGCAAATTGAATCTACTTTAACTGCCGTGACTCAGTGCTAGGGAATCATGGGAACTGTAGTTTATTGTGGCACCAGATCTCTCTGACAGAGAAGGCTCAATGTCTCAGAAAAAAAATACAATTCCCATGATTCCCTAGCACTGAGCCAGGGCAGTTAAAGTAGACTCAATTTGCACTATTTCTAGCAGTCTGCAAAGGCCTTTAGTCCCAAGTAATTGTATCAGCCTCTTGTCACCAGCCTTTTGATTATACAATCTCTCAGAAGGAGTCAACTAACCTAAAATAAAGGGAATTCTGCAAGATGGAAGAAGAAGGCCTCACTAGTGACTTTGGGACAGTGCTTATTGGAATATTAAATCTGAATGGAAAAAATAATTTAAATAGGCCCATAAAATGGATCACTTAAATTAAGAACATTTCTTCATTGAGAAGATATGATTCTTTTTTTAACAGAGAGAGAGAGAAAGACATTAAACATTGATATAGCCAACCTCTGATTGAACCTTCAACATTTCACATACCAGGGCAGAAGATTTATTAGGCAATATAAAACTGGGCGTATACAATAAGCCTGATAGTAAATGACCTTTACAGAAAGAGAATAGTATCTTTTGTTGCTGAATAGAAGTGAGTTGGTAGAATATATTCAAATACACTCCACAATCAAGGAAGAGAATGCCACAATTTAAACATTTGGAAAGAATAAGTTTTGTGCAAGTGTAACAGAAAGATGAATTAAGCCTAATTTTAGTAAAATCATTTTAGCTAAGATGAAATACAGTAAAGTCCAGTGTTAAGTCACTTAATCAGCCAGATTAATCAAATAAAACATCTTGTCATCCAATTAAAAGTTCCAGTGACTGTTCAGGCAACACTAAATATTGTGAGTTTACTCAACTTAAAAGGCGTATCAATATGTATATAAAATGCTTTTTTAAAGATTAAAACATGTATAGCCCATTATCAGAAAACACATTAAAATATGTATTTAAATATGAACTTTTGGGTGGCATGAAATAAAATTGGCAGATTAATATTTTAAAAAGGAATGGAACATGCAAAATATCCTAACAGCACAATCCTATGCATGTCTGCTCAGAAGTCCCACTATTAAGCAATGATTAATCTCAAGTGTGTTTGTAGGGTATGCACTTACCTGTTAATAAGTCCCATTTCACACACTGCAGTTTCCTTCTGAATAAACAAGCATAGGATTTCACTGTAGAATATTCTTTGAAATCATGCTCAAAATACTTGGAAAAAGGGGTTGCCAAAAACAGATTTTTTTTTTGAAGATAGGGAAGATTTCTTTAATGCTAACTGGAATGAAGAACTGTTCTAATGTTCAGATTATTGGACTTCTAATAGACCAGCAGAAGTAAATATCTCTTGAAATGTGATGAGGTCTGCAGACTGATAGAAAGGTTAACGTCTTTTTACCGTATTAGATCACTGCTTTTTCTCACATATGACTTTTGTGTTGATTTAAATACTCAGCTGGAAAACCTTCTGTTGATTGTTCAGCAGGCCAGGCAGTCTTCAGTGGACAATCAAAAAGTGCCTGCTGTAGAAGAATCCCACTGGCACTATGCCTTTGTGGCTCTTAAATCTGATTTCACAGAACTTGAAAAGAAGTGCCCTGAAGCTTTAATGCAGATCAGTCACAAAGTGGAAGTGACAAAAGACTGCAGCATAAAAAAATCAAAAGCAACATCCATGGTATTTCAGAAATTATACTGTACATTTAGCCTAAAAAATAAAAAAAACCTTGCTTTTATTTATGTTTAAGTGTGAGAAAATTGTGGTATGTGTTTTCTCCCTGTTTGTCTTAAATATAGCACAACCCTTAGTTCTCTGAATACCTTGAGGGGCACAAAATTTGTATTCAGTACTGAAAGACATAAAACAAAATACTATATACTACAGGAGGTTAGAGAAAGGGGGCAGAAAGCTTCCTGAGAATGATCCAGATGTGAAAAGTAAAGATAAATGAGACTGCTGTGTTTAAAAAACATAATAAAAATTGGTCTCTGAAAATCTAAAATACTCAAAAGACCCAAATGCAAAGAATGTACACTGTAAGTATGATTCAAATAATTATTTAACTTTGTAGCTGGAGCTGAAGAAACTGCTTTTTTGGACTACAGTTCCCAGAAACCTCCCACTCCACCCCACCAGTCAGCATAGTTCAAAGGAACTTTTGTAAGCTGTTTATTCTCCTATGTAAAATCACCACCTTGATAGGGCAGTGCAAGTACAACAACAATGAAACAGTTTTTTAAAAAAGATTTGAGCTCTAGCAATTTTAATCTTTTCCTAATATTCTACAAAGTGATGAATTTGTAGACCATCTTTTCACTTCACAAATATCCAAACAAGGTTCTAACTGTATCCAAATTTGATTTCCTACGCAAGTTATCTCCCATTTGGAAACATCTGGCCTCAACAAGAAGGATTACAATTGAATAGTAGTACCTAGACTATTGATATGTGTAGCGTCCAAAAGGCTTAAAATGTAGAATAGAATGTAGAGCATAAACATTTTATAGCTGGCATTTTATAGTCAAGCTTGGTATTGTGCCAAAGGAGCAGTGCTTCATCTACTTGAATATTTAATGAAAATAAAAACAAATATTTGAATGACATAAGCTTCTTAGAGTTTAATGTTGGAAATGTAGGAGAGTTTTAAGCCTGACTATAAACATGAATAATCTATGACAGTGAAAATGTGATTCTAGAAGAAGTTACAGGTACATTACAATCTGACCCTGATGTATACAAGCTAGAGACTGATTCTTAAGTGTGGACAGAACTGGATGTATCCAAGCTTCCTTGAAAATATTGGCTGTGTTTATTAGAGACATGTGTCTGAATGTATACACACACACACACCCCTCTGTACTGAATTCAAAATTCAATGTGACTCAGTAGTCTGGAGAAACCAGTCAAATGCAAAAACTGTCATGCTAGGCATTTCTCTTCTGCATGTGACAAGAGTAAATCCAGAAATGGACTGACCTATGTAGCTGTAACTTTTACAGCAGAGGTGGGGAGCCTGTGGATCTACCTGTTTTGTTGGACTACAGCTTCTGTCATGTAGACTGGCTGGTGCTCATAGGAAGCTAGAATCCAACAGCATGTGGATAGTCACAGCCTCCACACCTCTTTTGTTTAGGAATGAGGATGAGGATGCAATCTCAAAGCTGAAGAAAATGAAGTCCAAAGATGGGGGACAGGGCAGTTTTTCATTAATTCTGCTTCTCCATCAGACCATTGATTTATGGGATGCCTCTTGTCTACCATGCTATTTAAAATCTACACAAAACGTCTTAGAGAGGTTACCCAGAAGTCTGAGCTGAAGTGCCATCAATAAAGAGATGACATAAAGATCCATGTCTTGCTTCCATCTTTTAATCTTAGAGCATGCAATGAAGTGCCTCTAAATATATCCCTTGGCTTTTACCACACTCCCTGCTCCTTCATTATATGGATATACATATGTATATGTATATATCCCTATCCCTGTGTATATCAGGAGGAAGAGGAGGACTATCTATAACCCTGTTCAAGCCTTATGTGATCTAAGTGTGCATCTAGAAATAATGCAGTTCAACACCACTTTAAGTGCTGCAACTTCATCCTATGGAATCCTGAGATTTGTAGTTTTACAAGGTCATTAGCCTTCTCTGCCAAAGAGTGCTGATGCCTCACAAAATACAAATCCAAGGATTCTATAGGAAGGATCCATGGCAGTTAAAGTGGTGTCAAACTACATTATTTCTACAGTGTAGATGCACCCTTAGATATTAAAGAAGGAGAATATATTAGCCCCAACCCCTTCCATTATAGCAAGTGATAGTTTGAAGAGGTGGTCTGTATGCAATTTGGAAAAGTTGTGTTCCAAATTATGTACCTTCAAGTATAGAGAGGGCTCATTATCAAACCACCAGTCTTCATGTGAAGAGCCTTGAATAGGGTTGGAACTAAGTCAGTGGACACTGGTGGCATCCGTCCTTTAAAGGCACTATCCAAGCTATACTTTGGAAAGTTGCTTCAAATGTATATACTGAAGACCTCCTTTAAAGGTCCAACTCAAACAGATGTATTGCTTCACTAACATGGAAGCTACCAGATGCCACTAGGCTGGTGCATTCACCTCATCATGAGTTTAGGGTTTGTGTTTGTCATTTTGGGAGACTATCTACTATATTTCTTCAGAAATGTTGTTATTAGACACATTGTATTATGGGAGAATATGTTAGAACTTATCCTGAGTATTCAGAAAAGACATACAAACAGAAATAGAAGTAAATTAATTTTTAAGTCACTGATGACAGCTATGACTATAGAACTGTGGAGCAGAGTAGAGCAACAAGCCAGTTACATCTTGTCCCCTCTAGAGTGTGTGTGTGTGTGTGTGTGTGTGTGTGTAAACTCCATTGTCTTTCTGGGACTATCAATTTATTTATAGCACAAAAATTCTAGTTTTATATATGTTGTGAGTCATAAAATTTGTATTGAGTTATTGCTTATTGTTGTTAAAAAACCCCGTGCCCCTCTGTTTATTCAGTGTACAGCAACTTGAGTGAAGGAAGGCTATTTCTCTGAAGAGGGAAACAGAAGTAGCAAGCTTTCATTCCTTGAATCCAGCTGCCACATTCAGTTTGTGAAATGTCAAAACATATTCTGCAAATTATTGAGACAACTGTATTGTTTTTAAAATGTTTTTAAATTTTTTAGTTAACGAAGTGTATATTAGCAGGAAATCATTGCACGTGTCTATTTAGGAGTCCTATCGAAATTAGTTAGACTTATTCCCAGACATGTATAGGAATGAAACCAAACCAATTTGAAGGAAATTTTGAATAAAAGTTAAATTATGGCTTGTTTGACAGTCAGAAATATGTCTGCAGAATATATGTACTTCTTTGTCCATCTATGAAATCAATGGTATACAAATGCTAAAAAAAAAAGAGATATATTTAGGTTTGTGATGAAACATATATTTATGTTAGTTATAGTAATTATGTCCCAGACTTGGGACAGGGAGGCCTCTTACCTGAATATGACTTAAATTGTTTTCACCTTTCATTTTCATTCTGTTCATACTGGTCATATTAACTTATATTTTCTTAGCATTCTATACACATATTTGTTTAGAAAAGAAAAGTAGATATGTAAATCTATGTGTAAAAACAAAATTAAAGATTCTGCTTTACCTTAATCAAGGTGAACTTTCATGTTATTCAAAACCTGTCTTCATTTCTTTACATACATTGAATTATCATGCTTCTTGCTGAGGTTGCTGTTAGCTGTTACCAGGACTGGGTATCATATGAATCCAATTACAAATGACAAGATGGGTTTAGGGCACTTACTCAGATATTCTGGATTACTGGATTTGGGCTCTGGGCCAAGGTATCACTTGCTGAGGTAACAATGATTTATTATCTCAGAAAATGTCTTAAAAAGGAGAACAGGTCGGGAAGAAGGAGATGAGTTTAAGCATTAGGTGAGTAGCTATTCTTCCCCATAATACTGTTCCAAAGTTTGGAAATGATACTTCTTTTGAATACAATTCCTAGAATGCCTCTGCAAGCTTGGACAGTGACCATGTTGGCTGGGATATTCTGAAAGCCATAGTCCAAAAAGTAAGGTGTGCAAGTGATGCACTCTACTTTCCCCTAGCCAGTGTAAGTAGTGGAGTCTCCTTCCTTGGAGGTCTTTAAGCAGAGGCTGGATGGCCATCTGTCGGGAATGCTTTGATTGGGAGTTCCTGCATGGCAGGGGGTTGGACTAGATGGCCCTTGTGGTCTCTTCCAACTCTATGATTCTATGATTCTGTTCCAAAAAAGCTACTTTCCCATAGCCAGTGTTATGTGTATTTTAGGAACCAAGGTGATGAAATCCCAATGGGAAATAGCCAAATGCTTTGTATGAGAAAGAACTGGCAGGAGGGAAAGCGTTAAACACCATCTTTTTCTTGGTGATTCTTTGCAGGTTCACTGTTAACCTTCATTTTAAGGAAACATTTTTCCCTGTGTCCTTTTTTTGGTCTATGTGTGCAAGTTAAGCCCCACTGCCAGTGCTACCAAACATGCATAAAATTATGCTATTAGAACTTAAAACACACACACAAAAGGATGATTTTCAAAGTGTTTACAGAAAAGAAGAGGAAAGGACAGGAAACAGCACCACTTTAGAGGACTAGAAGAATGAGGAATAGAGTTTTAAAAGTGATCTGGCAGCACAAGTTGTTGCAAAGCAGCTGACTTCCTGGACTTTGACAGGTGTCTTTAGGCATTTAAAAGTAAAGTTATCTCTTCCTATAATAGCATACTACCTATAATATCAAACTATCTCCACTGAAGTCCTTCACCCAAGAAAGAAAGAAATAAAAAGCAGTACCAGCAAACAAATGTTGCAATGAAATATTATATCCATATGAGAACCTTCCTGTGCAAACCAGCCATGCTTACATCCAGCAGACTATTTACCTGATCCCCGATTTTCCATTTTTCTTTTCCAGCTGAGATGTTGTTTTGTAGCTGCTGAGCATTCTGAGTTCTCATTTGTTTGTTTTGGTGGGGGTGGGATAGGGTTGCCTTCTTTGTCATCTGTGTGTTCCTCCAAGCATGCTACTATTTTCTTCTTTTTTCTCAGTACGCCACTTGGGCTCCATTTCTGTTGGAATCCCTCTCCTTAGTTCACAATTAGACGTGCTGCTAAGTGTGCACATATGTGCACGCGCACACACACACACCCCTTTTCTGTTTTAAATGTCTATGAAACATGCTATGATAAGATGGTATGCATGATGACAATGGCTTCAGCTTTACATTATTGATTTTCTTAAACGAACTGATGACTGTGATGTTTTATCTCAGAGAGATAATGTATTTTTTAAAAAATTAAACACTGGACTTACTACAAGAATGCAGTCTATTCCCTTCAAATAAATGATTGTGCAGGTTTTTTTTTAAAAGCTTTAACAACTGTAGGATCAGTGGAAGTATGTTTTTGAGTTTTAACCATTCTATGTAAACCATTCCTTATCATCAGAGGGTTATCTTTTGACATTGCAGTGAGATAGAACTATACAATAAATAATGGATTGTGAGATGCAGCCAGGCTTGCAGAAAATAACTATTTGAGGGATGGTGCATGAACAGAAAGCTGTAATTTTGACAGGTGGCAAGGTGTCGTGTCACCAAGCCCTTCTAAAGCCTCATATCTCATACCTATTGATTAATGGCTCTAATTAAGGAATGAAATCAAGCATGTGAAGACAGGGGATCGCTTTAGGTCCTTGTTTGGTAGTTTTCTCTTCCTGGCATACAACTCATCCATCTAAATATCAGTGTTCTTTCATTTATTACAGCTGGATGATACCAAAAAGGAAGTTGAGGGGCTCTATGTTGAGCTTCTCATACCATACTTGCTTTGGTAAAAACTGAGGTAAGAAGGTGTGCTGAACCATCACAGGAAAGACTGTTGCATTATCAATTTGTAAAACATCCATGAAAAAGAATGGAACAATGATTACTTGTTCTGCAGACTACAACTGTGTTGCTTAAGTCCCTTGCCCTGGTGCCAGTTACAATTATGTATGCCTTGGTCTTGGATGTAATGAATTCAGATTTATTCCAATGTTATCAGGATTGAAAAGTGGACTGTTAAAGATACACCAACAAAGTCTGAGATTTATTCAGATCTGTTTGTTTTAAAATGGGGGATTTTCCTTTAGGGGGAAAATAAGTTCCATGAAGTATATATACCTTTTCAGAAGAATGAGACAATGAAATAAAATCAGAGGGCTCTGTTTAGTAAGCCTAGCAGATCAGGTTATATTAATGAATCCTGAATACTATATGCCATGCTGCAAGTATGCATTCTGCTTACTAACAGGACCAAAAAACTGACATTATGCTACAGAACTAAACAAGTCCCTAGGGGGAAAGGATGGCTACTTCCCTCTGAATTATAATGCTAAAGCTTTGGATCCTTTGCAGACATTCACTTCTCTAGCTGGTTGAAACCTTGAGTATACAGGGGAAGAAATGCTGCCCTCTTTTTTCCCAAACCTCTGAATAATAATAATAATAATAAACAGAAACTAATACAAATTAGTTAAACCTTCCTGTTATGCTATGAAGCTGGACATTTCTGTTTATCTCCGAGGAAGCATCCATTAACACAGAATAATTATCAACCACTATTCCTCTGTATGTTTTTAAAGTATCAAAGGAAAATAAAGATGTCACAAATTTTCTTGAAGTAAATTCATTAAATAATAAAGAAGCAATCTTGCTCACTGTTTCCAGTACACTTAAATGAGGATATTGGGCTTTATCATCCAATGAATGAAAACTGATTCCCCCCCCCCCTTGCAATGATTTTAAGACTAGACATTTAATTTTCAAAGCAGGTTATAGACAACAAAAGCTTAATCTTTCTTAATGTCTCCTTGGGTTATGATTATAATGCTGTTCTATTTTCAGTGTTTACATAAGAGACTGTAAGCCTCTCTGAATGGATGGTGTCCATTATAGACCAAAAGACATGATAGGCCTTTAATAAATACTTTTAAGAAATCATGTTGGAAAGTGCGAAAATTAAAATTAAAAAGCATTTACAGACAAATCTTTTTTCTCAAGATGCGTGTTCAATTTTTTTTGTTTCTTTTGTTATAGGAGAGTGATACAAAAACTAACTGATCATGTTGATCTTTGTATCATTATCTTTGAATGTGATTCTATATGCCATTGAAAGCCAGGGCTTCCTCTAAACTGATATCCTCAAACTGGCAACAGAACTATAGTTTTTGATAAAATATTAAGACACTGCTGTATGATAATATTGTGATGAATGTTTTGGAATTTTCATATATTGCACACAAATGCATTCCATTGTTTAAATTTATGATGTCTTGTATAGCATCATTTGTATTAGTTTGTACAGAAAACGATTGGTGTAACATTTTGAGTATAGAAAACCACTGGAGAAGATTTTTTTCAATGTCTCCTACTGGAGATTGATTTCAAAGGTAATATGTGATGAAAAAGGCTTCATAAAGTATCAATTAAAACATAACCGTGTAATATTTTGTTAACGGAATAAAATATAAGGCATAAAGTAGTTTAAAAAAACAATGTTCCTTTCCATTTATTTGATCAGTCAAGTTTCCTCCATTGCTCTTTATAAATTAATTTTGCAGATTACCTCATCTTTTTATTTATTTTTAAAAGCCCCTACTGAAAGATTAGAAATAGTGATAAAATCATTGCTTACTGAAGCAAGAAGACTTTGAATCCAGCTATGCACATTAGAAAGATGTTACACACTGCATACTTTTAATAATGATCATTTAGAAGATAATTTTAACATCCACACAAGAGAAAAATGGATTTTTGATGAGTTCTTATATGACCATATGTGGTATTAGTCAGTGTGAGGTATTGCTAGCAAGCTCATTGCTTTCAAAAATCAAAGTTAAATGGTTCATCTATCATCAGAATTTGTGTCTGGGCGACTTGTCTGAACATCAGTATGATTTATGGTTTGAATTGGAGGAGTCAACCATGCATGTTTCTTAGTTTATCGTTTTATGCTGTCTTCAATTAAATGTCTATAAACACAGTGATGGCTTTATGACACTGTCCATCAATAATGACTATCAGATTTTGCATAGAATATGTAATTTTCAGGGAAATAATGACCTTCTGACTTCACATGTCCTGTTGTACACATGATATATTTGGTGAGTTTAATTTTTTTATCCTCATTGCTTTCTATTCTTGTCCTATAGACTAATTAAGACTGTGACTATATTTTGTTTAATCCAATTTGCATACAGTTAACAAAGAGCCATTTTAATGACATTATAAAAATAGGATGTGCTAGGATGGTTGTAGTTCTCAAAATTAGTCATGAAAATCTTTTTTTTAAAAAATGAGATGTAAGCAAATATACAATGACTTCTACACATTTTATTGCATATTGATTTGGTGCTGGGTTGTTTTAGCACACTGGAACCTTTACTAAGAGAAATAACACATGCATTAAAATTAAATTAAATCAAGCTACAAAATGGATGAATGCAAGGAAAACACAGGCTTTCATTTTCTTTGGGGACATTGAATAATGGTATGCTCACTCTTCATATTTATGAACTACTCTATTGCATTTGCAGGAACAGCATATGGGGGCTAAGCCATCTTTCTACACAGCTGTTCTCTTATACAACTGCCATCAGCTATCTATAAAAAAATATAGTATTCCAGGTCTTATGGCAGTTCAGAATATTTAAATGATTGTATAGTTTTTCCTATATCACCTAACCTGTAAATGGTTAAATGTAAAAGATGTTGCAGTGCTCTTTATGCACTGAGATGTGCTGTGATGTTCTAATTTGTAACTGAATCTTTATTTTTAAGATATCTAATATTATTGAAACTATAGATGCTTCCAATCTCCCTCAGATATTTTTACACACCAGCAATGAAAGTATTAATAAGCAGAATCAGCATTCTGGTTTTCTAGGAATCACTTGGCCCATGCTGGCTATGGATGAGGGGAGCTGTAGTCCAACTTATCTGGAGGACAAGAGGCAGTTGCATTAAATTTTCCATGTGTGCTTGGTTTGTCATGCAAACCTGTAATCATAAGTGTCACTTTTTTGCTAGCATGAATTTGGGCATAATCTCTGAATTTTCAAGTAACGTATTTCATTCCCCACCCCACAATAGCTAAAAGATTTTTTCTCACACTTCCGAGTTTTGGGTGGTAGCCATTTAAAGCAGAGGTTGGGAACATTTTGCCTTCCAAAAGCCCTAGCCACCATGGTTAATGGCAAGGGATTGTGGAAGCTGTAGTACAGAACATCTGGTATGCCAATGGTTCTCAATACTGACTCTAAAGAAGCAAATTGATATGGTCATGGAACATGATAAGAACATCTCTCTCTCTCTCCTGGAATTGAAGCAAATAGAATAATTTCCCTTGCTTCTAATTACCACATGCTCTCTAGTTGTATCCATTGATATAACTGGCCAAAAAATGATATACAACTGGGGAGTGTTCCTCTGGTGTGCAATATCTTTTAGATTATGTCTTAAAAGCTATGGTTTATATGTTAGGAAAAGTGGGAAATCCTTGTTTTCATAAGCAATTTTAACAGAAAGTGCAGAGAAGCTATGAAAAATCTGATCAGCAGAGGAGGCAGAAAATTAGTTTGAGCCTTGTTTTCCAAAGTGATTTCAAGTGTTGCATTTAGTGGATATGTTGTATAGACATGTAAAATTGCACTGTGTATAATTTACTTGTGATAAGTGTTACTTCCATTATTGTATAGCCTACAGTATATTTTCTTTCTAGTGTTATACAGTCTCAAAAATATTCTTTGTACTGGCTAGATGATATATTTTCCTGTCTCTGGGCTTGGGAAAACAAGCAAAAAATAACCTTACCTTTCATTTAACCATCTATTTTAAAATTTTAGCACACTTTGTCAAACAAAAAACACAATTTACTATCCCCAGACACATTGTCAAGAAGTTCTTGGAGTGGGGGATTCTGAGACGTGGAATGAATTGGTAAGCACAAAGCCACAAAAACTGTAACACTATGATTCTGCTCTAACTGTCCCAGCTGTATCCTATGGAGTCCTAGGTTTGTAGTGTGGTAAAGACCTGGAAAACTACTAAGGAAGATCAAAGAAGAAAGTGTAAAGGCAGGCTTACTATTGAACTTAAAGAAAACAAAAATAATGACCACAGAGAAGTTACACACATTTAAACTAGGCAATGAGGAAATAGAAATAGTAAAAGTGTACTCATATCTGAGATCAAACATTGATCGAAATGGGGACTGCAGCCAGGAAATCAGAAGAAGATTAAGAATGGGGAGGGCAGCTATGAAAGAACTAGAAAAAAATCCTAAAATGCAAAGAAATGCAACTCAGCACAAAAGTCAGAATCATACAAGCCGTTGTATTCCGTATTACCATGTATGGATGTGAGAGCTGGACAGTCAAGAAAGAAGACAGAAGGAAAATAGTTTTTTGTGGGTTTTTGGGGCTGTGTGGCCATGTTATAGAAGAGTTTCTTTCTGATGTTTCGCCAGCATCTGTGGCTGGCATCTTCAGAGAATACTGGAATGGACGAGAGTGGGTATATATATACTGTGAGACTCTGGGTAAGGAGGAGTGGTTCCCATGTAAACTGTGCATTGTTCTGTTGTTGATGGCAGGGCCTCAGGATGGGAGGATATGGAAACGAGGATTAGTGTCTGCTAATTGATGATCATTGTCTGCTGGGAAAGCCAGACCCTGGGTGGTTTCTCATTTGCGTTTGTTGAGTGCTGATTTTCCTATTTTGTAGGACTGGTAGCCAAACTTTGTTTACTTTTAGGGTTTCTTCTTTCCTCTTGAAGTTGTCCAAGCGTTTGTGGATTTTGATGGCCTCCCTGTGCATTCTGACCTGATAATTGTTGGCATGGTCCAGAATTTCAGTGTTTTCAACAGCATTTTATCATGTTCCTTGATTTGTGTTTGGATACTGTGTTTGTTGGGACACAGCAGACTGGGTCCTCTGGTTGGAATTTTAAATACTTCTCCCTAAATTGCAGTGTGGAGAACCAGTGTGATGTAATGGTTTAAGTGTTGGACCAGGACTCTGAAGAACAGGGTTCAAATCCTCATTCAGCTGTGGAAGTCTACTGAGTGATCTTGGACAAGTCACACTCTTTCATCTTCAGAGGAGGGCAAAGGCAAACTCCTTCTGAACAAATCTCACCAAGAAAACCCTGTGATAGCTTTATCTTGGGACACTATAAGTCAGAAATGACTTGAAAATATACAGCAACAAACTGCAAATCCTGGGATTCCATAGGATATTGCCATGGAAATGAAAATATAATCATAACAGAATAATAGAATTGGAAGAGACCACAGGGGCCATCCAGTCCAACCCCCTGCCACACAGGAACACAGACTCAATGCAGCCCTGACAGATGGCCATCCAGCTTCTGTTTGAAGACCTCCAAAGGAGGAGACCCCACCACAATCTTAGGGAGTGTATTCTACTGTTGAACAGCTCTTACTGTCGGGAAGTTCCTCCTAATGTTGAGGTGGAATCTCTATTCCTGTAGTTTGAATCCATTGCTCTGGGTCCTACTCTTGAACAGCAAAAAACAAGCTTTCTCCATCCTCAGTATGACACCCCTTCAGATATTTAAATAGGGCTGTCATATCACCTCTTAACCTTCTCTTCTCTAGGCTAAACATATCCAGCTCCCTA
>CM034706.1:40802111-40815584 GCA_020142125.1 Phrynosoma platyrhinos | reverse complement strand
TGCCATTAACACAGAACAATACCTATTCAACACAGAACAACACACAGTACACCTGGGGACCACTCCTCCCTACCCAGGGTCTCACAGTATATATACCCCCATGCTTTTCCATTTCAGTTTTCTCTGAAGATGCTAGCCACAGATGCTGGTGAAACGTCAGAAAGAAACTCTTCTAAGAACATGGCCACACAGCCTGAAAAAACTCACAAACAAACTATGGTTTCCAGATTCCTCACCATTTTGGTTGCCCTTTTCTGGACACGCTCCATCTTGTCAACATCCCTTTTGAGCAATATAATTCTATAGTCTGAAATAGTCCAAAATGAGAATTTTGTTGTTTTTCCTCCTTACTGGCATTTATACAATGAACTGAAGGCAGTATATATAGCTCTCTGCCTCCCTACTTCATTTTCACAACAACTCTATGAAGTAGGTCAGCCTGAGAATATGATCACCCAGTGAGGTTCATGGTTCAGTAAGGATCTGCATCTGCATCTCCCACATTCCATTAACCATTGCACAGTATCGTGGACTACATACTCTCTGTTGAAGGCAGAGAGGCTGAAGCCAGAAGTGAAAAGGACTAGAGACATTGGGCCTTTACAGACTGCCAGAAATAATGCAACTTGAGTCCACTTTAACTGCCCTGGCTCAGTCCTAGGGAATAATGGGATCTGTAGTTTATTGTGGCACCAGAGCTCTCTGACAGAGAAGGCTCAATGTCTCAGAAAAAAAAATACAATTCCCATTATTCCTTGGCACTGAGCCAGGGCAGTTAAAGTGGGCTCAAGTTGTATTATTTCTGACAGTCTGTAAAGGCCCATAGGTATGTAAGACCACTCCATTTTCTTTCTCTCACATCCTTCCCCTCCCTATTATAGAGCCTTTCTCCAATAGAAGGGTGTTACCACAAAGCTCACAGAACCTCCACTACTAGTAGCAGTCTATCTTTGATATACTGGGGAATTGTCTAGCTTGGCTTGTGTGTGTGTGTATGTGTGTGAGGTAACACTGGAACTGGAAACACCAATTATACCAGTACTCCCTAATGGAAACTCCAGATGTGGATGAAATAGAAGAACTTTTATTTGGAAAGATTATGAAAGAACACACATATGAGAATAACTCATTTTGACATCCAGCATACAGAGCAAACTGAAATAAAAATGGAAAAGTAAAAGAGGATAGCTTAACTTAAGGGCTAGACTGAGGGGTAATATCTGCTTATCTTGAAGAATGGCCCACAGAAAACAAGAGTGGCTCAGACTGGGAGTCTGAGGGTGATAGCCACCAAGCACAGTAGAGATGGGCAACTGTGGTTTTCTTTGTTATATCTATACTATAAAACTGGCCCAAGGCTAAAGTGATTTCATGGGAAACAAAGACTTGATAGTCCTTTGGAAAGACCAAATGGTTTCTGAAATAGTGGATTGCTTTGATTGTCAGAGAATAAAAATGACTAATTGGAGTGATGATGATAGTTTAATTGACTTTACAACACATGGACAGGACTTGGAGTACCCCAAAATGGGTAGACAGGAAGGGTATTTAGGAATACAACAGGGGATAAAAGGGAATCTGGTCTTGTTTGATTTGTTGGTAAGAACTCTTCTTTGAGGTTTGGATGCAGAGTAATGCGTGTGTGGGGGTGCATCCTCTAGCAAGCCCCTTCATCCTTTGTTTTTAGCCATCCAAATGTCTGTGGTCTGTAAGCCATATTCAAAATACTATCCTTTCCAGTGTTTCATGGGCCATTGCAGCCTCTATAACCCATGCTGGCTTCCAGAAATGCAATATCAAAATACAGGTGGATCATATCAGGGCATTTACAGGGGCACTCTCTCTTCCCTTCCCTTCTCTTATAGAGATCAGAATTGATCATTCACAGACTGCTTTTGAAATGAGGGAAAGAGATCAGCCCAAAAGTCACATAGTCCTTTCAGCTGGCCTTGCAGCTCCTTCTGCTAATCAACAATGATGATGGGGTGTGGTATCTGAGACCAGTCTCCCAGACTTCTAGCAATGTGCAAAGAGCAGTGCATAAAAGACACTATAGAAGACATGAGGAAAGCTGGTAAAGTCAGTGAAGTTGGGAAGTCAATATAGATGCACAGGTAACTGTGGAAGTCATGCACTGAAAGCTTTTGTAAGCCAGGAAATTAATATAAATGTATCCTGGGCTGCAGTTTAACACAAATGACAATTGAGTCACATGCTTTCCTGAATAGGTAAGTGCCATTCCTTATGCAAATCACAAAAGTTTTAATTTATAGCTGTGTCATATGAATTGTATTCCAGCAGCATAAACAATACTGTTAAATACTGTTGGGTTTAATGATGAATGATAGTGATGGTGACTGTAGTGGTGAAGTACTGAACTTAGCAAGCTGATGTGCAACAGTTATTGATAATTCCTAACATTATAAAAATACATTTAGAATAAGAAAGCAACAATGGCAACTTGTCTTTTTCAAAAACAAAATTTGAAATGGTTCCAAATCTTAGAATAGAAATGTAAATTTCAAATATTTGCTAGGTTTTGAATGTGTGTGGAATTGCATTTCCTCTCTTCAGTACTTACCAGAAGTTCTCAAATGAGAGTGCTGAAATCTAGTGCTCTGCCTTTTCTTTATCCACCCACACCATTTGAGTATGAGCCAATATATTGAGGGAAGAATGCACCATGAGCAGAGGACTCTTAAAGGTCCTCCTGCTTTCCTTTTGGGATTGCATGAACATGACAGTGGACAGAAGAACTGGTTCTTTGGAATAACACAAAGTAAGTGAATGTTCCTTATACCCATCTAGCTCTCCTTCTTGGTTTAAACTTAGAAGCATGAATAATGTGCACAAATCAGAGGAGAACTGCAGGGGACTAGTAGTGATGCCCAAGTATCTCCCATTCCCAAACTTTCTCGAAATGGGTGTTTACCTTTGCGCATATACATTCCAAGCTCATGGAACACATAAGACACCACACGTAGGTTGATTCAGTTGCAGTGGGGGACTCCCATGTTAGGAAGTGATGAATCTAGTCTAAATTTTATTTGAACAATTTGAAGTGCTGAACCTATTTGATGGATAAGATTTAGCAGTGTGGATAACTCCTTCAAAGTCTGGACTAAAATCCACAATGGCTTCACCACATGTAGGCTACTGACATGGAGGCTACTGGCGGCTACTGGTGTGATGGCTTGGATTCTACCTGTTATTGTTTTTATTTTCTGAGGGCTGATGCAGATGGCCCGAAAGGAGTGGCACAAAACTGCCCTTGGGAGCAGCAGATTGGGGCCGTGGCAACCACACTCTGCGGCCCTGATCCTCCTTTTTGCCACACCTAAAAGAGCGGCAAAATTTCATTTCTTTTGGGAGCAGCAAAAGGCCGCCCTTAGAGCCTCCACAGTGGCTCTTTTGCACTCTTTTGGTGAAGCATGTGTGCACGGTGTGCCAAGTGGGTGTCATGATGCTGCACAGCATGCAGACGGGTGTGCATCAGGACGGCATTGGGGTGGAGTCAGGGTGGCCAGCATGTGGCTGCCTCGCCCCAACTCCACCCTCAGGCCACCCTTTGTGATAGTCTGCATCGGCCCTGAGTCTTTTTTTTTTAAAGTATATCTTTCATTTCAAATCTAAATCTTTATTGTCCTCTTGAGACCATATATTAATCAAGCTTGAATATAGCCCTAGATTTGCACTGTGTACAAAGAGAATGTGATAAATATTGCAAATTGTCTTGTAGTTGTTATTTACAACACTCAGCCTTGCTCTTCTTGTTATTTACAACACTTACATAGGCCACCCAATAATGTTGTTCTCTGGGCAGCTCACAGCTTCAAATAATAAAATGCAATATTAAAATGAAGTATCATAAAACATTATTTGTTTTGCTGCAGAGCACAGCCATATTAATGAAATTATCTTTTACTTGCATCTGCTTGCATTTGTGTTCACACCATTGTATAAAAATGTTTGCTCCAGGCCTCATTCTTTCTCCCTAATTTCCTTAATTCTGTAATTCTTCCTTGAAGAAATAGGGTTCTATCAGGTAACAATAATAAGAATTCTATCATTATTCATCACAAATAATTTGACTGTCCTCCTGAAACCTCATGGATTAAATTGGTTTAATTCAAAACCTGGAGTGATCAATTCTACTCAATGGAACTTTAATGTTAAATCTAAATAAAATACCTGTTATCAACTACATACAAAAAGCTTCCATCTTGATCACTAATGCTCAGTAGAGGACTTTAAGTTTAGATTTCATTGTGAAAATAACTTATAAAGTATTATCCATGATAATTTGTGGAAGTTGGATTTAATGTAGGCTAAAACACTCAGTAATTTCCGGGTGGACTCTAACTCTGGAAATAGAAAGTGTCCTTCAGTAAATACATGGGAATGAGATCCAGTGAAGGAAAAGATAAAGATGATTTTCACCAGTTCCCTTGAACCCCCTCCCCATGGCCCTATCCCCAAAAAAGTTGCCGACCCCTGAGATAGACACATCTTCATGCATGTAGCTTCACAGAATCATAGAGTCGAAAGAGACCAAAAGGGCCATTCAGTCCAACCCCCTGCTATTGAGGAAAACATAATGAAAACACTCCTGACAGATGGCCACTCAGCCTCCAAAGAAGGAGAGTCCACCATACTCCAAGGCAGCATATTCCACTGTTAAACAGTTCTTATTATCAGGAAGTTCTTCCTCATGCTGAAGTGGATCACAGAGGAAGTCATTTAGCAGTTAGTATTAATATTTTACAAGGTTACGATATAATAAAAGGTAACAGTACTAATTCTGATTTTCTACTTCTCTATCTTTTTGTCATCTGTTTCAAGAAATAAGCTTGCTTATGATTAAGGGCCATATTACTAACTCCAGAAAAAACCTATCTGCCATGGAATATTTTATTTTCCTAGTTCCCAAAATACGTCCAGCTGTGCATCAGAATACTGCCTAGGAGGAACACCAGTGGATATTGGATATTTTTTTTGTAAATAAATTGGGAGATGACAAAGAATGTTGACTGAAACTCAAAATAAATATTTGAGAGGAGTGTGTATGTGTGTGTGAAAGAATCTTAGAGCAGGAAGGAACCACAAGGACCATGGAGTTCTGCTAAGTAGGAATATACAAGTAAAGCACTCTTAAAAGATCCCCACCGAACCTCTGTTTAAAGACCTCTAAAGAAGTAGAGTCCATCACCTTTCAAATCAATCCATGTAAAATTTGTTGTTGCTGTGTGCCTTCAACTTGCTTCTGAATCATGATGACCCTAAGGTGAATTGATCATAGGGTGTTCTTGGCAAGATTTGTTCTTGGCAAGATTTGTTCTTGGCAAGATTTGTCTTTGTTTTCCTCTGGGATTGAGAGAGAGTGATTGTTCAAGGTCAACCAGTGGGTTTCAATGACCAAGTGGGATTTCAGACTCT
The DNA here is from genome assembly GCA_020142125.1 of Phrynosoma platyrhinos. Lineage (NCBI taxonomy): Eukaryota > Metazoa > Chordata > Lepidosauria > Squamata > Phrynosomatidae > Phrynosoma > Phrynosoma platyrhinos. The sequence continues at coordinate 40,810,148 of CM034706.1, read as the reverse complement.
GGTCTCCAGAGTCATAGTCCAATGCTCAAACCAGGACACCATGATGACTCTCTTTCCATATAAAATAGTAATACTATAATAAGAGTTTGTGTGCAGATATTTGGACATGTCTGTCTGTCTCTGCCATAGCTCCAAGGCTGTGAAACCACAGACAAACTATTGTACAAACAAATGGATGAATCTCCTACATAATTTACATAATAAGCAAATTACCTGCATAAGAAAGAAATGTGTCTATCTCTGGATTTAGGGAACTTGAATCTAGTAAACCAGGGAAGGGGGAAGGAAAGGGAGGGAGAGAGGGAAATAGAGAGAGAGGGAGAGAGATGATGCCAAGTAAGGATGCTGAGGAGAGTTAGGAGATAGAAGGGATGAACAAAAATTTAGGTGGAGGGAGAGAAAGATTAAAGTAAAGGTAAAGGTATTGACAAGGTTGTCAAGTCGTGTCCAACCATAGGGGGTGGTGCTTATCTTCATTACTAAACTGAAGAGCCAGCATTGTTACAGACTACTCTGTGATCATGTGGCCAGCATAATTGCACAGAATGCTGTTTACCTTCCCACCAAAGTGGTACCTATTTATCTACTTGCATTTGCATGCTTTCGAACTGCTAGGTTGACAGAAGCTGGGACTAGTGACAGGAGCTGAACCATCGCAGCACCCAGGCCTTGAACTGCAAACCTGCTGATCTTGCAATCAACAGAGTCAGTGTCTTAACCACTTGAGCCACTGTATCCCAGAGAAAGATTAGCAAGATAGAAAAAGTTTTGGAATGAAAAAAAATAGCATTGTTGAGAATGGGACAAAGATGTCCTAATCCAGGCATAGGTGGTATAGGCTGAATGAGTACCAGGGTGGAAGGAGAGTAATGTAAGCATAGAAGGAAATGAGGTGGGGGTCCCAGAGAGGACAAAGCATACTGGGCGGAGGATGCAACTAATGGGTTTTAAAGCTGAGCAAAGCCTAATACTTTGACTAGTACTATTTATATTTCTAATGATGAGTATTCTACCACCTCCTTATGAGACTAATAAATTGTTAAACATAATGGGAAAGAGTACTTAGAAATTTCCATTAATAGACTGGCTATTAGCATGAGGAACTTATTAGGCTGAAGGTTTCAGTAGTTCTGAGTTCTAAGATTTGATTTTTAAATGATGAAACATCCAATAACCCAAATGACCCTGTGCAAACACATACATGGCATAAATTATTCCAAATGAAAGCATGAAAGTTATTTGTTCAGCTGCTTTTGTGGCTGGAAGGTTAGGAACAAAAGCTATTATTGTTCAGTGTGTTTTTCACAGGAAATAGACAGTGGCAAACATACAGTAGTTCAACACATGAGATCAGAGACACCGTTTTTATAGTAAACTAAAAACAGATGTTCCAAAGGCTCAAGACCTTTACAGAAATTATTAGTTATGTTTGCCTTTGAAAGCAGAGAAAGTTTACAGAGACTCATGTACCTGATTAAGAAAAAGATGGGTTATAAAAGCTATGAGAGCATTAACTCGTTCAAGTAAAAATATTTGTCCTATAGATCCTGACTATTTTATTTAATACAGTATTATGTATGAAAAGTAGATTGAGTAAGCATCAGACTAAGTGTCCCCAAAGCAGCCATTTTCCTCTCTGCTAAATGCTGTATCCCATCCATACACAGTCTATTTAATAGCAATTAAACTGAGCTATCTTTAATGACTTTTAATAGTATTAATGAGCCATTCTCACATTTGCAAGCCAGCATATGAGTTGGAGCTGTTCTTCACTGTAAATAAGCCCTGTAAATATGATGATTTCCATAAGTTAAATAATTATGGCAAACCATAATTTTATTTTGTGTAATGAATGCCTCTGATTTGCATATGCTAAGTGAACCATCTGGATGTTTAAAAATATTGCACACACAAATGTTAAATCTTATTAGGTGGGAATATTGTAGTCAGCTGTGCCAGACACCACATGATATTTCACCACGAGTGGGAAGCCCAGCAGATAGAGCTATTCAGTAAGTAGATAGGGCCATAAAGACAGACTGTCTCTCAAGTCTAATCTACACTATAGAAATAATGCAGTTTGACACTGCTTTAACTGTCATTCCTTCATTCTATGGAATCCTGGGGTTTGTAGCTCTCTGACAGAGAAGGCTAAATATCTCACAAAACTACAGAATTCCACAGCATTGAGCCATATCATATTTGATGATGGCAAAGTGGTGTCAAACTGCATTATTTCTAATCTATAAGCAGATTAGTCCTCAGTGGACAGGTTAAAACCAGCTTCAGTTTACTTCATTTGATCCCAACTGATTTTGCCCCATCTTAATGTTCCTGTATTTTACAGACCTCCACTCTTGACCCTCTTGCTTCTTCCATTTCCTTCCTTCTTCAGTCATTGCTTCTTCCATTTCCTTCCCCTTTCCTTCTAGGTTGCAGCATGCCTCTTATATCAAACTGTACTTTTAACAACAACTGATCCAAGGCAGCTTACAATAGTTTAAAAAACCCCCAAACAGTTAAAATATTGTTAAAAATGTAAAAGAGCATTAAATTATTAAAAACAAGGTTAAAATCATTAAAATACTTAAATCATGTTTCATTAAAAGATAAAATATTTTTTTTAAAAAAAATACAGCACAACTCATTTTACACACACACTACACCTCCATAATTAAAATTCAAAAGATCTACCAAAATAAGAACATATTCACTTATTGGCAGAAAATTAGAAGAGAAGGGTCCAAATGGACTTTCACAGCCTGGGAGCCATCACAGAGAAGACTTTCACACAACTGCATTTATAAGAGCCATGGGACTGTGAGAAAGCCCCCTCTGTAAATCTTAATGCAGGGGAGGGCTTGGTTGGGGGTTTCAAATACAGAGTTTGAGTGAAGGACTCAAACTATTGGGCCTATTTGGATAAATCTATCCCTTTTGGGGGTTCCCCATATATTTTTCAAAAATTGTCAGTTCTTTCATTGTTCATAAATCTGTAGGCTTTGATTACAGTTGAGTCACTGTATCCAGGCATTCTGCATCCACAGATTCAATCCTCCACAGCTTAAAATTACCACTCCCCCCAAAACAAATCCTAAAAGTAAACCTTGATAAAAAAAAATCCTAAAAGTAAACCATTTTATATAAGGGTCGCCATTTCACTATGCCATTGTAACTCATGAGACTTGAACATACACAGCTTTTGGTATCCACAGAGGGTCGTGGAGCCAAACCCCAGCAGATACCAAAGACCTACTACATTTGTGATTTAAAAAAAAATAAACTGAATTGAAATCCTTTCACAAGTCTATCTTCTTGTCTAGGGGATACCTACTCCTCTCTTCCTTTTCTTTCACCCATGCCCACTGCTCTCTAATGTTCTTTTTACATTAATCCCTGTGAAGGGTTAGTCAAAATATTTTATTGTCTAAGACAAAGGTCAAGATGCCTGCCCTGGCATTGCAGACATTTAGATAGGCACCTGGATCCTAATTCAGTAGGGGCAACAGTACAGCATATTCTACCACACCTGAAGGGAGTAACGGTAGGCAGCTTTTGGGAAATATGGCTGGTTTCATTGTACATGTAGTTGTCTTTCAGCTATATTATTACCATTACAATCTTCTTCCCAGGATACATTGGCTGTGGAGGTCACCTCATGCTGCCTAATGACAGGGCTGGTCCTCAGGCTGCATTCCTTCACTTCAGTCCTATTTACCATAGTCTAGTCTTATCACTTTCCAAAAATGTAATTAGATAAGGGTCAGCAGAGGGTTGGCCATGGTCCCCAAGACCAAGGATCTCTGGGCCTTCACTCTCAAAGCATCTGGGGATGAAAAAATGTCCACACAGTATATAATCAATAGTGCCTTTTTGAGGGAACTATCTACCATTTTGCTTACTTTGGTGACCTATATGGTTCTCACTTTCCTTTTAAAGACCCCAAATGGGGCAAGGAAGTAAGGTTGATTCAATGGATAAAAGGGTGCAAAAAGACCTGGTGGTGCAGTGGTTAAATGCTGGTACTGCAGCCACAACATTGCAAATTTGATCCTAGAGGAGGGCTCCAAGGTCCACTCAGCCTTCTATCCTTTTATAGGTCAGTAAAATGGGTACCCAGCTTGTTGTGGGCAATTGGCTTACATATTGTAAACTACTTAGGGAGTGCTAGTTCACTGATGAGCAGTATAGAAATGTACTTGCTATTGTTATTGCTATAAAAGACCCTGAAAAGCAATGAAATGGCTAGAAGCTTTGGTGTCAAATGGCCACTATTGGCCATTTGTGGAAAATATAGAGCCCTCAATTTTGTGAGTGAGTGGAAGCGGTACATTTTAGCATCCTGTTGGGGGAACTAATGAGGTCCTCTGAAATAGGTATATCTAGATCAGGGGTAGGCAACCTAAGCCTCAGGGGGCTGGATGCGGCCCCCCGAGGCCTTTGGACTGGCCCCAGGACGGTCCTGCCACTGCTGCCCCCCGCTGCCGCCACCTGCCATGATGATATTGATTATTGTTTGTTTGGTTTTTTTTTTTTTTGCTACTTGTTCTTGGGTTTTTCCTGGCAAAATCTCCACAGATTTGCCATGGCTTTTCTGGGGCTGAGAGAGTGTGCATGCATATTTTTAAATGTTTTTAATTTTTTTTTTTAAAAAAAATATTATTATTAATTTTTTTATTTTTGGTGTTTCAGCCCCCCAGTTGTCTGAGGGACAGCAACCCGGTCCCCGGCTCAAAAAGGTTGCCTACCCCTGATCTAGATGATGGCCTAACCATAGGGTGGGAATCATCTCACTCTACAGGTGCTGGACAGCAGTTCCTAACAGCCCTGGCTAGCATAATCAATAAAGAAGACTACTAGGATTGGTACTCCACACACATCTGGAGGATCACATGATTCCAACTGATTATACCCAAGTTTAATAATTGGCTTTTTTTGCTTGCTGGATCTTTTTCTATGTTCTGCATGGCAATTCCTAAGAGACAAAGGCATTTGGCATTTAGGTTTTCTCACAAGTAAAAACTTGAAGGAACTCAAAACAGAATCCATTAATTTTCTTGTCTTTTTCAGGTTCTAATACTGTCTGTGTCCATATTTGTGGCTGAGTGCACACAAGCTGTTGATAGGCAAGAGAAAGTTTGTAAATTTTCATAAGACAGAGCACTTTAAATCCATTTGTTCCCATCAGATTTAAAATGTCATCTGTGTCCATCTTGAACAGATATTAACTGTTCTTATGAGTGATAATCTTGTGAGTGGTAAAACTGGAGAATATTCATATTCTTTGAGTTTTTGTGTGTGTGTTTTTAACTGAAAACCTTTGTCTTCTGGCAGGAATGTTGGCCTCATAAGATGCCTCTTAATAAGTTGTATAACTTGTTCTTCTTCCTTTTAATGGTTATACTTGTAACTGCTTTTCATTGATAGTTTAATGGCTGGAATTGTGTATGGCAGTTACAGATGTGTAACCTGGAGATACACACTTGTGACCGTTATATATTCATGGTTCTTATGTAGCCCCTACTTTGACTGGCATTCTGTACTGAAGTCTCAGATTTGTATCCTACAATTACAGATCCCTAACTGCTCCTTAGAACACAATTGTAAAGGCCCTCTGAAACCTACTTTACAAGGAAGCATCTGGTGATCAGAGAGTGAGAGGATAACTTTTCCATCTCTTCCCACCAGCAAGCGAGGATGTGACAATCAGAAGGGCACCTGTGACAATTCCTTATCACAGGCTCATTTGCTGGTGGGAGTGGGTTGTAAATGTCATCTTCCCAATTGCCAGCTGAACAGACCTCCATTTCTTGGTACAGCTGCTGCCTGGTAAAGCAGGTTTTGAGATGTCAGGCCAGGAGACATAACATATGGGAACTTGTCATTTTGGAAAATTGGCTGGCTAAGTGCTGCTGGGACCTGGGCTGCAGACAGATTGTAGTCACCCGGCAGCAGTGGTGGTGATTTGAGTATGATAATATCTGGTAGCAATCTGAAACATGACTGTATGCCATCAGGGATCAGTTGCTTTATTTTGTGGTGCAATAATTTCCTTAGTTACACCTATATCACTAAGTGTAGAACATGAGCCATTATTTTTTGTTCCTACAACACTCCCTGATGCATAAGGACACTGTATCAGAGTGCCACCAAAGTTGCAACAGAATTTTGGAAGCAATAGCATCAGTTTCAGCAATGATGTGACTCTTGATGGATTTGAGGGAATATAAAACATGGTCCCTGACCTAGGATTTCACCCATCCTCCTTTAGGCTGTACAGTGGCCTTCTTTTTCCTTCAGCTCTTCTTAGTTGCTGAAACAGACCACTGGACAATGTTGAGTTTGCCTTTTTATATAGTGCTCAGAACCCTCTGACTTTTTAATCCATTGTTTCCTACAATTCCATTGAGCAATGTTTCATGCCAATGCAAGAAGATACAACATTCAGTAATGGGCCTGTCACAGGTTGACCATTTTAAATGTCCTACACAGAATCACAACACCTGGAATTGCCATGAATCTGTTGAACTCCAGAATGACTTCTTCAGAAATCCAACAGGAATAGCTTTTCTAACAGTTATCCAGCTATGAACAGTATACTTAATAACACTATCATACAACCCTAAACACACCCAATCTCATCTGATTTTGGAAGTTAAGCAACATGGGGCCTAATTAGGGCTTGGATGAGAAACCGCCAAAGAATACTATAAATTTCTAACCAGGGCAAAGAAGATAATCATGCCTGGAGAACCTCTGGAAAGTCATTACCAGTCAGGGTTGATAATAGTAGCATAGCAGGGCCAATGACCTGACTGAGTATAAGCCAGCTTCCTATTTTCCTAATATTAAGAATAGATTTACTGGGCTTCAGCTGGAAGTAAATGGTTTTCTTCCTATCTTCACAACAATGTTATATTATGTAATACAGTATTTTTGTATTGCAACAATGGTATATTATATAACACAATATTCTACAAAACATGTTGAGCACCATTTGCCTCAGGTGTTAAAGATTCTCCATGATCTAAAATAATAATCATTGTATCTGTGTCTACATCCTACCAGATACAAGTGGGTGAAACAAATTAGAAAGCATTTTTTTGACAGAATCCAGTTTATGTTATGCTGAAATCAGACTGGGAACCAGATGAATTTATTGAGATACTGTTTTCACTGGGATCTTGTAGCACATTTTAGACTAACTGAAAGAAAGAAGGTGGTAGCATGAGCTTTCATTGAGTCTATTTCCTCATACATCTCCATGCATCTGAGGCAATAGATTCATGTCTATGAAAGCTCAAAACTACCAGCTTATTTCTTTCAGTTAGGGCCTTTACAGACTGCCAGAACTTTAACTGTCCTGGCTCAGTGCTAAGAAATCATGGGAACTGCAGTTTATTGTGGCACCAGAGCTCTCTGACAGAGAAGGCTCAATGTCCCAGAAAAAACTATAATTCCCATGATTCCTTAGCACTGAGCCAAGACAGGTAAAGTGGCCTCAAGCTGTATTATTTCTGGCAGTCTATAAAGGCCCTTAGTCTCAAAGATGCTACAAGATTGATTGCCAAGGCAAAAGGCGGGGTATAAGAAATTATTATTATTATTATTATTATTATTATTATTATTATTATTATTATTACAAGATCCCTTTGCACACTGATTTTCCAGACTAATATAACTAGGCTTTGAATTCTGCCACTGGGAAATCCATTTCTCTAATCACCACTTATTTATTTTCCAGTTACAGGGAGACAAAGCCATTGTTTATTAAAGGCAGTCTTAATGATTGTTATGTACTATGTTTGGTTTTTTAAAAAATGTTTAATTAAAAAAAGTAAAAAATGTATACATTTTTTACAAAACTTATAAACATATAACAACAGTTAAAACATTTAGGCTCTCTCTCTCTCTTTCTCTGTGACTCTGAGAGCCTCCAGAAGCCAGCCTCCTCTTCCTCCTCTTCCTCGGTCCCCAGGCTGTTTTTCACCCCTATCTCTAGGTGCGGCTTGTACACAAAACCTAACTCTTTAAAAA
>CM034706.1:40766457-40779837 GCA_020142125.1 Phrynosoma platyrhinos | reverse complement strand
CTCTGCAGATGCAATGCGTGCAGAACAGAAAGATTTCTGTGCTGCATGTAAAGCCTTCCTATAGGAATCAAGATGCTTCCTAAGGTGAGTTCTGTCAGATAAGAGACAAATCCTTTGCCATTCGCACTTTAGTTGTTGTCCGGCATGCTTCATTCTTCCTAAGCTCCTCTGTATACCAGGGTTTATGGTTTGAAGTGGGCCGGAAAGGGCACTTGGGAGCGATTGTGTCAATAGCCATGGTGAGATCGGTGTTCCAAGTATCCACCAAGGCTTCGACAGAATCACCGGCGTTGCCAACCATTAGACCCTCTAAGGCTTTCTGGAAACCAATTGGTCCCATTAGCCTTCAAGGGTGGACCGTTCTAATGGATCCACCACCCCTGGGAGAGCAGGCAATAGCCTTTAGTTCTGCCTTGATCAGAAAATGATCCGTCCATGACAATGCGGAGGTTTTTTTGACCTCCACCTACGGATGTTCCTGCTCCGTACTAAAGACTGCATCAAGGGTATGACCGGCACAATGTGTGGGCCTGTCGACCAACTGGGATAGGTCCCATGTTTGTCATGGTATCCATGAACTCCCGAGCTGCACCAGTTAGGTCTTGTAAACTGGTTTTGGGTGGGATGTTAAAATCTCCCAGAACCAAAAGTCTGGGCGATTCCAGCAACAAGTCAGAAACCAGAGTGGTCAGCTCGGTTAGGGAGTTTGTTAAGCAACGGGGTGGCCGGTATACCAACAGAATCCCTAAACTATCCCTGGTCATCAGGCTAAGGTACATACACTCGATATGGGTCATTTTCCAGATAGGCTTTCTGATCACAGTTAAGGTGTTCCTATGGACCAAGGCTATGCTGCTCCCCTGCCCACTTTCCCTCACCTGCTCAATGAGTACCCAGTTGGGAGAGCCTGCCCCCATATCGCGGAGCTGGCATCCCCCAGCCAGGTCTCAGTAAAGCATGCCAGGTCATCCGCCTCATCCACTAAAAGATCATGGATGATATGGGTCATGTTTTTGACCGACCTGGCATTGCAAAGGAGCAGGTTGGGGGTCAGTGGAATGGTTGGCATGCTCTCCAAGTTATCCTGGGAAACAGAGCAAACTGAAGTAGGGATAGGTATTAAGCATTGATCCCTCCTTCTTTTGTAACATTTGTTGACTCTGTTACTGCCATACCTTTCTCAGCCCCCACTCGCCGCCACAGCTGAAGGCAATGGTCGGGAGGAAATGTTCCTGGTGGAGGGTTAGGGCTCTGCTTGAGCCTTCCCAGCCCCCACTTGCCACCGCAGCTGAAGGCAATGGCCAGGAGAAAATGTTCCTGGTGGAGGAATTAGGGCTGCGCTTGAGCCTTCTCAGCCCCCACTCGCCACTGCAGCTGAAGGCAATGGCCGAGAGGAGATGTTCCTGGCAGAGGGTTAGGGCTCTGCTTGAGCCTTCCCAGCCCCCACTCGCTGCCGCAGCTAAAGGCAATGGCCAGGAGGAGATTTCCTGGCGGAGGAATTAGGGCTCTGCTTGAGCCTTCCCAGCCCCCACTCACTGCCGCTGCTGAAGGCAATGGCCGGGAGGAGATGTTCCTGGTGGAGGATTAGAGCTCCGCTTGAGCCTTCTCAGCCCCCACTCGCCACCGCAGCTGAAGGCAATGGCTGGGAGAAGATGTTCCTGGCAGAGGAATTAGGGCTCCGCTTGAGCCTTCTCAGCCCCCACTTGCCGCTGCAGCTGAAGGCAATGGCCGGGAGGAGATGTTCCTAGTGGAGGGTTAGAATCCTGCTATACTGGCTGGAAGATCTGGAGAGCTTCAGAGATATTATTTAGAATATGCATCTAGGGAAGTAATGAACAGTATAAGTTCCTCTTTGTCAGCTGCTGCAATGCAACGCAATGCAACACAATGCAATGTGGGAAGCGCTTCCAGAAGAAGACTAGGAATGAGAAGAGCAGCGATGAAAGAACTACACGATCATAAAGAGCGAAGATATACACCTGAGCACTAAAGTTAGAATTGTCCAGTCCATGGTATTCCCCATTATCATGTACAGAAGTGAGAGCTGGGCAGTGAAGAAAATCCAATAAATCTGAATGGTGGAAAATTCAAGACAGATAAGATGATGCACTTCTTTCAGATAAGGGGAAACACTTCTCCATTATGTAACTATGTCACAATGCAGTTACATATGGAATTCACGACCACAGGATATAGTGATACCTGCCATATTGGATGGCTTTCAAAGGAAACACTACTAAACAACCATGTGTTTCTTAAAATTGAAGTTTAGCTTAATTGTGTTTTGTGTTAGGAGCTTTAAAATTGTATTCTGTTTTTAAAACATTGAACATCATTTTGAATCCCATCTAGGGAGAAAGGTGGAGTCTAAATTAAATAAATAAGTACTACTAATGATAAAACCTGAACCAATATTTATTCAAACACACCCCCACACAAACCAAAGTGGTATTACCCTTGATAGTTAATTCACCACATCTTGCTAACCACTATTTCTAAGCCCCTTATCATTGCTTTCTGTCAACCACTTGCACTAAAGAAGCTGCTTGTGAGACATGCATTAAAATACCAGTTGAAAATCCTGGATCACATCAATGAGCACCCACACATTGCATCACTTCTGCATATCAGCATGAAACTATGACTTTTAAAAGCTGCATCCTTTTCTATCACATTGCAAGCATATTAAACAAAACATATCTTGCAATTCAAACAATGTCATGTATGTAGTTGAATGGCAGTAGCCCAGAAGCAACATGAAACATGTGAGAAAAACAAAACAAAACACCACCACTGTGCAAATTAGAGCAGGAACAATGTCAGCAATCACCACCAAAAATTTGGCATAACTGGTAAACATCTCAGTTCCAAGTTGTACAGCTTTTCCAATATACCTGTAATTCTAATAGAGAAATCCCATGATTCATCCATGCTTGAGAAATGAAAACATCTACAGTAATATGCATTTGGAAAATGAAGTGCGTAGACAAAATTCCCATTTAGTATAGTGGAGTACTGGGTTATCATATTGAGGGATAGTAACTTGTATTCTACAGCAATATATGTGCCTTAAAGGATTCACACTTCCAAGATGTGCCTGTTAAAGACCACAATATATGCACCAGTCCTGCTATGCAACCAAGTAAGGTAAAGGTACCTTACCTTACCTGTTATGCAACCAAAGACACATTTTAAACACAGATCTTGCTCTGGAAAGTGAAGGGCAAGTAGGCCAGGGTGCCTTAAAGCAGTTTCAGACCCAGTTCCCCCCTCCCTTTTCAGCAGTGTTAGTTCTATATATGTCAGTCTCTTGCTAATACTGCTGTTGATTTGTTATAGTGGGACATAACATATCCATGCAGTGACACACTAGTGGAAAAACTAGTTTGTCATTATCTATCTTTGAAAGATTCAGTGGTGGAGTGGTTTGAGGTTTTCTGTTTAAATAAATGTTGACACTCAAAAAAGAAAAGAAATAAATGAAAACATTTGGATCTACAGACTTGACACCTTGGCAGTGTATGGGCTTAAGTTTAGAGGACTCCAACACCATCCACTGAATTCCATTTTTAGACCCTTGAAATTCTATAACTACCACAACATGCTGTTTATCTCTCCCATTCCTATAGAATTATAGAATCACAGAGTTGGAAGAGACCACAAGGGCCATCCAGTCCAACCCCCTGCCATGCAGGAACTCTCAGTTAAATCATCCCTGACAGCCAGCCATTCAGCCTCTGTTTAAAGACCTCTTAAGAAGGAGACTCCACCACACTCTGAGGGAATGTGTTCCACTGTTGAACAGCCCTTACTATTAGGAAGTTCCTCCTAATGTTGAGGTGGAATCTCTTTTCCTATAGCTTGCATCCATTGTTCCAGGTCCTATTGTCTGGAGCAGCAGAAAACAAGCTTACTCTATCCTCAATATGACATTCCTTCAAATATTTAAACAAGGCTATCATATCACCTCTTAACCTTCTCTTCTCCAGGCTAAACATACCTAGCTCCCCAGATCATTCCTCATAGGGCATGGTTTCCAGACCCTTCACCATTTTAGTTGCCCTCCTCTGGACACGTTCCAGCTTGTCAACATGTTTTTAATTGTGGTGTCCAGAATTGGACATAGTATTCCAGGTGAGACCTGACCAAAGCAGAACAGAACACAATTACTTCCCTTGATCTAGGCACTATATTTCTATTGATGCAGCCTAAAATTGCATTGGTCTTAGCAACAGGAAAAGCCTGCAGCTTTACCTTGCTGCATACAGAGCATTCCAAATAGTTATTACACTCTACCAGCTTCAACTCAGCGCAAACACTTCCCAGTTTCTCCAAACTCATAAAACTTGTGTGCCCCAACACCCTATCTAAGTAGTGCATACAATTTGAATGCAGTGGCACATTGCCTACTGCCTGGCTGTCCAAAGAATATCATTTGTTGTGCTTGTGTGCTTTTGCACAAACCTTCCCCCTCTTAGTGATGACACAATCATCCCCCTCAAATTGTAGGGCATACCCATCTGAAGTCAGTGAGGACACACTGACCAGACAGTTCTGTAACTGGGGAGCACACATCACATTCTCAAAGTCTTTGTCAAACCCTGGAAAATGCACAGTCCCCATGTCCCTTATTTGGCTTGAACCCCCATCAGCCAAACCCACAGAGTCAACACATGATGGCTTCCTGTCCTTTGCCAAGGACCTCTGGTTCACCAGGTGGTCAGTTGCACCACTGTCGATCATCCACAGATGTCTGGCTGCAACAGCAAGAAGGGCTTGACAGTCACTGTTCTTTCCTGCCAAAACAACTCCCTTCCTGTTCCCAGGAGAACAGTGTTGTTCCTTCCTTCCAGCAGCAGGCAGCATCTTGCAGTTCCTCCTGAAATGACCTGGCTGGTCACAATTATAACATCATCTAACTATGCATACAGCTGCACTCACAGTTTTTTGAACTGCCTCCGATGGTGTGTTTGATCTTGGCTCGGCATGTTGCTGTCTCTGAATGCCATTCTCAAAACACCATCTCTGGCATTCTGCCAAGACACATGTTGACACCAAGTCCATTGTGAGCTGACTCTCTGGCACCCCCTGCAGGCTGTATAGTATGTGATCAAAGTCACTGGATAAGCTGCCCAGCAGGATATATGCTTTTTGTTCTTTTGGGAGGCTTATTCCTCTGGATTCTACCTCCAAAAACAGATGCTTCATGGTGGCCAGAGGCTCCTCTGGGGACTGTCCTTTCTGCATCTTACAGGCATATAGCCTTTTGCTCCACAGCATTTTGGAAAGAGCAGAGTCTGACTGGTGCACATTTTTTAATGCAAACCAGACCTCCTGAGCAGATCTCTTATCTCTAACATGGTCTAATTGGTTTGGGTCCAGGAAAAGATTTATAGTTGCTCTTGCTCTCTGAGTCCTCCTGGGTATAATCACTTTGGTTCATCCTCTCTCACCCTCACTATCACTACTCATCTGTACCCCTGCCTCAGTTGATGGTGGTGTCTCAAACTTTCCAGTAGTGATGGGTGAGGTCTGTGTACTTGTGGATTCTCTGGAGGTACTAGGCTGGCCTTCTGGTGTAACCTTTGGTGTTCCCTTCCCTCCAGTCCCAGTACTGCCTCCTTGTTGTCCCAACCTGACAAACACCTCATGGTTTGTGTGGATCTTTTCCCACCCAGAGTGTTTCTCAAAATTGGTACTCCTGGACAACAGGATCTGACCATTTCCCAGGTAAAACCTGTAACTGTTCCCCTGGTACCCCACAAACATTAACCTCTACCATTTGGGGTCACCTTTTTTTCTGAAAGTCTGGGGAACCAGGACATTGGCATGCTGCCCAAACACCCTTAGATGAGGTTGGGTGACCTCCCATATAACATAAAGTAGGGTTTTTGTTTGATAGCAGAGTTCCATACCCAATTGGTGATGTGGCACACAGTCAAGATTGCCTCCCCCCACAGTCCCTCTGGGGCCCCTGCATCAAGCAGTGTGCAATCCTTGATCTGCTTTAATACCCCAATCTTTCTTTCCACCAAACCATCTTCCTGGGGGGTGGCTGGGTTTGTGGTGTTATGGCCGATGCCCTTTTGTTTTAGCCAATTGCCCTAGCTTGCAGACAAAAACTCACCCCCACGGTCTGTCACCAGAGTACCAACTTTGTATTTGAATTCCCTTTCCACCATTTCCACCCAATTCTTGAATGTGGCAGCTGCCTCATTCTTCTCCTTGAGCATGTAGGTATAGCAGTATCTGGTGTGTCTATCAACTATGACCATCAGATATCTACTATGACCTACAGATTTGACAAAAGGGCCAGCCAAATCTGCATGCATTTCTTGGAATGGCCTCTGGGTAGTGTACTTGCTCCTCTTAGCAACAGGCATGACCAGGCATGAAAAGGTCACAGGCAGCCATAATGACTAAGCACTTTCCATCAGGTGCTGAGTCAGGGGAAGTGACATCAGCTGATGGTCACCAGGTGCTGTAAAGCACAGAAAAGGCTGCAAAACTGTCAAGTCACTCTGGATGAGTGACAAGTGTCAGAAGAAAGAGGCAGGGCCAGAAGGCCACATGGAGCCCTGGGTATATAAGGGAGTTGCCTCAGGACACATGTGTGGTGATGAAGTGGTTGTTGGCAGTTGAAGTCAGTTGTGTTGGTGGATTGTCTTGTGTATATAGCTTTGTACATAGAGGAACCAAGATTGAAGCTTCATCTGAGAGATGCCTGTTTGTAGAGTCTCTTTACTCTTTATGGAAGGGAAGAGGTGCTTCTCCAGCTCACAAGCTACTGCCTGCATCTGAGAAGGTGGTGACCCTGGTGCTGCACTTTGACATGGATCATCATACACTGCTTAACCATGCTAATAGCCAAAATATATTTTTTTAAAAAAATAAGCACTTGTTTTTAATAATGTTATTAAGTTTTAAAAATTACCTCCAACTTTATAGAATCCTTCTGGGATCCTTTTCTACCTGAAAACAGTTTGGTTAGGATCGTTTCCATTTGTATGTCCAAGGGCAAGTTTGCTATGACAAAGAAAGGCACAACACAGTGCATTGGAGATAAAATGCCACAACTATTTATTGATTATAGCTGTAGTTGGCACATGTATGGGATAGGATCCAGGCATCAGCCAGCCCATCAACCGCCCAATGAAACCACCTCTGCCTTCCACCAGGGAATGGAAGTAGAGCAATGGAGTCTCATCTGGCCAGCGGTCCCACCACATGAGGACCCCACTTGAATGGGGGTGCCAGAATGCCTCCAGCTCCTGCCTGGGCTGGCCATTTCCAGTGCAATCTTCTTCCCATGACCCATAAGATGACCCCCATATGTACTCTTTTAAAGGTACTGACACCCTACCTGGATCCCAATCTCATGCTCCACCCAAAGTTGTGACAAGCATACAAGGAAACAGGGAGAGGTGGGCTGGTGGAGAAGAGTGGCTGGTCAAGGCGGCCAGCCACATGGCTATAAATGTTTCTCTGTTAGACCTGGTTGAAGACTCCTCAGTACAGTCTTCAAATTGGTCTGCCAAATTTGTGACCAATCATGGACAAGCAGGCAGTGTGCCCCCCATTGGCCACTAATGCTAGACTTCCATAGGGGCTGCGGAGCCTTTTGAGAAGGATAAGGCCCAGCTGGCAGCCATGGAAGGACTAGCATGCTCTGCTTGTGCCCTGGCCCACAACACAAGCCACAGGTAAGTTCCCGCTGCTGTATTTCATAATTGCTTGAATCATGTTCTTAGTCACAGAATTACATGTCACATGCTTCTGGAATGAAAGGCATATGGCTTCTTTCAGCAAGATGTCTAGAAAGATGGCTGGACATTACAAGCACATCCTATAAATACAGAGAGCCAGTTTGATCTAGTGGTCTGAATGCTGGAATAGAACTCTGGGAGACTAGGATTTAAATCCCACTTTAGATATGGAAACCCATTGTGAGACCTTGGGCAAGTCACATTCTCAGCCAAAGAGGAAGGCAATAGCAAACTTGACCTAAACACATGCCAAGAAATTTTTATGAAAAAGGACCTCTACAGATGGGCCCTTTGAGTTGTCCTGGAGGCAGGGATGGGGAAGGGCAGCCGCATGCCGGCTGCCTCAATCCCTCCCCGAAGACATCCTGATGCTATGCGCTGTTACTCATGGTGCGCGGCATCAGGACATCCTTCCGGCTCAGTCTTTTGATGCACTGAGCCAGAAGGGGCGCTAAAAAGCCGTGTGCCGGCTCATAGGGCACCCTTTTTGTCAGGTCTGAAAGGAGTGGCATTTTGCTGCTCCTTTCCAAGACAGCAAAAGAGAGGACTGGGGCTGAGGCATCCGGCAGCCTCAGCCTTCATCCTCCGCTTCCCGGGGCAGCCCAGGGCCTCCCATCTGCATCCCCCCAGAGTCAGCTTGAATACACATAACAGCAGAAACAACAACAACCATAACAACACCAAAGTGAAAGTCATGGGAAACTGTAAGAATGTACATGGGATTTATTTAGTTAAATATCAGTGAGAAAAATTCCTAAGTAGGGGGAGGAGCAGTGCCTACGCCAGATGCTGCTTGTGGTGTCTCCTCCATTGTGTCAGTAGTATCCCCATGATCCTTTTTACAGCCTCTTCAATTCATTCTGTTTGTGGAATTCTGGGAGGTTTTCCTAAAGTAACTCTCACGTTATGGTGTGATTGGGTGTCTCTGTATTATATGTATCTTTCTTCCTGTCCCTCTCTGTATATGTGGATGAATGGATGAGCATGTTTTAGATTTCAAAGACACTGTAGAAAGCATATACAATAGTGACTTTGATGTTTTAAAATTATTTATTTAGTTGTATGTATTGACATAACATTATTAAACTACAGCAAGCTGTAGTATATCAGAGAGAGCTGTACAGAAGTGAGACATGACAGCTTAAGAAGTACTAATTAATGTTTCATTCTCTCAGTGCCAGTTTTACTATCTTGCTTATTAAGCAAGGCATTCAGATCAGAACTAGCACTTTAATGAAGTTACATGTGTTACTGTGGGACCCATGCCAGTAAGCAGAATCATCAGGAGTCTGGCCAAGATGGCTTACATACTGATCCCAGAACATTTATGTTGGCTCTCCTTATTTTCTTCCCACAGAGCTGTTGGTATTACTACAAAATTATCATGTGGCAACTTGTTTCAAATTATAGATATTTTATCTGCCCCCCCCCCAAAAAAAACACTACATGCACACACACTTAAAGCTGTAGATCATTTGCAACAAATATTTCAGATGGCCAGACAAGTCTGCCATTTTTAAAGCTAGATCTTGTAATATGAATAATTTAATTCCATTCTTACCGTTAGATTATTGTTTGTTTGTTTATTTCATCTGTAATTCACATTTCATCCTATGACTTAGGATGGAGTGCATGGGACTTTCCCATACTAATAGTTTTAGTAACAGTGAAAAAGACTCACTTGTTAGGGGTCCAGTCACAGTACAGAATTATAGTGCTATTGTTGTTAACTGCCATCAAGTTGACTTTGACTTACAGTGAACCTATGAATAAGACACCTCAGAGTCACCCTGTCATCAGCAGTCCTGCTCATGGCATACCCAAAGTATGACAGTCTTCTAGACTAAGCTTCTAGGGAGCATTCATGCTTGATTTGCTCTAAAGTAAAAGTAACGCTTTTCCCTTTGACAAGGTTATCAGGTTGTATCCGATTCTAGGGGGCGGTGCTCATCTCCATTACTAAGCCAAAGAGCCAGTGTTGCCAAAGACAGCTCTGCGCACAGAACACTGTTACCTTTCCACCAAAGTAGTACCTATTTTGCACTTTTACATACTTTTGAACAGCTAGCTTGGCAGAAGCTGGCACTAGTGACAGGAGCTCACTCTGCCACATGGTAGCTGAGACTCAACCTGCTGATCTTGCAATCATCGGAGTCAGTATCTTAACCAAGCAACCACTACTTTGTAGTTGTTTGTCTTGACAGTCCTTCTAGTTGTAAATATTGTTGTGGATGGCACACAACCTACTGTAGCTCCCTAAACTGCTCTGCTTTCTCAGCTCTGTTGGAGAACACTATTCCATCGTAAATGTTGAAAGAAAGTTTAAACTCCCACTGCACCTGGGGTGGGGAGGACACTATCTTGCCCATTGTCTCAGATAGGAAAATAATGTCTTGGTCATGTTCTGGCAGAGATCTAAACTTAGAAATCACCTTCCAGGTGACTTCTTATTAGAAAAAAGCCTTGCCCTGGATTTGGAACAGCACACGACCCCTAAAACATGGCACATTCCCTCTCTCTCTTATTCTCTTCTAGAGGGCATTGTGTAGCATATTTTGAAAAACATGTTTTGGGGGGGCCCTTAGCAGCCACAAAAATGGCACTAGGAGGCAACATATGGCCAGTGGGGTATACTTTCTCTACCCATGATGTAAACCAGGGGTAGGCAATCTTTCCCTTTTAAGGGCCGAGGGACTTCAGCTCCCAGAATCCCAGGAACTATTTGCCAACATGGTACTATTGGCCAACATGGTACTATTGGCCAACATGGCTGAGGCTTCTGGGAGCTGAAGTCCCTCGGCCCTTAAAGGGGAAAGGTTGCCTGCCCCTGATGTAAACTATACAGGCTTAAGATTCCCCTCCCTACTTGCTGCCTAACAGTGTACTTTGATACATGCATACTGAACAGTAAGCCTGACGGAGGGCCTTTGCAGACTGCCAGAAATAATGCACATTAAATTGAGGCATTGCCCTGGCTCAGTGCTAGGGAATTATGGAAACTGTAATTTATTGTGGCACCAGAGCTCTCAGACAGAGAAGGCTCAATGTCTCAGAAAAAAATACAGTTCCCATGACTCCCTAGCACTGACCCAGGGCAGTGCCTCAATTTAATGTGCACTCTTTCTGGCAGTCTGCAAAGGCCCTGAGTTCCTTGGCATTTACTCTAATGTACACGTACAAATGCAATGCATCTTCCTCAATAAGAACTCAGGACATACACACAGCACTACTGCTTTGTACAATTGGCCTTCCATAGCCACGGATTCTGCATCCATGGATTCAGCCATCCATGGCTTGAAAATATTTCCTCCACTAAAAAAAAATCCAAAAAGCAAACCTTGATTTTTTTGCCATTTTATATAAGGGACAGCATTTTACTGTACCACTGTATATAATGGGACTTGAGCATCCATGGGTTTTGGTATCCACAGGGGGTCTTGGAACCAACCTCCAGTGGATACCAAGAGCCTAGTGTAAATCTGAGCAAGAGGAGGACTCTTAAATTATAACATCAGCATACCCCAACCATATCTGCTGCACAACAATGTCTATCATCCTCCTTCAGCATGGCCATTGATGGACTAGGGTGTTGTGACCCAACATCCCAAGCTGGGGATGCCTTCATGATAACAACAGTCACTTCTCCACTTTTTACCATTCTGTTTTAAATCATTAAACATCAGTAAGGGTCTGAACAAACGGGCACTTTAGGCTGACCTGGGGGGTGGACTGGGAGTGTGGTGACTACATGCTGGCCGCCCCAGCTCTGCCCTCATACTGGCTTCATGCTGTGCACCTCACAGCATGGCAGGAGGCATCAGGGTGCCCCTTTATCACAGTGTCCAAAACACTGTGCCAAAGGAGCGCAGAAAAGCCATGGCAGCAAGGGCAGCTTTTTGCTGTTCTAAAAAGGAGCAGCATTTTGCCACCTCTTTTTAGAGCAGCAAAGCACTGGATCAGGGCTGCGGCATGTAGTTGATGTGGCTTCGATCAGGCAAGGAAAGGAGCAGCTTTCCACTGCACCTTAGGGGCAGTCTTTTCAGCCCCTAAGTTAATTGGCAGAAAGACTGTTTGTTTAATATTCTGCCTTTCTTCTGGCTTGGGACCTAAATGCTCCAAATAGATAAAAGCAATGGACTTTAACATACTTCACTCAGTGTTTGAGTATGGCAACTGTGTTTTTCTAATTAGTGTATAAGCAGGGACAAAAATGCCACAAGAAAGGAGAGCTTGTGTGTTTCCAATAAGTTATAAATGAATTGTACACTGTAGCAGAGCTTTTTGAGAATCAGGTGTGACAGACAAAGATACTCTGTGGCATACATACTTTTCACATATTCAAACCATATGAGGTTATATTTTTTACTTCTTTATTTGCAGGGTTTTGATGTGGGGGGGAATCATGAAACTCTTTCCATGCTGGCCATAGTTTCATTCATTCAACCATGTTCCATTATGGCTTATGCTTCCAAGGATTTATCTAATTAAGATAAGCAAGTTTTATCTAATGATCACCAGTTCTCATCCTAATTAATGCAACTGATTGTTGTATTCTGTGTAGGGATCAGGAGAAAGACACTTTTTTTAATCCATATTTTTAAGCAAGCCAAACTAATTTGCACTATTAGAATACAGTTATCTTTTGGAATATACAATTTTAATAGTATTCATGGCTCAGAAATTATATATAAAATACAAATGTTAGGGAAAGAAACATACAAAATGTGTTTGATAGAAAACATAATGCATGAAATAAATGTGTGTGTTTTACATTTATGGATTGATGAAGAAACTGGATGGAATAGACTTTTGAGTGAATACATGTGGTGGTATTGTCATGGACTGGATAAACTGATCTAAGCATCCCTTCTTCTGAAGATACTCCAGTGGCATCCTTTTTTCTTTTTGTCAATGAAGTTTCATTATCAATATCAAGTTACAATATCGAGGAACCAAAAATCCATGTTTTGGTATAATACCCTTTTGAATAAATTGTGAAGACTTGATTCAAGACATTGCGCACTGTTTTACACATATGGACCAGAATCCTGTATCAACCAATTAATCAAGTATTCTTAACTAAGTATACTTAGTTGACTCAACCTACCTCCCAAACCTAATGTAAACATAATTCATCGATGCTCCTGTTGCCAGTAGAATGAACCTCTTTCTCCCAATGCAGTTGATGCTCAATAAAGAAGATTTGGGAGTAGAGTTATGATCATGGCAATAGTGTCACAATCATGATTAAATAGTGGCTGTGAATGTGATATAGTGTTAAGAAGGATCTAATTAGGGGAATTTATAATTAGCTCAAAACATGCAAGAATGGGGCCCTAACAACACCCCACGAGACTGGAGTACCGTTGTGTATACCAGAGGACTAAGAGGTCCCACAATGAATGACACTGAGACAAGCTTCTTTAATTAAGGTCTAAATATTTATTAAAAGGGGAAAATTACACATACACATATGACACATGCACTCACATTGCACACTTGGAAGTAATGGAGTGAAAGCGGGAATAGATGAGATGGGCCAAACTAGAGGAGATACTCACTTCCGAAGGCTTCTCCAGGATCTGCTGTGGATGTGAATGATGATGATGATGCA
>CM034706.1:40739446-40766357 GCA_020142125.1 Phrynosoma platyrhinos | reverse complement strand
GAGGATGACCTAAATAATGTACTTGGATCTTGACACAATCAAGGAGGGAGGCTTGAGAGAAAAGGGTGCAGTTAAATCTAATCACTGCCCCATCAGGAGTATGACTCAGGACAAACAAGCACTTTAGGGATAATGGTCTTTCCCCTTTAGCAACTCCCAAACTTGTCTGGTATGGAATTTTCCAGTTGTTTGGGCAGGCCCTTTTCCTGTGCCTACCTGACTTACCATCTAGAGGCTTATGGCTCACATCCCACAGAGGTCAGTTTGGGGTCATCAAGGGAACCCCACATGTCTCAAAATTTTATTAAAATCATATATGCTAACAATAGTAACCTAGATTTTTTCATTCATAACTGTTTTGTATCCATGATCACTACTTGGGCCTAATTAATTAAGGGCTGGAACAGGTCACCAAGAAGGGGTGACTTGAAGCCACTCCCACTGCATATGCATTGGGGCCACGGCAAACACATGCTGCAGCCCCAATCTGCCTTAAATGCAGCCCAAATAGGAATGGGAAAAGATTTGTTCCTATTTGGACCAGGAAAGAACTGGCTTTCCTGGCCCTGCCATAGCCCCATGATGGCTTCAAGATACTCTGATGGCATGTTTGGGCAGTTGGTTCGCTTCCGGACATCGTCGGAGCATGCAATGTGTAAACGCTGCACTCCCAAGATGTCCAGAAGGTATTTTTAACAGGCTGTCTGTTCCAGCCCTAAGTAGCTGATACAGGATTTTGGCCATGACTTTTTTAAAGTGTGAATTTTCACACTGTCAGTGAGTCATCAGGGTCACTCAGTGAAGTGAATGTTGAGAGTATCAGATAAAAGACAATTCTAATTTACACAACTGCATGGTCAAACTATTAAATTTACTGTCATGGCTCTCAACCTGGAGAGTTTCAGAAGAGGTTTGGACAGATTCATGGGAGGACTGGGTTATCTATGACTGAAATTATCCCTAGTACTAGAATCAGAACATCTGTGAAAACCAGCTGCTAAAGAATCTCTATGGAAATAACTGTAATTTTTTTTCTCATTTGTCATAGTCTATTGGATTTATCAGCATATCTGTATCTAATATATTTCTGTCAGTGAATCATAAGACTGTAAGTCAAACAGAGCTTTAACATCATTCTGAGGTCTGATGACTGTAGAATCGTGTAAATGATCTGTGCAACCTTTAAAAATTAAAGATCTCTGCAGCCAGGATGGAAGTGGCCAAGAACTGGCAGATGGAAAAACTATCATTGGCTGATTGGTGGACAAGGGTGTGGGATAATTGGCTATCTGAAAATTTTTCCTTTCAAATGAAAAACAAAGAACGTAAAACCAGAGAAAGATCCCAGGAAGAATGGCAGATTTTCATTGAATATATCCACAAATAACAAGGACAATTGCAACTCCCATGTGGATAACAAGTTTTTTGGAGAGACACAGTTGATATTATCCCCTTTCCATAGCAGATCTAGACAATCATCCACAGTGGTTGATATGATGATTCTGAAGTGACTCTTTGTATGTTGTGTTTGTGTTTTACTGTTATAATTAATTTAAAAAAATAAAAAATTAAAGATCTCTTTCTGTTTTGTTTTGTTTTTTTGCTAGTTGTGCATCTTTTCTCAAAATGTCATCTCACTTTGCAACAATCGCTAAAATAAATAAAATCCAGGATCCTCATAGGGTTTGGTGTTTTATGCCTTCAGGTCTAATGACTCATGATGACCTTATCATATGGTTTTCTTGGTAAGATTTATTCAAGAAGGTTTACCATTGCCTTCTTCATAGGGCTGATTGAGTGTGACTTGCCCAAGGCCACCCAATGGGCTTCCATGCCTGAGTAAGGATTTGGACCCGGCTGTCCTAGAATCTTATCTTGACATCCTGCTGAATGAAGAAATATGCCTTCTGTTCCTGATAGCATGTGACACATAGTTCTATGAAGAATAACATGTCTCCAGTAATTATCAGATGAGAACCATCCTAATAACTTTTTCCATTTCTGCATTTGAAAGGGAAGATTTTAGTCAACAGCCCTTAATGATACATTGAACAAAAGATACTGCCTCCTTATGGTTGGATTAATTCAGATTCCATTCTAAAATGTCACCTTAGCTTGTTAGGTGATACAAATACACTTTTCTTCCACAGGGTGCAGTCGTCTGCACTATGTGCTCACTATTAGCTATCTTATATATTCAAGACCCACATGTTCTGGGTGTGAGAGTGACCTTTCAATATCTAACCCCTACACCTTTCTTTCTTTTTGTAGTTATCACATCTTTGCATTTCAGATCAGTCTCGTTATTTAGGTATGTGCACTTCCCCCCCAGATAGTTTCATCTTAGAAGCATTGCATCATATTCTGCCCAGAGATCTTAAGATTTTTCCATAGTTTAGGTACCTAATCCCTCAGACTCATGGTTCCTTTTAACTTAGAAGAATGATACTTTTAAAAAAGTGGGGGGAGACAATAAAATTGAATGTAATGACAGCCAATCAGTCAGCAAACCGCACTCTTTCTACTTACAATCAGTGCCAGCTGTAGTGCAATTAAACTCAGCAGGTGTTCACAGGAATTTTTTACACCTCTCTCACTCTTTGTCTGCAATATATATATATATATATATATAGAGAGAGAGAGAGAGTGAGAGTGAGTTTTTCTGATATCTAACAGCAGCAATTTATTTCAGTAGAAAAGGAAATCACTTGAACTGACCCTTCCCAAAGAATTCACCTGCCAGTGTTTAGATTGTCTTTCTCATTTTAATCATTTTTGGAATAATGGGCATTATAGTCTTCCCTGCATGGACAGTGCCATCAACATTTAATGAAACCGAAGAATGGAAAACATTTGTAGATGATTTAATTCTAAATGACAAGATTGGCTTTCACATTAAGAGTTTTCGTCTTATTACTCAGGATGTTCTAAAATCTTTAAAAACAAAAAAGCTAATGTCTGTTAAATAGATACATATAATTAGACAAGTATGTATAATTCTCATAGTTAAATATCTCCTTATTAATTATAGAAGTGGGCAAGCAAATACTGTACATTCCACACAACTGTCTTAAAAGATTGCCTATGAGTAAACAGGACTTATCCACATACAAAACCGCTCACACATTGTTGAGCCCTTAGTATATTCTTCACCCGTCAAGGAACTATGTGCCATGCAATGCTGATCTATGAGAAAGAAGTATAATGATAGCAGCAAGTCTTCCATTGTAAAGATTTGTAAATCAAACAAACAAATAATATACTTTGAAGACAAATATGGGAACATTAATGATGAGGAGGTTAGAAGGAATTCTCTTTTTATACAAACAATATGGTGATGAATGGTCTACAACATGTCTAAAAAATCTTTAGGACTACAAGTCTCACTGTCCTTTTCCATTGGCAGCACTGGCTGGACTCCTGGAAGCTATAGTCAAAAACATCTGAATAATCAAAAATCCCTTAATTGTAGTGTACAATTAATGTTAACTTGATTATCAACTATCAGTCCAGCTTTTAGCCATTGGAGGAAGAAATTGTAGGAAACAGAAATGGCAGGAAAACACTTTTTCAAGGGTTTGGGTTAAATAATGTGAAATAAGAAAACCTAACTCTGATCATTGTTCAAGGACTTAGCTATCTTTATACATGTTTACATAAATGTCAGTAATCTTTTCAGTGTGTTTTTCCAATGAATCTGGATGCTGCAAAAGAAACTATGAAGCTAGAGGAAAATATTTCCGCTTGCTAGAGAATCTTTCTGCCTGGGTTGGCTCTTAGAAATAAAGCATTAGATGTTCCTCAGGTACCTCTGTGATAGTTGTAGAGGGCTTGTTCACTCATGCCTATATGTGCACACAGATGTATCATTCAAAAATGACTTGCATTATTTATTGGTATATCTTGATTCTACTCACTTTAGGACTGCTGTCCTGATTCTCTGATCTCTGTAACTAGGCAGGCCAAGCTCCAAGGATTAGGATATAATTTTGCCCATAATAATAAGGAAACTTTAGTGACTGAATGAGTTGTTTTGATAATTACTGAGTCAAGAGTTAATTCTGTCTTACCCAGGTGTTGGTTATTAGCCAAATACTAAGTTCCAAAGAAAACCTTGACAAATGCAAATGTTGTTTATTTCTGGACAGTGGGAAAATTAACACTGTAAATTCAGAAATGGTTGAAGAGAAAGAGAAAATATTGGAAAATGTTTACCTACATGCAAAAGAAGATCAGGTATCTATGATACTATGTAAATTTATTGGACATATTAATGATTTTGGAATATTCTGTTACTATAGATTTTCATTAACATTTGAAAATATATTACATATATCTTGACATGCATTGCATATTAAATGTATCAACTTTAACTGTGAAAAATTCAACAAACTGCAGTAACTATATTCTGTAATATAAAAGTCTGCAGTGTCAGATATGCAAACAGTAGGGGAAAAAAAGAACAAAGGAAAGAAATAGGGGAGCAGTGAGCAGAAAGATTGATGAAATCATGCTGAGAAAGTGAACCAGCAACTAGAGCATGAACAGAAAACTCATATAAAACAGGTATTATATACTTCAGTGGGGCATCAAAGAGATTATTGTAATATTTTCTGTTCTGCTTATTTATCATAGAAAAATATAGGGACACACACACACACAGAATTTGTATCTGAACTGCAGAAATAATGCAGTTTGACACCACTTTAACTGCCATAGTTTAATGCTATGGAATTATAAGATTTGTAGATAGCCTTGCCTATCAGAGAGTTCTGGTGCCACAATAAACTACAAATCCCAGAAATCCATAGCATTGAGCCATGACAGTTAAAGTGTTGTTAAACTCCATTATATCTACAGTGCAGATGCAGCCATAGTTGAAGAAATGTCAGTTGGAGACAAGAGGTCTTTTTGAATTGAACTGGTTTTAATGCAAGTTCAGCTTTTTCTTCTTGAATTTAAGTATCTCTGAATTATGTAGCTAAAATCTTATTTATTAACATATGTAAACTCCATACTACAATGCAAAATCATTATTCACTGCAATGATTATGGTTGGACGATAAACTGACATAATCCAGCAACCTTAGATGGTTTTCTAAGCAGATTAGTAATAGTAAAATTAGTACAGAGTAGGAAGGAGCCTATGCTATTTAGTACCAGCAGAATTGGCTACATTAGGATTCAGGCAATGGAGTGAAACCACTGAAGATTGAAAAATTGTTCAAGCAAAAATTTTCACCAGTAACTGGGTTGGAAATTGTCTCGCAATGCTGATACTTTGGGTAGGGATGAAAAGAATATTCAGGGGTTTTTTTAAATGTCAAAATGCATTTTTAGATGTCAAAGTGCTAAGAAAGGAAGAAATTTGGAATGAGACTCTTTGCAGTTTGGGACTTTATGCAAAATTTCTATATGGCTGATTCACAGAGGATTAGTATTTTCTATGCAGGAAACAGCATTTTATGCACAGAAGTATTTCTTCTTCTATGCAGTGGACAGAATTTGTGCACAATAATTATTGTAGTTGAAAACTTGTTCTGTGCAAAATTTGCATGTGGTTTTTCAAACTCCAGCATTTTCTGCTCATAAAATAATATTCCCATACTGTGCAGAATATTTCCATACAGAAAATGCTGTATCCTGAACAGACAATGCTGTTTCCTGTGCAAAAACACCATGCATAAATTTTGTGCAGAGTAAGACCTGAAGTATGAATATGCTTCAAGAAAGTGCACAGTTTTGAAATATTATCTTACAGTGAAAAGAAAATTACAAAAACTATGCTTTGCTTCCACCAAAAAAAAACCAAAAAAAAAACCAAGACAACCCCCCCCCAAAAAAACCCCCATGAAGAATTACATCCTTAGCTTTTTGTTGTGACATGGAAGGACGGTGAGGTATATCAGTGTAATAATAGCTATATAACTATATACTATGGTGTTCCTCAAACTATTTATGGTGCAGGTGTCCCTACTCTTTTCTCACACAAGTAATTCTAGGTGAAAGAATGCAAAGAACAGGTTTGGGTGCTGGAAGGACTTGTGCTTAATCTCTTAAAGCCCCCTCTCCCTCCATCAATCTCATATGTTAAATTGGGTGCTACCCTAAAGTGAAAGGAAGTTATTTTTCTATGTCCCAAATGACAACGTTGATCCTACATCATCAAGTGAAAAGACTGTGGGGTCGTTCCCATTATGTTTTACAGCAATTTGTTGATCACTGTATATGTGCCTCATCCCCACTTGGAACAATTTCAGAAGTGACTGAAATTGCTCAGACTTGCTTTGAACTGCAACAAATCCAAAAGAACTGCACTTTTTAAAGAGTAGTTTTCTGGTGGTTCTTTTGAAAAAAATTGATTCAGGAACATGTTCAACAAGTATGAATGATGGACCTGAATTGAATTGCTGAGGAGCCAGTCAGTTGGTTGGCGGTGGCGGCAGCAGCTGTTGCTGCTGGCACTGGGGTTGGCCTGATGCCTTCCCCCAGCCAAGACTGCAGTGGTGATGGTCGACGTGGGATAAAAACTTGCAGATAGAGTTTCTATTTGTTTTTTTAGTCAGATAAGATCCAAGAATAGCACCCTCACATTTGCAGTCTGAAGCAGTACTCTTCAGAATTCTGGTGCCTCTTTATGCTGAACTGCTATGTAATCCTAAGATTTGCTTCTCCAATAGTACATGTGGACTAGACAGCAGTATCTTCAAGAAACAGAACACTTTAATACTCAAGGCACTGATAAGTTTTGGAGAGATCAAATCACAAGACATTTTGAGCATCAGAATATTTTAATATTTTTGATTTCAACTAGCTAGTCAAGATTATAAATTTAATAGATATTTATTCAGTCTGCTGTGAGTGCCAGGCTGCTGTTGGGTAGTACACGAGCATAAAAATATTTGCACGAGTGGTTGTGATCTTTCAGAGGCTGAGCATGTGCAGTCCTTAGTGAAGTCAATTACTCTAAAAGCACACACACAACTCCTGCTCTCTCATTTATGAATCTATGGGCCTTTGCAGACTGCCAGAAATAGTGCACATTAAATTGAGGCACTGCCCTGGCTCAGTGGTAGGGAATTATGGGAATTGTATTTTTTTCGGAGACATTGAGCCTTCTCTGTCAGAGAGCTCTGGTGCCACAATAAATTACAGTTCCCATGATTCCCTAGCACTGAGCCAGGGCAGTGCCTCAATTTAATGTGCACTATTTCTGGCAGTCTGCAAAGGCCTTATGATTGCATCTGCACTGTAGAAATAATGTAATCCTGAGATTTATGGTTTTACAAGGTCTTTTGCTTTCTCTACCAAAGAGCGCTTATGCCTTACCAAACTACAGATCCCAGGATTCTGTAGAATGGTGCTGTGGCTATTAGTGTCAAACATCTTTATTTTTTACAGTGTAATTGCACCCAATGATTGGAGAAAACTGACAATTGCACAATGGGTGAACTCAAAGCTATGGGATCATTTGACCAATGAGTTGTGCAGCTGTGACATCTGGCATAACTGCACAGATGTATAGTTTTACTATGCTCAAAGTTCATAAGTTTTAAACCTCTCTGCACAGTTTGCAAAGTTGGGTGGTTTAATGTTACTGATACTATCGAAGAAGCAAATCTTAGGATTATATAGCAGTTTAGCAGAAGTATCTGATCACTGCTAACATAACATAAAATGTGAAGTTCTTTGAGGATTTAGCAGCCTGCTCAAAGCTTCAAAAATTTTGGTCCCTGGGGGATTCTGGTAGTTTTTGTCCAAAACATCATATTTCCAAGCTCTCATTCTACTTTATAAAAATGTTTCTCTGGAAACAAATAATACTACATCTTTTAGATATTCCAGTTTACGTATCTGGGAAGTACAGCTGAAAGGTTCCTTCACATGAAATGTCATATTAATGTTTGGCTATTCTTAGGCTTGTGTGACATCTTCAAAGCATGAGTTCTAATTTTGATTTGTACACAAACTGATCTATCAGCACCTACCTAATTCTAAGTCATTTCCAACATCCATAAACTGAGAGAAGTTTGGCTTCAGTACAGCTTCAATCTTAGCCAGTTAGGATTGCATTTCTGAATAGGAATACACTGACTCACACAACTAGTCTATTTAATTTCAGTGTTATTTACACTGACTGGCACAAACTTTCCAGGCTGTCAGGCAAGAGTTTATCCACTTGCTACCTGAAGATACCAGGGTTTGAACCTGGGACTTCTTGCATGCAAAGCTTGTGCTCTATCACTATCAGCCCCAATACTCTTCAGCATAATCTGTTTTGTGTTTCCCTCCTACACACCAGATAATAAATTCTAAATCCCTGTTGGGTGCATTTTGTATTTGATCCCTTGAAAACAGAAGTTTCCAACTGCTTCAGAGACTACAGCTCCTCAGTCACCACAGTCATAGCATACATGTTCAATTCAATACCAGATGCTTCCCCTATGCATTTTGTGTCAGCTCCTAGATAACAATGCATATTGGGTGGATTTACTGGGCTTAGTATCCCTTTGGAACATATTCCCCTTATTGCACTTGGCATCTTTCCACCCTCTTCACTGCCATGCTTTTGGCTCCCTTGCAAAGCTTGTTATCACCTCAGAATACTCTACATGCAAGTAACAACTTGTTATCTAGCTCTTTGCCATGCTCTTATTGAATAACACTTGGTTAACTATTATCTAATCATTCATTTGTCCTGATGGAACTCCTTGGGTTTTCTACCTTTAAAAAAAAAAAGAATCTAGAAGGAGATTTCAATGGAATATTCATCAGCCCTGCCATGGTAAAACAGACAATTGTTTATAGGGTTGTAATATACTTGCAAAAACTAGAATGCATAAATGTGTCTGAAATCTGTCTGGAATAAATCCAGCTTTGTAGGATTCAGAGACATAGCTGTGTTAGTCTGGAATATCAGTATACAAAAGGATCAGGCCTAGGAACCAACTAAAACAGGGGTCTCTGTAGTAGCAGGAAACAAGCTTGATTCATCTTCAGTATGACATCCCTTCAAATATTTAAACATGGCTATCATGTCACCTCTTAACCTTCTCTTCTCCAGGCTAAACATACCCAGCTCCCTTAGCCAATCCTTTTAAGGCATGGTTTCCAGACCTTTCACCATTTTGGTCACTCTCCTCTGGACACATTCCAGCTTGTCAACATCTTTCTTGAATTGCAGTGACCAGAACTGGACACATTATTCCAGGTGAGCTCAGACCAATGCAGAATGAAGTGGCACTATTAGTTTTCTTGATCTAGACAATGGCAATATCTGCCTTTGGCTCTTTGACTGCCTCCTGGAAGGCATGGATGGACTTTTATATATTTCTTCAGTGCATTGCCTCCATCTTGCATCTCAGCTAATGGTATCTGTCTGCCCCTGTTGAAATTAGCAGTAGTTCTCCTTTGGTTTTGCATTTAATTCTGCATACTTTTGCCCATTCTGTGGTTCATTTGATTACGCAATATTGCTGTTCAGCCCAAGGATCACATAGCACAACCAATACAAAACTGCATGTGGAGATATATGCTATATAACCCCAGTCTCAACCATCTTCTTCTGGTTTGCCCCACCACCATCACATTATATGCCAGGGATTTCTGCAGTATGGATAATAAAAGTGAAGTTGTATTGATGGGATTTTGAGGTAGCAAGGAAGCCATGGACCAGATTTTGAAAAAACTGAATCTATGGCTCTTGGAAGTCTTTCTTTTATTGGTTTGCCATAAGCACTGAAGCTACCTTAATGGCAAATAAGAACAACAACATATGTGATGTCATGCCCAGAGCCAGCCAATGGCTTCTATTGGTTCCTCATTTCTTAAAAATCTTTATGACAGTTTTTTTGGGGGGACCATGTTCAAAGGGTTTCAGTCTGCACTTTAAACAATTATTTAAAGGCTGAACTGTAGCAGAATTATCCCCAAAATAGCTAATTCAAAGTTCAGGTAAAAATTAACAGCAGATCCATCACACCACTGATGTAGGAACCACCTATAATTCCTGGGGCCTTCCTTGGGAGGGCACAAGTTGGGTGCTTGCTTTCAGTTTGAAGCTGAAGATGAATATGATGGCTGGGTATTTGTTGATTTTATCATCCGCAGTGAGCTAGAGCAAAAGAGCAAGTAAGCTGTATCTTTGACCTTTTCTACAGTGTTGGTTTACTAGCTATTAAAACCCAGCTTTCTGAAACAATGATTTTTCATCAGTTAAACTTCAAATATGTTTCTTGTTCAATTTCCAGTTGATCTCATTTGTTCTGGATAAATACCAGCAAAACTCAGCTTTTGTTTGAGGCAAAATTACCAAGCAATACAATCACTATAAATACTATAAGTACAACTTGGCAACACTGCAAAACAGAAAAGGTGTATCTCACACAGGATATGATTTGTTCTAGGGCTAGCCTAGTGATATACCTTACAGGGGGATGAGGTTATTGCCCCTTCAGAATAAGAATTTGTCCCACTCAGATTAAGTTTCCTTCAATTCCAAAACAATTAGGATTAAGAAAAACTTAATTTTTCATGTGAGCATTTAGAAATATAATGTAGGCATCTAAACAAAAGGGGCAGACAAAGTGACCAAACACATGCGACACACAGCAAATAGAAGAGTCCTAAGTGTGAACAATTTTCAGTGTTTTACTCTCTGTGATGCTAAAAATTTGGGTATTGAAGGGAAACTTTATTGGTGGGCCAAATTCTTATTTGAGGCTGGGGGGTATAACTTCATTTTGCCCTCCCATAGCTACACCTCTGTAGCCAAACTAACATTAGAGCAAATATTCCTAAAGTAAAACATCCTCGGAGAAATCCAGTGCCACTCTCAACTATATTAGACCAATGGAAGTCAATAGTGTGAATCCTATTAGTCAGGAGTGGGAACTGTACAGCATGCAGACCACATGAAACCCTTTGAAGTTCCTGTCATAACTTACCCTCTAGGATCTTGTGAAGCAGGAAAGTTGGGCTGTGAGAAGTTTCTCATTCCAACTCCTTCCCCAAATCTGAGAAGTTCATGGCTGAAGCACCTGAGGGTCATCCTCCTCAGTATAACTTGATGGAACTAAGAAACGCCCCTGCCCTTCAGAGGAATGCCAGTTAAAAAGAAGATGCTGGTTAATCAAACACCAGAGACAGCCACCTACAAATCTCCCAGCAGCTGTTGGGAATTCCCCCCCCCTTTGCACCCATTTATCCTCTTCAACTGGTCCTGCTTTTGATATTCCTCTGTTTCATGACATTCTTGACCTCTGTACTGGCTATGTTTAATGGCTTCTTGTCTTGTGCCTTTTTGGCTTTGGATAACTCGACTGCTGGTTTATGTACCAACTGGGGACAGGCTGAGACCTTGTCCCTGCATTTCCATCTTTTCATATTACTCATCCATGAACTGAAGCTGCTTGTCTCAAGTGATTTTTTTCCCTTTGGACACTTGTGGACTGTAGGTATAGGACAAGTTCAGTGTGCCATTGGGATTGCCTAATGACCCTCTCCCCAAAGCCTCCAGCAACCTCGGGGAAAAAATCAGCTGAAAAAAAGTAATCTGAAAAAGTTGAAACATGCTTTAAAAGACTGTTTCAGGTGGTATGCCTTCAATAGCCAGAACCCTCCAAATATCCTAAAGGTGCCCAGGAGTGATACAATATTGTGTAGCCCTTCAGAGCTCTGGAAATCTGGTGCGGCTGTCTAGATTCAGAAGCATGCCTACCCCCTCTATTGCTAGTCCAAAATAGAGTTGACTTGCTGAATCAATCATTACATAAGTCAGTGCTATATAAATCCCATGGATTTAATGGATCTGCTGTAGCTGGAACTACCAGTTGGATTTGGATCAATGTGGCTTACAATAGGTGGTGACAAACTGGTCCTATTCATTTCAGTGAGTATACTCTAACTTTATTTAGCTGGATGATGTTGTCCTCCAGATGTTATTGAAGTACAATTCCCAGCTGCCCTAGCTAGTACAGCCAGAAATGATGAATGATGGGAGTTGTGTCCAGTTCTGGTCACCACAATTCAAGAAAAATGTTAAACAACATCTGGAAGGGCAGAGAAATCACTGATACCTGAATCTTTTATCCTGCTTTTACTGGGCTTTCCACTTTAAAGAGAAGGCACTACAAAATTGTCATGAAAACATTCAGCTTAAGGAACCACAGCAACTAAAACATAACTATTTCACCAAACTGAACATTTTATCTCTTCACACAGCATCACTGTAAACTCTTTAAATATGGTTCAGAATTCCCATAGCTAATTACTTAGGTGTTAATATGATAGATTTCACCATTAAAACAAGCACCAAATGACCAGTTTCTGCTAATACAATAGCAAAATTTACATAGTATTAAATTGTTTAATTGGCATATCCCCCTCCCCAAACCATGCTTATTAGCTCCACGGGAGACTTTTCTTGCTTGGTGTATTTGCCCATACTTTGCAGTTCTGTTAATTAAGCTATATTAATGTGGCCATTTTCCTGTAGATTGAACAATACAATGAAACTGTCAGAAAGCAGAACTAAGGGGCCTGCAATTTGGGAGCATCATGGAGCCCACAATGAAACATTAAAAGGAGAGGACAGCTAAGAAACACCTGTGCTTTCTACTGCTGGAATTTTTAAAATGGAAGTGTGCCAAAATTCATTCAGAAGACTGAGAAAGGTGCCATTTTAAAGAAAGTTTTTGTTCTCTAGATGCAAGGTACTATTCTGTAAGAATTAATTAGATGTGAAACTACATACATGACTTCAATAGCTACATAATAAAAACAGCATCTGACTATAAGAGTTTTATAGTTAATAATGAGTATTAATTAAATTCACATACATTAGTAGATATATTTTTTAAAAAGCCCTGCAAGCCCAATATAGGTTCAACCTGCAGAATGTAGTGTCAATTATGCACTTGCATTGTCTGGATAAACGGTGAGTGGCCTTCACTGCGGTGGCACTAAATGCATGCAAAACTCTCTCACTCTACATTTATTTACTCTACCCCTTCCCAGACGGCCTTTAGAGATTAAGCCAAGATGACCTTTGGGAAGGATAGTCACATTTATGTAAACAGTGGTCAGTGGTGAAGTGGCAACCTTTGCAATTCAGGCCTTCACCAATGACAGAACATGCCATCTTCTGATCTGACCCTTGAAGCCTACTTTAGAAGCTAGGCAGACATATTGAGTGCATGAATTCTGTAGTGTTGGTGATTGGCGTGTATCAGGATAATGTATACAGCCCCTCCCACCAGTGATGTACAGTACAACAAAGACATGATCATCATCATCATCATCATCATCATCATCATCCTGCCTTTCTCCCAATATAGGGACTGAAAGTGGCTAACGACTAATTTAAACAGTACTAGTTAAAAACAATAAATTGGGAATTGTGACAGAGGACCTGTTATTGATTATTGCACCAGAAATTTCTGGCAGGAGGGGGTTGGAAACATCATGCCCTGATCACCAGCAGAACAGATTTCTGTTGCTTAATGTGGCTGCTGGCTGTTAAGGTAGGTCTGGTGGGGCATTTGCAATTGTGACAATGGTGCCATGATTGTGAATACAGAGCATGGCTGAATGTAGAGCAATTACAGCTTCAGAATTCTAGGTTACAAATCCCTAACTGTAATATAGGGTGCCAGCTATTTTCTGCCCAAAAGAATTTTATTTCTTTTATATGCTTTTAAAAAAGTTTTGTGAGGTTATACTTGTAGCTTGGAACATTTAATTGAAATAAGGCCTACATTTGAAAAAGAAAAAGTCAACATTTTGAAATTAATAGCTATAAAGTTTTAATTGTTAGTTTGGCCAATGAAATTTTGCTGTGCTTTCATATAGAAAAGGAATGTGAGGAACAAAAGGTTTGTTTATATATTTAAATCAGTCATAAAATCATATAAACATAAAGTTGGAAGAGACCACAAGGGCCATCCAGTCCAACCCTTTGCCGTGCAGGAATATACAATGAAAGATGATACATCCAGCTCTCCTCCTGCTAGTGAACTGCAGTGAAATGAGCAGACCAGAGACCCCTGCAGGGTTGAGCTGCAACTCCTCACCACATTGCAGCTCACAAGTGGGAGGAGGCTGGATGTATCATCCTTCAGCACCGTGCTTACTAGCACCACAGAACTTCACTCAATGTGGCTGCCTGGCTTCTAAGGAGGCTTGTAAATATGGATACAAAACTGTTACAAGGTTGTAAGTCTGCCTTACAACATTGCAACTGCCTAACAGGATGCCAGTCTACATTAAAACAATTTTAAACACACCATTTAAAATAATAAAAAATAATAAAAATCCAATTAAAACAACCCACCATACTCTTAAAAGCCCTTTCCTCAAAAACCTTCCATTCTAAAAGCCTGCCAGAATTGGGGGCGGGGGGGGGGAGGTCTCTGCCTTCCTTCTGAAGGTCAGAAAGGAGAGGGGGCATTCTGGTTTCCATAAGGTTCTTGAGGTCTATTTCATATCCCCACCATCGATTGACTGAGAGAAGGGTCTCTCTTGAGTATCTGAGGGCCTGAGGAATCTTCTAAGAGGAAGTATGGCACAAAAGTAAAGTATAGAGATGATAGAAGAAATATTAATATAGACATCTAAATTTTAAGTGGATGATACAGTGGGCCCTTGGTATCTGCTGGGGTTATTTTCCAAGACCCCTCATGGATAGCAAAATCCATGTATGCTTATGTCCCATTAAGTACAATGACACAGTAAAAATGGCATCCCTTCTATAAAATGGCAAAATCAAGCTCTGCTTTTTGGATTTATATTTTTTTGGAATATCTTCAAGCTGTGGATACTTGAATCCATGGATACAGAATCCATGGATAAAGAGAGCTAACTGTAATGAAGTATTATACTGGGCTATCAGACAGTGGGAATTCTAATCTGAACTGTCCTAGTCCCTTACTTCTCAGAATAGACCTGCATGAGAGAGATGTTAAGAATAGTCAAAACTGTTCATCTGTTGGATGAAAAAAAATTCCCTGACACTCATGTAACCCAGTTGGGAAGAATAATATGGTGATTTTTTTTTTGCAGTATTCACTTGGTATTTATAGATCATGAAGTGTTTCAGAAAATTATTTTTGTGCAGAAATACATTTTGATATTTTTCTTAATTTTATTTATTTCAGTTTCTGATTTCTGTGTGCAAACTGTGTAAATTTTACCCCTAGCAAAAACATTGTTTCTGGAGACCCAAATGTTTTTGTGAGAAATTATTGGTTATTTCACAAAATTTTGCATCAAAACATATCTAGCTGGTAAATGTGGGTTTTGTGCAAAAAATTGACAAAAGACATTTTTCAATCATTGATTAACCATTGATCTTGGCACAAAGAAACCACGTAGCTTTTTGGAAATAATGTTTTGTTCTGTGAAAAATGTTATACAAATAATGTAGTTTTCACATAACTCCCCCTCCCATTTTTGAACAAAAACCAATTTCCATATTGACACATTGTTTTATTTTTTTTGTTTTGTTTTTTGCACAAAACCTTGTTTCAGGCTAGATGTCTGCATATGCATGGATGGATACTCTGCACAGCTGCGCACAGAAAACTATCAGTCTTGGCACAAAGAAACCATGGTGCTTTAAAGAATGAATAATGCCTTCCATATCTTGGCACAGAGAAGACTTAGCTTGCTGTGGCAAACAAGTGTTGTACAAACACCCCATCCAGTAGCATCACTAGGGAGGTGTAGGGGGTGGGGACCACACTGGGTGACACCCCAGAGGGGGGTGACACCAAGTTGCTCCTCCTGCCTCCACCCATCCTTGCTGGAGAATGGGCTGGTGGCAAGGATCCAGGCTGAGCTCGTGTACATCCCCCAGCTCCTCCTTGCCACAGCCCTCTTCTCCCCTGAGGAGAAGGAGGTGGCACTAAGAACTGCTGGGAGGTGTGCACGTGGTTTTCATGGCTGTCCTTGCTGCCAGTCCTGTTTTCCCTGAGGAGAAGGAGGCAGAGGCAGCAGGGGCAAGGATGGCCATGCAGGCTCCTTGCTCCTGCCTCCTCCTCCTCCTCCTCCTCATGGGACAAAGGGACAGCAGCAAGAACTGCTGAGGAGCAACGCTGCCTCCTTCTCTGCTGGGAGATGTGCGTGTGCTCCCTGGCCATCCTTGCCTCTTTCTCGCTTGAGGTGGAGGAGGCAGCAGGAAGGAGCTGAGAGAAGCGCACACAATCCCCGGCCATTCTTGTCACTGTCCCTTTCTCCTCAGGGGAGAAGGGGGTGGTGTTAAGGACTGCCAAGAGGCATGCATATGCTGCTCCTGGCTCCTTTCCACTGCTTCTTTCTTCTATGAGGAGAAAGGGATGGTGTTAAAGATGGGGGCTGTGGCAAGGAAGGGCAGACACATATGTGCACACTTGTTTTGAGTGCCCCATGCCTCCTTGGCAAAGCTCCACCCTCCACCCTCCTGCCTCTGAAGCCCCACCTCCTGCACCAGGTGACACTGGGGCTAGGGACACTGCTGACTCCATTCCTCTCACTCCAATAAAATTAATTGCTCTATAAACATCTGGATTTATTTTTTTAAAGTAAGATTTTTTTTAAAATGTGTCCTCCAGTGGTTCCAAATGACTGAATCCGCTTCACCACAGTTGCACACCCCAAATGTAGTCAGTTCAGTCATCTCTCTTTTTCCCCCTTTTGAATACTGCTCTTTGATTTTGAACCCTTTCTTGTAGCCTAACTTGTTTAAATGAAAGACTGGTATTATCAATTAGTTTTATCACTGATTGAATTGTAATGTTTCTGTTCATACAATTGTATTTGTTTGCATATTTAGATATTCTTCTTCAGTCAGTTTTGGAGAGGTGGGAGAGATGTATGAAATGAAATGAATGAAATAAAACATTACCATTTCCAAGCAAACATTACTCCCCCCCCCAGTAAGTACTTTGGTTTAGCTAAAATGTGAGATAACTTATTTAAAAAAACAAACCCAGAATCTTTTTCTTTGGCAAAGGGCAGTTCAGACAAATTGGGTTTGGCAAATTTGGCTTTCACTGCACCGAGTTCTCTCTTTCCTTAAGAATTCTTACAAAAGAGAAAGGGAAGCTATGCTTCACTGTGTAAAAGGGCTCTGCTGGTTTGGCCCTCAATTGTCTTTCTAGAATTGCTATTTGTTCTGTTTGGAAAACCGGTCAGCATGATATGTTTATGTATAAGTTTGTTTCTGAAAGACAAATAGGAATCCCAGAGTTAGGAAAGAACAATTTGGATTTTTTTTAAAAAAAAAATGAGGAAAAGTGTGACTCCTGTCTCCCAGTTCCTGTCTGTATTGGGCCTCCATGCAGCTGCACTTAACATTTTAAATATCCATGAGAAATCATGTTGATAGACCTGTCTGGTTTGGTCTGAGAAGAATGGGTGGATTTTGTGATCAAAAATTAAAATAAAAAAAAAATGCTGTGGGAAAATATGCAAATGTGAAAAGAAAATAAGTGATGTCAGAACATGTTCCTTTATTTCTGTATGTTTTTTGGGAGGTGGTTGTTCTCAACAGCAGGTTTGAAGTTGGCATCATAGGAGAGCAAAATTCATGATGACCTTGGGCCTCGGCAGACGGCTTATTGAGCCGTCTCTGAGGCCAGGAAGAGGAGGGGCCACCGCACGCGCGGCGGCCCTTCCTCTTCCTGAGGTTGCCCTGAACGCTTCCGGGCCACCGGACGCCCGGCGCGTTCAGGGCGACCTCCTCCTGCAGCGTTCGGACGCGCTGCTGGGGATAAGTCAGAGAAAGGGCACCCGCCGCTTTTAGGGTGCCCTTTTTCTGACTTATGAAAGGAGTGCCTTTTTGGCGCTCCTTTCAGGGTCGCTCTAGGAGCGCCGCGGTGGGGCTGCCATAGCCCCGCGGTGCTCCGGACCAGGGCATCCCAAACGCCCTGGTCTGCAGAGGGGGCTTATCTCCTTTTTAGTTCTCTTTAAACTTTGTAGCCCTTTTGTTTTAATTAATGTTACTGCTTGACTGGTAACCATGAAAAATTGCTTGATATGGGTCTTTTATGCTCAGTGCACAAAATAGAGCCAATCTAAAGGAGTTAACTCATTTCTTTTTTAAAATGGATAAATCAATGTTGTAGATGTAGATCTTTTTAAAAAGTCCTGAGAATCATCGTGAAAGAATGAGAAGCTAAGCGAGAGTCTTCATTTTCTCAAGAGTGGAAAAAGCTCATCTGAAAAAAAAAAAAAACCCAGAAGATATCTGATATGCTTAGACAAGTAGAACTTGATTTGTGTTGATAGAATGGTTATGATGGAAGATTTGTAACATGCAGAAAGATTAAAAGGAGATTGTCCATCTTCAAAAAAATATATCTGTTTTGTGGTTTTGATTGGCCCATGTTTCTTTCATTGTCTGGATGAGGCCTGCAATTCTTTTTCTCTTGAAACCTTATAACTATAATAATGCATACATATCCAGGGCAGGTGTGCAGATGTACATAAGAGTCTTCCATAGCTCAAAGAATAACATGGGATCCTCTCATGTTACACATAGCACTATGATTTCACTTTAACTCCCATGACAACATATTATGGAATCATGGGATTTGCAGTTTTGGCACAGCTATTTAGAATTCTCAGCCAGAAAGATTCAGTTCCTCACCAAACTACAACCCCCAGTTTAACTGTCATTTTAACAGCTATTGCAGTTAAAATGGAATCAAAATGCTATTGTAGTATAGTGTGAAAGGACCCATGAACAATCAAACAATTGCTCTTTTTCTAGTAGAGAGTGTATGCAACACATCAAAATAATTCAAGCAGGTTGTTATGAGATCATGCAAAACTATGCCCAGGCTGTGCTCACCAAAACCAGGAGGTGACAATTTCTCTTCTCTTCTTTTGTGTGTCCTGCTCATCATGTGATACAGATGTCCTGGGAAACTTCTGGAGCAGGTCTCCAGGTATTTTTGGTGGACTCAAAGGGGATGAGAATACAATCCCATGACACAACTGTGTTGGTTGGATTTAGGCCACATATGTGATTGTGCCATAAATCTCTCTCCAAACTCAACTTTATTCATGGTTGGTCAGACCAGCATTTAGATGGGGCTCTGCTGGCTATTTGGTCCTTGGCCCTTGGATATAAAAATCAATGGGAGCTCACTCTCTGTGCCCCCCCTCCTAAACTAAGCGTAAAACACTGTGGTGAAGTGTAAAGATACATCACTGAATACTAAAGTTAGGATCTACATACCATCATATTTCCAGTTTCTATGTATAGTTGTGAAAGCTCAACAGTGAAAAAAGTTGAGAGGAAGAAAATCAGCTTTTTTGAAATTTGGTGCTGAAGATACCTGGACTGCTAAAAAGACAAATAAATGCATCCTAGAACAAATCAAGCATAAAGGGCCTCGGCAGACGACTAATTGAGTCGTCTTCCGGGCCCAGAAGAGGAGGGGCAGCTGCACGTTCGGCGCCCCTTCCTCTCCCTGAGGTCGCCCTCGGAGTCGCCGGCCCTCCGCACGGCCGGCGCTCCGGGGATGACCTCACGCCGCGGCGACCACATGCGCCGCGGCGGAAAAGACAGCGAAAGTGCGCCCGCCGCTTTTAGTGCGCACTTTCGCTGTCTTGAGGAAGGAGCGCTGATTTAGCGCTCCTTCCAGGGTCGCTGCCGGTGCGCCGAGGTGCGGAGGCTGCGGCCCCGCGGCGCGCCGGCCCAGGGCGTCCTGGACGCCCTCGTCTGCTTCCCCCCAAAGTCTCCCTAGAAGTCAAGATGACTAAATTGAAACTCTACAACAGGGGTAGGCAACCTTTCCCCTTTAAGGGCCAAGGGACTTCAGCTCCCAGAAGCCTCAGCCATGTTGGCCAATAGTCCCATGTTGGCCAATAGCTCCTGGGATTCTGGGAGCTGAAGTCCCTCGGCCCTTAAAGGGGAAAGGTTGCCTACCCCTGCTCTACAACAATGCTAGGAAAGGTAGTAGAAAGAGTGGAATACCACATACTAAAAGGAGACCATAGCCTGAGGCTGCAGGACCTGAACAAATAAGTTGGGGACAGGGGAGGCATGGAGATGTCTCATTCATGGGGTTGCCATAAGCTGAAGTCAACAAAAATGCTATGGCAAGGGCTGATGTTTCAAATCAGCTTAGCTCAAACTTTTAATTCTGAATGCAACAATATTTACTTATAATGCAACCCTCTCCCATTATTTGTCTGTCCACCTGTCTCTCCCCCTGCCTTGCCCATATATGTTTTTTTAAAAATGACATGGAATGGTTTACTTTTTACTCTATTATTAATTTAACATTGAAATTAATTATCTAAATATTTATACTTAGACAATCATTTAAATTTTAAATGAAGGCTGTATTTGAAAGAAGAAACTATGAAAATGTAAGATAGCAAATTTTATTTATTTTGTGGGTTAATTATATGGAGACATAACTGAAGTTTCACTAGACTTCTATCATAACTGATTTAGATAAATTCATTCAAGAAAAAGAAAAGGACTTGGTAAATGATTTATATACTTTAAACAAGTCTGGTCGGCTGTGTGGATTATTTTATTGGACAATTTCTGTCTTATATTTGGGGCAGTTTCATATAAAATCTCATGGGCTCGTTTGTATTAAGATGCAATATGAAATATACCAAAATGACTGGAATGCTATTGGTGTTTTGTGCATATGCAAATACCCATATCATGTGTTTTTAGCATTGCATAATGTGTTATGGTCACAGTTGAATCAGCGGTGTTTCATAAGTATAATTAATGCACAAGCAGTTATACATTCTCAAATGACATGTAACTATTTGTCCGGGGTTTTAATGTACCACTTGATTCACTGGGATTGAGGAAACAGCCACTGTGCATTCCCTATTGCACAGTGGGACAATAAGCGAATGCATTGTGCAAACAATTGCATTTCAGCTAATGTCAGTATTCAGAAGAAGGGTCGTGTAGCATGCTCACTACTTTGGCTGAATCTACTTGGGTGAAATAATGCATCCTTACCCCTTAGACCCCTGGTTTCTTGTGGTAACAGGCAATGCTATTGTGTACTTTTGGATATTACTTTTCTGTTATTCTCATTGTTATATCTTCTTCTGTTGAACATCGGGCAGTAAATCCTTTCCTTCTCATGGCTCCACGTATTTCTCCTAACATGATCCCCATTCGCCCTCTTCCTATCTCCCAGCTTTCATTCTTCTGTTTACTCTGGAACTGTCACTCTGCAGCCCCTAAAGGTGGTGGCAATTCATGACCTTTTTCTTTCTAAATCACTTAATCTCCTCACTCTTACTTAAACCTGGCTCCCAGCCCTTGATACTGCTACCTCTGCAGCCCTTTCTTTTTGTGGTCTCTCTTTTACCCACACTTGCCTCACTGAGGGTTGAGGAAGAGAGGTCAGTCTCTTATTGTCTAATTCCTACCAGTTTCAAGTTCTACCTTTCCCCCTCCAGATATTGTTTCTCTTTGTTTGAGTTTCATTCTATTAGACTCTTTTTTCCTCTACATCTGCGGGCTGCAGTTATCTATTGCTGTCCTGGCTTCTGCTACCCAGTTTCTCTCTGACTTTGAGTCATGGCTCACATTTTTTCTATTGGATGCAGTCCCCTCTCTGATTCTAGGTGCCTTTAACATCCACTTTGATGATTCCAAGAATCTGACAACATCTCGCTTTAGTTCCCTCTTAGCCTCTTTCGGTTTTCAACCTTATTCCAACTCTTCAACTCATTCACTTGGCCATTGTCTTGATCTAGTTTTTGCTGCTAAATGTGTCATTTCTGACTGCTTGGTAGATGATTTTCCATTATCTGATCATTATTTAATTTCTTTTATTCTCGCTTATATTCCACCTCCTCATCATACTGTTCGACATTATTTTCATGATCTTCAGTCTGTTAATTGTGACCATTTCAGTCAGACCTTGGATTCATCTCTTTCCTCTCTAAATTTTGGGGACTCTGCTGATTCAGCAGACTTTCTTCAACTCTTGACAGCTTTGCCTCTGTATCTGTACGTGCATCTTCCTCTATGACCAGGCCTCAGCCCTGGCTTACTCCTACAGTTAGGTTTCTCTGGTCCTGCTCTTGAGCAGCCGAACATCTTTGGAAAAAGTCCAGGGAGTGGGCTGATTTTATTCATTATAAATTTGTACTTTCTTCCTTTTCACATGGCAAAACAGAATTATTATAAATCTTTGATTTGCACCAATAAGAGGCACCCACAGCATTTGTTCTCCACCTTCAATACTTTGCTGAAACCTTCCTCTCCTCCTGCCTCTTCATTATTCTCTCCTAATGATTTCGCTAACTATTTCATCTCAAAGATTACCACCATTTGCTCTGAGACAGCCCTTCCCGATTGTTCATCTACTACTGATTTTCTGTCACTCTCGGCTAAAAAACTTTCTGTGTTTCCTCCTGTTTCTTTGGATGAACTCTCCACGTTGCTGAACTCTTCCAAACCTGCAACTTGTTCTCTTGATCCAATCCCTTCTCGTTTTCTAATCT
The DNA here is from genome assembly GCA_020142125.1 of Phrynosoma platyrhinos. NCBI lineage: Eukaryota > Metazoa > Chordata > Lepidosauria > Squamata > Phrynosomatidae > Phrynosoma > Phrynosoma platyrhinos. Next base: position 40,743,872 of record CM034706.1, on the reverse strand, counting down.
CTATAGCCCCTTATTTTCTGCCCTCACTTCTCCATATCTTTAATCTCTCTCTCTCCACTAGTTCCTTCCCTTCAGTCTTTAAACATGCTCTAGTTTCCCCAATTCTGAAAAACCTTCTCTCAACCCCTCTTCTCTGTCTAGCTATCATCCCATTTCTCTTATTCCTTTACTTTCCAAGGTATTGGAATGGGTTGTTTATTCTTGCTGTCTTGAGTTTCTTGAAACCAACTCCATTCTCGATCCTTTTCAGTCTGGTTTCCACCCACGGCATTCTACAGAGATGGCTCTCACAAAGATCTCAGATGATCTTTTGCAGGCCAAGGCTAATGGCCTCTACTTTGTTCTTGTTCTTCTCAATTTGTCTGCAGCCTTTGACACCGTAGATCACTGTCTTTTAGTTGATATACTTTCTGACCTTGGGTTCTCAGATTCTGTCTTTGATTGGTTTAAATCTTATCTGCCAGACAGATCTTTTGCAGTGGTCATGGGTGGTCAGGCTTTGTCCTTTGTTCTGTTATATGTTGGAGTTCCCCAGGGTTCTGTTTAGGGTCCCCTACTGTTTTCCCTTTATCCATTGTCTCTAGGAAAACTCATTAGTTTTTTTTTTTGGCTTCTCCTATCATCTGTACCCCAATGACACTCAGATGTATCTTTCCACCCCTGATCTTTCTTTGTGTCTTGAACAGCAAGTTTCATCTTGTCTTACAGCTGTCTCTCAGTGGATGCGCCATCAGCGCTTGAAGCTCAGTATGTCCAAAATGGAACTTCTTGTTTTCCACCAAAGTCTACTGTTCAATACTCCTTTTATGTTTCTGTTGATGATATTTCTATTCAACCTGTCCAGGAAGCCCACAGTCTTGTTTTTATTTTTGATTCCTCTCTGTCGTGTATCCACCAGATTCAGGCCATAGCCAAGGCATGTAGATTCCTTTTGTATAATATTGCTAAAATTCGACCATTTCTTTCAGCCTCTACTGCCAAGATTTTGATCCATGCCCTAGTGGTCTCGTGACTAGATATTTGTAAACTTCTCCTAGCAGGGCTTCCTCTTTCTCACCTCTGTCCTTTAATTTCAGTCCAGCATCCTGCTGCATGCATTATTACATCTGCTCACCGTTTCAACCGTATTTCTCCTTTATTGTCATCCCTTCACTGGCTCCCCCTCCCTTTCCATATTCAGTATAAGCTTCATCCCTTTTCACTTGCTGCCTCTCATTCCTGGAACCTTTCCCCCCCATGAGCAAGGGGTATCAAAACTGAGTTAAAGACTATACTGTTCAGGAAAGTGTTCACAGGCATTGAATGATGATTATTTGATGTTTTTAATTTGTTGACTTCTTTGCATTAATATGTATTATTTTATTATTTTGTAGAATGTACACCATCAACAGGCTTTTAAAATCTTTTTTATCTATTTTATTGACCGTATGTTCAGCACTGTGTAAATCTACAGCGCTATATAAATGAACTGTAATAATAATAATAATAATAATAATAATAATAATAATAATAATAATAATCCTTACCTCTGTTTGAGTCCTGTTGGAACACACAACATTCCTTTAGCAATAGCAACTTAGAGGGGGGAGGGACAACACTTGTGAGGGCTGAGATAACTGCCCAGATATGCACCCAATCTGATGATTGAATTAAGATGGGTCATCAGAATGATGGAAAACATGTGAATATGCACATGTGTGACAGGAACAACACCTCCTCCCACCAGAAACTGCAGTTGTGTGGACATAAACCAATATGGCGACCACATACATACAGTAGAAACACCTTCTTGTACTGATGTGACTACATGATGAGGGTCCTGTGTGGCATTCCAAACTGATTTCAGTTTGGATTAAAACAGATGATGTGGCAGCAAAGGGGTCAAACTGGGGCAGGATATGACATTGTGGATCTGGGATACAGCAATTCAGCCTTAGACTACATACGTATAGATTTACACTATGTAAGCATGATGTAACATTTCAGCTGAATAATAATAATAATAATAATAATAATAATAATAATAATAATAATAATAATAATAATAAATGTATTTATAGTCCACCTCTCCCCAAAGGATCAAGGCAGATAACAATAATAAAATATCATGATGATATTAATTAAACATAATTCACTGACCCCCAATTAAAATAGAAAACATCATAAAATACAATCAATTTACTAAAATCAATCTAAAATTAACCCTAATTAAAATGAGGCATTGCGGGATGAGTAGAATATGGGTTTTGTAACAATAGAATCACATTGCTAATGTCTTGTTGTGTTCTATGGGCTTGGAGCATTGACATTCAAGCATTCAAAATTCATCCATATCAGGGTAAAGTCATTCTGATTCCTGATATTATAGGTAGCAGTAATGATGTAATCCATAAAGCTACCACGTGTAGCAGGGCATTCTCAGTGGTGGCATCCCAGTTCTGAAACTCTATCACAACTCCATTTCAACTTACTGTCTCCCATACTTTGGTCTTTCAGGTGGCACATAAAACATACCCATTCATCATAGGTTTCAGGGCATAAGTAAGTGTTCAGTCTGTCTTTTGCTACTGCTTGTTTGTATTGCTTTTATTTGTATTTTAGCAGACATTTTTGTCATTTTAGATATTTCTCATTTTAAATGTGTCATTTGTGCTTTTAGATACCCCTGCCAGACCACTATTTTTGGAAGTGATGTGTCTAGTGATTTGGGAAATCTAGGTCTCTTTTTATTGAAAATAAATTGATCAATTATTTTTTGCCATTTCTTGAATCTACATGGGGGAGGAATCAGTGGGATTGTTTGAAATAGGAAAAGAGTCAAGGGATCATGAACATCTTGACTAATGCAATCCTGCCAAGGATGGAAAGATTTAAAGCTTTCCATTCATTAGATTTATGTAGCATCCATGTGTCTACTGAATTATAATTTTGGGGTATGAGCTGCTGGGTGTCTTTCATGATAGGAAAATAGGAAAAACCTGAGGGATGAAGTTGCAAGCCCATTAGGTACTGCCAGGATTTTTGCTGTTGGTATTAAGTGTTTAGAGCCATTAATGTGGATTTATTAAAGTTAAGTTTTAGACCTGAATAACTACCAAAGGACTCGATTGTCCATTTTAGAGGCAGAAATGATAATTCTGGGCACGATGAAAAAATCAATACATAATCAGCATAAAGGGCAACCTTATGGTGTTGGTTGTTGATGCAAAGGCCAGTGATATCAGCATTATGCCAAATCATGTTAGCCAAGGGCTCTATTGTAAGTGCAAATAGGAGGGGTGACAATGGGTATCCTTGTCTGGTGCCCCTGGAAAGTGCAAAAGGTGTTGAGTTGAGGCCATTGACCAACACTGTCACCTCTGACTTCTCATAGATAAGGCAGAGAGCTCCTATGAAGCCATCTCCAAAATCCATTCCTTGAAGGACCCCATAAAGAAATGGCCATTCAAACCTGTCAAAGGCTTTAAAATCATCAAGCAAAAATAAGGCTAGATGGGTCTTTGACTAAATGGAATGGTGGAGGATATTGAGTACCCTATGGACTGGGTTTTCTAGGCATCTGCCCATCATGGTCAGTATCAATGTATTCTAAAATAAACTCATTTATTCTGGAGGCCATAATAGAAGTAAATATTTTTGCATTATGATTAAGGAGTGCAATAGGACAGAAAGATTTAGAGATACCATCTTTGGTTTTTGGGATTGGAATTATTTGGGTTCTATCCCAATTTAGCACAGAAGCATTACTAAGAATGGAGTTAAAAAGGATAATAAGATGGGGTGAAATTTGGTCAAATAACAATTTGTAACATTCACCTGAGAAGCCATCAGGGCCTGGACTCTTATTCCTTTTCAGCTTAGATATTATATTTTTGAGTTCATCTGGGTGAATAGGTTTGTTTTACAGTGATTTATGAGGATCTTTGAGCTTCTTCAGATTTAGAGATTGTATAAATTGGTCCATGCCCAAATTTTGTGGCAGTTCAGAGGTATATAGTTTAGAATAAAAAGTTTTGACATTCTTTCATAATTTTGTCAGGAGCTTTCACTATATTTCTTCAGGTGAAGTGAGAGTGGATATGGTTTGCCTTCCTACCTTACACCTGAAGCTCTAGGAAACAGTTGTTAAATTCATAATAGTAAGATTTGGTGTAATGTAAGGCAGTTTGAACATTTCAATTGTCAAGAGCTAAAGGGCCAGTCTGGGCATGGAGTTGGGGCAGCGCAGCTGCATGCTGGCCACCCCGACTCCACCCTGATGCTGTCCTGATGCCATGCACCTGTTCGCATGGCACATGGCATCAGGATGCCCTCTTGATGCAGTGTGCACACACGCTGTGCCAAAAGGGCACAAAAAGGGGTCTTTTGGGGTGGCAAAAAGGAGGATTGGGGCTACAGCATGCGGTTGCCACAGCCCCAATCCACT
>CM034706.1:40733662-40735480 GCA_020142125.1 Phrynosoma platyrhinos | reverse complement strand
TTTGTTTTTAAATAATGTTTGTTTAATTGTAATTTTAGCATTGGGTTGAGGGGGCGGGGTTGGGAAGAGATTAATCCCCCTTCCCAGTGGAGTACTGGGGTACTGGTGCCACCTGGCAGCCCCTTCAGAAAGTCTAGAAGACCTAGAAGGCAGCCCATTCCCACCAATGACCACTGATGAGGGTGGGGTGCTGCTGATGCCCACCAGCCCCCTCTGGGTCTGGCAGGGCACTGGCACAAACTCCTTTCCTTTTGTGTAAGGAGAGGGGTACATGACTGTCACTGCCCATACCACCACTACCACCCTGCCACTAATATCTCCCTTTCCTTTCCTGGCCTGGCCTGGTCAGTAGCCCTGTCAGGTTTGGAAGGACCCCCACCAGTGGCTACAGCCAATGTACAGCAGAGTTGCCCTGGCTGGTGGAGGGGACTAGCCAGGGTGGAGGTGGGGTCTTGGGACAGACAGTGAGTGATCCACCAAAAGTTTCACTCTTCTCTGAAGTGTCAGCTAATGTGGTTTGCATCTCTTGCACCTGCTACTGACATCTCTGTCTTCTTGAACTGTGGTGCCCAAAACTGGACACAGTATTGTAGACAAGGTCTGATCAAAGCAGATGCAGAGTTAGTATTCCTCCTCTGGAATTTCACAAGAGACTTTTTTGGGTTATTTTTTAAACAGTGCCAGGAATGCAGATTTGATTGGAGGAGCAACACCGGAAGGAGGGAGTATTTAATCCCCTCTCTTTCCATCATTTTTGTAATCTAAATCTTCTCTCAAAGTATTTGCAGTGGGCGAGGGAGTGTTTTCAACTCTAAATCTAATATGCATGTATACATGCGGATGTTTCTTTTGACTGGGGAAATGTTACATGCAAAAGGGTTAAACATTCCCTTACTGACACTTTCGATCCAGTCAGAGTCAGAATTGTCCCTTGCGCCATACTGTTATAAAGTTGGAAACAAACACTCTGGAAACCCCAGCCATAGATCTTATATATCATGATTGTTTTGACTTCATTTTTTCAAGACATCCTTTTTCTTGAAAGTGATGTGGATTTTCCTGTGTCCTTTCCCAGCCTGGTAAGCAGAGAGTTTCATCTCTGAAATCAAAGTTGCAGATGAAAAACTTTGAAAACATTCATTCTTTTGGGAAATGGTACATCAGAATATGTTATATTTATTTGTGCATCTTCTGAATTTTTGTTGTAATGAATATTCTTATATAACAGCTAATGGAATAAAGTACAGCCAACTGTATTTTCTGTAACTATAGATTATTTTTTTGATTTTTTTTTTTTTTTTTTTTAGAAAACAGGTTTCTAGGGAAAATATAACACAAGATATATAAGGCATGAGTGGAAAAGTAGGAATCAAAACGTACAGGTTTAAAACCCTGAAACTGCTAATATACCTTATAACCAAAGGAGACTTTTTTAACATAGAAAATCTGGGGAAACCCTCTGCAGCTGTTGCATCTGAATGTAATAGCTTTCTGGCAGAAACACGAAATGGTACTTGCTCAGCTAGAACAGCAGATAACAGCAGCTTGAAAGGGACCTTGCAGATGCCAGGAAACTTTGTAGTTGGAAAGATCAGGTACACTCTTGTGATGAGAAAAATGAGCAAAACAGCTATCTTCTTTAAAAATCGCATTGCAAAAGAGAATGTGAGAAGCTGGGATGTGCAGCACTCCATTCACACACACACACACACATACCAAAGGAAAGGAAGTGGGGAAAATACTGTACCATTTTATCACAAATTTTTGTAAGTACCATTTCTTTGGCGTTTGTCTCAACACTCAAGATAGGTTTGCATT
>CM034706.1:40706162-40728662 GCA_020142125.1 Phrynosoma platyrhinos | reverse complement strand
AAATATATATATATTTGCTGAAGACTAAAAAACAAAACAAAACAAAAAGCACCCAGCTATAAATCTGAGTGAAAAGAGAAATATTTAAATGAAAGCCTATATATGTATATTTCTTAGAATATGGTCAACAAAAGAACAAAGGAAAAATGTCTTTGTCTTAAATTGCCTATTTTTCTGAAGAAAGCTGAAACACACTGCCCTAGTTTCTTTGGTCTAATGAAAGAGTGCCATCTATTGGATGACCTTGGATGAGATTTTGTTGATATTATGGGGTACTGACATAATGGAGAAAACAATAGGGAAGCAGAAGTTTGTCTTATATCCTAATTCTTTTCAAGATGCAGAGTGCCTTTTTGGATAAAGAGAGACAGTGAATAATAAAGAACATTTCTTACTCAAAATAATGGAGCAAATCGTACCTGCTTTTGAGAAAATCTGCTCTATAATGGTACATGTCTGCAAAGCTAACAGAGATTGGGAACATTTGGCCACTGATAAACTATTACAATTCATTTTAAGCTACCCAATTAATGGTACATGCATATGCTTAATGTTTGGAGGCAGAATGATTTTGGTTAAAAGGGGTAAAAGTATAAGTTTGGCAAGTTCATGTAGCTCAGGCTTAAAACATCACATTAAATATAAAAATGAAACAAAAATGTCATTGGCTTCTTTGGAAACTGCAATCCCTTTATTATCTTTCAGACCAAGAATTTGCCAGTCAGGATGAAAAACTTCTAATGGAATCCAGCTTGAAAGCAAGTCAAGAGCAGCTAAGTGAGCAAAGAGCAGAAACCATTTGCACAGACCAGTAGAAAATCACAGACAGAGCTGAAGCCACTGAGAGAACGCATTATAGATTCTCATGAAGAAAGTAGTGATTACAAGTGAGTTGCTGTTTGTTTTGATGTTTTAGGCTAGCCAGAACTCAGCAATAATTCCTTTAGCACTCTGCTGTAGGGTTTGTTTTCCTCAGGTGCTGTGTTTTGTAAATGTCTTTTGACTAATTTATTGATTAAATCAAGTATTAAGTAATTGATAATTCAGTTTTAAAATAGCCTCTTGGTTTTCCTTCCAGCCAAACTGTTTAGCTGTCTTTTAAATGTTCTTCTCTCCCTCCCACCAGACCAGAAAATGTGAAAATGCAGTATGGGGGGGGGAATAGTATTCTTTATTGTCTATCTGCCAGTGGCATTCTCATCTTCCTCTCTATTTTGGGGGTCTGAAGGTTACATATGGCTCTTATTGTCTGTCTTTTTTGGTTCAAGAAGCTGCCTCAAAGCAAGACATTCCCAAATTAAAGCAAACTTAAGAGTTTGAGCTTCTAGGCAGAGTAACAAGTAACATATGAACTTGCTAAAATGAACTCAAGTACTAATCCTAATAGGTCTCCCTCCCCCCTTATTTTCCTTTAAGGAAATTTTAAAATGTTCAAAGAGTTTTTTTCCCCTTTTACATGTTTATGAGCTATTGTTCAGTTTTCAAGTGACTGTTATGAAAGGTATTCATCTTGGCTAAATGCCTTTGTTTCTTCTACATTTTACGCAAACACAGCACATACCGAATAGTATATTCTTTTTGATGAATTTGTTGCATTTGATTTAGGCAGCTTTCTTATGCTGCTTTGCAATATCACAAAATAAATGTGAACTTCAAAAGTTCTACACATACGTTTCCTAAAGTGTTGCCTTGATTACAAAGTGCTTCATTAATCTAAAACTTGTGGCAAGAACCAAAGCCACAATTTATTCAAATCTGTCATTACATTGTTATGTCAGATTTTAAAACAGTATCCAAAATTATTGTGTAAAACTGCGGACCTTTAGGATCCCTGTTAAATGGCTTACCATCTTCTGCTTAAAGAAAACAAATTCTGCTTAAAGAAATACTGGGCTGGTGGTGGAAGGAGGGAGTATTGTCACACTTATATTAAGGTAAATTCTCAAGAAGGCAGGTGGCAGTTGTGGTAGTAGTTATGATCATAGTTGTTACTATGGTAGTAAACTTGCCAGGATTAGCCTTACAGGACCATTCTGGTGACATAACTCTCAGCCTGACTTTATGGCCACTGAAACTGTGGCCAGATTGTAAAGCTACTTAAATTGCTTGTCATTTTTGCCTTTTATGTATTTATTTATCTTACAAATTTTTGTCCTGCCTTATTTCCAAAAACCAAAACAAACTCAAGGCAGTCAGCCTTTGGGGGGGGGGGGCGGGGGAGATTACAAACTGTCTGGAATCCTGTTGGCACAATATACTAGCAGTTGCACTTTTTTAAGGTTACATAGGGGTGGCACAGGAAGGCGGACAAAATTTACTAACTTTGAGCCTCCTGTTTTTTCAATGCTTTACTTCATTCACAGCCACAGCATATATAGCCTTTTCCTTACTGCCTTCACTACCAGTTTGGATATTTGGGGACCTTTCACACTACACTATTATAGTGCTACATCCTACTTTAACTGCCATGACAACATTCTATGGAATCCTGGGATTTGTAGTTTGGTGAGACACCATAGCTTTCTGGTTGAGAATTTTAAATACTTTTCCCTGATCTGCAAATCCCAAGATTCCACAGGATGTTGGCATGATATGTAAAATGTAATCATAGCACTACAAGTGTTTTTTTTCTTTACAAAATCACTTTTACACCCATCATTTCTAATAAAACAAAATAAATAAAATAAAATATTGATTTTTCTTTCGAAAAAAAAAATCAGTAAACACTTTCTGGGAATAGCAGATAAAAGTGGGATAATGTTAAACAATTATGATCAAGCATAAGTAAAGGCCTTTTAGAAAAGCCAAGTGTTTACCAGCAACAGAGAGTTGAGGGTGGAGAAATTTCACTTGGCATGGAATTCTACAGGTTGAATGCCACTATAGAATACATACTATTCCTAGTGCTTGGAGAAATTGGAATTATGGGACAGATTATGAATGGCACATATGGGTTGGAAAGCATATGGAAGAGGGGAGCCCTTAACAAATGCTGTCTGAAACTGTTTAGGCTTTAAACCTCTCATAAGATAATTTTATATCAATGCAGTTATATCACCAGGGTTCATAATAATATGGAGAACAAACATGGTGTAGTGGTTGAGTGTTGGACTAAGGTCCAAAGCACACTGCAGAAATAATCCAGTTTGAGACTGCTTTAACTGCCCTGGATCAATACTAGGGAATCCTGGGAATTGTAGTTTATTGTGGGACCAGAGAAATGTCTCACAAAACTACAGTTCCCAGAACTCCGTACCACTGACCATGACAGTTAAAGCAGTCGCAAACTGGATAATTTCTGCAATGTATTTTGAACCTTAGACTCTAAAACTTGTGGCAAGAACTAAAGCCACAGTTTATTCACATCTGTCATGACATTGTCACATCTGTCACAGTGAATGTGGGCAAGTCACATTTTCTAAGCCTTGGAGGAGGGCAATAGCAAGCCTCCACTGAATAAATCTTGCCAAGAAAACCATATGAGAGTGTTGCCACAAGTTGGAGGTGACCTGAAGGTACATAATTAACATAATGAAACAAAATTCAGTTTAAATTTTATAATGCTGCATTATTTATGAAAACTAAAGTATCCTTTGAACCTGAAGGAACAGGTAATTTTACGTAAGTTTAAACTTTGTTATATGGGAATAAAGTTAACAGATTTTGTAAGCTACTTTTTTGAAGGCCATATTGTATTTGTGGAATACAAATGAGAAGAACCAGATTTCATTAACTCACAATTAAATAAAATTCCAGTTTAGTATATTGGTATGAATGATACGTTCTCCATTAAATATTTACGAACTTTTATGGTTGAGTTCTCCTATTAGGGCTATAATTCTTTACTAATTTTCTTCTCAGCTAGAGCAATGAATAATTTTTAGCAAGTTTCTTCCCCTGAGAGAAAGCGTTCAAAAACAAACAAAATCAAATCCACCACAGTTGCCTGTTTGCAATTTGGGATTTATTCTGCACAAAATTCACAAATTGTTTTGTGTAGAAAACAACATTTTCTGCATGTGAAACAGAATTTTCTGCACAAAAATGAAGAAATACTATGCATAAATACTATTTTACACAAGGAAAAAGTGGTGTCCTGTGTATAAGATGTTTCTTTCTTTGCAAATTGAACACATGCAAATTTTGTGCAGAATAAATCTGAAATGGCAATATTTTCTGCACAGAAAACAGCTTTTTCAACACACAAAATTTTGCTACCCAGAAGGTACTGCTTCCTGCACAGGAAATAACTGTTTTATTCACAAAACATCAGTCATGAATTTTGCTAGGAATAAATCTTGAACTGCAACATTCTTTGTTGATCTAAGATTTTTCTCTTCAGGGTTTCTCAATACTTGAAAAGCATGTTTTTCAACCATTTGTCAAATAATTTCAAATATTCTTTCCATCTTTACTTTTTTCTGATCCCCAGTGACTAGCTTCAGTCTTGAAATAAGAGCCAGTATACATATCTTATAATTATAATTACAGTATAGTATACAGAGTCATTGTGGTGTAGTGCTTTGAGAGTTGGACTATAACTCTGAAGATCAGAATTTGGTTATTGGCTCAGCCATGGAAACCCACTGGGTGACCTTGGGTGAGTCACGCACTCTCATCCCCAGAAAACCCTGACCTTAATGTCACTGTAAGTCAGAAAGACTTGAAGGCAAACAACAATACAGATCTTGTTCAGTCTTCCTGACACTTATATATGTGCTTCTAATACAGTGGGCCCTTGATAATGAAATCATTCAAAATCATTCAAAATTCACTGAAGATTTCATTCCATTTATTATGGAATGTGCTTCTAATACAGTGGGCCCTTGATAATGAAATCATTCAAAATTCACTGAAGATTTCATTCCATTTATTATTTAACTAATATGACTTTACTATGATACTCAGTGCAGAATTGGATTCTGACTAGGATATTGACCATGCTAGGGTGGTCACTACACTGCTTTCCTCACTGAATATGTGCTTTCCCCATTGAATATTACATGTTGGGTGGTTTGCAATTGAAATTTTAGTAACAAACAATAATAGCATTAAAAAAAATCTAGAGTGCTCTAGGTAGCCTTGAGTGAAAAGAAAGCCACAGAAAAAGGTCTGGGGGCTGATGTGACCTATAGGTTGCACTTTGCCCATGTATCTGCTTTATGTGGATGGCAGTGATAGCATTGGAGAACAAGGATTACAGGCTTCCCCTTGCCATGGACACTGAATATAAGCAAATCTTTGCCATGTAGCAACTTCCAAGAGTGCTTTCTCATTCTTCTTATTTATTTTGCCCACATGCTGAGGTACAGGAGAATTCTCAACATAGCAGGGCAATATGGAGGACTTTCCAAGTGCTTTTAAAAAATATAGAACATGATAGGTAAATAGCTCCCTATGATTAGTTATTTCCAGAATAGCAGATATACTGTCTAGTTTCAGATGATACTCTAGTTCTGTTGGACATTCAAAATTTGTAAGTACATAGAGGAGTGGGGATATGTGCTTGAAGCTTACCTTCTTCATTTAAAACCTTCCCATGTTGACCAGGAAGGGCTGTAAAATGTAAAACTCCAAGGTGGATTTTCTGCCTTGGATCTTGCATAGGGAGAAATGTGAGATATAAATCAAATCAAATCAGATCAGATCAAATCAAAACTACATGCAATTGGATGTGATTATCAAGATTCTCAGTTATGCAGAATCTGGTAGCTGCGTTCAGGTAAACAGAGTTATGCCACCACTTTGAGTTCTGCCCATCAGCATAGACATGATGCATGCAGAATGGATAAGGGTGGAATGTTCATCCATATTTCCCTCCACAATTAAAAATTTGGAATGCCTGACCAGGGCTTCTTTGGTGGTTATTGAGAAAACTGATTCAGGTGGACCCTTTTAGAAAGATTCATGCCACAAAACACTACTCTCAAAATTTGGGCCACTGTGCCACCCATTCTCATGACTTCCAAAGATAAAAAGCATGGTTAGTACTTGGATGTATGACCACCATGTTACCTTCATGTAGGTCTTCATGTAGGTCTAGGAAAGAATCTTGTTTCAAACCCAGGAGATCTGCTACCAGTCAGTTGCTACTGGGTTACAGTATTGTAGATGGAACAGCAGTTAGACTCAGTATAAAGCAGCTTCCTATCTTCCTAGGGTATGCATGATAATATCTCCCTTCAGAGTCTACAGCATCTGAAATCTGTTTAACACATTGATTTCTCCAGTGATGTGGAGAATCTCCAAGCCAATGTCTGCAAGCTATCCAAAATGTGTGCTGAAGGAATGACTACTACAAGCCATGTCACAATGGCTTTTAGGTGTTCTTGCCTCCTATCTCAAAGTAAGGAGCATCTCTTAACACTTTAAACAAATATTTTTATCTGAAACAAGTACACACCATCCAATAACAAAATATTTCTGGGTGGTTTACAAGTTTAAAAACAAGCCAACCATAAAATGCAAAATTATTGCAGAATTTTATGTGAAAGCAATTTTTTAAAAAAAATAGAAAATAACATTGGAACAACCGATCTAAAAGAAAACTAAAAGCCTGTTTTTTTTTTCTTAAAAAAGTTTTCACCAGTGCCAAAAATATGTTATGACCGTAACATTTGAATTGACCCATAAAGTCACTACACTGTAGTTCTATCCACATGAGAAACCTTTCTTTGTAGCAGCTGGCCATGAAACAAAGGATATGCTTCCATAGCTATGCTACCCTACATTTCTCTGCAGTCTCAATGGCCGTGGTAACATCAGCTTCACTGCTTGATTGGTAGCCAGAGAATAGGGATGCTCGAGGGATTTTGGTCAGTCTGCATTTTTAAGTGAACCAGCCTGCTTTGTGCTTCCTAAAGTAATACTTGGACTGGAACACAGTTTATTTTTTGCTTTCTTCGCTTCTCCCAATATTGCAATAAAGTTGTTTGCTCAAATAGCATACCAGTATGCATACTACTATGTATGTTTTAGGAGATAAGGCATGCCAAATATACATGTTAGGATAAAATGTATATATTAAGAACAAGTGAATATAGAAGTGCATATTTTGTGAAGAAAAGTATGTGGTTTTTTTCAACAGTCACAGATTGAGTCGGCTCTGCGGGTAGAACAAACTTAGCCATTTGGACATATGTGACACTGACACAGTCTGGAAATAGAGTGATCTGTTCATCCTTCATTCTAATTTCCAGGTTTATTGGGACATGGAGGGGTCTGGTGGGTTAATCAACCTGCTGTTTCTGGATTGCACTTTTAGGGTGTGTTTTTGACCGCTGAAATGATAAATTAAAGGAGAGGAGGTGGGTCCTGGTATAGGAAATCTTACTAGCAAAAAAGAAGGTAAGGAAAGGGAAATGCACAGAGTTTAGAAAACATAAAGAACAGGTAAATGAGAATATATTCTAGAATATATTTCTTTGTTTTTTCAGCAATCTGTTCCAGACAGTGTGTCATATGCAAAACCAAAAGTCAAAATGTTATTTCTTCCATGGCTTTGGACAAGTTCCTAAAAGGAGAACAAGCAGCATTTTATCTTATTTGTTACAGTAAAATGAAAGAAAACACAAAACATGGCAAGAATAAGGAGGAATGAAAATATTTAACAGCTGTAGAAAATCCACAGGCTTTAAGATTTTTATTGCCACTTATTGCAGATGAGCTCCATGTAAAGTTTGAAGGGGGGAGGTGAATCCAGCTACAACAACCCCACTATGTAAGCCTGTTACACTAGAAAGATTTGTTCAGAATGTCCAGTGGGAACCTGGAAATCGTAATAATTTGTAGTATCGATTGTGTGAAGCTATGCAGCTGGGGCCCCTAGTGAATAGACAGGAATAGACATTTTATTGATTAACTTTTACAGTCATATTTTCAAGACTCTGCTGCAACATAATTTTCACTTCCCAGCTTTGTGCTGCTGCATCATGAAACTTGGATTCTTCTCTCTTAACATTTACCCACTTGAGGTAAACAGTATGGACTTGTTTCTTTCAGGGCTGGCCTTGGAGTGATTGTGCATACTTTGTGCAGGATGTCCTCTTTTTTTCAACTCTCTATATTTAAAGGTATTATCATATAAGAGATGGCAGTGTGCAGACATGACAATTCCTTCAACTAACCAATTAATTGTAATTTTTAAAATCTTGATCTGCATAGTTACCATTTTTTGCTTAACTCAATATTTGAAAACTAAGCATTTAGCACAAAAAGTGAATGACTCCACTGGAATTTGTCTTTGTTCTTCATAACCTTTTATTTTATAATTTAAATTTTATTTTAAAAAGAGATATTGAAAATTTAGAACACAGTCTCCTGGAAAAGCTGTTTTGGATGTTTATACGATATTTTCAACAGTTTTTTTTAAAATGCCAGATACTTTAATTTGCCATATCATTGGTTGTTTACTTTTCTGTGAACTGAGTTTAAAGAAAAATAAAGCTCACTGTTGTATTATTTAGTGTTGTGTGTGCAGGTTTTTTTAAAAATGTTTCTGTGTGCTACAGTCTAGTCCTTTTTTGATGGCATTGTCCTTTCTAATATATAGTAACGTGTGGGGGTGGGGTGGGGATTGTCCTTTATTTCCTTTTAGAAATCAACAGTAGCAATATATTATATGTTGCAGTAGAGCAACTGCTGAATTGTGATGAAAACAGGGTTTTGCTTTAACATTGGAACTATTATGACAAGACAGAATCTTGCTCCAGTGGCTATAATGCAATCCATCATCCTTTTATTGAATCAGTGAGCAGCAACTTTTTATTGTTTTCATGGTTACAATGAGTATTATGTACTCTCACAATATGTTTCATCCTTACATCAGTGAGCATTACATATGCTCATGAAATCTGATTCTCATATTTTAACCCTTTTTATTTATCATGCATTTATTTAAAGCATTATTTATTCCCTACTTTAAGTGAAAAGTCTTCTATTGACTCACATATGATCAATAAAAACAAGACATCTCCTACCCTCAGACTTATAATCTAAATGACACAACAGGGGAAAAGGGGGAGAGGATGATGAGGGTAAAGGAAAAATAATAATAAAAAAAAGCAGACACCAGTAAGAAATTGTAGTTCTTACAATAATCATATGGAATGAAATGGCTGTGCCAAGTCATCTCCTGTAATGTTGTTGAATATCACTTGTAACATTTAACACTCTTTAAAAATCTGGATTGCTGTTTGAATGATATGGACTAAAAATCCCATCACACAAACAAACATTTTGAATAGTACATTCCATCTCTTTTAATAAAGCTGCTGAAATTCACAGCTGATCCAAAAGTTCTGAGATCACTGAGTATGTGGTTTTGGCTCAGCTGAACTCAAAGCAAATTCCTGCAAGCACATTTAAGACAGAACTAATGTAGAATGCAAAGTAAATCAATTTCAGACTGCTTTGTTTGTCAATTGCATTACATGACATTGATATGGAGACCCTTGTCATCGAATAACATAAGTTCCTTGAAATAGAGCTACTTTAATTGATGCAATCATGGAATCAACCCCACTTCCTAAAATCATATACATATAAATTTACATTTCTAAATTTCTATCACCAATACTTCATTTTAGCATCTGCTTCCATTATATTTTGCTTAGAATAAGGAGCAATCTATGAGAATTACATCATGTGGTTACATCAGTTATATTACATCATGTACAATATGCTTGGCTTAGATTAGTTTGCTTTCAAACTAATCTAATGTGTAATAAATGTTTTCCCTTTAATTTATGCTAAAGCTTGGAATTTTAAATATTAGCACTAACACCAGAAGAACAAAAGAACAGCTTGGATAAGAGCAAAGATCAATCTGGTGTAACAATCTGTGGACATCAAGATGCGTCTGGAAATGCAGAAGAAAGCATGATGGTGATGAACATCTTCTGTTTATCCCCTGCACCTGGTGCTGAGAAAGATTTTGACTCTGGACATAAAGATTGAATTTAACTATCATGGCTAATAGCCATTAGAAAACACATCCTACATGAATTTTGCTTAATCCTTTAAAAGTTTGGAGCCACAAGCTGTATAAGAAAAGTTTTATGGACCACTTAAGAGAACTAGATCAACTTAAACCAGTCTGGCCCTGCCATTAGGGAGAATGGTGAGTAGTGGTATGTTATTGGAGGACAGATCTCTCTCTCTCTGTGTCACATGGTCTTCTATCTTTTCTCTAAACTTGGCTGGGGTAGAGTGTGATGTCTCCTTGGCAGGGTTTTCATGTAAGAGTAAACTGTGAGCCTTGTTGGCTTCTGATTGTGTAATATGCTTGAGGGCAGACAAAGGCTTTGACCTGCCCTGAATGCCAAACCCATCTAAAATAAAGGGGGGGGGGATGGAGGTGAAGGGTGATATCTAGTAGAATATCTTTTAAAAAGTTAAGTTCTTTTTACTGTCTAGAGCAGGTGAACATTGCTCAGACCTAAAGATGCTGTTTGTTTGTGTACTTTATATTGAATCAAAACATCAGTGTAAGAGTACATGGTTTAATCAAGACAAAGATGGAGATGGCTTAGCTTCTATAGGAAAGGATTTCCACAGTTCAGGAGCTGCAAGAGAAGGCTTTTGTCTGTCCTGATCAATCTAGTCTGTTTTAGTGGCAGGATTAGTGGTAGGATATAAAAGAAAACCTCTGATCCAGTGGTGTCATTACATGGGTGTGGAGGTGTAGCCCACCCTAGATGACAGCCCAGAGTGGAGTGTTACCTTGTGGGGTGGTACACCTAGAGGGACTGGCATGGCTTTGGGCAAGTGAGAAACTGTGTTTTCCCAGCAGCTGCACTGAACCCTAAACTGGGTCTCCAGAGGCTGCAGAGCCACTCCCTTCAGTAGCAGCATCTTCGAGGGAGGGGGGAGAGAGCTGCCTTCAGGGTCTGGCATTGCTGGAGCCACAGCGGGCCTCTAAGGCTTTGTGGGAGGGCAGCAGTATTGAGGGTCCGCCCAAGTGGCAGTTGCCCTGGACCCTGAGGGCCTTGGGGCAGCTGCCTCAGGAGCAGTCTAGGCAGTTGGGATGGCTGCCTTCAGGGTCTGCTGGGGTTGGAGCCATCCTGGACCTTGAAGGTTTTGGAGGGGCAGCTGCCTTCAGGGTTTGGCAGGGTTGGAGCCAAACCAGACCAAAGCTGAACAAGCCAGTGGTGAAGGCTTGTGGGGAATGGTTGCCTAAGCAGCGGTCTGGGTGGGCAGGCAGGCACTCCTAGTGGCACACTGGTTAAATGCTGGTATTACAGCGACAACATTGTGAGTTTGATCCCACAGGGCTCTCCAGGTTGACTCAGCCTTCCATCCTTGCATAGGTTGGTAAAATATCCAGCTTGTTGGGGACAATTGGCTAACACACTGTAAACCGTTTAGATTGCTTAGTTCACTATGAAGTAGTATAGAAATGTAAAGTGCTTGCTTGCTTGCTTCACCAGTCCCCCCCCCCCACCCCACCGAATGACACCAATGTCAGTGACACAACTGCTCTGGTTAATATTGAAAATGGCAAGCAGATAAGAGAAGGTTTGTAGTAGCCTTAAAGCTTTTAGGACTGTATAGGTAAAAGCCAACACCTTGAATTGGGCTTGGAAACCTGTGAAGCTGATACAAGATGATTTTCATTTCATCAGCAAGCACACAATAGACACCACCCCAGCTGCCACTTTCCCCACTACTTTTAATTTCTGGACACTTTTCAAGGGAGCTCCACATAGAGCACACTGGAATAATTTAAATGAGAAGTCATTTAGACATGGATCAATGATTTTAAATTGTGAATTTTAAATGATGAATTTTGAATGTGGATTGTTTTGATATATGTATATCATGTCCTTTTAAATTGTATGCATGTCCTTTTAAATTATAGTGTATTTTAACTGATGTGTTTTAACTGATGTAGTGTGTCTGTAAATTGTTGTTCCCTGCTGCAACCCATGGGGAGAGGCAGGTAAGAAATAATAATAATAATAATAATAGTAATAATAATAAATTTTCTAGAAAGAAATACAGTAAGCATACTAGGCAGTATTGCACCAAAATACTATTGGCTGCAACAGCTGTATGGCATTAATGAAGCAATGTTAGATCCACAAGCGCACCTAAGCTGTTAAGCTCATTTTTTGTTCAAAGAAGCATTTAAAGTCACTGCCATCCAATTGGCTAGCCAATCTTTGACAGCTATCATCAGCCAGGATAGACAAGGCTCTGACAAAATAAATAAATAAAAAAAATGGTTGATTTCAATCCAGTCTGCATCCTCAGACTGAAGAAGATAAAACTTATCATCAAGGCTGAACAAGTGTTGGTCTCAGTTGTTGCTCTAATTT
Source organism: Phrynosoma platyrhinos (assembly GCA_020142125.1). NCBI lineage: Eukaryota > Metazoa > Chordata > Lepidosauria > Squamata > Phrynosomatidae > Phrynosoma > Phrynosoma platyrhinos. The sequence goes on along the minus strand of CM034706.1, from coordinate 40,716,342 downwards.
CCCCTCAGTGTGAAGTCCAAGTCATAAGAGATTCAAGCAATGTTATCAGTGTGTTTTGCAAATTCATCATTTACATCTCATTGGATCTACTGTAGGTAGAACTAACACTATTTTTTTTTTAAAAAAAACTGTCTTAAAAATAAAACTACTAGATGTATCATAATGAGAAAGTTGAAAGAAATCCCTTACATCATTTAGTTCAAATTTCTATGGCACTGAGAATCCCTAGACATGTGCTACACAAATCAGATGTTCATCTTTTTTCATCTTAAATACTAGGGAAAATTATTCTGTAGTTTTTATGAACAACTTCTTCCATTGGTACATTTGCTACCAATGATAATCTCTGGATTCCTATGAGATCCAGGAGTATCTGTTTGCAAAGGTGGTCTGAATTACTTAAGAAAAAAAAAAAAGAAAATGTAAAATTAATGTAGATAGATGGACTTGTAAGAGTAAAACACAAATTGTCCGAAACAGGATTGATTTCTGCATAATGTGGTGGAGGAATCCCCTGTTATTGATCAACTTTTAAAGCCCATGCACAGCGCTTAAAAAGATAAAGTAAGCAAGGTCAGATAATCAAAGCATTTAAATAGTAAAAACAGCAACTGCCACTGTAGTCTGCTAAAGTAAATCCATAATACAAATTGCTTTAGCAAAAAGTGGATGAGCAGCTGATCTTCCTATTGAACTTTTATACTGTTCAGTGACCACACAGGGAAAAGGATTGGGAGACATGGCTTAAAGATCAATATTGAGTGAGATGTAGTAGGGTTTCATTCAGAACATGAAAGAATTGCAAGTATTAGAGAGTTGAGATGTATTTTGAGATGTCATCACGAAAAGATTGTTTAGCTCAGTTAAGAACACCATATGTGTCCTATGCACAGCAGGCATTAGTCAAATTTCTCTTTTGTTTTCATTGATCCAATACGCTTTAGTAGGTTAACCCAATCTGTCCTGAGGAAACTTTAAAAAATGTGTTGTTGTTGTACAACAGCTTTACCCAGCCTAGTGACCTCCACGTATTTTATACTATGACCCTCTAAACTGCAGTGAACATGGTCAAGGATAGGTGATGATAGGACTTATACTCCAAAATGTCCACAGTACTCCAAATTGGATAATTCAACAAAAAAATTACTTAAATATACAAAAGCATGTATCATTCTATTCCCCCCTCCAAATACTGCCCCATCCTTTATGACTGTTTCTCCTACTTCAATATGATGTTTTTGAGCAGAAAAACATTTGTATAAAGTTTTAATACATCTTGTGGAGAGAAGGCAGATTAGAGCCAGCCCTGGTGGCAACCAATCAGGACTGAGCTGCCAACAGCCAATAGAAAGTTGGGCTGTAAGGGGGGAAATTCCATTAGGAACAGTTGGAAGTCAGATAGATTTGGATTCCAGACAGTGAGGGTCTGGTGGTGAAGTTTCCAGTGTGGAACAGGGTTAAGGTCCAGAAGAGAGGAGCCTAATACCCATAATAAACTCCAAGTGAGGGAGTTAATAGAGAATATCCTGAGGGGTATTGATAGCCTTAGAAGCTGGTTAAGAAATAGTGGTAAAGGTACCCAAAGAGGAGCTTGAGGCCACTTTAACTGTCCTGGATCTTAGCTAGGGAATGATGGGAACTGTAGTTTTTTTTTCCTGAGACATTAAGCCAGGGGTAGGCAACCTTTTCCCTTTAAGGGCTGAGGGACTTCAGCTCCCAGAAGCCTCAGCCATGTTGGTCAATAGTCCCATGTTGGCCAATAGCTCCTGGGATTCTGGGAGCTGAAGTCCCTCGGCCCTTAAAGGGGAAAGGTTGCCTACCCCTGCATTAAGCCTTCTCTTTCATAGAGCTCTGGTGCCACAATAAGCTACAGTTCCCATGATTCCTTAGCACTGGGCAAGGACAATTAAAGTGGTCTCAAACTGGATTATTTCTGGCAGTCTGTACAGGCCCTAAGAGTGTCCTGTGGGGGTAATTGAAAGTGTTCCACTTTTAGAGTATTATTATTTGTAACTGTAACCAATTATAACAGGTGCAGCAAGACCAAGTGAAACACTGTTACTTGTATTGTAAATAAAGTTTTGTTTTTACTTTATGAAACACTCGTCTACAGTGTGAATGAATATCCATCCTACTAAACCTTATATAAGGGGCTATGCAGATGGGCGGCTCTGGGCTGCCCCTGCTAGCTGTGTATCGGGACCGCAGCAACTGCGCGCCATGGCCCCAATCCTCCCTTTTGCTTCCCCTGAAAGGAGCAGCAAAAGGCCACCCTAAAAGCTGGAGCGTGGCTCTTTAGCACCCCTTCTGGCACAGTGCATCAGGACTCTGTGCCGGGAAGACGTCCTAATGCTGCACATTGTGTGTAATGGCATGCAGTGTCAGGATGTCGTCAGGCTGGGGTTGGAGCAGCCAGTGTGCAGCTGCCCCTTTCCATCTCTGCCTCCAGGCTGGCCCTTTGGGCCAGTCTGTTGAGGCCCATAAGTTATAGAAGAGAAGGTTGGTGAAGGAGTGGCTCTTTGCATAGGCTGGTGGCAGCTGTGGGCAAAAAGGGTCCATGGTGTGGCCACAAATGAAAGAAAAGAAAAAAGTGTGCATTATGTATTTTAAAATGTGCCAATATGTCACTGGGTACACTAACACACTGTACGGCCAATCAGTTGATCATGCCAGCAGATGCATGGGATGGGGGAACAATTGCCAACTACTGTTAGTACATCTGTCCTCTTGGGCACATGGGTTCATGAAGGAATAGAAAAAATAATAATAGCATGGTGCAGCTTGTATTTGCAAATGCTCTATTATGGCAGGTCCTTGCTTGCGGCGGGAGGAAGCAGTGCTGACTGTGTGTCAGTTGTCAGGCCATTATGAGAGAGCTGGTGATGCAGTCATCAGGTTCTTATCATGAATCAGGAGACAATGGGGTAAGCTGACTTTTCCCTTCAGTCTGCTCCTGCCCCTAGTCCCTTAACTATATCTGATTTTAAAAAATAGATTATTCCAAAAATATGCCTATAAAAACAGTATGTACAATATACTTCACAGTGACATTACTCTCCCACTCAATATTGTCCATGTATGAATTGTACATTGGGAGAACTTCTCCATGGAATATTAATCTATCCCCAGATAAAATAGGGGAAATAACAGTTGTTGGAAATTTCAGAAAGAAGTGGGGACTTTTTTTTCATTTATGGTGGACTTGTGACAGAGCTAGAAAATACTGGAAACAAATACAAGCTAGTATAAATGAAATGTTAGAAGTAAAGTTAAAATTAAAACCAGTAATATTATTACTATACTTGTTAGATGACAATATTGAAAAGAAATATGGTAAAATAATTTTTATACGTTAACTGCTGCAAGACTGCTATATACTAAATACTGGAAATTGGATAAGAAACTGATGTTAGAGGAAGGATTAACAAAAATATACAATATGTTGGAAATGGATTTATTGTCAAGGAAATTAAACTCTGATCAAAATCAGGGTTTGAAAAAGGAGTGGAGGAAAGTCTTTACATACTTGTTTAAACAATGGGGAAATAATGGGGACAGAAACAGAATTTGAAATAATCAAGATAAATTAGTCTGAGGAATATCAAAATGTGATTGATATATTTCTCTCTAGTCTCTTATAATAACAATGGGCTTAGATTTCTTCTCTTGTAAAAATATATAAGAAGAAAGAGAATGATAAATAAGAGAGGGGAAAGAAGTAAAAATATACAAAAAGCCTGAAGAGTAAACAAAAAAAAAAACTAGCTTAAATGGGACTATTGCAGACTTAAACAAAATAATTTAGTTGGTGTATGGTTAGTCACAGGAGGTAATGACTGAGTTATGAGTGCAAAGAAAAAGTGAATAAAAATGGAGTAATATATAGCCACGTGTAATGTATGTATGAAATAATTTTTGCAAAAAATTATGGAAAATGTAACCAAGTTATATTTTAAAAGTCTTAAATTTGTATTGTTGGAAAATATGAAATAAATATTTAAGAAAAAGCAGTTATGTAAGTTTAAGTGATTCAGTGGATTCTACTTGGCTTCAGATGTAATTACAACTGTAACCACTGGGGTAGTACACCCAATGGGTAGCAAGTTGCCCCCAATAACTTCTTGGGTGTTTGTTTTTGGTGGGGGGACTATGGCATCTACATGCTCACTTGATACCTATGCTGGCCAAATATAATTCCTTGTCCAAAAGGAGCTTGCATCATCACACAATCTCACAGTTAGATTGTAACCCTCCCTCACCCTCCAACTTTTTGTGGTCTTCGGGACAATTCAGTATGCAAACTGTAGAATAAAACTCCCATATATTTTTGTTTTCATACTTCTCAAAGACAGAACTAAGACTGTGGAAGGAAAATATGGAAGTAAAAGGATCTGCCTCACAGTTAGGCAAATTGTGAAGAGTCTGGGAGATGAATTCACCCCTGGAGCTCTGAAAACTGTACCTGCTTTTTTTAAAAAATGAGATCACTTTTAAAGAAATTATATCTTTTCCATGTTAAAATGTCCATTTTAATGTGGACAAGATATCATTTTTTTAAAAAATGATATCATTTTTAAAATTATACTTACAAAAGACACTATTGGGCTCAATAGGCCACATAATTCCCACACATGGATCATTGGCACACTTGATTCCACATTCTACTTTACATGAGTTCTGATTTAACTAAACCTCCTTTTGACATTACCTGCATGAAGGAGCTCATTGCAAATAAAGAGAATAGGAGCCAAGCCACTGCTGCTCTTAAAGTTGTGTTCTGGTATTGGTCAACCTGCACCATCTTCCAGGCTTTCCTCTCTATGACACTAAGAAAAGCCCTGAAGAGGGAGCCTCCACTGCATGATCACAATTGCTATGCAGAAGGGCGGGGTACAAATACATTATTATTATTATTATTACTATTACTATTACTATTACTATTATCAGAAATCCTTCATGAGTACCACTGGCTCTTCCCCTAGACCTTCGGTCCATGTGCAAGAAGCTTGGTGGCAGAATGGAAGGAAATGGAGCAACCTTGCATAAACATTCAGCTGTGCAAGACCATCCCTCCATGTGAGGAGTGCACTAAGTAGGTTTCAAATAATTTATAAAACTAATTTAAGAAATGGGGCATGAGCAGTATGCCAAATTGGTCATTCCTTCACTTAACTGGTATCTTCACTGTTTCCAATAGTAGCTCATGGCTCCCATATTAGTGGGTCAGTGCATCCACTCTGGGCTTTAATATATGGAGGATAGAGTTCATCACCTTGAATAGTCTGTTTAAAATTCAGACTACAGTCTGGAGTAAATTTATTGCCCCATTAGTTGTCAGGATTGGCGAACTCAGTTCCCAGTAACCAAGAACACATCTCAGTGTGGTAGAAAACAAAAGAGTTTTATTTCAGTATTGAGACAGACGTTATCCATCCAAGGTTTTTGTCAGACCTAAAGGTCCATCCCCAAAATCCTAGTATGAAAGTTCACATCGTCCACCCCTCCTGCCTGACTGCAGTCCCCAGCCTTTGATCCTGATCAAAGCAACCTTTTAAGTTCCCTTTTCCCTCCTCCTGTGTTTAGTATTCAATTGCCCTTATGGAAGAGAGGGAGGTATCCCTTCTTTAGAGCCATATCCTCTGGCAGGAAAGGCAGAGTCATAAAATCATAAACTTCCATCCTGTTACCATTTGCCCCATCCATTTGTTCCCAGACCCAGAGCACCCATTTGATTAATATACAATATCTTTTGTCATTCCCCATGTCCATCCTCCCAATAATTAATCATGTTATCACAGCGTTATAACATTATGTCAGCATGCCATCATATCATCATATTATCATATCATAATATCATGGCAGAACCATGCATGGTTCTGACACTAGTGTGGAACCCACAAGCCACCTTTCAACTTTTCCTCTGTATTACTTGAACACATCGAGAAAAGCCTATCAAAAAGCAGGAATCTCAATATAGCCATGTGCAATTGTATTCAGACTGTTTTCTTCCCACTGTTGTATCAATCAACATATATATTCTTATTGATAATCTGATAGACAAAAATTGATAGGTATAATCACTTTTACCCCACTTTTAACAATTGGTGGAGTGTTGGGGAAGAGATCCCTATTAACTGAAAATTGCATACATAACACCATACAAAACTGTTTTCTACAATGAGGGACATAATGTTTGATTCCTGAGTGATTTCATTTGTGCTTAAAGTTTAGAAGAGTTTAGTAGGAATTTTCATTCTGCTTTGTTATAATGAACAGCTATTTAGAATTATTATTGGCTCCATATTTGCAGTATGAATTGCTGATTACAGCAATTTTAGTGGTAAATTTGTGAAACAATATTCATAGTTGTCAAGAAAAGGTCAACTTATTTGCATTCATTAGGAACCTAGAGGACCATGTTGCTTGCTTTTTCCTTTGGGATACTTACAGTTATTGATTTGTATACAGCCGTAGGAAAAATTAATTAGAATTATATTTCACTTACTACCAGAGGCTGTATAATATAAAAGTCATACATTAAAAAAGAATTAGCCAGCACTAGCAAATGATTTGCTTCTTCTTCTTCTTCTTCTTGCTGTTGTTGTTGTTGTTGTTTTCTGAGAGTGTAAATTTCTAGTACACCAGTATCCTTTTCTCTGTGTTGGAACAAAGCACTTTTATATCTGTCCTGCAAGAATCTTTCTTTGTTTTTTGTCCTCAGAACCACTGCTAGGGAACTAGCACAGGCAGAGTGTCCTTGGGTGTGTGTGGGGGAATCTGTCCCCCCCCCCAGCATTCACAATACTTAAAGTGGATGAAAGCTCTATGTCCAGTACACCACATTTGCCCAAGTCTTTGTGAAGATTACTGTTGGAATTGCAACAGTGAATTCAGTCTGTGCCGGATAGGCTTATACAGCTGCCCCTTCGTTCTCATGGACTTGAAGTCTGTGTTTTGCATATTGATAGAGGGGCGACCTCCATTTAAATCAATGGGGCACCCCCCCATTCAAGCCTATGGGGCTTGAATATTCGCAAATCTTCATTTCCATGGGGGGGGGGGGCGGTCCAGAACGGCTTCCCTGTGAAAACGGAGGGCCGACTGTACTCTCCCTTAGTACACAGGTTTACAGTTTCAGTGTATTTCCTGACTCAGCCTTATGTTTCTGTGGTGGTCAGGATAGGTTTTGCACACTTAAAGCTAGTACACCAACCGTGCCTGTTCCTGAAGCTTCCTGATCTGGCCATAATGACACATGCTCCAGTTACATCCTATTTGGATTATTATAATGCACTCATACCTTTGAAGAGTGTTTGGAAACTTCAGTTGGTACAAACAGCTGTAGCCAGAGAATTAACTGGAGCTGATTACAGGGCTCATACAATTCCTTTACTCCAATAGTTCCACTGGTTACCAGCCTGTTTCCAGTCACAATTCAAAGTGCTGGTTATGTCCTATAAAGCTCCAGACAGCTTAGATCCAGGCTAAGATCTTACAGACCAGTGTGAGACTGCCCAGATCCTGAGATTCTCAGGAGAAGCCTTTGTTGCAGTCCTACCATCTTCACAGGTATGGTTGGAGGAGCTATAGTTGGTGGGGTACAGGTATGGTTGGTGTGGTAGGGTCTTCTCAGTGTCTGTCTCTAGACTCTGGTAATCCCTCCATAGGGACGCTGAAGTGTCCCCCTCCTTGCTGTCCTTCCAGTAGGTGAAAACTTTTTTTTAAATCCCAACAGGCTTTTAAAACTCAAGATTTTGAGAAAGGCTATTTTAAGAGGTTTTAAATTCTTAAATTGTATAATAATAATAATAATAATAATAATAATAATAATAATTTATACCCCGCCCCTCTGCATAGCAATTGGTTTAACAATTTTAAGAGGTTTAAATTGTTTTAAATTGTGCTTATTTTAAAACTATTTTTACCTATTAGTAACAGTATGTTTTAACTTGTTTTAATATTGTCAATAGTTTAGCTTAATGCTGACTTTTTCTACATTTTTAACTATATGTAATTGATTTAATTTGTAATTCCCCATGATTCCAGTCTTGGGAGAAGGGTAGGGTATATATCATGTCAATGATAACAAGAACAACAGAAGCAGTTCTCAGCATTTAAAGAGTATGGCATGTCTGCATGGGTTAAAGAAAGAAGTTTTACCCATCCTCACAGCAACCTGTCCACATGACATGGAGACAAGTGCAAATTGTCTTCATCATGGAAGGCCAGTTCCATATCAAATCAAGTCTTTCTCTCCCTTAAATCAGTGCAAAACCCCTCACCTTTTGCTCTAAATTTTGCAGGATAATCTAGAGCACTGCATAGTGATACTGGGCACACATGTCTTGCTATGTCGCCTGGCACCACAGGTTACAACAAGGCACTCTGAGGTCACAACAAGGTGCCCAGCCATGATTGATGCTGGGTATCTTGTTTCTGATCTCAGAGGGAGCAACCTTTGCCAGTGGCAGCAGTGGTGGGCAACACAGTGGGATGCGGAGGTAACAGGGACTATCCTGGGCAGCTCCTGGACCAGAATATTATGGGAATAGTCTGGAGGATTCTGGTCAGTGTAGTCAAGCCCATAGTGAGGGAGGCAGTAATGTGGCTGAATAATGATTCAGTGACCTAAAGTCTCATCATATCTTGTTCCTATACCCTAACTTATCTGTAGATTGATATCTTTAGGGACCATTCCATCTCTTTTCTCTGCCTATACTTTTATTCCTTCATTTCTATAAAAGTAAATCTAGGTTATTTCTTCATCTTTCCTGCCCCTGCTTAGCCTAGCTTAGCTTAGCACATAAGCCTGTTTTCTACATCTTTTGTGATCATGCTTCTTAATTATAATAGCATACAGGCACTCTTTACCATTAAAGCCAGTAGTTCAGATTGTGTGCAAAATGGATGGGCAAAATGGATGTTTGCCCACCACTTTTCAGCCTTTGAGACTCATCCTTGGACGTACCAGGTCCCTAAGCCCCAAGGCCTCCTAAAATCAAAACTTCTCATTCTAAAAGGGACACTCTTTGGCATGATAGGGTTAAAACAAGGTGCAGAGGGTCATGTACCATGTTTTAAAGGAAGACTATCATGCCTGGAGCTTTCTGGGTCAAAAGCAACATTTTTCCCTTTTCATATTTATTCTTGGTCAACATAATTCATTTTATGAAATACAATGCATAAAAATCATTGATAATATTGCATACATAAATAAAAACATTTTAAAGGCCATGCTTATCTATTCTTGAAATATAAATAGTTTATCCATAGGAGCACAGCTTGAGTCTAAAAGCAGAGGGGTGTGGAGTGGGGAGGAGTGGGAAGCAGACAGAAAGACCCACCATAGGTGAAGAGAGGAATACAAGTTTGTAGCATAACCATTTGTATACTATCTCCTTGTATACTGATTAGACTAACATGGCTATGTCTTTGAATAATGCACTCTTCTTGTTGTGTGGTTTTTGCTTCTTAATTCCTTTTCAGGAATCTGTTCAGGCTCTGAATCTCGCAGGGCATGTGTAGCATGTTTTTTTAGTCACTGTGACATAAATCTGTGTTACTGTGGGTGCATCTACACTGTAGAAATAATGCAGTTGACCCCACTTTGTGCTGTAGCTTCATCTTATAGAATCCTGGGATTTGTAGTTTTATAAGGTCTTTAGCCTTCTCTGCCAAAGTGTGCTGGTGCCTCACAAAACTACAAATCCCAGGATTCTGTAAGGTGAGCCATGGCATTTCAAATGGCATTATTTCTACAGTATAGCTGCATCTTGACTCCTTCTCCAGTCAGTACTGGCCATATAAATTATCTCCATCTTCTGATCATTGTCTGCAATCCATTTTCTCTAGCAGAGGCCTCTCATAAGTCAGCCACTGATGGCACTGCTACTGTTTATCCAACATTTCCAGATATACTTCCTCTGCACATGGAGTTTCTAGATAATACTCATCTCCACCAGAAATTGCTTCTTTTTCAAAGGTTTCTTAACTAGCACCCAATCTGGTTGTCTCCAGAAATCACCTTTCTTGTGCTGATAGTGTTGGGAAAAGAAATAATTCCGTTCAATAATAACAGAGCATGGAGAAGCTACCACATCACCCTTGGTGCACTCAGGCTTATTGGATTTCAAAAGTTAAGCATGATGGTACCTTTAGAAGTGAGATCACCAAGGAATAC
>CM034706.1:40685954-40699006 GCA_020142125.1 Phrynosoma platyrhinos | reverse complement strand
AGGAATCCCCTGCATTTTTCTAGTTTTTGGTTTGCCTCTTCCCAGCAATCTCTGCTTCAGCTTGGGATTCTTAATTTTTCTTAGGCAGGCTTGACTTTATCTGTTTGGTGGCAAACAGACACAGACAGAGGGAAAGGGCATTTCTTACACCATTTAGCCAATTTATTTACCAGTTAGCCAATTCAGTTACCACATTTAGCCAATTTATTTACCATTTAGCTAGATTAGTTACCAAAAGCAGTTAATTAAATTGAACATCAACAACAAAGAAGTCAAGAGCACCAGGAGCTGAAAGACCCTACACCAGCTTCATTGAGTAGGAGTTCAAACCAAGATCAAACCTAGAGAGATGACAACACTGAAGATTGCTGAAACCTAAACTGTAAAGTACCTTTTATTTTTAGCCTATTAGAGCTGGGGAGGAGAAACCCCTTTTCTTTTGTTCTTTAAAATAAATTTCCCCCTTTTGGACTTTACATTCAGCTTTGGATCCTTTTTGGTTATAAGAGTTTGATCTCACCAGGGTACTGGCGTTGCACACCCATATTTGCCACCACCTTTAGTTGGGTGTGTCTTCACAGCAACTATTTCCATTTAAGAAAGGAAACAAACAGGTATAGTCAGGAATGTAAGTTTTGGGTCAGTTTAGGAAGTCAAGCTTTTCCTGGTTCCTGTATAGCCTTGCCTTCACAGAATTTGTGGAAGCCATTTAGAAAAGCCTGATGGATTCATATGAAAATTCATCCTGTCCTTTAAAAAAGGGTGAATAGATTCCTTATTTCAGACCTGATAATCACTTCTGCATTTGGGTACAAGAAATGATTTGATTCTTTTTTCAGAGTTGGAACTTTATGAAGAAACATGAGCAATGCTGCAAAAAGGGCTTAAAACAATCAAATGAAAAGTTCAAACAACACACTAAAAATCTTAAGTCAGCAAAAACAGAATATTCAGGCTTTAGAGCAAAGATAATCCATTTATTAGAAAGAAAAAGATGTTGTGATTTTGGAAAGGGAAGGGGTGAGAACAGCAATTATTGCAGGCTCCATCCCTTTAAGGCTATGATTTGGGTGAAAGTCTAGATATTATACTTGATATTAGATACGTTAGGTATTATTGTGGCTGTAATTCCTATGGGGATCACAAGCCAGGGAAAGCTTATATTATCCATCTCCTCTATGACGAACACATCAGCAAGCCTATGAGAGTGCTGAACAAGGAGAGCCAACCAGGAAGCATCTCCAGACAAAGCTTCTATGTCCAGTAGATTCAGACAGCAGGTTCTTGGGGGGGGGGAAGGAATATCGTTACATCGAAAGATCTATTTGCTTATTAAAATATTTCTGCCCTGCCTTGTATTATACAATCTCAGAACAGCATACAATAAAATCAAATGAACCAATTTATACAATTTTACAGTTTATACAGTGGGGAACAACTTAAAAAGACTAAAAGCACATTGAAAGTCAAGCTAAAGCAAAACAATTAGGTTAAAACTGTTTAAAGCAAATTAAGACCACGGTGCATGTGCAGATTTGGAGAAAATTAATTACCATATGTACTCGACTATAAGTCAACCTCATATATAAGTTGAGGGCAGGTTTTGGGGCAAAAATTGTGGATTTTGATATGACCTCTGGATAAATCAAGGTTAAAACATAGGGGCATGTAACAAAGGATCTAAAAGATGGAGCAAGGGAAAGCAATGCCAAAGAAATTACAAAATTCCAGCAGGCATAACTGCACTCACATTAAAGGTTATGGATGACAGAGTAAAGGGAGTCAGTGGTTCCATGACAGATTACATTCTTGCTTTTCAGCAGGGGATAGTTCCTTTTATATAAGAGTCAAAGTACAGTACTTACATTGACCCATGGATAAGTCAAACTTAGTTTTTTTTGGAGTAAAATTTTTGACTAAAATTTCTAAATTGTATACATGGCAGTATATACAGTAGGTTCCAAAGGTTTAATAAAAATCATGTTTTTACTTAGCATCAGCATGACCACCATTGGTGCCAGAAGGACCTTTAACCAGAGGGTATTCTGTAGCTGGGGTACCACAGCAGGGAAGGTTCTCTCAACATCTTTCCACAAGCCAAACAGCTAGATGGTTAAGTGTAGCATAAAAATTTTGCATCTATGGGCCTTGCAGACTGCCAGAAATAGTGCAAATTGAGTCCACTTTTAGGGTTAGGGTTAGGGCTAGAGAATCATGGGAACTGTAGTTTATTGTGGCACCAGAGCCCTCTGACAGAGAAGTCTCAATGTCTCAGAAAAAAATACAATTCCCATGATTCCCTAGCACTGAGCCAGGGCAGTTAAAGTGGACTCAATTTGCACTATTTCTGGCAGTCTGCAAAGGCAGTAAGACTCCATTACTGCTCCCCTATCACCATCCCCAGGACTCACTGTTCTATAATTATCCTGTTGCTGGTGGAGAATGGGAGTGGGAGTGTGGATTGAATAAGTGTCTGGCTATATCCCCATAGCCAAAAGACATCTTTCATCAAAATCCTCTAGTGTCTTCTGGAGGTTTCAGCAAATGATCTCCAATCCCTTCTATTCTCCACAAATTTTGGATGGTTATTACAGCAGACTGGTCATTGCAGAAAGTGGAAGAGAATACCAACAACTGTGACAACCAAGGGGAAAAAAGACATACAAAGTTATATAATGGACTTTGCCTACATATAACTTGAGAGTGAACATGGAGTAGTGGTTTGAGCATTGGATTAGGACTCCAGGAGACCGGGGTTCAAATCCCTGCTTGACCATGGAAACCCACTGGGTGATCGTGGGCAAGTCACACTCTCAACCTCAGAGGAAGACAAAGACAAAATCTCCTTTGAACAAATCTTACCAATAAAAACCTGTAATAGGGTCAGCTTAGGATCACCATAAGTCAGAAATCTTGAAGGCTCACCACAATGTCCGTAACAGTATACCAATCATTGTGTGTTGCCTGGACTGTGGGACACAGAGAAAGGAACCTGTTTCAGTTTGCAAGATAGAACAAATTCAAGGTTCCAAGTGGTTTAGGGCTTTGAATGTCATAACCAACATCTTGAATACAGCCTGGAAACAAATTGGTAGATTTGACAGTCTAAAGTTTATAAAAGTAGAAAATGTAGGCAGCCTAGGTACAGAAGTAAACCTGTGCCACATAGGTTTGTATGTTCTGTGCTTCTCAACCTTTGAGCCTTCAGATATTTTGAACTTCAGCTTCCAAAAGCCCTAGCAAGCATGGACAATTGTTAGAGATTCTTGGAACTGAAGTCCAAAGCATTTTGGGGAACCTGAAGTGGAGAACATTTGTTTTGTGCAAAAGATAGTGTTGTGCAAAAGATAGTGGACCAGCTAGAATCATAGAATCATAGAGTTGGAAGAGGCCACAAGGGCCATCCAGTCCAACCCCTGCCATGCAGGAACTCCCAATCAAAGCATCCCCGACAGATGGCCATCCAGCCTCTGTTTAAAGACCTCCAAGGAAGGAGACTCCAATACTCTCTGAGGGAGTGTGTTCCACTGTCGAACCGCCCTTACTGTCAGGAAGTTCCTCCTAATGTTGAGGTGGAATCTCTTTTCTTGCAGCTTGCATCCATTGTTTCGGGTCCTAGTCTCTGGAGCAGCAGAAAACAAGTTTGTTCCCTCCTCAATATGACATCTCTTCAAATATTTAAACACCACTATCATATCACCTCTTAACCTTCTCTTTTCCAGTCTAAACATTCCCAGCTCCCTAAGTCATTCCTCATAGGGCTTAGTTTCCAGACCCTTCACCATTTTAGTTGCCCTCCTTTGGACACGCTCCAGTTTCTCCACATCCTTTCTGAATTGTGGTGCCCAGAACTGGACACAGTATTCCAGGTGAGGCCTGACCAAAGCAGAATAGAGTGGCACTATTACTAGTGCAAACATGACCTAACAGAATGGAGTCATAATGACTTGTGAATGTGACAAATTGGGCAATTGATCACACAAACAGAATAAAAGTTTAGGATTTGAAACTTTCAGAAACTTGAAAATGGGCTTTCCACAAATATTAGAACTTTGTGGTAATAGAACAACAACACAGGATGCAACCCATTGACTGCATTCTTATGTGGTTCAGCTTAGCTAGTAGGTCCACCTGTGGAAATACACTAGGCTGAGCTGTATACCAACCCCCAGCTGAACGGCTTCTGGAATTTGCTCAAGATCAATTCTTTATGGGGAGCTGGCAGAATTACAGAACCTCTGCATACATCTCCACAGCCAGACATGAAATTATTATAGCAGTGCCAAGACCTCCAGAGTATCTTGGAGGATCTCAGAGGTAATGTCGTTATTTTGCATCTGGCTCTGGAGGAAATCCAGCTTCTTCCCCATAAAGCAGGAAATGGCTGAGGGTGAGGGCTTCAGAAGCAGTTCAGTAAGTTGGGAAGACTTTCAGTGTTGGGGAGGGTGAAAGAGATTACCATCTCCCACAGCACCCTCCAAAAATATATGTACACGTGTAAAGGAAACTGTAGAAATAAAGCAGTTTGACACTACTTTAACTGCTATGGTTCCATCTTACAGAAACTTGGGATTTGTAGTTTTGTGAAGCACCAGCACTCTTTGGCAGAGAAGGCTAAAGACCTTATGAAATTATAAATCCAAGGTTTCCACAGGATGAACCTACAGCTCTTAAAGTGGCATGAAGCTATATTATTTCTACAGTGTAAATGTACCCCTACATGTGTGGATGTCCATAACAGGATACTGCCCATTTGGGATCAGAGCTATTCTTTGATATGTCTACACTTGTAAAAGGACACTTAATAAATATTAAGCATTGAAGTTCTGGTGATCATTACAAATTCAGCTGTTCCGGTTGTCATGGCGTCCCTTTGAGAAGTCTTCCAAAACGCCTCTGGACGACTTCTTGGGCAACGCGGCATATTGATCAATTGCTAAGTTGATCTGAAGCGATCAAGGAGTTTCCTTGGTATTGGAAACTCGGACGACCCCTATTGTGCTCGGCAAGATAGTTTGGAGTCCTCAAACCAGACGGACATTTGTCCTCGGTGGTTTGGAGGACGAGAGCCAGGAGCAAGGGAGCGCAGCCGTGATGCAAAGAAACTTCAAGATAAGTCCGGGATGCTTGCAACTTTAAAAATCATCAATGCAACGGAGGTTGCAGTAAGTAAAGATCTTCAAATATATGAACAAAGCTGACTAACTTTGGACACGTTAACTTCTCAAAAGTACCATACATAGATTATCGTTGTGAAAGAAAGAAAAATATCAATTAGCGGGATCAACAGCTTTTGAAATGCTAAGAATATTAATAATAAAGAAAATAGAAACTGTTCCCTATGATTTTGGGAATTTGGAAGAAAAGGTTTATTATCTGGAGAGTTTTGATTTTGCTTGGAGGCTTGGAGGTTTAAATGGTGAAGTCTCCTGTCTTTTTGGATATTTCCAGTCTTTTTGGATACCCATGAACTGCGGAAAGGAGATTTCAGCTAATATTCATCTTTCTATTAATTTGGACGCTTGGTAATCATTTGTTGTGTAACTAAATAGACTTATAAAATATAAAGGATAATTTGAATAAAGACGTAAAAACCAAGAAGAATCGACAAGAAAGGGTTAATACCTCTCACCTGATACCAAACGTAAAATAAGATAAGGTGGGGAGGCGAAGAGAGGTGTCCTTGAAGTTAAGTTAAGTGAACAAAAAACACAGAAGGCGAAGAGGTGGAGTTTGGGAAGGAGCGGACGTAATTGAGAAGGAAGAGCGGCGAGGGAGGAGGCAGAAACCGGAAGGAGCAGCCATAGAGTTTGGATTGAAGAGAGTCCTGAGGCAGTGATGGCGCTGCTGCCATAGAGAGGGGGAGAAAGATCATCACCTAACAAAGAACGCCAGCGACACTATAAAAAGAAGTGAAGATTAAGGGAGGAGACACGCGGAAGGAAACTGAGAGATGGAGAGAACACGGAATTTAAACAAGAATAAGAAGGAGGAAGGAAAGGAAAAAATATATATGAACTGGTGATATTAAAGATAACCACAAATTCAGGGTGTTTCCTTTCTGTTATGTGAATAACTCTTGCTTTTGCACCCACGTCTATGACATCCATGGCAGGATTGCTTTATCTATTTCTTTTGATTTCAGATTTTAGAAGATACCCTTTTACCTGTTACTCAGTAGCACAATATTTCCATGATGAAACAACAGTGGAGAAACCCTGACTCTCACCTCATGAATCGCTTCTCCTTCTGATAGCCACTTGCTGGATACTGTTGCATACAACAGAAGCCAAATGGATGAGCAGCTGATGATTCAGAAATAACAAGGTCACCCAGTGATAATAGGTATGCTGATTGTGTAGACCAGGGAGACCACATATGGCCCACAGTTCATATGTGGCCTTGCTCATTTAGTGGATCCTGGAGTCCACATTGACTTCCCTACCACCAGAAAAAACAACATACAATAAAGGGTCAATCTCACTTCTAGAAGCCTGTTGGAATTACCATTTTCCTGTAAAGAAAGGTGTATTTTCTTATTTTTTAAAAGATGAAGAGGTAGGTTATTGATGTGTATGTTAAAACTGGAAATGAACTTTTTGCCACTCCTGTTTTTTCTGCCCTCCCCTTTCAGTGAGAATATGGCCTATAGACAGTCCCACAAGATAAGCATTGTCCACAGGACCATCTATAAGTGGAGCCCTCTATATATGGTGTAAATGAAACTCCATTTTGTTGTTGTCGTGTGTCTTCAAGTCATTTCTGACTTATAGCAATCCTAAGACAAGTATATCAAGGGGTTTTCTTGACAAGATTTTTTCAGGATAGGTTTGTCTTTGCATTCCTCTGAGTCTGAGAGAATGTGACTTGCTGCAGGTCACCCAGTGGGTTTTCAAGGCTGAGTGGCCATTAGAACCCTGGTCTTCCGAAGTGTAGTCCCATGCTCAGACCATCACACCATACTATCTCTCAGATCTTGCATATATGAACAGCTATAAAAGAAGTAAGGATCTATGCTGAAGATGCTATAATTTGAAGGTGAATAGAAGCCATACATGTATATTGATGTTTTGGTACCTGGAATAGATAACTGTATTTCTAAGCAGCCATTGATGTTTAATAAATGATTAATGCATATTATATGAATGTTATATCTTATTTTATACGAATCTGTCTGCAGCACACTATAATCTGCCTTCTGATTCATAGATTTGTCAATGAGACCTTCCTATCCATTTTCCAGGTGTACAAAATGTTTGCATTCCTATGTAGGCATGGGAATTACTTTCTAGAGTAATCCTGCCTTCTGAAAAGTTTTCACAGGATTTTATTGCCAGGACAGAGAAAGACAGAGATTGATTTAATGTGGCCAAGTGAATTCAGTGTTGAAATTAAAGCTGAGATGGGAGATGTTAATTTTCATTTTTAGTTACTATAAAGGAAACACTGGACAAGTTCTTGTCAGAGTTCAGACAAATACATACCAGTAACAATCATTTATATGTGAACTGCCTCTTTCTCAGAAATGCTTGTCTCTTCTCACTTCTCTCTGAAAATGCAGGATGGAATTTTGAGTGTAAAAGTAGCTGTCTCTATGAAATAAAGTCATTACTCTGGTTTTCAAGCATTTTGATTTATTTTAGGACATTTTTTGGTGTGTTACTGGGACACAATCTCAACTGACTTTTTTATCCCCTTTGATGTCTGATTCCTTGACATTCCTCTAAAAAGGAATTTCTTACGTATCAACTAGGCAATGCGCCCACAACATTGTCAGAATGTTTTTCACTTCTCAGAGATGGGAAATATTATATTGTTGTTGTTTTTTGCCTTCAGCTTCCTAAAACTCCAGCTGGCATAACCAACAGTTGGCTCAGACCAGGAGGAAAGGGGGAAACCCAAAGCAAAGAAAATCAGAAAATGATTGTCAGACATGTCCCCAGCTTCCAGAGAAGTCATGTGGCAGTACTGAAGTCCATATGTCAACCATACATGAAGGGAGATAATGTTTTCATGGTGCTGAGAAGAATTTCCCAGCAGACATAGACACATCACACTCTATAAAATGAACTAAATGTGTCAATCCCAATGGCACAACCCACACTCATGTTACTACTATCAGTCCTTGGCATCTCTACATACAGATAATGTCTGAACCTCTTTATGATGCTCACAAACATTGCACAACACAAGAGGTTAAATGGAGAGCCCCCATACACAGCAGCCACTGATGAGATGGAGGTCCCAGCTGCTTCTGCTGGCTTCTGCTTCAAACTAAAAACAGGCTCTACAAAACTGAAAATGATTGTTGCCTAATAACACTGAGTCCTTCTGTGTCTGCCTGTCAAAGAGGCAGGAGACAAAATTCCTCCTCTTTATGTGGCATAGTCGACTTGTGAAAGGAGCGCCAATTTAGCGTTCCTTTCAGGGGCAGCAAAGCTGCGTCGCGGGACCGAGGCGTGGGGATGCCTCAGACCCGTGGCGCAGGTTCGCTGCCCCTAAAAGGAGCGCTAAATTGGTGCTCCTTTCACAAGTCGATGAAGGTGTACCGCAAAAGGCTGCGGCGCACCTTCGCCGACTCTTCCACCGCAGCGTGTGTGAACGCTGTGGCGGGAGGTCCTCCTCGGAGCGCCAGCCGTGCGGAGGGCTGGCTGCTCCGAGGATGACCTGGGGAAGGGGTGGGGGTGTCGATCGTGCGGCTGCCTCTCCCCTTCCCTGCCCCCAAGACGGCCCTTTAAGCCGTCTGCTTAGGGGGTTAGTTAACCTCATAGTACCTGCCCTCCTTCATTCTTCATTATTTTTATGATGTCAAACAAAAGCATTTTAAAATGTGAAACTGTTCCCCCCTTAAACTAGCCATTTTCATTGGTGAATTTGCTCTACTTCACCTCCTGTCTTGGATTTGCCTTTCAACAGTAATGTGTGTGTGTGTGTGTGTGTGTGTGTGTGTGTGTGTGCGCCTTCAATTTGCCTTATGGTGACCTCATAAATGTAGTAGGTAATGATTCTCTCCTCTCTCTCTCTTTTTAAAAACTTACTTCAAGGAGTGAGGGGCTGGTTATAAGCAGTCATAAAATCTGTAAGAATAACTGCTGATCTAGTCAACACTGCAGAATGAAGTGGTAGACTACAGTGGTAAATCACCTTAGAGCCTACAGGTGAGGAGGGCTTCTAGTACATTATTAACTAACACATCAAGGAGATGGCTATTCTAAACGTTTCTCTGTGATATGGTATTTTATTTACATCAAGCAAAGATACCTATTTTCTGTATCTATATCTACACCCCACTGTAAAATAAATGATGGAGTAGTCTAAAAAAAATCTTATCTCTGCATTTTGGAGTGGCCTGATATTATCTTAGTTTAGCACTGCAATTGTTGTTACTATATCTTGAATGTCTTTCTTTGCTCTATAATCAGGAGTATGAGTGTTTGTTGATTCAAATAGCCTAAGTAAACAAAAGTAAGCAACACTTAACACATTTGTTTATTTACATAATGTGTTCTGTTTGGGCTAATCACAGGGAATCACTGGGAACTATGGAGAACTGACACACACATGTACACACAGAGAGACAGACAGAGACAGACAGACACATTTTCAAGTGTCTTACAGTTATAGCCACTTGCTTAGATAAATGTTGAAATTTGCATGGATAAATGTTGAAATTCTCAGGTATGCTTAATTATTTGCCCTCTCAAAATTCTGCATTTGTGTGGTTTTAATGTAGTTCTGTGAAATTCATGCAGCATTTGTTCCAATAAGTTTCACAACAAACAAAGTTGTGAACTATGGTGAACTATGATGTCTTCTTACAATTCACCTTCTGATGTGTTCATTGTAGACAAATATGTCAAGACTAGTACTAAGCCTGTGCTGGTCTATGATCTTAATAAAGATGAACTGAACTGAACTGAATAGTACTAAGCCTTCCAAATGCAAATTACAAAGAAGCATACTGCATCTCATGGAGACTCTGGGACCTATTTTCTTCAGTAGAACAGCAGTTTTATGTCCCCCCACTAGGAAATTTAGGACAATGTTCATTCATATCCCTGAAACTAAATTTCAAAAATATATTTTATTTTATTTTCAAAATCTGTAGTGGAGTCAGTGACTTTAAAGTATATTTGAAATGCTGCTTTTCTGTTACGATATATATGCAGTGGCTCAAGTGCAGTGGCTCACAAAAGGAAAAGGGTGCTCAATCTGACGAAAATGGAGCAGAGGACACAATATGGGAAATGCAGCACAGAATAAGTAAAGAGGTAGTACAGGAATACCTGCTTAACCTAAATGAATTTAAGTCTCCAGGACCAGATGAACTACATCCAAGGATATTAAAAGAACTGGCAAATGTAATCGCAGAGCCACTGGCAATAATCTTTGAGAACTACTGGAGAACAAGAGAAGTCCCAGCAGACTGGACAAGGGCAAACATTGTTCCCATCTTCAAAAAGGAGGAAAAAGAAGATTCCCAACAACTATCGCCCAGTTAGCCTGACATCAATACTGGGAAAAATTCTAGAGCAGATTATTAAACAGAGAGTCTGTGAACATTTAGAAAGGAATGCCATAATCACAAAAAGTGGGTTTCTCAACATGGGTTTCTCAAAAAAAAGTCATGCCAGACTAATCTGATCTCTTTTTATGATAAAATTACCAGCTTGGTAGATCAAGGGAATGCAGTAGATATAGCATATTTTCATTTCAGTAAGGCTTTTGACAAGGTCCCCATGATATTCTTGCAAATAAGATAATAACATGTTGGCAGATGACACCAAATTAGGAGGAATAGCTAATACCCCAGAAGACAGGATGAAAATTCAAAATGACTTTAATAGATTAGAAAGCTGGGCCAAAGTTAACAAAATGAATTTCAATATGGAGAAATGTAAGGTACTGCACTTAGGAGAAAAAAATGAAATGCATTGATATGGGGGACACCTGGCTTAATGAGACTACGTGTGAAAGGGATCTAGGCGTTCTAGTAGACCACAAGTTGAACACGAGTCAACAGTGTGATGCCGTAGCTAAAAAGGCCAATGCGATTTTAGGCTGCATCAATAGAAGTATAGTATTTACATCAAGGGAAGTAATAGTGCCACGGTGATATGATAGCCCTGTTTAAATATTTGAAGAGATGTCATATTGAGGAAGGAGCTAGCTTGCTGGACAACGACTAGAGTGTGAATGGCGGAAAACTTGACTCCTATCTGACCAGACTCACCATAGGAATTTTCTTTGGTCCTGTCAGGAGGCAGTACATGCAGCACAGAGATCCTTCTCCTCTGCACGTATTCCATCTGCAGAGTACTGTCCAGCAGAGCTGTTTAGGGTGGTAAGGGAGCTAATGCAGCTACCTCCTGTGCAGAACCCATTACTTAACCCGACAACGGCCTGTTGTGACCTGTTTAACAACTTCTTTGTAGATAAAATCTTTCAGATAAGAGCCGACTTAGATGCCAGGGTTTTGACAGAAACAATTGATGGGGTGTCCAGTGACTCCATTAATAAAATTATCCTGGATCAATTTCAATCTGTGAGTACCAATGACGTGGACAAGCTCCTTGGTAGAGTGAGGAAAATGATCTGCCCTCTCGATCCCTGCCCTTCATGGCTGGCCATCCGGGGGGGATGCTTTGATGGTGTTCCTTACGGACATCGTCAATGCATCCATCAGGGAAGGACATATTCCATCTTGTTTGAAAGAAGTGGCTGTTAGGCCGCTTCTGAAAAACCCTTCCCTGGACCCCCTGGACATGAACAACTATAGGCCAGTCTCTATGTTACCATTTCTAAACAAGGTGATCGAGAGGGCAGTTGCTCTTCAGCTCCAAGCTGTCTTGGATGAAACCGATTATCTAGACCCATTTCAAACTGGCTTCAGGATAGGCTTTGGGGCTGAGACTGCCATGGTTGCCTTGACTGACTATCTGTGTCTGTGCATCGACAAGGGTAGTGTGACCCTGTTGGTGATTCTAGACCTATCAGCAGCTTTTGACATGATAGATCATGGCATCCTCTTGGATTGCCTGAGGGGGCTGGGAATCAGAGGCATTGCAGTGGTTCCGTTCCTTCCTCTCCGGTAGATCCCAGAGGGTGCTGCTTGGGGATAGTTGCTCAAGCAAGAAAGAGCTCACTTGTGGAATCCCTCAAGGCACCATCCTGTCCCCGATGTTATTTAACATCCATATGAAACCGCTGGGTGAGATTATTCGGAGTTATGGAACTGGGTGTTATCAGTACGCTGATGACACCCAAATCTCTTTCTCCATGTCACAATTGTCGGCTGTAAATTCTGATGGCATCTCCTCTCTCAATGAATGTCTTCTGGTAGTAATGGGCTGGTTGAGGAAAAACAGATTTGAGACTGAATCCAGACAAAACGGAGGTGCTCATAGTAGCTGCCCCAAAACCGAGAATTGGGCTGCAACCTCTGGTCCTGGACGGGGTCACACTCTCTGTAAAGGACTGCGTTCACAGTCTGGGGGTGCTCCTTGACTCATCGCTCCTGATGACTAATCAGATACATGTAACAGTCAGGAGTGCCTGTTATCAGCTTCGGCTGATACGCCAGCTGGCCCTTTTCTGGAAGTAAGGGATCTTGAGACTGTTGTGCACACACTGGTAACCTCCCGTTTAGATTTCTACAATGCACTCTACATGGGGCTACCCTCGTGCTTGGTCCAGAAACTACAGTTAGTACAAAACATGCCAGCCAGAGTGGTTTCTGGAACATCTAGGAGAGGCCATATAACTCCGGTTTTAAGGTCCCCCCACTGGCTGCCTATTAGTTTCTGGGCCCAGTATAAGGTGTTGGTTATTACCTTTAAAGCCCTAAATGGCTTGGGTCCAAGCTATCTCCGGGACCACCTTCTACCATACAATCCTCCCTGTGCCCTCTGGTCCTCTGTGTCCTGGACTACAGCCAGCCTCAGTTCCAACAACTGCTGCTAGGGATGATGAGGGTGAGCAACAGACAACAAAGCCAGCTACAAACCTTCCTGTAGTCAAGGTACAAACAAAGCAGTTCAGAATTCAAAGTC
>CM034706.1:40607056-40618403 GCA_020142125.1 Phrynosoma platyrhinos | reverse complement strand
AGAGTGTGGTGGAGTCTCCTTCTTTGGAGGTCTTTAAACAGAGGCTATATGACCATCTGTCGGGGATGGTTTGATTTTGAGTTCCTGCATAGCAGGGGTTTGGACTGGATGGCCGTTGTGGTCTCTTCCAACTCTATGATTCTATGATTCTATATTTATGAGGAAATGGAGAATGTTGAAGAATTATACCTGCTCCATGTTCTCTATATCATAGAATCATAGAATCATAGAGTTGGAAGAGGCCACAAGGGCCATCCAGTCCAATCCCCTGCCATGCAGGAACTCCCAATCAAAGCATCCCCGACAGATGGCCATCAAGCCTCTGCTTATATGTAGTGAACTCTCTCTCTGAAGCTTTGTTTTCATGTGTGGAGCATATTCTCCTTGCAGCAATAGCTGCATGAGTGAAATCAGGGTTCTTAAGGTGGAATGTGAAATGTTCTGACTGTAGCTAGAATTCAACAGCTATGATATCTACAATAGTTCTTACAAAAGACCACTTCCGTTCATATTAGAATTTTCATTTATGTCACTTTTAAAAATTAACATAAGCACTCTGTGAGTAAACAAAAAACTCAATTTATCTCCTGTGATCCCTGATACCATTGGCTCTTTCTGAATTAGATAATGCTAGAGTTTGGCTAATGAGAGATGAGTGTAAGTTCACTCTTCTTGTGCGATGTTGTGTAATGTTGTATTTTGAGGGCAGAGTGAAATTTGGTAGTGATCCAATCCCTACTTAACTCTATAGGGTTGCATTACAGGAATGATTTTCAAAATGTTGGATAAATAGTTAATGTTTTTCTTCATGCATATTTTCTTAGAGTTATAATAAAAGAGGAACATCTCAGGAGATCTTAACAAAAAACCCCAGAGCGATCCCAAGTGGCCTCTGCTGTTGAATCATACACTGACATTGCTAGAATGACAAAAGAGGCATCTTCTTGAATATGCAAGAACAAATCTTTATCAGTTTGCTAATAGCTTGAATCACAAAATCAATTTCTGTCTACATAAAAGAATGATAATTCTTCTGCATTAACTACCATGGAACATCTTCATGCAGCTGCTGACAAATTGGTAGTCATTTTCTTTTCTGCAGTGTAATTCTTGATTTTACTACATTGCTTCATATCTCTGATAAGGAAGCATGTAAAATCTAAAATCCTTTTACTCCAATCTTAAAACATCCAATCACAAGATCAGATAATTTTAAGGAATGATTTAAACCTTTTGAATGTCATATGCATTATTATTAATTAAGGCCTGTGATGCTTAATCTAAAATGTTAAAGTGATCAAATACATATTCAGTTCTCCAGATAACTGTGCTGTTTTCACTTAAAGCAATAAAAGAGACTGAGATTGCCAGTTAAAGGTTAATGAGAATTAGGTCTAGGAGAGTAAAAAAATGAAATTAAGATAAAATTCTATAGGTAAGAAATGTATTGTGGATATGACCAGCTTAACAGAGTGAGTTAATTGTATGGAAAAATTTAAAATCTATCCCAAATTGGTATTCAGCTGAACAAAAGAAGTTTGCATATTCAAACTAAGATTCAAAGATAGCCATTAGCAATGCTAGTTAGGGATTATGGGGGTTGCAGTTCAGCATACATGGAATATACCAGGTTGGAGAAGGCTTTCATGAAGAAAGGTTCATATTGGCCAATGATTTATAACTTACCACCATTGTTACTGAAGTTACTGGTGAAAACACTGTGGAAATTTCATCCAGCATTGTAATTATTCACTTCATTCTATGTCTATATTGAGTTCAATGCCTATACTTTTAATATTCAATATCCAATGTCCTATAACTTCACATTGGTTCAAACAATTAAAAATATAATATCATAAAACCATACCCACCAGTCCTAATAATTGAATACCATCCAGGCAGGGAATAAAGGTTTTACAGATCATCCAAAAGTATACAATTTATGCATTGATGGACTTTTATAATAAGGAAAGATCTTTCTTGTAAATAAAAGTTTTTCAAGTATTTGGCAAGAACCCTCACAAAACCTCAAGAGTAAATGCATAGAAGTGCATAGAAAGGATAGATTTCCCCTTCAGTCCATTTCTTGTCTGGAACAGGTCAAAGGAACTCTCATTGGGAAATCTCTGGAGGAGTAATCATGAATTACTCCTAGGGGTGCCAGTTGAAGTCTCAGGTAATTACTTGGCTTTGCTGGGTATCCAGGTGGGGAAACAAATCTTAGGATAAGCAGCACTAGTTGAAGGAAAAATTAATTTTGTGTATGAGAAATGGGATTTAAATCTGAGTGTCCAACCATTCCAGCTATTGGCAGGGATCTCTTTCTCAATAAGAAGGTGTTTATATATATGTTGTACATAGTCAGCACATCAAAAAGCCAGGAATGAGGAGAAGAGTTGGAAGAAGATAGAAGGTGCATGC
This sequence comes from Phrynosoma platyrhinos, assembly GCA_020142125.1. NCBI lineage: Eukaryota > Metazoa > Chordata > Lepidosauria > Squamata > Phrynosomatidae > Phrynosoma > Phrynosoma platyrhinos. The sequence goes on along the minus strand of CM034706.1, from coordinate 40,615,982 downwards.
ACTTGGGCTTATCGTGCCATTTGAAGCAAGGCAGAGGAGTGCACCATGATCATGATATGTGAGGCTTCCCATTGCCCAAGTCCTAGGAACAATGGTGTAGAGCATGAAAATTAAACTCCCCTTCCAGCAGCAGTGTAGGACCTGGAAAAACCTCCCTGTCTTGCCCTTCCTTGATTGTTCAGCTTCTGAGAATGAAGCAGATCTACCCAGCAGCCCCCCCACCCTAGAAGTTTGGACTCTACTGATAAAGCTGACTTACCACAGCCACACCCTCCTCCAGCTCAGTCTAAAAGCCACTTGAGTGATCCATAGGTGGTGGAGATAGGAGAGATAACACCTCAAGAAAAGAGAAGGCGTTGGTGTCTCAAGCAGACTCAGCTGCTCCCCCACATGTGAAGTGAGAGGTTTCATGGATACAGCAGGGAAATGCCCTCCTGAAACACAGGGTGCAAAAAGAATGGGGCTGAGTCAGAGTGCTTTATAAATCTTGGGCTGAACTCTCAAGAAGGGGCATGACACTTCCATATGTTATGTATGCTGTTTATAAGTCTACATGGGATGGTGGCAATCAGTGTAGCTGCTGGACTACCAGCGTACACTGAAACAGGCTGTGCGCATCCTACCTTAGTTTGGTTTGACACATTTCCTATTTTTCTGGGTTTTACATGGCTACTGAATCCATTTACTCAGGTTTCATTGTTTTCAAGAAACTTTTCTGACTCTTGTCTCAAACTCTGTCTGCTCCATCATTTTCAGATGCTGACTCCAAATTCCTGGGAAAGGCAACCCCAATTCCTATCCTTTCATTGCATACAACAAGAAGTGGGAATGGGAACAATATATTATCTTTTATTTTATTTAATAAAATACTTTGAGTGGTTCTTAGCTTCATGTGTTGCTGCAGTGCTGTCAAAATTGCATGATGAGGCATGATGCGCCTAGTATATTTGCCACCCAGGGCCAACCTGAGAGAGACAAGAGGGAGAGAACCCACCTGTCCATTGATGTCACCCAGTTGCTTGGCTGGGAGTGGGGTGGGGCTGGGCAGGGCTCAGCTGGAGCAGAAGCACTCCAAGCTTAGGTGACTCCTTCTGAATTGCTGCTGCTTGGCATGGTTGGTGAAGTCTCAACTAAGCCAAAGAGAGGAAGCAGCAGAGATGACAGTGAAAGCAGAGTGTCTTCTCTTAGCAAGAGCAGTACCTTACTGAGTGGAGAAAGTGGAAGCAGCAAAGATGAAGAGACAGTGAAAATCACCTTGTTTCCCAGAGTTACAGTGGATATAGAAGAACTCTACCCTCAAGGTGAAGCACTCTCACTAGGCATGGCTGGTAAAAGCTTTGCTAAGCTAAGTGGAGGAAGTGGCAGAGGTGAGGAGGAAGGTGATAACTTATCCATGAACAAGTGCAGCACCTTGCCAAGCAGAGGAAGTAAAAGCAGCGGAGGTGAGAAGGATAGCAGCAATTCAGACCATATCAACATGTTGGTGGTAGTGCACAGCAGTGACACCACCTCTTTCTCCTTCTTTTGTGGGGTGTGAGACAAGATGGGAGCAGCCTGAGACCCATTCCTAGTAGCACCACTTCTGCAACTACTGCTGTCCCCCTTGGCGCACTGCTAGTTCCATGGTGGTTCTCTCCCACTTCACATGGAACTAGCACTGAGCTAAAAGGGGATCACATTAGTGATGGCAGTGGTGCCTTGCAAGCAATGTCTTGCTTTGGACACTAGGAGAAGAAGGAGAGAGGAGATGGCAGTGACATCAGCAGCATCCTCTGTCATCAGTCCCTGCTGTGCACTGGCAATCGCATGTCGCCAAGGACTAAGGTGCTGCCATTCTCCAGATATTTCCCACTTCTGTTTCCCACCCAGCAAAGCAATGTCCACCCTCCTCTTCATCTCTGACACTTCCTTCACTCAGCCTAGCCTGGCTGGCCTCATGAGAAACTGCCTCAGTAGATGGTACTGTAGATGTTTTTCCCTTTAACTACACTTGGTTTTGTTTTGTGTTGTTGAAAAAAACATAAAGCTTGGAATTAGGAGGGATAAATCATGACATTTTAAAACCAGATTATAAACAGGAAGTTGGATAGGTATGGGTATGCAGATAATGCACTCTCTTACTGCCTGCAACCAGGGCATATCACCCCGGCATATGCTTTTGGTATACCATTGTGAAGAGACCTAGCAGATAAGCCAGGGTGAAGCTTTTACAAAGGAAGATTAGGTTTCACCCAAATTTCCCCTCCTCTGTATTAAGATATTCAAGATAGTTGCTAGAAACCTCACATAAATATGTATCTGTTGCAGTTAAACCAAACTTCTTCTTGGAGTTCCTTAAAGTTAAATCACTTCTTCTTTGAGTTCCTTATTTTTCTGTACTAGCACTCAACATGAATTTATTTCAGATAAATTGTTCTCTTATGATAGATGGATTCCCCCTTATTAATAGATATGTACAACAGAAAAAAATGCTCTGTGCTTCTGACCTTATCTGACATGTATGGATATTTCATTCATTTCAATACACCATCAATATCTACAGCAGCAGACAAGATGGAAAGAAGAAGCAGTGACAAAACATATCATATAGGCATTGTAATTGTCTTGTTGCCAACAATGGATGGCACTATTATTCCATTGAAGTCAATAGAAAATTTTCCATTGTTGACACTGGATGAGAGACTTAAGTGATTATGTCAATTCTGAATAGAAAACTGGATAAGGATGATAGGAGAAAATACAAATACATAAGACTGAATAGTTTTTGAGAAGTGGAAGACCATTCCTTTGAAACAAAATTATGGAAAACTCTGATTCAGTACAAGTTTTAAAAGTTGCAGACAGGTCATACTAAATTAATGATCTCATGTTCAATATAATTAATAGATTCAGGTGGCCATTTACAAAGGAGTTATGTACATACCTTCTGTAATGTGCATATGTAGTCATTAGATCAGTAGCAGAATTAGATAAGCTGCAAATGGCCAAAATATTCAAAGCTGCTTTGCATCATTTCTTAATCACTGATTGCATATATCAAGAACAGTTCCCCTCTCTAAATGTGGTATATCTATGTTAAATAAAATGTGACATATGTAGCTTAAATAAATAAATAATGATTGCTTGAGATATTTGAGACTTATCATTTTTTACCCACTCTGGATTTCAGAGAAGTGGAATGAGAAAGGCAATCTATATTAGGAAAGTCCTATTCCTTGTTCTTCGTCCAACAGAATACCAGAGTTCAGAAACTCAGGTTCAGTAGTAAAAACTCAAAGACTCTTATTAAGAAAAATTTATAGATCTAGTCCAATGACTTTCATTGTCAGAACTGACCTGCAAACATGATAACCACATAATTAAATTGCACATAATTCTAATGCCAAGTGGGCTTAATTCTAATTCATTAAAAGTAATAAGCATATTTCTCCTGCTTTTTCATCTCACCCTTTTCTTTGTTTTTAAAGCCTCTCTCTCTCAAATGACCATGGGCATGTTTGCCTCCTTTTCTGGCTTATCTCACCACTTGGACTGAGCTCACAGTACTAAAGCACAGTTCTCCAACATTCCTAAAACATGCTGTACTACATATCCCATTACTACATTATGGTAGGACAAAAACATATGCAACTCCTGACAAATACATATCTAGGAGCTAGGTTAGCTGAGCCCACTAGACTCTAACCTATATGATGATATATTGATAAGTTATCTTAAAAAAGAGAACTGGTAAGTATAAATGGAAGGAAAGGACCTTTTCTCCAAGTTCCAATTTGCATCTTTCTTGCATCTCTCTCTCCCTTCATATATACTATATATATTATTATTTAACCAACCATTATAGGATTTCAGGGAATTTCACATGAAACCTGTGAAATCCTCCTTTATGGGAAATCTCTAGAATACAGAATCCCAAAGCATCCTGGCATAAAGAGTATAAATCAGGAGGTGCTAGAAAGTAATGGAAGCCACTAAAATGGATTTGGCAGGTCTCTAATGGCCATTTAACTATTCCTTCCAGCTTCTTGTCTGAAAGGAATAGACTAGGGAAAAGTAATATTACTCCTATGTCCAAACACAGAGGAAGGATGCAATCCATTACCCTAAGAAAATAGAGGCAACACTTCCATGGGAGTTAATGAGGCTGGTTTATACTTTGGAATGCTTACTGTGTGAACCAATGATACATTTATTTGAGACAATGATTCTTTTATAAAACACTCAGCCCCAAATGGTCTTAAAATTATACAAAAATGCCAGTCTTGCTTGTTGTCAATCCACACATGACATAGTCTGTGTTATATGCAGTTGTTTAGATTTCAAGCAATCTACTTAATCCTGCCAAAGCTAGATACTTTACACTTCCATTCCCAGGTCCAGGTTCCACTGAATACAATGTGGTTGCTTCTAAATAGACATGTATAAAATTCTTGGGTTGCTCAAATACACTTAAAAGAATAAAATGTTGTTGAATGTTGTCCAAGGCTAACAGTGATCACTATTTTGGCTTTTCTAGAAATGTGAGCCATTGAAAACTATCAAATTGTGACACAGATTTTCAACTTTAGCTACAATAGTAAACATATAATAACGTATTTGAGACAACCTCTTAGGATTTAATCTACCTTACATAGATAGAATATAGGATTTTATCATAGGACAAATGGCTTAAAGCATTAGCTATTTGCTAAGATTTATTCACTATCTGCTATGATCGATACCACCAGAAAAATATACTATTTACTGTATGATAGTATTTATTGTGAAAAATATACTATTTACTGTATGATTGTATTTATTGTATGCTGCTATGCGTGAAAAACTTAAAGTGGAATATTTTGTTGGGTTTCTTCCCACAAGTTGGAAACTCACTCACACATACACACATGAGGGGGAGAGGGGGAGGGGAGAGCAAGCGTGAGAGAGCTGTAACTGTAACAATATAGACCTCCAAATACCTCAAATTTTATGAGTAGTTTGAGACCCTTATCAATATGTTTATTGCCATTTTTAAGAACTAGAGCAGATGTATGAGAAATCATATTTATCAAAGTCATATCATTATTTTGATCCTTAAGTTTATTTAATCATTATCAATGGTTACAACACAGAAAAAATCTCTATAAATACAAAAACAGAAGGGAGGATATTTGTGCTTGTATATTGTATACTAGAACAAAGTAAGTATTAGGGTGACAGACAACTACTGGGCAGCAGCAGTAATGGTGTGACACTGGTGGAATATCGTTCAGAAACAACAGCAGTGAAAGCAAAGCTATTGCATGTTAGTACTGCATGGAGGGAGGCAATGGTGAACCCCTTTGCAAAAACCTCTCACTGAGAAAACCCTATGATGAGACATTCCAAAATGAAACAAAAGGTAGGAATAGGACACAAACAGAGAACTAAAAGGGCTGAACAGAGGGCAATTATAAATAAAGTTGTAGTTAAGAGCACAACAGAACTCAGCAAGATGGAATTTCAAACAGCAGATATGTTAAAAAATTAAAAGAATGTCAGATGCTGTACTACATAGATTATAGGAACATGGAATATGGGAAACATGAGCCAAGTGAGGCAAGACATAGTGAAAAAAGGAAATAAGCATAGTAATACTAGGGGTGAGTAAGCTAAAATGGGCAGGAAAAGGGCATTTTGAGTCAGATAATTACACAGTATTCTACTCAGGAAATGGGAAAATAGAAAAAACCCCAGGAAGAAATAGGGTGGCATTGATAGTGAGAAGAGATGTAGCAAAATCAGTCAAGGGATATAACACAAAGTTGGATTGTATCATGTCAGTAAGACTTCAGGGAAAACCAATAAACCACAGAGGTAGAGGAAGAAGAAATTGAGAGATTCTGTGGTGGAGTCCAAGAAGAAAGTGACCAACACACCAAAACAGGATTTCTTGTTAATCATAACCAATTGGAACACTAAAGTAGGAAGCAGGATGAATAAATAAAACTGTAGAAATATTTGGACTAGGAACAAGAAATGAAGCAGGAGAGTGACTGATAAAGTTTTGCAAGTCCAATAATCTATTAATCACAAATACTTTCTTCATACAACTGGAAAGGAAACTGTAGACATGAATATCACAAGATGTCCAGTATAAAAATTGTGGCACAGACTATGAACTACTAATATAAAAAATTAGAATAAAGCTGAAGAAGAACACAACATCAAACATCATGCTGAAATATGATCTGAACAAGATCCCAACAGATTTTAAATACAAAGTGAGAAATATATTTACACTATTTCTAATTGCACTATTTCTAATTAAGCCTAATGGAGTGGGGACCAAGAGAACTATGGTCAGGAACATAATCAAGGAAGAATTCAGAAAGACACTATTTGAGGCCAAAAAGAAAGAGAAAAAACAATAGATTATAGACAAAATGCATCAAGCATTAAAGGAAAGATAAGAAGCAAATGAAAAGGGAGATAGAAACAGCCAGAACCATGAATACAACTGTTCAACAAGTATTATGCAAAGATGAAGATAATTACTATAATAACTAATGCAGAGAAATAGAAACTGACAACGAAAAAGGAAGAACAAGAGACCTCTTCCACATGATCCATGAATTCAAAGGGGAATTTAAACCAAAGGTGGGTATGTGCTATGATAAGAAAGGGAACATAATATATGACCAAGTTGAAATAAAATGACACAGGGGAAAATGAACCCCAAATTTTGGAAACTGAAATGAAAGGTACACTCAAAGCAATTGGGAAGAATAAATCAACAGGATCAGATGACATACCAATAGAACTGCTACAGTTTATGGAGACAGAATCAACTTTAGTTCTAACTAAAATCTGCTAACAAATATGGTAAACAAAAGAGTAGCTCACAGATTAGAAGTGATCAATATACCATTCCCAGCCACAAAAGAGGATACAGAAATGATTACAGAAACTAAAGACCATTGTATTAATTTCCCATGCAAGCAAAGTCAACATTCTCCTACTATATATGGATCAAGAATTTCCAGAGGGGCAAGCTGGATTCAGGAAAGGAAGAGACACTAGGTTATAACATTGCAAACATATGTTGGATAATGGAATGCAGCAGGGAATTCCAGAAGAAAATCAGCATGTATAGCAAAGCCTTTGACTGCATAGATCACAAAAAGATATGGATTGCTCTTAAATAAATGGGAGGCCACTACATTTTATTGTCCTAATGCATAACTTGTACTCAGGAGAAGAGACTAATTAGAAGAGAATATGGAGAATCAGAAAGGTACCCATTTGGCAAAGGCAAGGCTGCATTCTATAACCCTACTTTTTCAACTTATATGCAGAAAACATCATACACAGAGCAGGTTTAGACTTGGAGGAAAGAGGAGGGAAGATCAGAGGAAGGATTATCAACAGTCTAAGACAGGGGTCCACAAACTACGGTCCGCAGGCCTTACCCTGCCTGTCGTGGCCTTTTAACTGGCCCATGGCCAGTCCTGCCACCGCCGCCACCACCGCCGCCACCGCACATGCACAACACAAGGTGCCATTTTGGGTTCCAAAAAGGCGCCTGGCATTGCCTGTGCATGCGTACAACTCCGAATGCCATTCTGAAACACAAAATGGCAGCCCGCATTGCGCATGCATGCATATTACTCCAGCACTGTTTTGTGGTCCAAAATGGCATCTGGAGTTGTGCACATGCACTCACGATGCTGGGAACATGTGCATTACTCCAGACGCCATTTTGGAATTCAAAATGGCACCCAAGTAGTGCACGCGGGGCTCCGGCCACCTTTTTTTTTTAATTTGGACCTCCAATGAGCTGGGGGACGGTGAACTGGCCCCCGGTTCAAAAAGTTTGAGGACCCCTGGTCTAAGATATATAGATGACACTCTACTACTAGCAGAAAACAACAAATGCTTGGAACTATCACTAAAGAATTTTTTAAAAGTGCTTAATGCTGCACATTAAGAAACAAAAATAATGACAACAGAAGATACACATTAACTCAATTTAGATTATGAAGAAATTGAAAGAGTTAAAGATTTCCCATACCTTGGATCAATGCAGATCAGAATTGAGATTGCAGTCAGGACATAAGATGCTAACTAGGACAGGGAAGCGCAGCTATGAAAAGAATTTGACAATCCTAAATTGTAAATAAATAAAACTGAACACTAAAATTAGGATTGTCCTTACCATTGTATTTCCCACCACCATGTACAGATGTGAGAGCTGAACAGTAAAGAAAGCTGATAGAAAGAAAACCAACTGGAGCCTGCCTACAAAAGATATCCTTCCCACCATATACCATGGGCTTCTTCATCAGGCATCTTAACTAAAGACTGAAACAACATGACTAACATCTCCAATTGTTTTTCTCCTGTTTGGTTTGTAACATCTTGCCTGATGAAGAAGCCCATGGAGCTTTGAAAGCTTGCAACAAGTATATTGTGCATTTTGGTTGGCCAATAAAAGTAACACTGATGGATTTTCATTTGATATTGGTTTTGGAGAAGACTTCTGAGGATACCGTAGGCAACCAAAAAAACAAACAAATGTGTCCTAGAACAGACCAAGCCTGTGCTCTCCTTCAAAGCCAAAATACTAAATTGGGACTGTTGTACTTTGGACACATCATGAAAAGACATGATTTACTAGGAAAAACAATAATGTTAAGAAGGTTTGAGATTAGTAGAAAGAAAGGAAGACTGCATACCACATACTAGATCCAATCAAGGAGGCCATGGCCATGGCCATGAACCTGTAGGGCCTGAGTAGCACAGTTGAGAACAGGAGAGCCTGGAGGTATCTCTTTCATGGGGTTACCATGTGTTGATGTTAGCTCAAGTGCAGTTAATAACAACATTGCATATAGTAGAAACATATTCCAAGAAAACTAGATTGAAAATGCAGAATATGAAAGGATGCAACTCTAGGAAAAAAAAA
>CM034706.1:40580888-40595110 GCA_020142125.1 Phrynosoma platyrhinos | reverse complement strand
CCAGTTGAATGGATGGGTTTTACATAGATTTGATTTACCATTCAGTAATTGAGTCACTAAAATACTTCAAGATTTTCCATACCTTGGCTCAGTCATTAATTAGAATGGAGACTATAGTCAAGAAATGAGAAGATGACTAGGACGTGGAAGTGCAGCTATGAAGGAAATAGACAAGATCCTGAATTATAAAGATATAATGTAGAACACTAAAATTACAATTGTCCATGCCATTGTAGTTCCCATTTCCATGTACCTCAAATGGTTGTGTAAGCTGGACAGTGAAGAGAACTGATAGGAAGAAAATCAAGATGTTTAAAATGGGGTGCTGGAAGAGATTTCTACAGATTCCATGCATCATTAAAAAGACAAGTCAATGATCCTGGAGCAAATCAAGGCTGAAATATGCCTAGAGGCTAAGATGACTAAACTTATGCTGTCATACTTGGGCCATAACATAAAAAAGCCTGACACACTTGAAAAACAACAACTCGATAATGTAAAAGACAATAGGAAAAGAGAAAGATCACATTGCAGATGAGTAGGTCCAATCAAGGAAATGATGGCCCTGAGTCTGCAAGACTTGAGCAGGGCTGTTGATGATAGGGTGATGTGGAGGTCTCTCATTCATGAGATCATCATACATGATGGCAATTAACAACAAAACTGAGTCATTTGGGTGTGTTCCAGCTGGGACTAGTAACTGGATTTAGGTCCAAGTTTAAGTCAGGGCTGGCAATGAAACCATTGTTTAGACAAGTGCTAGTACCAGGTTGCAATCCATAGGCTGCTGGTCCTTGATGAATTTCCAGCAAAGAAATAAACAGTTGTAGTCAATGGGCATAAATATGGTGCCAGTCCTGACACATATGGGCATGGGGAACCTTTTGGTCCCTCATATCAGATAGCTTTAGAAGCAATGGCTTAAAACAAATGCCATTTGGAATTTTGTGTAGATCTTTTTTGAACAACTGTGGCCCCAATCCCCCAGAAATCTCTGCTGGTTAGGGACTCTGAGACTTTTCCAAACTTTGATTTTTCAAAGCTTTGATTTGTGACATTATCTTTTTGCTGCTATAAAAATGATTTTTTTTTTTTGCTGATAGGTCACCAAGGTCATTTCTCATGCTATTTTAAAAAACAGAGATGGACATGTTATCCAAGAAGGAGAAGACATATCTTTGTGTGATAGCTGCTGAGTGCAGCTTGAACTTCTGAAAGTGTGTCTGTCTGGAGATCATCTGTCTGTTCTTGGGAAATATCATATTATTATTAAAAATTTGCTATTCTGGGTCAGAACTATGGTCCATATCATTCAGCATTCTGTTTCCAGACAGTCGCCAGCCGGATGCTTCTGGGAAGTCATAGGCAGGCTAATATCCATCCCCTTTAATCCCCAGCATCTAGTGTAGAGGCATGTATTACAGATTCCATTTTAATTTGTTTGAAACCACAAATGGGCCTTTGAAAAAGTAATGTGGGACATAGCCATACATAAATTCTTGGAATCTGCACCTAGATGGATGTCTTCTCATTCAAGCACCTGGTGCCTCATTAGCCACCAGGCATTCTAACAACTTAACACAGAGTTAAGGATCTTAGGAATATCTTTTACATTAGGCTTGAAGCAGAAAATTTGGTTAGTGCAAGACCTACTTTTTGCACATTGTGTTTTTTAAACAATAGAGCAATGTCTGATAGTGAAAAAAGGAATCTCTCTCTCTCTCTCTCTCTCTCTCTCTCTCTCTCTCACTAATCCATCTATTTTAAACATTTTTGCCTTTCCTCTCAGCTGAATAGGCTCCCAAAATCATTTATGGCGAAACAATAAAAGGAAACAACTCTTGCCTGCAAACTAATCCATCAGAAAGACATGACACAAAAAAGAGAAGAAATGGGGAAAGAAGAAGAAACACGCAAAATTACTGTATATACTCATGTATAAGTCTAGAAATTTTAGTCAAAAATTGACCCAAGAAACCTGAGTCAACTTATCCATGAGTCAATGTAAGTACTGTACTTTAACTCTTATTTAAAAAGGAACCATCCCTTGGTAAAAGGCAAGAGTGTAAGCTGTCCTGGAAGCACTAACCTCTGTCTATTTTCTCATCCATCCAGCCTTTAGTATAAACACAGTTATACCTGATGGAATTTTGCAAGTTCTTTGGCATTGCTTTCCTTTGCTTAACCCTTTAGATCAGGGGTAGGCAACGTTTTCCCTTTAAGGGCTGAGGGACTTCAGCTCCCAGAAGCCTCAGCCATGTTGGCCAATAGTCCCATGTTGGCCAATAGCTCCTGGGATTCTGGGAGCTGAAGTCCCTTGGACCTTAAAGGGGAAAGTTTGCCTACCCCTGCTTTAGATCCTTGGTTACACATCCCTAGGTTTTACCTTTGACTTATCCATGAGTCATATCAAAATCCATAATTTTGGCCCCAGAACATGCCCTAGACTTATACATGAGGTTGACTTATAGTTATCTATGGTAAGCACCAGTTTTTTTTATTGTAAATGGTGTTCTACCAATAACCAGATAAAAATGAAAATAGTTCAGAAAGAATGGTCTGATAGAGTAAAGCAGAGACAGATTAGTAAAAGTTAAACATTCCTCCCTTGTTTGTCTACTGATTCAATTCTCACTTCCCAGTATGTCCACTCCATCCTTAGCTTTACAAGGGAAACATGGGATTGGGAAAGTTTGAGTTTTTCCCTGAGTTTAGTCTAAGTTTTTCCCTCGGAAGAGCAAGTTGCTTTAGACTGAAACAACATGTAGGCATCTGACTAACATCTCCAATTGTTTTTCTCCTGTTTGGTTTGTAACATCTTGCCTGATGAAGAAGCCCATGGAGCTTCGAAAGCTTGCAACAAATATATTGTACATTTTGGTTGGCCAATAAATGTATCACTGATGGATGTTTGTTTGAATTTGCTAAATGGCCAACACAGCTACCCCTGAATGTTTTCTGTATTGTGAGATACTGCATTGTAGCTGCAACTGGGGAACAGGAAGACTAGCCTGTGAACTAGGAACTTGTTTTTCCCAAGGTAAAACAATTTTTCTTCTTACATTTGGATTGAATTCACATGTTTTACCTCTATATCCACCAAAGTATTTCTGAGGTAAACACATGGAGACTTCCTGAGGAATCCATTGTTCTCTGCCACAAAGAGGCCTTGACCTCACTGGAATGCAGACATATTGGATTGCAGAAAAGGGGTCCCTGTTGAGATGCAAATGGATTTTAAATTTCCTGGGCTTTGCAAATCTCCCTATAGCCACAGGCCAGAAGGAGGAGGAGCCTGCCTGCAAAAGATATCCCTCCCACCATATACCATCTTAACAAAAGACTGAAACAACATGTAGGCATTTGACTAACATCTCCAGTTGTTTTTCTCCTGTTTGGTTTGTAACATCTTGCCTAATGAAGAAGACCACGGAGCTTCAAAAGCTTGCAACAAGTATATTAAGCATTTTGGTTGGCCAATAAAGGTACCACTGTTGGATTTTTGTTTGAAGATCCTAGGTTTTGTTTTTGTTTTGTATTCCTAAGAACAGAATTAAGGCTTTAATATTTGCTTACAACTGTATGCCTGAAACAACATGCAGAATCTGGGCTTGATCCAGACTAAATCAGAGTAGGCCCATTGAAATCAATTGGATATATGTTAGTTACAATACTAATTTAAATCCTATCAATGTTAGGGGTCTTACACCCAAACATTATGAAGACTTAAACCCATTGCTAGTTTGAAATAGAGTAGACACATTCAATCAATGGATTTGCATAAGTATAGATTTACCATTCAGCATTCAATGGATCTATTCTATTTGGGATTAGCAATTAGATTTAGACCTCAATCTAGCTCTAACTAATTATTTTTGTACAGCATAGTAAACAGAACAAGCTCTTTCACACACACACACATGGAAAGAAGGTGTAAGATGTACACATGCAATTTTTGAAATTGTTCCTTAAAAGAAATGAGGAACAAGCATTGGACCCTTTCCCCTTACTGCCATTTCTGTTAATTTTTAAAATGGTATACAGTAGAAAATACATATTTCTGAAATTAATACCTCATCATGTTACAATTGTATTTAAGATTCAAGTTTCAGATTAGGGTGCCAGTATCTAGTAACCTACTGGGGATGGATGAGCCAATCTATTATAAATAATATTCTTAAAAAATAATAATTGTAGGCCGCATTTGATGGTAAAAAAACCTCTCAATGGAGTATACATGATCAAACAGAAAAGCCCCCAATACTATAAAATTCAATAAATATATACTCAGAATACATACACACACACACACATTCTACCAACAGTCCACTGTTCTAGTATTTTATCATACAGTCAGATTGTTCACAGAGAATACTATATTTGTGTGCATTAATGCATATGTTCCCTCACATTTTAATATTAATTTTCCAATTTAAAATAATATCTCCATAAATATTTGAATTTAAATTAGTTAAAAGTGCACTTTTATACATACTGTCTCCTGGAATACAAATTTCTTAACACATTCACTCTCAAAGTATACATTTCAAAATATATTTCCCCCTTAAAATACACTCTCAGATATTTATTTTAGTGTCTTTTAATTCATTCTTTGAGTGGCAAATATTCCAAGAGTGTGAAGTGTGATAGACAAGTAAATTCCAGTCTACCCATTGATCCCAGAGGTGTGAATCAATTCATATCAGAATCTATGAAGAAGATATTCCTCAGACATCCCCAAGATTAGCCCACCATCCAACAATAGAAGCAATGTCTTTCTTGACTCAGGGAGCTTTATGAAATGTATGCCTTTAATGACATTCCATTGTTATTTTTAGTTATGTGTTCTGTTTCTGAAGGACTGCAAGTACCCCAAAGTGGAAACAAATATTATGATCCACCACTGCTATGTCTTTTACATGCCCTGGTATACTCAGAATACACATCAGTTTGTATTGCAAATGGGGACATCTAGGGCTGCTACATTGGTCTTCCAGCCTGTCAAGTAGATCCTTCCACTGCAGCTTTCAGACAGAGGCAGGGTAGAATTGCTTCAATGCATATGGCCCTTTAGCTTTTAAAAATGTAGACTTGTTTTGCCTTTGATAGATTTTTCAGCTAATCAAAAATCAATTTCTGTTATACACCTGATTCCATTTTGTTTCATTTTTTGTGTGTTTTCATGTTCAGGTATTTATGCCTCCCCTTCTCCCTGTAGAATTTTTGGTTCACATCAGTTATTTTAAATAAATATTTTAAATAAGATACCAACATTTTCCCTAAGGGGGAAATACAATCTAAAGGAAGATGTTATTTCTTTATTTTAAGGGCAAGCAACTTGCAAATGTATGAACAAATCACTCCCAACCACATAAATTTAAATAATATGGGGGAACACCTCATTAGTTGACTCTGGGATGGACCACTGGAGCATGTTGACTCTTAGAGCATGCTTCACACATTGTGAACTCATAGCCTCACATGTTCAGCTATCAAAGTGTGATTCATGCTTTCAGCTTATTATGCACTTCAGTGAATAACAATGGTCAGTGTGCACAATTCCGGATGCAAAAGAATATCATCTCACTTATGTTTATTAAATGACTTCAAAACAACACTCTACCCATTTGATTCATTCTGTTCCATTTCACAAGGTATTAAATATCAAACAGAAATACAGTTTCTTGAGAAGTGATACCTGGATTCTTCCAAACCAGAAATCAAAGTCATTCAATGAGAATGAGAACAGAAACAAAAACAATAAACCTTGTGAATTTAAGAGTAAAATAAATTATTCTAATATAATTAAAAAAACAAGAAGTTAGCATTATGTAGTTGTTTGAGTGCTACACTATGGCTCCAGGAGACCAGAATCGGAATCCTTGTTCAGCCATGGTAAACCTCTTGGACAAGTCATTCTCTCTCAGACTATAAAGAAATCAAAGGCAAACTTCCCTAAATACATTTTGCCAGGAAAATCCTATGATATGATTGGCATATGTTGGCACTGACTTCAAGGCACATAATAGCAATAACAAAGGCAACAATAGCAGCAGTGACAACAATGAAAACAACAAACTTTGGGATACAACCTGCTGAAAAATCAATTGATCCTAAGCAGTTTAGGGGTCTCAATGTTATCACTAAGATCGCAAATGTCAATATGTTTTTGATAGCAGTTTGAGTTCTGGAATTTTCAAAGAAGAATATATGATATACTATTAAACAAAATTATTATTAAGCAAACTGCAATTGACATTTCTTTGTGGTACAGCCTTAAAAAGCAGAAGTAGTAACTGAATTGTTACTAATTTTTGGATCAATAATCTTGTCCTCCTATGTTTCCTCAGATGAATTAACTTTGTTAAACAATGGGGCTGGTCATGGGCAGAGGCTTCTTACACAATTTTTTGCAACTCCAACAAGAAGTAAAAGTGTTATCTCTCTGATTTTGCTCTTGGAAAGCAATAGAAAGCATGTTGTGGATGCCACTTTTTAAAAAATGGGGTTTTGATGTAAAATCTAGTAAATAAAATTTACATTCCTAAAAAAAGTAGTTCTTGATAATGAAAAGGTTACCCATGCAATTTTTATATTCAGAATCAAGCTATGCAAAGAGGTGGTAAATTCTTCATGAATAAAACCAGGAAATTATATGTAAGGTCAACATAGCTCATAGATATGTGGCTGCTGCCATAATGCATTTCCATGGCTCAATTCTATGGAATCCTGGGATTTTGTGGTTTGTTGTGGTATCAGAGCTCTCTGAGAGAGAAGGCTAAATATCCCTCAAAATGACAAATCCCAGAATTCCATAGCATTGAGTCATAGCAGTAAAGGTGGTGTCAAACTGCTTTATTTCTGTACTCTTGTGTATATGTATAAAGAAAGCCTGTTGTGCATATGTATAAAGAAAGGGACAGAGGAAGGAGGGGAGAGAAGGAGGAAGGGAGGAAATGGGGAAAGAGAGAGGCTGAGGCCAGATCTAGGACATACCTTCCAGAGACAGAAGGAAAGCGCCTCCACCTAACTGTAGTCTATCCTACCCTTCCTATCATTTGTTGCCAAAATAACTAAAATGTGATGATCATGCCTTTGCCACATCATGACATGGCATGACTCATTGGAAAAAGCAACAACAGTAGCAATAGCAAGTACATTACTATACCGCTTATCAATGCACTTAAGCACCCCTACGAAGTTTATAATGTGTATGTTAATTGACCTCAATAAGCTGGGTACTCATTTTAGCAACCTCAGAAGGATGCAAGCCTGAGTTGAACCTGAGCCCTTGGCTGGTATTGAACTTGCAACCTTATGGTTTGCAAGTGAGTGGCTGCAATACAGGCATTTAACCACTGCGCCACCAGTAATGCAGGAAAAAGTGGAAGGCAGTAGGAAAAGAGCAATATCTCACTGCAGATGGATTGATTCAATGACAGAAGCCATACCCCTGAGTTTGTAAGACCTAAGCAGGGTTGTCAATAACAGGGTGTCTTGGAAGTTTCTCATTCATAGGGTCATTATAAGTCCAAATGGACATGATAGCAAATAACAACAGCAATCCTCTCTTCCTTCTTATGTCCCAACCTATTGCATTCAGCAGTCTTTCCCAGACATCTGGGTAGGGGCCTTGATTAGCTGTCACAGAGAACAGGGGCAGGGAGATCTTCAGACAACTGGGTTGCGTTTGCTTAAATCTGGATCAAGACTATCATTTATCTATTTTCACATACAAAGCTAGCATATCAAGAAGAAGCCAACTAGCTAAATAATTCTCCTCCTCCTCCTCCTTTCTTCTCTCTCTCTCTCACACTCTCTCTATGGCTGTATTAAAAATGCAACCTTCCACCAGCAAGCTAAACTATTTCTTGACTGTAGGGAGTGAAGTAAGTTCAGTTGAAATCAAACATTAACTTCCAAATAACTATAATTGGGTTTCAGCTATAGCTGATATATTGGGACAAGGGTATTTGCAGACAAAGACTTATGAATATAGAAAATGTTCTCTTGTAGCCACTGTATTATACTGGACTGAAAAATGGGTGGGGTGTGTGTGAGGTAATGAAGAAAACAAATGACATTTTTTAATATTTGATTTTTGTTATTGTCTCTTGTGTTTACACTATGGATTCAAAAATGTCACCAACCCTTGTAGGAGGGTAGTCACTCAGGAGTGATGGCTAGGCTTGGCTCGGCTCTACTACTATTCGGACTTAGTCCTCACATTGTTAACTATTAATTTATTATTATTGTACTTTTACCATGATGGAGGAAAAGAGGCACTTGTGGGATTTTCTGTCACAAATGTTAAAATATCTTGGTTAGCTCTGGATGTTTTGTACCATGATTTTGGGGTGGGGGTAGAAAAAAGAGCTATTTGTTGCCACACTGCAGGGTGGCTGTGATGATGGCAATAGTGGATGGTGCCTTGACCTGGCACATGCTTGATTCAGATGACCTCATACCATTACTGAAGAGGTTAGTATTTTCAGCTCCATGCAGGTACTTTACCTCATTATGAGTAACTTCATTTATCTGCTATGATTTGTTGATGTTGACTCATGGTCATGCTAGGCCCCAGCTAGCTACTAGGAACCATATATTTGCACAGTATCCATTGTCTTGCATCTTGCAATACTCTCTATGAAGGACCCCAGTTTCTCTTTGTTCTCTGATCTACAGCTGCTGCTTTACACCTCTAGGAAAAATTCTTACAATACTGTGCTGGTGCTTTCACTTCTCATGAAGGTAGGGACTGCATGCAACATCATTCTGGATTTTGCAGTTTTTGAAGACCCTCTTCCACATATAAATTCTATGTTATCATCCTTCTGGAGGGCAAAATTTATCAGGCAAGGAAACAGAAGGCACAACTATGTTCTTTTCAATCTATTCCTCAACCACAATAATTTTAATTTTATTTAAAAATATCATAGGAATATCATCTGTATGAACCTACAGACACATATAAGAACACTTAAATATTGTATGAGTTGAAGTTCAAAACTTCTTCTACTTCTGCTGTTGAACATTGATCTTGAACATTATTGATAGACTTTTAGAAATATTCTGCTTTGACTTGGACATCTTTAGAGAAGTATCAAGTTATTCTCTTAAAGATTGCTAGCCAATCCTTTCAGTGTTACATTTCACTCACAAACTTACTGGACTTCCAATCATCTTGGCAGAACTTCTTATTACAAAACTTGAACCCCAGACCCCTGTGAATGGAGTCTATTCACACAGTGATGTTAGAGAACTTATCTCCTTCCCTGTTTTATTCTGTGAACCCTTGAAAACTACTCCAGAAAGTTCCCCAACTCTCTGTAGCTTAATTTAAGATTGCATGGCAGGTCCCATCCCAGTTTTCCTGATGGAATCAGTTCCATAAACAGGATGACTTAATTATCCAAGGACAACCATCTCTCCACTATGTATATGGCATCCACAAAATCTGCTCCTAAGGACTGGGAAACCCTCTGAGCCAGAGAGATGCAGTGGGGAAGAAAGTTTGATTGTGTTAAAAGGCTTCCACTAGCCCAGCACTGGATTTAACTCTATTTTTATCCTCATTCCAATGAGAGAAAGATTGTATGAAATAAATTGTTTAATTCATTGCAGAAGAACAGGATCTATTCACCTGTCATTATAGTCCTTAATCTTTCCAAACCCTGATGGTCAGTCCAGCAGACGGAAGCAGGTAAAATGGCCCTTGGCTGGAAGAAAGGGGAGGAGATAAATGTTATTCTTGTGAATATACTTTGGTTTCCATTCCTAGAAAAACTTCTGGGAGCATAAAATAAGTCCTATCTGCAAGTCTTCCACACATGCCTTTTAGTAAGATAGGGACCCTTTAATACACAAGGAATTTGTTATTTTAAAAAAACTCCCTATTTTTACTTTGTTCTGTGACTATGTTAAAAAAGTCAAATTCTGCTTGGGACTTTAAACTCAAGAAATTTCACCTCATCCCTCTTTGGTAACTTGCTAGACTATTCTTTGATGTAGATTACAGTGCATTAGGTATGGTTTCTGATGGTTTAAAACAGTGTGTTTGCCATGAAAGCAAGGATTGCTTTATCTAATGCACATGGTAGCAGGCATAGTTAAGGATGTATGTGCAGCAACAACCTCCGAGCCTTCGCTTTATGTTGAAATTTACACTTTAAGGAAAATGCAAATCCTATTTTACACTGTCTGCTATCCCTTAAAGTAACACCCATGGGATGCAGGAGCACAGCTGCTGCCCATAGGTGTAAATTTAAAATGTCCCATGATAATCTAATGGATTTGGTCTTCAGTGTGTATATGCCACAACTAGCCCTTTTTTTGCAATATATTTGTGCATACATCGTCAGCAAAGTATATTGATCCATAAATATTTCCAAACATCACACAGGCTCATTAGGCATAGAGTAAGGCTCTGTGAAGCTTCCTCTGTGCTTTTTGTTAACCTTTCTACATTTTTGATAGTAGCAGAAAGGAAGAAAATGGCTTACAGATTTAGCTGTGTATATAGTTTGGAAGTAACAACTGAAAAATGATGTTCATAATCTGAATTGCAATGAAACCAATTATCTGTACTGTGGTGTTTCACTTGGGAATACTCCTAAAGGTTTAGTATTTCTTAAAAGAAATTAAAAACAGCTGTAACAATACTATAAAACAAAAATAGCAGCTGCAAAAGAGATTAACATTCCTAAATTTCATTTGAACTTGATATGCTGTTTTTCCAAAAGCAACATATATACACCCGTGTGCACAAGCACATACATATGCACTGCCTTACAGACAGATATTTTAAATGTATTCTTTATGAAACTATGCCTTTGTAAGAAAAAAATAACCCTGAATGCATTTTTGATATTGCTAGTGTTTAATATTGTACATGAATTTTGTGACATTTCCCCTGCAGGAATTTTTGTTAGAATTTTTCCTCTAGTTATTATAAAGGATAAACTATGAACATTGAACATAAGAGAATTATTTGAATAAAACTTATTAAGAATTAAAGATCTTCATAATAAACAATTTATAGCCATTTCTGGACCTCTGTTACTTTCAGCTGTCAAACAGTTTTCCAACTGATCCCTATTCGTTGCATGCCTCTCTTAAAATTTTATATAGCGCCTGTTTTCCAATTAGGCAGCGAGTCATAGATCAATGAAGCCTTCCCTAATCTTTTTCATACTTATAATAAAATGGAATGTAATTTATAAAACAGAACTGAAGGTGGTGACAGTATAAAACCCTTTGTTTTGCTATGTTGGTCAAAACATATGGCACAAACTTTCTAACCAGATGGTAGTCTCCTAATTGATTTTGCCTGTTGTGCACTGTATTTTAATTCTCAGCAAAGAGTTTCCTCCTAATAAGTTTCCAGCTAACATAATGGGAACAAATCCTACCAAATTTAAGTGCTTTTTTTAAAAATTAATTTCACTGGAATGTTTGAATACTTGTTTCAGATCCCTCTATTGAAATCAATGGGAATTTGGTTTTGGCTGAGGATCAGTAAAATTGACTTTTATTTTCACACACTGAAATACATGAATGCATCCAAACTGCTAGCTTTTCTTTCTTCTTTTTCCTCTTTTGATCTTAATCCATATCCAGTATGTATAGTCCTTCATATA
Organism: Phrynosoma platyrhinos; assembly: GCA_020142125.1. Lineage (NCBI taxonomy): Eukaryota > Metazoa > Chordata > Lepidosauria > Squamata > Phrynosomatidae > Phrynosoma > Phrynosoma platyrhinos. The sequence continues at coordinate 40,583,471 of CM034706.1, read as the reverse complement.
CAGAGGGAACCAGTATGGTGTAGGTTTGAGTGGTGGAGATGGACCCTGGAGATCAGGGTTCAAATTCCCACTTGGCCATGGAGACCCACAAGTGACCTTGGGCAAGTCATACTCTCAGCCTCTGCAATGACAAACCTCCTTTGAACAAATCTTGCCTAGGAAACCATAGGACAAGTTTTCCTTAGGTTCCCATAAGTCAGAAGTGACTTGAAGGTACACAACAACAACAACAACATTTATAGTTACATGTTCGAGAAAACTAAAAATTTCTTTCAAGTTTAATTAAAATTTGCAAGGTCAAGATTATTCCTTGAATATATCAAAACAGAGCCAATTCAGTGTAGTGGTTTGAGTATTGGATTATGATTTTGCATATCAGGGTTCAGATTCCTGCTTGGCCATGTAAACACACTGGGTGACCTTGGGCAAGTCAGACGTCGTCAGTCTTAGAGGATGACAATGGCAAAGCCTCTATGAAGAAACTTGCCAAGAAAACCCCATGATAGGTTTGCCTTAGGGTCAACATAAGTCAGAAACAATTTGAAGGCACCAACAATGACATATCAAAACAGTGAATTTTCTGTTCCAGTTGTCAGTTATTCAATCTGTAATGGAAGGCAGTCATACCCAGTTTTCAACAGTTAAACATTGACCCTATTTGGGAGAAAGATCCACCGCACTCTGGACGTTATCACACGGGGTCTAAAGCAGTGCCATCCCCGTCGCATCCCCGTCCCATTCCGCTTCCTTTTCCCCTGTGTTCACATGACGTCGCAGAGAAACCCCGCCCATCCCCGTCCCATCCCCATCCCATTGTGGTTCTTTTCCCCATGTCTTCACACGATGTCACACCCATCCCCGTCCCATCCCCGTCCCATTGCGGCATCATCCCCGTTCTTTTGAATGCCGGATTCTTTTGGGAATTACATTTCTGCCACGACCAGAATGATACCAGAATGATGCTGCTTTCTTTTTGCCGGTAAGTTCTGGATTGAAAAGGAACCGCAATGGGACGGGGATGCGACGGGGATGGGACTGCTTTAGGCCCCATGTGATAACGTCCTCTGTAAAACTTGGTTATAAGTGAAGTACAGATGTACACTGTTAGCTGCAATAATTTTTGCTGTGGCTAATGTTTTACCCACTTAGCACCTCTAACCTTGTCTCTTTGTTTGTTTAAAACAAATCATTTCCAATCTATATTTAACAATATATTTAGAGTACTTATGATCTTCTTCCAATTATTCTTCAGTGCAACATGCATGTGTTTGACCTACTGGGTTTATTTGTTTATCACCTCAACAAGCCAGACATTGTGTTTGTTTTCCAGGCTGGTCTTAGGTATAAGGGAAGCTGGGCACAGGGCTTGTTTCTATGATCAATTTATATTCTATCTATATGCCTTACATAAATTCTGATGGACTTACCTGATGTCAGGAGTGTGCTCTGCAGTGACAAACATAACTGAGTGCCATGGTAGTTTGAAGCCACTCTGGCACACTGAGAAAAGCTTAAGAAGTACTAGGTTAGAAAATCCTAGTTTGTTTGCTTATCTTTATAGTTTTTAACAATTGGCAAGGCAGTAGCAAACCCATCCTGTGGAAAATTAGAACTTACCACAGAGCTGAAACTGCTTTGAAATAGAAAAGAAGACACTCTCTTCTATTTGGGTTCTGATACCTACTGCAAAATTGATTGCTGTTCAGTATAATAAGGCCAGTATTCTACCTTCTACCTCCTGTCCAAAACAATGTGAAATTCCTTGTAAAACCAATGTCATATTTTATCCAAGTTAGGTATGCTCATCAATTGTTCCATGAAAGATTTCAAAATTCTTTGTGAAATTAATATTATTTTTGATCTCATAAAATTCTTTTGCTGCCCCATAAATAATAAGATATGACTATTTGATCTACAAACCAACCTAGTTGGAGACAAATTCATAATGTTCCATGAACCAAATTCCAAAAATTGCTGATTTTATTCTTTTTTATCAATATGCTAATAAAGCTGTTCTAATAAAAACACCAGTTTTTTGTTTTTGTTTTAAAACAAAGCCTGCAAATTAATAGGAAAAAATATGACTTCTGTTCTGTAGCATTTTGTTGTGCTTTATTGTTATTGTTTGTTTATTAACCAGATTCTTTGAAATTCTAAAGATGTGTGCAGAAATTAAATGAAAGTAACCTGTCCCCAGAGAACTATGCAGTCTTTTTGTAAAAAACATCATCTAAAACTGTGCAAAAGGGACTGCTTCTGCAACAAAAGAAGTACTTCCTCTTCTCCTTCCACTCTCAGCACCTGCTATGTATCACCCCAGTCTATTCTGAAGGGGGGGCTAAATGGGGATGGCAGAGTTGTAGCTAGGTGTGATGCGGAAGAGTGCATTGCATTCCATAAGAATTTTTCTGTATTCCCCCCCCCCATGAAATTGCCCTTCAGTCCCCAAATTTCTAGGTTTGTAACAACTTAAAATTTCACTTGAACAATTCAAAATACAGTTAGGTTTACAATGCAAAAATACAGGCAAAGCAATGTGTCCAGTTCTGGGCACCACAATTCAAAAAAGATATGGAGAAACTG
>CM034706.1:40563162-40578946 GCA_020142125.1 Phrynosoma platyrhinos | reverse complement strand
TATTATTATTATTATTATTATTATTATTTCAGGTCCAGATCTCTTCCTCCACAAGATACATCTATTGGTTTTGGTACTTCTTGGCTGGCAAAGAAGTAAAGTACTTCTTGACCTATGCCAAGTACCTATCCCTCTAATGAGCTAATTCAAACTAGTGCTTCTCTCTCCAATTCTAGAGGGTGGTTTTTTTTTATTCTTATATGTCCATCATATAACATTTCAATCAGAAAACTACCAACCTCTGAACTTAGAACTTCATTTTGAGTAAAACAACCCCAAAATTTATAAAGTAGTTAAATAACCATTATTTCTTTTTTAAAAAATTAATTGTTTAGTCTTTGACTTTATATATCTTTTTACTGGTACAACATACTATCTTTATTATGGGGATTTTCTCATATAACCAGAGTAATCTTCCTTTCTTAGCACAATATAGAATATGTTATCTGGTGTGCACAAGATCTTATTATAGAGATGTCAAGTTTAGTTTGAAACATAAACATATTTTTACTTATACATTAGAACTTATAGTGATCAATGGCAGTATATGTAGTACATTATAATGTGTATTTGATCAGCAGAAAGCAATTATTCATAAAACTCAAAACAGAAAGCAAAGTTGTGTGAAAAAGAAGAATTATGGGTTTCTTACTGGGAAGGTAATTTTAATATAGACGAGATTGGTCCAAGCTCTGCAGTTTGGATTGATAGATTATCTTGCAGAACTATCATTTCAATAATATCAATGACAGTATAGAAGCGAATACTTGGTACAATATTATAAATTAAAGTTACTGCAAATGTCATTGCAGAGAATACAGGAAAATATCCCACATTTGTGTTTGCTGAAGTTAGGAGATGATTTTGTTTAAAAAAAGGTTTCTTTGATATGAGGTAGTGGAATAATGATTTATGTGACATAGCTATATATCACCAATCTTCTAAAAGTTTCCTTTCTTCATTAGTAGATGAGAATTATGCAACATTTTATTTTATTGGTAACAGGTATAATTGAATGAAGAGAGGCATTTTTATATGAAGCAGTATCTGGCATTTCAAGGTTGTTGTGTTGTATTTAATTCAGCAGTGAATTAAATAAAAGACTGCCATTCTTATGGTACTCCTGCAAAATCATAATTATCTATTAGAAATTAGCTGGGTTTTTAAAATCTGCTGCACTGACAGCTGCTAAAATGTTTATTGCTTGTTAGTAAAACTAGAAGATAGTGGGATGGAATATAAGAACCAGGAACCATTGTGCATGTGACCTGCCCTTGATAGAACTGAACATCTTTTGAAGCAGGAGGTGCATAGTTTAGGATTATTCCTGGATTCAGGAATGGCCTTGTTGATTTAGAGTGCTTATAGCAAGCTTTGCTTGGGAGGCCAGCTGTGACTTTGTCACATAATAACCTGGCCACAGTGTTCATGCACAATAACTGCCTGTCTAAACAACTTCAGTGCTTTCAACATGGACATGAAAATTATGGCTCATACAAAGTACAGCATCTAGATATCTGTCCAGAACATCATTTAAAATGCACATTGCACTAGTTTTAAAGGGATAGCATTGGTTGCCAATGGTTGTTGTTGTGTGCCCCCAAGTCATGTTTTACTTATGGTGACCTAAGGCGAACCTATCATAGGGCTTTCTTGGCAAGTTTCTTTAGATGGGGCTTGCTATTGCTATCCTCTGAGTCTGAGAGGACCAAACATTAAAATCATTAACATTAATTAATAGACTGTACAGAGACCTTAAAACAGCACTGCATAGCATTAAGAACCAATCCTAGTCAGTTTCTAAAAGCCTGCTGGCATCAAAATATTTTAACTTATTCGCAGAAGGAGTGCAAGGACAGGGCCATCCTACTCTCCTGGTGGTGTGGGAGAAAATCCAAAGTGAGGGAGCAGCTCCAAGAAGGCCCTCTCTCTTTCCCTCACCAAACAAACCTGGGAATGTAGTGGGGCAGACATAAGGAATCCTTCATGAGATTGTAGAGCTCTAATGGGCCCATAAAGGGAGATGTAGTCCTTCAAGTAGTCTGGACCCAAGCCATAACAAGAACATCTTGTTATGAGGGGGTATTGTAAAGTAATAATTATCACCCGGACATTATTATGGTATATTGATGAAATTTTATTAGTGTCATTATCACCAAGTGACTTTTTCTTTCCCCCAAAATGAAAAATCCGTTGTAGGGTCACTGATTTGACAACACAGATGACATCATTCATGAAGTTGAAGAGAAGGGTGGTTTAAGGCGCAATCTGCAGACTTCTACAATAATGGTATTCGGAGGGTCAGGAAATGATGGGAAAATGTGTAAATCTGGATGGTGACTACATAGACTTAACAACTACAAATAAAAACAAACTTTGTCAACTTTTTTAAAAGGTGATAATTAAAATTTTATGATATCCCCTCATACTTTAGGGGGTACCTCTCCTTGTTTTTAACCACATGAGAATGAAGATGCCAGCCACAGATGCTGGCGAAATGTCAGAAAGAAACTCTTCTAGAACATGATCGCACAGCCTGAAATACCCACAAAAAAACTATTTTAAAACTGATTTAATTCATTGTATCTCACCCTCAAGTGTTCACGCATTGGGCAGCAAAATGTTTAAACCAGTCAATGGATGAACCAATTCTTGAGTCCCATTGTATGAGAATGGTGGGATATAAATCTTTGAAATAAATAAATAAAATAAACAAATTCTAGATTCCTCTCTTTCATCATTTTCTCATTTTTCCCCAGTCTTAAAGTTGTACAATATATTTCTGCATCAAAAGTCCACACAAAATTTGCTCATATTTTCATACACATTTCTCCTAATATTTTGATCACAGTTTTGTCTAGTATATACATTGATAAACAGTTTTCCCCATGGCTTTTTTGTATTATTTTCAATGATATGCCATTTTTGTGTGCATTTCCTTCAGTGTACACACAGACAGTATCATATATCTATATCTATAGATATAGATATAACTATAAATGGAACATTGTAATTGTGATAGATTTACTATCATATGAAATACAATGGATAAATGAGGTTATTTTCTTCCAGAGTTGGTTCAACAAGTATTCATTTATAAGTCCATTCCATATGTTTCCAAATTAGTCTGTGGGGTTGTGTTGTTGTTTTTTAACATACATGCACGCACACACACTTTATTTATTAAACTTATTAATCACAATTTATTAAAATGTTGTTGTATGCTTTTAAGTCATTTCCAATTCATGGCAACCCTAAGGCAAGGGGTTTCTAGGTCTGAGAGTATGTGACTCACCCAAGGTCACCCAGTAGGTTTCTATGACTGAGTGGGGAACTGATCACCAGACTTGTAGTTACAATACTTATCTTGCATTAATTTGCATTATTTTGCTATATTTATTATAAAGTACACATTTTAAATTAATTTTGCCCTAAGTTATATATTTTTGAGACTTTTGGTACTTTTCTTGAACTGAAAGTGTAATATATTTGGTGAGGTTCAAAAACTGAAGGATAATTGCTGTATTAGCCCAAGAATAGAAAATCAGTTCTATTTGCTTAAAATGGTAGATGAACAAAAGTCCTTAAGCATGGCTACATGTGACTGCACTGTTAATATGCTTAACTGATGGATCCCTAACATAAAACTTTGACATTTATTCTTTCATTTACTATTAAATAGTGAAACAATTATGCCTCCAGAGTTTTTGACTTTTTTTTTAAAAAAAAACACAAGGAATAAGAGATTAAATTCTACTTAAACTTTTTTTCATTTCATTCACTTAAGAAGTTGAAAGATGACTATCAGAAAAAGGATCTACTTTTGTGATGATAATCTTTAATTACCTCCCCCACCAAAAAAGGCCAGCCTTTAAAGATAAACTAGATTCTTTGAACCCAGGAATGAGCTTAAAAATCCAGCAATACCACTCTCCTGCCCTTCAAAAATCTCAGTTTCTGAGTGATATAAATTGCACTGTGAATTGCAGTGTGGATTTGAATCAGGAGCCTCCTTAGCATGTTCATTCATGTCTGTTGCTCATGCCTACAGTGCTATTGCTGGGGATTCTGGGTATATGCCTGCCATTTTAATGTCACTCCTGTATGTTGTCATGTATGTTACTTCCTCTCCTAGCCATTATGCTGAGCATACACTATTTACAGTGGCAGTTCTGCAATAAAGACAATGTTTTTAAAGGCAGTGCATCTCTAGTCTTGGTGTAAAGTGTGTATAGAACCATTGTTCCCAAATTCACACATAATATACTTAAGCACAATACATCACTTGAAGACAACACTGAATGAACAAAATGAATGAACAGCTTTTAAAAACACTGTAATGCATAACAGTGACAATTTAACTTTTAACACTATAACAAATAATGAGAACAGATTGTTTTTTAAAAAGTAATTTTTGAGTCTCCATTATTGTTCTAATTGATGAAACTTTCTAAGGTAAAGAAAAATTTCTACTTACATTAAAATACTGCCTACCTTTGATGATATTATCAATGAAAGCAGGGGGAAGAAAGAAGAAAAAAGTATGTTCAAGAGGAAAAAGGTCCCAGATGACATTCTTGAAAATGTCTGCACATGGAACAGTTGATTAGTAGTGGCAAGTGATTATGAAAGGAGAAATGTATGGAGTTTAGAAGCAACAATGGATATAAGATTCTCTGTTCTAAAGAGAATGGAGAAAGTTCAAACCTGGATTCTCTTACCACAGAATAATCTATATTAAATAGATTTCAAGCCAGAAGGCAAGAAAGTTTTACTATAGGTTGAAAAAAGTGAAGGACCTCACAAGTATAGCTGAGTGAAATACACATGGTTTAGTTTTCTAATGATCCCACTACTCTCAGCTGCTAGTTTTTAAAGGCATTGTGAAATTTCAGGACAGATTGAAGCTAAATGGTAAATTATGTTTTTATGCAGATTGTGCCAGGTTCAGCCCCCAGCATTGCCAGCTAAAAGGATAAGAAAGCAGGTCATAAAAACAAAAAACAAAAACCAAAAAACAAAAAAACCAAAAAACCAAAAAACAAAAACAAAAACAAACAAACCCCAAACACCTGTTATCTCTTGTAAATGCTGAAAGATGGGGGAAAATATGCAGCCACTATTTTATCTATTTGTTTTATCAGAAAATTTCTACTGTTTTAATGCATTTTGTTAATGACTTAAGGTCCAGCAATGCACACTAGTTTCTGAGAGGGAACTTGATGATTCATTTTAAAGCAATTGTTTTAGAAAGTGATTATTACTCCATTTGTTTTAAAAAATAAAACAATCAGAAATACAGGAATGTAGTATAGCTGTGCTTAGACAACAGTGCACATAGCCCTTTCTTCCAGATGATAGCAACAAACGTTGGATTTCACTATCTTTTCCACTCAGGCCTTCTTTAAAAAATAAAAATAACAAATAACACAAATCGTAGATTGTAAACATTTAAAAATTTATCCTGCCATTACAGTTAAAATCATTCATTATTATACTCAAATTGCCCATATTGAGTTAGCATGAATGGGTTCAACTGTGATTCAATATCTTACTACTTAGGTTATATTTTGAACCACATATTTTTGCTCTAAACTTATGACATTTTATTTTGAGAAATTTATCTCCCTTTTGAAATCTAGAAATACATAAAAGAAAAAATCATTTTAGGAGAAAAAAACCCTACACCTTTTTCCAGGGTTTTTTTTGGGGGGGGGTCATGTTTGCTTGAAGCTTCTGGAATGCAGCCTGGTCTGATTTCCAATTGTTGCCTATAATCATTAATTACTAGTGTGCATGGGGGTTAAACCCAGTATATATTTATGGTGACTTTCTGTTAGGTTTTCCCCACTTCCTGCATCACTCTAACCTACTACAGACATCTCTCTCTTCTTTGTGTGTCCTCTATGAGATCATGTGTTTGATTATGAACAGGTATAGATGGTTGGGCATGAGACTAGTTGTTGTTCAGCTTTCTTGCCAAGATTACTCTTCTAGAGAGATCTATTACTATCTCTCACATTTTCCAACACCAATCACTGTCATTCTCCACTGTGCCTCATTTGAATGGGGCACCACAGTCAAATGAGGCACAGTGGAGAATGGCAATAACTGGAGTCTCCTAGAAGCAAGGAAAAACCTATTAAGTATGCTACTCTATGGGCCTTTGCGGCCTTTGCAGACTGCCAGAAATAGTGCACATTAAATTGAGGCACTGCCCTGGCTCAGTGCTAGGGAATCATGGGAACTGTAATTTATTGTGGCACCAGAGCTCTCTGACAGAGAAGGCTCAATGTCTCAAAAAAAAAAAAACAAAAAACAATTCCCATAATTCCCTAGCACTGAGCCATGGCAGTGCCTCAATTTAATGTGCACTATTTCTGGCAGTCTGCAAAGGCCCTATGTTTTCTCCCAGAAAACCATTCCAGAACTGGAAGTATTCTTCCTAATCTTACTGAAGGGTGTGAAGGGTTAAAGAGTCAAAACTGACAGCCCATAATTGCTACCCTACATTGTCCAGAATGAAGGTGATAGTACTGAAATGTAGAACTGTTGCATCAATTGATAATGGCAATAGATAAAAGGATGGCTAAACAGGTGGGAAACCCTGCATTCACTCTTCTTTTCTGTGCAGGACATACCATTGAAAACCATTATCAAGTGCAATTACAGAGGGAGTTATAACCACTGTATTAATAAATTGTTTATCATCTGAATATTTTTATTTCGTTGCAGGAAGCTTTGCATATATGACAAATCCACTTCAGGCTTTACAAAATAAGGTTAAGGGAGCAATGACATCTTCAGTTTTTCACCTAGTATGAACATTTCATACCTTATATCTGTTAAAATGGTTTGCATGAACTTATGACCTGGTAAACAGGAATAGAGAAATCTCTTTAGTTTCTTTATCACCAAACAGGGGATGAATATATCTGCAAGCACATGAGTCACTTCATTTGTGAATGGGCATCAGTGAAGTATGACTCCTAGGGCAAGCCTTTTGGGAAATTGGAAGAATGAAAAGTGGTGACTATGACCTTCCAATATGACATCTTCTGACAAGTCTCTGTTTGCTGGTTGAAATTCACATTTATTATATTTCAGGTTTATTGGCAACACTGTTTTAAGCAATGCTTGCCTGCTTCTGAGTGCCTTTATTTGCAACTAATTTCTGTGTGAGTTAGGAAGGCTTAATCATTTGCCATATAGGCAGTTAAGCTGCAGTATGAATCTGTGTTTGCCATATTGTCACTCAAAAATAATATTTATTACATGTATTTTGGTTATACTTGGTGAATATCCTCAGCTTTACAAATCTATTAAACATAGATTGCTAGCTGCTGTGTTACATATGGGGACAATACTAGAATAGCTGTGGGTGGTATTTTCCTGGCTCATCTATCTTAACTGATTTCAAAACAATATCTCCAGATTCACCACAAATTACTTGACTCACCAAATGCTGAAAACATAGAAAGTCAGACCAAACTGATTCTCATTGACAAATGTGAACCTTCTTTTACCCTGATCTGGAAACAATACTCTATACATAATATGAATATTGCTTGTGAGTAACAGCTAATCTACATATGCATATGCAAACCCCTATAGGATCATGCCACACCAAGAAAACAAGAACAAAACTGATCTGCCTCCCATGTTTTTAAAATCTGTTTGCACAATGACCCAGTTTACAAATCAATCCCATGTAAAGTTTTAAAGGAAGAGCTCTTTTGTCTACAAAATCAAATGTATCATGCTAATACAATATGGACAACAGCTCTCTCTACCTGACTTGGCCTGTGGTACAAGTATGTACTTAATGCCTTGCTGAATTAAACAAGAAGGATCAGAAAGGTCTAATGTTCTGTTTTCAAATGCAGCCAAATAAGTGAACTCTTGAGCAGCTAGAATACAACAAACATTTTTCATCATGTGTCACCAGCTCTAGTACTCAGAGGAAACAGTGCATTAAAAACACTAAGAATCCATTTAAATCAAAGGGTTTATAGCAATACTGTTTGTATTATATGCACTTTCAGGCTTTGAGGTACACCCTACAGCAGGAACATTCTTCAAATACTACATGTGTAATTATGGGCCCCTGGGGAGTGGCGGATTGGGGCCACTGCTGCAACCCCACTCTGCAGCCCTGATCCTCCCTTTTGCCACCCTAAGATCTGGTGCTGCGGCTCTTCTGCGCCCTTTCGATGCAGCGTGCAGACATGCTGCGTTGGAAAGGCATCATCATGCCGTGCACCATACATACGGCCATATGGCATCAGGACGGTGTTGGGGTGGGGTTGGGGTGGCCAGCGTGTGGCTGCCCTGCCCCAACTCTTCCCCCAAGCTGGCCCTTTGGGCCAGTCTGCAATGGCCCTATATTGTTAGATGAATTCAAACACATAGCCTTGTTAGTTTGGAAAATCAGTATGCAAAGGGATCTTGTAGCACCTTTAAGATTAGGTTATGGCTGACCTAGAACAATGCTTCTTTAACTCCTGCATCCAGAATCCACTCCACCAGAATTTCAACAACTTCCAACCCAACATCAATCTCAGCCTAGAAATATCAACAGAACAAGTTCACTTTCTAGATATCATGGTTCAGCTACAAAATAGACATCTAAGCACCACACTATATTGCAGTCTCACTGACCACTACTACATGTACTTATATGTCTGCAGTTTCCATCCTGCATTACCAAATCAATAGTGTACAGCAGTGATTCCCAAAATAGGTGGTATGCCTCCCTGAGAATGGTGGAAAGATCTGGGGGTGGTGGTGAGGGAAAAAGGTGCAGCAGGGGGGCTTCAGCCAAAATATGGGCACATAAGAAAAGAAAAGGGAACCAGTGGCCTTTGTGACCATGAAGAGAACTTAAACCACATTGCAGCAGGGGATAAGCAGTGTCAAAAAGGAGCTTCCACATTTGGGACACTGCTTAAGCTTTTGAGCTTTGCCAGGAGCTGGAGCTATGTTGCTGCTCCTGATTTCTTTTGCTGGACAGGCCAAGAGAAGAGGTAGCAAAAGAAACAATGTTTGTGGGTGGAAGACTTGAAGCTGTGTGGTGAAGTCATGTTTCTGGGGAAGGAGAGGTCGGAATATCTGGACTTGATTCTTCAAAAGAGTCCTTTGCCTCTGTTGGATTGAGAATCCTTCCTCAATGGGGAGAAGCTTCTCCCTTTGCACCTGGTCACCTTGACCAGCCAAGGTCTTCTATACAATCGCATCTGCTCAGACCCACAAGACTGGGATGCCAAAGTAACAAGCATTCCAAATAATAATAATAATAATAATAATAATAATAATAATAATAATAATAATAGGCAAGACTGAAGACATAAAATGATTTGTTACCTCTAATATTCTATATGGAGTGCTACTCTATCCACTGAGGACATTTTAATTCATTTCTATATGGACATTTTAAAAGAAGTGGCTTCACAATTATGTAGGAAAGATTCCATAGTTAAGATTTCAGTTCTTTTCAGGTTGTGTATTAATGTCCATAGACATGTTCAGACTAAAGGGCCTGCTGCTAAACAGATTTCAGCACATTCATAGCTGGAACATTTTCTCTGCCCTTTCCTGTTCAGGAGTTAGTTGTTTGTTTAGGTAGGGTAAAAGAATTAGCAGTTTTAGTACTGCATACAATAAAAGAACACGATAACCATGTGATAAAATGCACACACATCAGAGAGGGACATTGTGTCATCCCTTCCATCTTCCCCTGAATTTAACTGAAGTGAGGAAAGCCAGGGACTCTATTGGCTCAGCAGTGAACGTTCCACAGTGAACAATCTCTCTCACACACTCCAGCCACCTCTAAATATCATTAAGTGCAAGAACTTCAAACTCCACACTTAAGAATTTCTCTGAAATTGTTTCTTTACTCTTAACATTGCTTTTTAAAGCAATGTATTTTTTTTTTTTGGACTGTTGGAAAAATGAAGCATCTTTTGGTACAGTACTGATTACATCCACATTTGGCTTCTGAAGTTGTAGACCCCCCATGGAACTGTCTCTTCTATGGAGATCAGTTTGGTTCTATTCTTGGCTCCATGCAGTTAACCCAATGACTAGCTAAGTGTCAGTATGCACATACACACACATCACGTTCCCCCTCCTAGTTCTATCAGAATATTTGCCAGAGTCTGTTGAATGTACAGACCTTTGTGTTTCAGGCTGCTGCTGCCTGATTTTTAAAAGTCTGATTAGATTGCAAGGGTTTTATGATTTTTACGACCACTGCTTAAAATGCAAAGTTGCTGGAAAACTGATTGTTTTAAAAAAAGATATCTGGTTTTAAGAAAAAGGTTGGACAAAGAATTCTGTTACAATATGCCTATATGTGACACATCTCTCTCTCTCTCTCTCTCTCTCTCTCTCACACACACACACACACACACACACACAAATATTACTTACTTTGTTCAGGTGGAAAGTTTCTTTCCAAATTCTGTTCTGGCAATCATTTAGCACCTGAGCATGAAAGCAAATCACATTTATGGAGACCTCCTAGGATATTTTTTTTCACAGTTCTTTATAGCAACCATTTCAACCAATAGCCAATCCCTGATGCTTCTACAATGAAAATATCCAAAAATCTGGGAGAACAGCCATATGAAAATGTATGTGCAATTATTCATTTCCTTAAAGGTAGAGGTTTCCCATTTGAGAAGGTTGTCAAGTCACATCCGACTGTAGAGGTGGTGCTCATCTCCGGAAGAGCCAGCATTGTCCAACGAAAACACTGTGATCATGTGACCAGCATGACTGCACAGAACACTGTTACTCAAAGTGGTATCTATTTATCTACTTGCACTTTTTACATGCTTTTGAACTGCTAGGTTGGCAGAAGCTGAGACTAGTGACAGGAGGTCACTCCGTCATGCAGAGCTTGGGCCCCGAACTGCTGACCCACTGATCTTGCAACCACCAGAGTCAGCACCTTAACCACTGAGCCACTGCGTCTCGTATTTTTACCTGATGAAAAAAAAAATACCTTGCTCATTTTAGAAAATATACATTTATATCTATCAGCTGAAAAAAATAATATAGTTCATTTCTAATTTTGCAAACTGTCTTTTAACAGCTATTCATAATGATAAATATGCTGTGTTATTTTCAAATTAGCAAATGAACTCAATTAATACTGCTAACAATTAGTGAGCTTTATAGTTATGAATGCAGGAGACATTTTTCACAAGATGCTAAAAAGCTGAGAAAATTCTTTAACTTGGGGCAAATCAAGTCTCCGGAGAATACAAATCTTAGGCATTACAAGCTGTTTTTACGAAGCAGAAAGGACTAAGGATGGGATTGTGGGCAAGTTGATTATTATCTCATATAATTATCTTCTTTATCATGTGTTTTGCCTTGGTCTCTTGTTATTTGTAGCAAAACAAACATTTGTTATTTTGTGGCAAAACATCTATTTCTGGCCCAAAGCATGGGGCAATTATATCATTTGATAAAGGGAGCAATGACCAAGCCAATGAAAACAACAAAGAATCTTGCAGAATCTCAAAAACTAAGATGTTTTAATTGTTGTAAGCTTTCATGGACTAAGGCTCACTTCATCAAAAATCAGAGCACATATATACAAAACTTGTAGCTGTTGAACTTTACTTTTGCTAAAGGAACACTTTAATATGTGTGGCAAGCTAGTGAAGGTGCAGAACTCTGATACCCAGTTACTCCAATGGGTCCTTGAGAAAGGATGTACTTTATAACAATCACCCACTATTTTTCTTTGTGTCACTGGGGAAACCGAATTCCAACATATTTGATCATCTTTGTTCATATCTTTGTGCTGCTGTTTTCAAAGAAATGGACCTACTCATATGAAATCATTAAGTCAGAGACTATTCACACAGCTCTGGATTCTGTCCAGTTCAGAGAGATGGGCCTTTTAGCTTGCCTGGTTTTCATTCGTTAGCATTCCTTCTAGTCTTGTTCAAGCATGTATTTTTACTGCAATGTCCAAAACTGAAACACACATTAGGAAGTGATAATGAATCTGCTTTTTGATATTAATAAAGCAGAAGTCTATTGATACAGTAAATGTGCATATTTAAAAAATGGATCAGAGGGCTTTGACCCATTGTGTTCAAGGTTTTTATTGTTAGACAAAGATATTTGTGTCTCTCCAATGAAAAGAAGTGGTAAAAATGGACTTGTCATTTTGCCCTTCATTATTTCCAACAGTTTAAAAGGCAAGTCCAGTCACAGAACAAGAATGAGTCAATCTTGGAGAAAGAATGAAAAAGTGGTAATTAATGAGCAACCCCCCCTTTTTTTTCTTAAGGGTAAAAATACACAACTGTCAATTGCTTGGTACTATTTACTTGAAATTGTGGGTTTTAAATACGTTGTTGCATTTATGAGAGAATTATTTTATCAGAGTTGTATAACTAGAAATAGGAGAGTGTCTTGATGATTATGAGGACCATCAGGTTAAAGTCTAGTTGAGAGCAGGGGAACAGAGAGAGAGAGAGAGAGAGAAGGGTATCAATTGGAAAGCATCAGATACAGGTTGGTGTTCACTGCTCCACTGCTATTGGCATTATTGCATTAAAATCTTTAGATATTTTACTAGTGAACATTTCCAGGTTAACCACAAGCTGCACCATAATGAGTTAACACAGATCTTATAACATCTGTTTAATCTTTATGTGCCAAAGGACTGGTTCGGGGGGGGGGGGGAGAGAATGAAAAGAAATTATGTAAAATGCATAACAACAGAAAAGAGCTCTCTGTGCAGAGCTGTGGCACTTCATCTTAAGTATTCATGCACCAAAGCTCATAATAAAATAGTTATTGTTTCTTTTTACTAAATTTCAGATGCTGTATTCCCATGTGCTGGGATCAAAAGAATATCCTGTGTAATCTTTTACTATGGGGAAAATATGTGATTTGAATACCAGTGTAACAGGGTTATAAAAATAGGATTTACAAACATGTGCAGAGAGGCGAGGGGACCCTAAATATTATCATAGAGAAACCACAGGTTTTTTGTTGTATGGAATCACTATCTTTCTTTGTCTAAAGGAATGATAGGCACAACTCTTGATAGTGACTGATCATGAAGAGAAACCCCAGGAGCATAGGAACACTATAAAAAGATCTAGAAGGAAGTCATTATGCTGTTGAGGGAATAAGAAATTTAAGTCGGAGAGTTGTGAAATGTTCTCATTATAGGTCATCTCAGTAATTATCTGACATCTACAGATGGAGTCACTTCTTAATCAAAAGAATGAATCATTACTGATATTGAATCAGTCCAAGATGTTTGAAATAATGAGTCCAGTAACTCAAGTATAAATTTAGAGATAATTCCAGTAACTTCTCTGCTAAAGTTTCAGACTAATAATGAAATATCTTATTACATTTCAGGATAATGATAAGAAAATGGCCATGCAAGTGTGAACTAAATTGCCCCAGCATAATCTGCATGTTAAGACCTAGATTTAAAAAAGGTCACTAATGTTTACTGTACCACTGACAGTAGCTTAATTACTGTCTACTGTAACACAGGGTTGCTTCCTCCGAAGCATGATAAAAGTGCCCAGAAATATTTAAGGACTGGAAAATGTTTACTTTTAAACCCCTCAAATTCACTAGCTCATAATGTGACCACAGAAATTGCTTTGGGCACATCTATAGCACATAAAAACTGAGAATAACATCAGTGAAAGTCTCCCCTTCCAGTCATACATATGTACTATGACACAAAGTAATTACACATTTTGAATGCAATTTGTAAAATGAATTTGGCATGCATTGATTCAGGTGTTACTGAAAAAGTTATGAATATTTGAATTTAACTTCCACAGAATCAACATCTGGTCTCTTTAGGCCAGTAGTATGTGTGGTGAGAAGCAGCAGTTCTCTGAGGTTCACTGCCTTTCCCATTTCTCCCAATACTCCCAGTGCTACCAGCTGGCATTCAATCTAGAACCTTCAATATGTAAAACTAGTGACAATCCTAGTTGAATAATTCTGGAAATTGTGGTTCAAAAAGATAATGTTTCGGAACTCTAGTTCTACTGCTGGACATTACTTCTCTCCTCATACTTTGTTCTTAGGAAACATGTAACTTAGCCAGAAGAGGGTATAGTTAGTTTTAAAGAATCTAACTTTGAAATGAAACATTCTTTTCCACAACAACATTTAAATATATCACAGTCTTCAAAATAATCACCCCAATTATATACCTATAACTTGCAAACCAGTAATTTCTATGACAAGTAGCTATCAGTTCTTTTTTGTTGATGCGTGTCTTTAAACTGACCTAGACATATAGGAACCCGCCATAGGATTTTCATGGCAAGATTCATTCCAAAGAATTTTCCTATTTTTTTCTTCTTCAGCTAAGAGAGCATGACTTGCCCAAAGTCACCCAGTGGGTTTCCATGGCAGAGTGGGAATTTCAAACCACTGCACCACACTGTCTTTGGGGGCTGCAAACTACCAGAAATAGTGCAAATTGAGTCCACTTTTAGGGTTAGGGTTAGGGTTAGGGAACTGTGTTTTATTGTGGCACCAGAGCTCTCTGACAGAGAAGGCTTAATGTCTCAGAAAAAAAACACAATTCCCCTGATTCCCTAGCACTAACCGTAACCCTTAAAGTGGACTCAATTTGCACTATTTCTGGCAAATAGGGTCTTTAATTTCTTTCTGGATAGCTCAGTTTGAAGAATCCAGGGGATTGCCATAACATTAATCCATTACCATATTCCAGAAACAGTTTCCACCATTCAGCTATACTAGTTGTGTGAATACAAGAACAATATTGTTCAAACTACATGCGACTTTTAAGAATGGCTTGAAACTACATCATTTATTCAAAACAAAGTACAGAAAACTTGATTCAGATTGGGAACTATGGGCCTTTACAGACTGCCAGAAATAGTGCAGATTGAGGCCACCTTAACTGTCCTGGCTCAGTACTAAGGAATCATGGGAACTGTAGCTTATTGTGGCACCAGAGCTCTGTGGCAGAGAAGGCTCAATGTCCCACAATAAACTACAGTTCCCATGATTCCTTAGTACTAAGCCAGGACAGTTAAAGTGGCCTCAAGCTGCACTATTTCTGGCAGTCTGTAAAGGCTCTTTGTTTGTTTTTCTTCCTCCCTCCCTCCCTCTCTCTGGACTTTATCACATGGGGGAAATCTGTTGGTTAATCCACACAAATCCTAAACAAAAACTGAATTTGCGCCTCACGATTTCACATGACGTCGCACCAAAACTGGTCAGAAACTGGACAGAAACTGGTATTATCTGAGATATTTTTAATTTCGGGAGTTTAGAGGAAATGCATTTGTGAAATTACATTAATTTCGCATTTACTGTAATGTGAAAAGCAAATACGCATGGACAATTCTCTTTTAAAACCTGGAGGAGGGCCTAGAGGAGGAGGAGGAGGGGCCTCCAGGGAGGGAGAGTCTCGGACTCCTTCTCAGTGCCAGGGAAGGGAAGGCAAGGCAAGGCAAGGAGAGGGAAGTTTGGGACGGAGGAGAAGTTTGGCATTTGGGATGGAGGGAAAAGGAGGGGAAAGAAGGCTTCCCTTGCAGCAGCTGTGGGTGGATGTGGGTGCAAGTGTGGGGTGTGCTTGTGGAGCTCCATCTCACCATGAAGTTCTGCCCTGCAGGTCCTACAAAGGGGAAAGGCTTATGGGGGAGGGGCATGGGAGCTGCCTCCAGTTTCCCCCTCTCCTGAGCATCACCCAAGGCTCTGGCTCTCCCAGGGAACACCCAGCCCTTCCTTCCTTCCT
>CM034706.1:40528374-40563062 GCA_020142125.1 Phrynosoma platyrhinos | reverse complement strand
CCTGTGCAGGAGGACATGACCCCAAATGTAGGACAGGCTGACATTTCCACCTGGGAAATGCAGGACTCGCCCTGGAGAAAGGAGGTGTCTGATCACGAAACACACCCATTTCCAGTACATGTACAGGTTCTTTTCACTTGTGTATGAAAGTTAAAAACATCTTTTTTTCACTTTTAACTTAATTCCATTATTACTGTAATTACGTGTGAAAAGCTTTTGCACAATTAAGCTCTTTTTTCACTTTCTTTTCGGGATGCTTCATTTCCACTTTATTATCTCTTTAAAAACGAAACTGGCCCACTTGTGATAACGTCCTCTGTGTGATATAGTGGCTTTAACCTTTTGTTTCTTTCATTGTGGATCTGAGGCTTGCAATTAACATTGCCAAAAAGATATCTACTGAGAGAAACACCCCCTCATGATAAGCATTGTAAATTGCACCTGGTATTATCTCCTTCCAGTCCATATTAGAACCACAGGAGAGAGCAAAGGATTACAAGAAATGAGATAGCAGACTGATGAACTGGAAGAAAATTATTAAAGAGGAACAGAAGAAAAAGCATGCAAGCATGAAAAAACTTACAAGGATAGATTATTACTTTTTAACCTACCCAATGATGACTATTTTTGATGAGTGCATCCTGCTAGCCACCCCTGTGTGCCCTATGCATTTTCTTGCAACTGAAAGTTGATTCTTTCTATATAGTTCACACTTGAAGTAAATTGTGCAAAAAAGCAGTTTCCATTATCAATGGGTAGGCTAATGGAATAAGAAAGCCATTAGGAACAGCCATTCATGGTAGAAGAATTCACTTGTATTCACTATTACTCACCACCTACAAACGGCTCATAAGAAGAACAGCTTCTTCTCATACTTTCTCCCAAAGGCACTAAGGACACAATGAATTGTTTAAGCTATAGGAAGTGTGTGTTAAAGCTCCCAGTTCATTCATAGTAATACACAAACTAGCCTGTCTTCATTGTGGCTGTGTACTATTGATATTTTAGCAATAGTACTGAAAGTTTCATATGTAAGACATTATTCACAGTATGTTTCCTGTTCCTTTGCATAGCATTATTCTTTGTGAAAATAATGTTGTGGCCTCAGGAGAAATATTACAATTGAATGCAAAGCAATACATTTTTGGTACCAGGCCATGGTATTAAGATTTAATATTTTTAAAAAAATTATTCTGGCCATCAAGATGACAGAGGCATGACAGTGAGGAGGCAGTGATGAAGAATGAGTAGATAATTTGTATATGAAAAAGATTGTGGCTAAAATAACTTATATCTACTTATGTGATGAAAATACTCATTAAAAACAATGGGTATACCTAAGAGTAGATGTATATAAGAGTGAACTCTAAATCATATATGTGATCAGTGCTGTCTTTGAACCAGGATGGTTAGTGAAAGATATTACAAAATTATTTTCCTTAACATGGCATTCCATCACTTAAAGTCTATTTTTGGTAGTTGGTAGGATGAACCAAAATTATTGCTTTTAAGTGGATTGAAACATTGTAGGTTAGCATAATGAAAGGGCTGAATATACACTATATGTGCATCATTCTTTGGTCTTTGATTCTATTGCATGAGTACCAAAGATGTGATTCATTACCTCCCATTTCAGTTTCCTCAAATAGTATGAGGTATCATAATTAGAATTAATGATAATGTTAAGTGCAGTAATGACTGTTATCAAATGTGTTCAACCCACAGACAACTGTACCAGTACCTTCTAAAAATCATATACACACACTCTGGATATAATTATCATGTAAGCAATTGAGGGAAGTTTCTTCTGAAAGTAAGTGCTATAAATAGCGATGCTGCTAAAAGTTTTTAAAATATATATTGGGTGTACCGTGCACTCAGCCTGCAAACATATCTCCAGGCAAATGCCTTTGTCTCTGAAAACTGTTATCTCCATGTAAATTCAATTGTGAACATAACCCTATTCAGTAATGTTATCAGTGTGTGTTATGGTTGCCGAAACTCAAGGCCTAGCCAAGAGTCTGTACTTTTCATGGGTCATCTCCAGGCAGGAAATGATCACCTGGATTTTTAAGGTGCCAAAACTCTTCAACTGACATAACCACAACTAGAGTTGATGACAAAAAAACTAATGTTTCCAAGTAAGGATATTATTCTTCACCAATTTTGTTGTGGAGGAAGCAACAAGTAATTTTAGCATTGTCTTCCCTCTGTGAAAAAACCCAAAACCTTTTAAAACACTGAAGTTTTCAAATATTATTTGCTGTTTGGGATTTTTGCACATAAAATGGCATTTTATGCATAAAAATAAAATTTCTATAGAGAAATGTTTTCAGTGAAAAATGCTGTTTTCTGTACAGAAAATAGTGCAGTTTGGGACTTATTCTGTGCACATTCACAAAGGAAATAGCATGCTTGATAACTTTAGAGTGCAATCCAGAATTCCTTTTCTATGATAAAAAAAGCTATCCTAGCCATCTACATATTGCCAGTTATCTATCCACATAGCTCCCACCTCATGAAATCTCTGGCTCTGGCTGTACCTAGAAACGACTTGTTGGGAATTATTGCAATAACCCATGCAGAGAGTTCATCTGCTGCTGATGTCCTGTCTTCCACCTTTACTCTCCATTGCAAGAGCTAAACAATTTACGCTGAATTAAAATGAGAATTGTGCCATTGTCTAGGGCATTATGCTGTCTTACTCCATTTCTACATTGATCTTCCCATGTGGCAGGGGAAGAACAGCCTGTTTCCTTAAAATAAATTGTACATGTACAATATTTAGGAGTTAATTTAGAGTTCTTAAACTTGTAATCTATTTTATTTATCATTTCAGAGCTTATGTACATTCTGCTTGCAATTGCTAGTCCATTTATGATTTAAGCCAACAAGGAGGGAGAGGAGTTTACATCCATCTCTAATTTTAAAACTACTTTTAGAAGACCAATAGTTTTTGCCTGAATTGTTTCCTTCCCCCTTCACAAGAGACCAGAAGGACTAATGACTGATGTCCACACTGTCCACATTTTACTTGATCTGTTCTTGATAGACCACCTCTATTACTAGCTGGTTCTACCACTAGGCAGAGTGAGGCAGTCAGCTCAAGCAGTAGTTGCTGGAAGGCTGCAACACTGTGCTGGAAAAGACAAATGTGTGCTAAGTAGTTTATTCCCACATCCCCTAAATTACGATTTTAAGTAGAAATGAACAGGGCTCGTATAGGAAAACTTGGGGTGTTTGTGACCATACCCTATTAACTTAGTCTTGTTTCAGTCCCTTCTGCCCAATGTGCCCAGTTTTGCCTAGAATTTTAAAGTGATTAAACATAAAAATAGGCACCCCAAAACTCACTGAGCTTTGTCAGGATCTGAGCCTACAGCTGGGGTTCCTGAGCTGGTCCCTTAAGGGATACAAAGTGGGAATTCCCTTGCACTCAGAATAGGCCAGAGGAAATAATGTCAACCATGTGAGCAAATTAAGACCAATAGGGCTGACTAGGATATCTATCCACTCATCCTTAAAAATGCTTCTGCCCTTGATTGGTACAGATTAAATTTCTTTTTATTTCTTCCTCTAGCTTTTCTTCATTTTGCCTTCAATGTAAGAGGATGACGATCTTATAGACTTGTGAGGAGGGAGGCAGGGATAAAGAGATGGAATTGTTCCAGTCCTGGCCAATGTTACACCCCATCCATATATGGATTTTCTTCCTCCTTCACTTTTTTCCACATGTAGTGTTGTCAATATATCACTAATTCACCATTTTATACTAACAGGGATCATACTTCAACAGTTTTCCTTCTTTTAAGTGGCTCTTACTTATGTTCCTCTACTATTACAGTGACATTTCCCCATTATCTCTATTTCTTTCCAGATTGTACATATCCAAGCAAACCCAGTGATAAAAAGACAAACATAACAGCAAATATGACCCTCCCCTCATACAGTCTAAAATGAAACAATTGATTTCTTACACACATATAAAGTGTGTAATAGCACAGTTTCTTTTGCATGTGGCAGTGATAAGACACAAAAGGAAGAAGAAATGAGCAAACTACTTTGCCTGAAGAACTTTTTATTGCTCAATAAATGTGCAGGGATTACACATTTATTGCAGGGGATCAAGACAGCTTTCCCCCAGGTAGCACTTCTGTTTTAGGGAAATCATGTTTTCTCCAACAAAATAAATCTAATGCCCAGTCAGATCCATACACACATAGACAGAAGGTAGCCACAGATTTCAATATAGCCTCATTTTCTCCTGCACACACCCTGCTTTGTTGACTGCTACTTATTCATGCTCTGAGATCAAGGTTGGTGTAGATGGTGCTGTGGGAAGTACACAATCAATGAAAAGGGAAGCAAAGGGGGAGCAATGAAGAAAGAGGGAGATATTCAGGACAGTGTGGATTTCCTTTGTTGCATTATGATCACTCTGCCTTTTCCCCCCAATGGAGATTTCCCGATATAGGGATTTTCCCAATCTCAGTATATGATGTAGGGTCCTTGTCTTCCATACAACATATGTTTTGGCTATCGGAATTCTTCTCCATATTGATTTTTAATCCGAATAAGATAATAACTCATTTTTTGTTCTTCCACATCTCCATTCACTGAGCTATCATTCATTCAGCAGCTGGCGTGGCTGCTGAGGAAGAAGTGGATAACAGAAGGTAAATTTTTCTATATTCACCTTTCTTTTCATTGCACTCATAATATTCCTCTCTTCTTTTTCTTCTTGCCCAACTATTTAGGTAGCATTCCAAGTACCAGAATATTTTCCTAAGGCTTCTAGGGCTTAATCCACACCTGCAAAATAATACATACTTACCTTGGACGTTATCACATGGGGAGTCATGGGGAGAAAGTGGAAATAAATGGGACAAGCGGAGGACTTTAATTTACGGGATTTGTCCCGTTCCGCCTCGTCTGATAATGAAATTCAAATTTAAAAGGGGGTTAATTTGAACAAAAAACTGATCTTTTCATTTTTGGGATTTTTGAGGATTTGAAAAGATCAGGTTTTTGTTTGAATTAACCCCCTTTTAAATTCTAATTTGGTTATCAGACGAGGCGGAACGGGACAAATCCGTTTGTCCCGTTTATTTCCACTTTCTCCCCGCAACTCCTCATGTGATAACGTCCCTTGATTCCTACCTTATTAGAACACATGACATTCCTTTGGATTCAAAGTGAAAACACCCCTTTTCAATGCTTGAGGACTTTAAAGCAGAGTGTTGTTGTTGTTGTGTATGTGTGTTTATTTTTTAAATCCTTTTTACTCCACAGCTTTAAGGAAAAAGAAACATGTTTTTAAAAAATGTGTGCCTTGTGCTCCAAATTGGGATAAAGGTTGAATCAGGGGAAGAGGTGGTTTGAGGACCACTGATCTACCTTTCTTCTCCTCATGCTTAGTTAATTGCATTCAAACTACCTTTGTAATATGAACTGAGTTTGCACCAATGGAACTAAGCTGAAAACAAAGGGGGAAAGTTGGAGGAGGAGAGAGAAACTGGAACATTTTTAAAACAGCTGAAAAAGTGGGTTGTCAGACAATTAATTGGAACTGTCTCTGCCAAATCAGGACAATTGGAATGTATGTATGTTATCCTCAGTCTGGTACTCTCCAGCCATGTCCTTCTTGTCCTTCATGCTCAAGGGAAGACTGGTTCACTCTGCTTCCATCTATGTGTGGTATCCAAATAATGAGGTAGCTCTTCCCATGGACCTATTTTTCAATTCAAAAGCATGGCCACCTGCGGAATTATGAAGCAGAAAACATTATTATTATTCATAGAATCATAGAGTTGGAAGAGACTACAAGGACCATCCACTCCAATCCCCTGCCATGCAGGAACTCAAAATCAGACCATCCCCGACAGATGGCCATCCAGCCTCTGTCTAAAGACCTCCAAAGAAGGAGACTCCACCACACTCTGAGAGAGTGTGTTCCACTGTCAAACAGCTCTCACTGTCAGGAAGTTCCTCCTAATGTTGAAGTGGAATCCTTTTTCCTGTAGCTTGCACCCATTGTTCCAGGTCCTATTCCCTGGAGCAGCAGAAAACAAGTTAGCTCCCTCCTCAATATGACATCCCTTCAAATATTTAAAGAGCGCTATCTTACCCCCACTTAACCATCTCTTCTCCAGCTAAACATACCCAGTTCCCTAAGTCGTTCCTCATGAAGCATGGTTTCCAGACCCATCAGCATTTTGGTCGCCCTCCTCTGGACACACTCCAGTTTTTCAACATCCTTTTTGAATTGTGGTGCCCAGAACTGGACACAGTATTCCAGGTGGGGCCTGACCAAACCAAAATAGAGTGGCACTATTACTTCCCTTGATCTAGATACTATACTTCTATTGATGCAGCCTAAAATTACATAAGCCCTTTTAGCTGCTGCATCACACTGTTGACTCATGTGTAAAAAATCGATGACGATGATTTCTTATATACCACATTTCTTCCAACATAGGGATTCAACATGTACACACATGATGGATTGACAGAGTATATCATGTTTACTTTTTATAAGTGATCCTAAATAATTTGATGTCATTAGTAAATTTGGATACCACACGCAGAGGAAAGTAGAGGGAACCAGATGCATGACTGCCACTAAAAAGCTACAACAAACTGAATTGTTATAGCTAGGCTTGAGAATCAGTGTG
The DNA here is from genome assembly GCA_020142125.1 of Phrynosoma platyrhinos. NCBI lineage: Eukaryota > Metazoa > Chordata > Lepidosauria > Squamata > Phrynosomatidae > Phrynosoma > Phrynosoma platyrhinos. Next base: position 40,556,388 of record CM034706.1, on the reverse strand, counting down.
GCGCAGTGGTTGAGTATTGGACTAGGACTCCAGGAGATCCAGTGCATGATTCTGGACAAGTGCTCCTCTCTCAGGAGGCTATCGCTTTACATTCTTAAAACAGGGCTAGGTCATTTTAACAGCTCTGGCTGCCTCCTGTTGCATTCTGGAATTTGTAGTTTAGGAAGGGGTATTTAGAATAATCAGCTACAGAGCCTTTAAGCCTCACTGAACTACAAACCCCAAAATGCAACAGGAAGCAGTCAGAGCTGTTAAAGCGACCTAGCCCCGTTTTAAGACTGTGGTGGGATAAGCTCATCAGTCTAAAAGGAAGGCATTGGAAACCTCAACTCTGAATAAATCTTGCCAAGAAAACCCTAAGATTGTCATTAGATGGAATTGACTTGAAGGCACATAACAGAGTTTTTAAAACCCTAGGTAAGTTCAACATCACATACTTTCTGTTGGCTCTCTTTTATGTGCTGCAAGCATACAGTGACAAAAACTAGGCCCACTAGAGAAGCCAACTATCAGCACTTTGTGAGATGCTTGACCTCAACAGTAGCCATTTCCAGCAGAGTGCAGAAGCACAAACTCAGTTTGTAGTATTTGGGAATAATGCACTGCCTAACCTTGAATGATGCACACAAACAGTTGGATTCTTCCAAAATCCTTGGAGGCTTTTTATTACTTGTTGCAATATGTGCAAGTTATATAAAAACTCCTTTAACTCTGTCCAACGTTTACTATCTGATATACAAAAAAAACACTCTACAAACAACCCACCAACCACACCATAACTCTTCTTTCTTCAACCCACACCTGCACTGGGTTTTAGAGCACTTATATACAGTTGTGATGAGTAAGGGTTGAAACCTGGTGTTACTTCTCATTTAGGTAAAGGTATTTCCTGTTGACAAGGTTGTCAAGTCATGTCTGACCATAGGAGGTCGTGCTTATCTCCGTTACTCAGCCAAAGGCCAGCATTGTCAAAGACTACTCTGTGATCATGTGGCCAGCATGATTGCACAAAATGCTATTTACCTTTTCACCAAAGTGGTACCTATTTATCTACTTGCATTTACATGCTTTCAAACTGCTAGGTTGGCAGAAGCTGGGACTAGTGACAGTCACTCAACCATGCAGCACCCAGGTCTCGATCTGCCAACCTGCCAATCTTGCAATCAACAGAGTTAGCGTCTTAACTACTTGTGCCACTGCATCCCTTGCTTCTCATTTACAGCCATATAAACTATCTTACAATGTCTTAAAGGAACATTGTTTCTAACAATCCCCTCCAAAATAATTTGTTATGGCAAAATTATATAAAAATAGAACATAAACATTAACAGTACATTAGGATTACACAATATACAGTTTGACATCATTGTTCTTTACAGGTTATTGTTCACAGCATTTATTGAAATCTAGCAAGGCAACTATTTCCCCATGCCTCTGAGCTGGCAATGTCCCTGTAAATTTGTCAGCACCTTTCCCTCTATATCATGACAACTTTTCTGTACCATTTGCTTAGCCTTGTATGTTAAACTCACATCTGGCATTTTGTGTTCTTTGTGTACTCCCTTGGACCTTTACATTACTCTGGTCCCTTGGCAAGTTACCATTTTTAGATACATTTCCAGCACCAATGGTTCATACACAGGTACCACAGCATTCCCACTCTTATGCCCCTCCACCGGATAGGTAGGCTTATCTGGTTCATATTTTACAGTGTTACATGCAATATTACCATTTGGAACAACAAAATTCAGGTTCCCCACTTTCTCCCTTACACAATTTGGAAATTAGAAAGGTTGAGTGTCTTCTACACTACTAACTTCACTCTTTACTTCCTCTTTGATCTTTATTTCTGTTGTGGTATCAAATGAGTGTTGTGAGGTACTTGCCTGGTGTTGCTGCACACTACCAGGGATTTCCACCCCTCCATTTGTGGATATTGGCTCCTCTGAGGCTTGTGTTCAAACCTGGTCCCATCCACTCTGTTTCAAAATTAGCATCTTTCACAGACACAACTTGCCTGTTCCCTAGGATAAACCAGTATTTCCTGTATATCCCGCTAACCTTAATCTCTGCCACTTAGGCTGACCTTTCTCCTTGGGGTTTTAGGGATCAGGACATTAGCAAACTGTTCAAACACTCTTAGGTACTTTAAACATTGTTCCCTACCATACAACATATAGTAAGGTGTCTGGTTTACACTAGAACTCCAGACCCTGTTTAGGACATGGTTTGCACAAATCACAGCTTCACCCCACAAATTACCAGGTGCTTGGGCATCAACCAACACATGGTCCTTCATGGATTGTAATAAACCCACCCTTCTCTTAGCTAGACCATTTTCAACTGGACTATGGGGCTGTTTTGTTTTATACTGTATGCCCTTTGTTCTAAGCCAGTGCTAGAATGCATTACCAAAAAATTCCCCACCTCTGTCAAAGATAAATGTTGCCATTTTGTATGGAAATTTCCTCTCCTCCATGGCCACCCATTCTTTGAATTTTGTAAATGCTTGGTCTTTGGACTTCAGCAAATACACAAAACTATCTTGTAAAGCAGGGGTAGGCAACCTTTTTGAGCCAGGGGCCAAGTTGCTGTCCCTCAGACAATTGGGGGGCCAAAGCACCAAAAATACATTAATAAATAAATTAAATAAATAAATAATTTTTAAAAAAAGATGCATGCACACTCTCTCAGCCCCAGAAAAGCCATGGCAAAACCCCTGTGGAGATTTTGCCAAGAAAACCCCAAGAACAAGTAATAACAACAATAATCAATATAACCATGGTAGGCAGAAGCAGTGGCGGGGGGTGGCAGCGGCAGGACCGGCCTGGGGCCAGTCCAAAGGTCTCAGGGTGCTGCATCTGGCCCCCGGACCTTAGGTTGCCTACCCCTGTTGTAAAGTGATCAACCAAACAAAAATATACTTAGCTCCTCCCACACGTGCCTTAAAGGGTCCTACAAGTTCCCCATGAACAACCTTGGCTACAGGAAAAGGCTTGACTTTCACCTTCTTGCAGCCAGTGCAGTCCAGGAACTTTTGGTATGGCTTTACCTTAAGATCTGGACACACTTTTACCAATTGTGCCGATATAGCAAAACTGGTATGTCCAGGCACCATATGCAGATAATGCATTCACTGATCATGAAAGGGAACATTGGACATTGTCACACTGGCCATGTTTGGCTTCTCTGCCTAAGGATGCAAGTAACATTCTGTCTCTTTTATCTCTTAGTACAGACCTTACAATTATTTTTCTCAAATATCACCTTATTATCATCACAAGTTAAGTTAGTTAAACTGGGAGCAAACAAAACTTGGAAGTAGTATTTCCCTAAGCAGAGAATGGAAGCAGTTCTCATATTCTCCATCTTCCTTAGAGCTCCATCGGCCAAGTCCACTTTGGAGATTGTTGAAGGCTTCACATCATGCAAAAGTTCCAAAAAGTTGACTATGTGGTGTGTGGCTCCAGAGTTCAGCAACCACACCTGCTTGGCTTCAGCTTCACAAACAGCTGCAGTAAGGAAGCCACATCCAACTGCCTGAGAGGACTTGCTTGTAGGCTTCTGTTGCTGCAGTCTCTGCTCCCTCTTGTGGCCAAACCTGAAAGCCCTTCCTTTCCACAAGATTAGTATTGTCTCACTAGGCTGCACACAGCATTGTCTTACTCCTGAGATGCTGACGTCAGGTGTTGCTCCTTATCTACTCTCCTGGCACATTGCTGACCATGACTTCCAGCCTCAAAGCTCCTCCACTCTTGCTCTTCCAAGATATGAGCAGAGACTAGTTTAAAATCAGCTTTGCCTCTGGCAAACTTTGGAGACTGTAGAACAAAAAGTCCCAACTCTCATTCAGGCTATCAAGTACTATGTAGGATTTTTGTGCCTCGGGGAAATGCATGCCTCTATTTTGCAGTCCATTGAACAGAGCACTGAGTTTGTTCAAATGATACTTTACATTCTTGCCATCTCTCAACTTGATGTTGTAAAGTCTGCATGTTAAAATCATCTTGGACACACAGGAGTCCCTCTGGTAGATATCCCTCAAATTCAGCCAGTAGTCTAATGCTGTAGTGGTGTTGGTTATGTAAACAACCTGGTCAGTTTGTAAACACAAAATAATAGTAACTCTTGCCTTCTGGTCAGCAAGCATCTGCTCATCATTCCATAGTCTTAGGGGTGGGTTAGTTTCATAATTCACCAAGTTCTCTTAGACAAGCAGACTTGGCACCATCGCTGACCATATGGAAGAATTGGTGTCATCTAATTTAGCAAAGTTCATTGTTGCTGTGACTCCAGCCGTATCTTCAGGCTATTTACAAAACAAGTCACACAAAAATGAAACTAAAATTCTTTGCTCTGTGGGTTGTTTCTTCTGGTCAGGCAAAAACTCAAAAATATGCCAAATACTCTCTGCTAGTTCCTTGCAGAAATACACAGGAAAAACAAACAAAATGCAAGCTGCAAACCCTGTTCTTCTGTGGCAGTTTCCTCCTTTAGCCTCCCAGCAGTACAAAACAGCCTGGGATATACTGTCCTTAACTCAGGAATAAAAACTGCATGAAGACTGGAACAAAAGCAGAAGCTCTGCTCCAAACTGGGTTCAAACTGGTTCAGACTGGCACAGACTACTGCAGACTGGGCCCATAACCCATTGTTGGCTCTCTTCTATGTCCTGTAGACAGAAACAAAAACAAGGCTCACTAGAGAAGCCATCTATCAGCACTTTCTGAGATGCTTGCCCTCAACACTAGCTATTTGCAGCAGAGTTCAGAAGCACAAAATCACTTTGTAGTATTTGGCAACCTTGAATGATGCACAAACACAATTTGATTCTGCCAAAGTCCTTGGAGGTGTTACTTCTCATTTACAGCCATACCAACTATTTTACAATGTCTTAAAGGGACATTGTTCCCAACACTTTCATTACTGTGCTAGGTAGGAATATATCCCAGCATAGGCTGACTCATATCATTAGGTAAGATGATATTTAATTTACATAATAGCTTTTATTTTCATTCAAGACAATAACACATAACTTCAGCTAAAATCTGCAACAAAAGCAAAGCAAAAAGCAAAGCAGCTTATTTATATACCGCTTCATATCACGCTATGGGATGTCTAAGTGGTTTACAACTGTGAGCTGATTGCCCTCCAACAAGCTGGGTACTCATTTTAGCGACCTCGGAAGGATGCAGGCCTGAGTCGAGCCTCAGCCCTGGCTGGTATTGAACTCGCAACCTTGTGGTCTATGAGTGCATGGCTGCAGTACAGGCATTTAACCACTGCACCACCAGGGCTGGTATAGTTGATATATCTCAATGTGGATATATCTCAATTGTTGATATATCTCAATGTGGAGGAAGATATCTAAAATGGGCAGCAGAGATATAATCTCTTTTAATTTGGGTAAAACTAGGCTCTACTGGTGCTGACACATTTCATTTACAATCACATTCTCCCTATTTTTATAGTGTAAACAGAGGAAGAGGGGGGAAATCATTGCTTTAAAAATAATAATATTGATTTCATGCCAGGGATATGAGCCAGGTTGACATCATTGGTGACAGAAACACTGCTTAGCTGCATAGGAATGCATAAAAAACCAGCAGTCATATCCCCAATAACTTATCTTTAAAGTATTCCTCCAAGCCTGTTCTGGAATAGCTGGTTATAGAAATTGAAAAAATAATAATTTTGGTCACTGTTCAGCTATTGGTCAATTGCTTAGACTAGAAATTAGCAGTTATTGTTTATGATGTGATCAGCTGTTCTTTGCTGTAAGCAACCATTTTAGCGTACACACTATCAAAAAAACACTAGATAGGAAAAACGTTTGGACATGATTAAGTAGATCTGGATTTGCACCAATGACTTGGAGGTGAAAAGCTCTGTATCAGATTACCAAGCTTGTAAGCCATCCAGGTTCCTGGCTTCTGGGGTTTATTCAATGGCATTTTACATTCCTTTTGTCCTTAATGTGGAAAAAATCATTGTGGCATTTCCTTCTCTGTAACATATGTATTAGAGTTTGCAATGTTTAGAAATGGCCAGAGAGTTTACACAGTATTTCTATATTCTTGATTAAATATATCCATATCATGCAAAAGAGGAGGGGGGAGAGACTGAGAGAGAGATTCATGCCCTGACGGTGGAGTACTGTGCATGGAAACCACAATTCTATTCTGTGTAATCATTGTCAATAAGCTTGTTAATACCATGATTCTGCAAGGACTTGTGTGCCTAGGCCTCTGAGTTTAAGAAAGGAAGTGAAAGTCAAGCAACTTCTGTCCTTATGCATAGAGTTGCCAATTCAGGATCATCCCAGATATTGAGTTTTCTGGACCAAAACTTCATATACACATGCATGAATGTGCATACTCCCCTTGCCCCATATTTTTCCTGTTTGGAAAATATAGAAATCTTAGGTAAAGAGATTGTCCCTTGATCAAGGTGAACTGAGGGGAATAATCCTTTTCATTTACTTAGGTAGATAGGATAAGTAATATTTAATTTAGCCTTCTTGCCTCCATTCAGAAGGTGGATGCAAAGCAAGTGGAGGGTGAATCCTGGCACCACAACTAGGAGGGAACTAAGGGGCTCTGCGGTCAGCTCAAAGCACCATCTTGGAGCCAGGGAAGGGGAGGGTCAGCCGGACGCCAGATGCCCCAAGGCCTTTCCGAGGACGTCATCAGAGCTGATGCACACAGTGAGCACTCTGATGACGTCCTTCTGGAGCAGCAGTTTTACACGCTGTGCCAGAAGAGTCACAGAAGAGCCGTGTGGAGGCTCTTGCAGTGCCCTTTCTATCGCTTGAGAAAGGAGCGCTATTTTGGTGCTCATTTCCCAGTCGCCGAAAGGGTGGATTGGGGCCACAGCATGGGGCAGCCTCAGCCCCAATCCTCCACTTCTTAGGGTGGCCCACACCCACCCGTCTGCATCCCCCCTCAGTAAGTTAATAAATAGACAGACCCCCCCCCGAGAGGCTTTGTAAACTCCCACAAGAAATCAAATAAATCTTACAAATTGTAGCAAGATAGTGCTCTCTTAGCTGAGAGGGAGATTTCCACAGAGCCCTTTCCTCTTGCATGGGACTGATGACTCCCCCCAAACTGGACAATTTTGACTTTCATCTCCCATTCAGAGATGATCCACAACAACAGGGTACTTAGGGCCAGATCCTGATGTCTGCAACCCTATTCACAGGATCCTTAAAAAATTACTAAGGAAAGGCTTATGTTTTCCTCAGAGATTTATGAATCTACTTAATTTACATTGTTTCTCCTTTTTCAAATCTACATGTTTGTCCCAAACTTGCAGAATCTTTTCAGTTTTTCAACTTAAAATATCAATTTTTTTAAAATCACATATTCATATGCACTTTTATACACCATATTCTCATGGTAAAAAATTTTGTATACTATTTTGGCTAACAGGACATTTTGATCAACCTGAATCATTCAGTCATGTCTCACTTTGAAAGCTAAATGAGTCTTAACCAGGTTCATACTTGGATGAGACACAAACAGGCAATCTCAGATCTCTTCAGGCAGAATTAGAATTCTGCTTGAAATCATGGGGCATTTCTGTCTGTCAGACTTAACAATACTGGGCTAGACAAACCAGTGGTCTATCTCAAGATAAGGTATCTTACTGTGATTGATATTCTGATTTTCTTAATACAATGTTCTTTTAATATTAACATAATTTTTACAAATACATTATGAAGGGGAATTCTACACACTGGTGCTGACTTTTCACAACATTTTGTTTTTGTACAAGTGTTTTCATTAGAAAGCTGATGAACAATTGCATTTTGGATTACATAATGATTCAAAAGCATGATAAGCTTTCATTAAAAGTTCTTCTCCAGATTCAGACCTAGAAAAAATGAGGTTGCCAATACTTCTACCTTCAGTACTGCACTCCAGATGCCTGCATATCTAGTATAATTTTGGCAAAGGAGAACCTGGGCAGCTATGCTAATAGATGAATAGACTCTCTACATTATTAGAAATATAATTGTTATTCCTAAATTCTAAACATAGAGAGCTTTTACATGTAACCTGGATATACATAGGTAATCCTTCCCAGTGGTTGCAATGAAAATCCAGATGTTAGTGAGGAGCCTCATGGAATGTGGTGTTCAGAACGGTGCAGCCCCACTTTTCTTTTAACATATTGAATGAATGCATTGAGGGGAATATAATGAAATGACTGATGTTGTCAGTAGATAAGACTGTCCTTTTAGGAGCCATTCACTTCCATGGGGCATATTCTGGAAGTACTAGGTATGTAATTCTTTGGGAATCCATTCTTGCAAGAAGAGCTAATTTTACCAGTTTGGTCTTTGCTGCAAGAAAGGAGAAAACTGGTAAAATTAGCTGTGCAGTTTTTGAAGACTATTTGTAGTTTCTGACTCATCCTGTGCACAAAACAAACAAACAAACAAACAAATAATTTTAAAAAAATCATGTGGCTTTTTGTGTGTGTGCTGAAAATGGAATTTTCCAAATAGAAATGTTTTCTGTACGAATGCTTCTTTTCTGTGCTGAAAACTTACTCATTGGATGATTAACACAAAAATCAAATAGATTACATAGTAGATGGAGAAGATCTATTCTTGTATCAAAAACAGGTGCAGACTGTGGCACAGAGTATAAACTGCTTATATCCAAAATTAGAATAAAGCTGAAGAATAATATGAAATCAATAAATATGCCAAAATATGATCTGAAAAATATTTCAAAAGAATTCAAAGAAAGTGTGAAAAACAGATTTTCACTATTAAGCCTAGTTGACTGGGAACTAGAAGAACTATTCATAGATGCCAGCAATAAAATCAAAGAGGAATACAGAAGAACAAAAACTGTGGCCAAAAAGAAGGAGAAGAAACAATGGATGATGAATAAAGCACCTTAAGCAATTAAAGAAAGAGAAGAAGATAGGAACAAAATCAGAACCATAAATGTTCCTGTCCAATGACCAGAGCATAAAGACAATGGGAATCACTACAAAAATGACACAATAAATAAAAGCTGACTAAAGACCAAGGAAGAACAAGATACCTATTCCACAAGATTCAGGAATTTAAAGAAAAATTTAAACAAAGAGTGGGGATGTTCTACAATCAGAAGAGGAAGATATTAAAAGACCATAATGAAATTAAAAAAAAATGATGGAAATAATACACAGAAGAGCTATATTTAAAATGTGAAGGGATAAATGATACATAAGCAGAAGAGTCTTACAAAGATGAACCCAAATTTTGGAAAGTGAAGTGAAAGCAACACTCAAAGCAATTAGGAGGAATACATCACCAGGAACAAGTAACATACCAATAGAATAGTTACAATCCTCAGAAACAGAATCAGGTCCCATTCTTACTAAAATCTGCCAACAAATATGAAAAACAAAGCAGTGGCCCACAGACTGGAAGCAAACAATATGCACAAAAAGGAGGAACAAAAGACTGCAGAATCTACAGCACCATTGCACTGATTTCCCATGCAAACAAAGTCATGCTCAAAATTCTGCCGTTAACAACAACAAACTTATTTTCTAAGCAGAAAATGCCATTTTCTACACACAAAAAAGCCATGTGTATTTTTCATACAGAAATAAGATTCTCATGTATCCAGGATTCTCTTGATCAGGGTTTCCTAACTTTTAAGAAAATCATTCTTTGACCAATTTCCCCAATGCTTTTAAATATTATTTCCACCCCCAGGCATGGCACAAGTACAGTACTACCTGTTGGTGACATGAAGTAAAAACAGAACAGTTCTCCTCTTTTGGAGGCCAGGAATGGGTAGGGTTGGAAGCTTTCTTTCCACTGATTTTTAAAGGGCAGTTCTATTTGAACCTCTCGCACCCCCATAAAACCCCCACTATCTCCTATCATTTATTCAGAATAGGATGATGATAGCTTGAAGACATGGAAATGCTGAAGTTTCTAAGTACTGTGTGCCTTTACATGTGGAGAGCAAGAAGAATGACAGTGGAAGGGCCTGGAGCCAGCATGTTTATTCCCTCCCGTCAGCTTGGACATAGACCATGCATTCCTCACAACATATCTCAAGGGGGATCATGTGATACTCTTATGTTGGGATTTTACTGTGCAAGAAGTTACCTTACAAATTATACAGTACATGCCTGTTTTGGATATTCAGATATTAGAACACAACAAGAGCCTCTGGCTGCCAAACAATTGTCACAAGATAGGAGCTCATCACTGTAGCTTGTGTCTGACAGGGAATTATATTATTTAGAGTAGTATCCACTACAAGGGCAGGAGCCTCTGTTCCCAATAATCCTGACAGATTATCCCATATCATTCAAATTATAGGTGCCACAAGCACCAAGCATGACTGCATAAAATGAGCCATGCTAGAGATGCCTGTAGGACAAGTTTAGCAAAATGCATCCAGATGGTTCCATTGAGAAAGGGGAGGAGAGTAAACTTGCTGGATACATCCTAAAGATATTAGGAGCTACAGAGTATTCAGCGCTGAGTAAATGGGAAACATCTGTACACCACCTTTTTCCCCTTTCACATTTTGTTCTTCATTGTTCTGCATTCTGAAGGGGACTTCAACCTTTTTAAAAGTCTAGATACTGGGTGGTTGTTTGGATAAGAATTAGTCAGGATATCTGGAAAGTTAATGAAACTGGAAGTCTTAGAAGAAAAAGTATTTGATGTGCATGCATTAATACTAATGCAGCATGTTGGAAGTCTTGCTGCACAACTATAGAAAACCATTGGATGTTTGACTAAAAATAATGAATGAGGTTATCTCTGAAAGAGAACTCTTTAAACTTTGGCCCTAAAATTTGTTAACCTTGCCCAAAAAATAAAGAATAATTTGGCTATGTTTACAAAACTAAGAAACAAGGTTTTGTTCTTTTCAATTTTACTAGTCTTCAGTTTCTAGTTAATCCAGTTGGTATTAAGTTCCTAAATTATTGCCTTGTAGCTTTTTAATACCAAAGAATAAAAGTACATTAGAGACTTTTTAACATTCGCATACCAGACTCCTAAAGCATTTGTTCAAAAAATGTCTAAAAAGCATTGAAATGATGAAAATGAATCCCATATGGTTTGCTTAAATATGAGAAAAGTGAACCTTAAAAAAGCCTCAGAAAGAACATCTGTACTCAATAACAGTTTTGTGTGTGATAACAAGCAGTTTTTCATACATATTTTTTAGGCCACCATTATAATCTATGTATTCTTCAACCAAAGTACTGACTTCTAAATTATCTTCTTAAAATTAGCTTTAAATCAATGGCTTCCCTTTGTTCTTTTTATATTTATGCTTATTTTTCTCAATAATACTTGGAAATCAGCATGCATTAATAGCCTGAGGGCATAAAGAGACTAGAGGAAATTAGCTGTCACCGAAAGCTCGGGATTCTGTGTTCTCATAAACATAAAGGACTAAATTATCTTTTATGTTGACCATGCATGCCAGTTGTGTTGTTCACATTAAAAATTATACACCATGTATATATTTTACAACTTTTGGTGGAGGTGTTTCAATTAATATGATTTTAATACAACAAACTCTACATTTTTGTTTTTGTATTAGCTACACTTACGATATTGGCAAAAATGTAGAGTCAAGAGTTATAATATTCTCAAATATTTGTTTTTGTTTTAGCTGTTATCCACATTTATCTTTCAATTAAATATTCAAGTATCTATGTTCCTACTAATTAAAGGTTTCATAAAATAACAGAAAGCAATTTATGGATGAAATCTATGTAAACATGCAAATACTGAAAATGTTATATATCAACTATATTAATGATTTTTCCAGCACAATGGAAATGCAGGCAATGATTACAGTCTTTTAGCACATTTACCTTATTTTTTCAAATGTACGTGTTAGAAAGAAATTGTATAAATGTATGCTTTTTATCAAAAAACAACCACCATCAACTCTTCTATATTTTGCTACCATTCCCATTCAATTTGATTGTTTTTATTTTTAAAATGCTGTCAAATTAAAAATTCAGGGGAAAAGAAAAAAACTGAGAAATTCTCATGGGTGTGTTCACCTTATGAATGAAGTGGTTGAAGAAAGTCTGTGAGTCTTTTGTTTTTCAGGCATAAAATCATTTTTCAAGCTACAATTCATCCTGTCTTCCCATTTTCTAAGTAAAGCCAAGGGAAGTACATCACGAGGGAATCTCTTATTCACTGATATTTTGCAAAATGCAAACCACTGGTAGTCAGGAAGGCATGTGTAATAGGGGGAAAAAACCTCAGCATTCTTGGCCATCTCACAAAGATACTAACAAAATAAAATGAAAAGGCATTCAAAATAGGGATGGAAAGAATATTTTAAATTCTTCATTGTCTGTTTCTCGCATTGATTTTTGCTTGTCAGGAAACCTTGCCAGGAATTACCTTGTGAGAGTTTTGTGCAAGATTCTACTGGTATCTAAATATCTTGAATCTTTTTGTGAGATTATTCTGCACAGAAATACCAGGGAAGGGGGGACTGGTGCAAAAATTGCTTTCTCTGCAGAAAAACATGGCATTTCTCTTCAGAATAGTCCTCTAGAATACTTCAGAACAACTGAATATGGGGAGAATACTGCACAGAAGTTTTTGTTTTCTTTCACATTGGCATCATTTATTCATCCTTAGTTGTCCACACAAGGACAAAATAGTCAAGAATGTATATTTTTATTCTAAAGTATTCTAAGAATAAGGAAGACAAATGGAAGCTGCCTCCACCGAGGTGAAGAAAACTTTTAGGAAATTGGATTTCAAATCATGCCACAAAGCTAACTCCATAGGTTTCCTAGAGATCAGCACAGAGTTTATAACTAAGGTATATGATAAACCTGCTTCAGAGGCAATATGTATCACCTGTTAAAAACATAAGCTGGAATTCAGTATAATACTTCTGTCTATGTAAGTGTATTTACTTCTACAGAAAATATAAATGAGCAGTTTTGCAAGGAAGGCCTGCATACCCTAAAGGCACTAGATCCCCTCTGAACTTGGCAGCTAAGCAGGACCAGCTCTAGTTATTACTTAGGTGGGAGACCATCAACAAATACCAGGTTCTGTAGGCTATATTTCAGAGGAAGGAACTGGCAAAACCACCTCTCCATATTCCTTGTCCAGACCCCCCCCCCCATGAAATTGATGTGGCTGTCATAAATTGATAGACAACTTGAAGGCACATGTATTAATAGTGCCACTCTATTCTGCTTTGGTCAGGCCTCACCTGGAATACTGTGTCCAGTTCTGGACACCACAGTTCAAAAAGGAAGTTGAGAAGCTGGAGCATGTCCAGAGGAGGGTGACCAAAATGGTGAAAGGTCTGGAAATCATGCCTTATGAGGAGGGAGCTGGGTGTTTAGCCTGGAGAAGAGGCGGTTAAGAGGTGATATGATAGCCCTATATAAGTATTTGAAGGGGTTAAATCTGTTAATTTCATATTGAGGATGGAGCAAGCTAGTTTTCTGCTGCTCCAGAGAATAGGACCCCAAGCAATGGATTCAAACTACAGTAAAAGAGATTCCACCTCAACATTAGGAGGAATGTCCTGACAGTAAGAACTGTTTGACAGTGGAACACATTCCCCCATAGAGTGGTGAAGTCTCCTCCTTTGGAGGTCTTGGATGGCCATCTGTCAGTAGAGCTTGATTGTGAGTTCCTGCATGGCAGGGGTTGGACTGGATGGCCCTGTGGTCTCTTCCAACTCTATGATTCTATATATATATATACACACAGTTTTGCAATGCCTGTATTCTAAAAGGGGCTTCCATGACTTTACTACACAGGGGAGCCAGCAAAGTGACTGTTGTTCATCAGGACTGATGCACATTGGGACCAATTCACAATGGGAGCCAATATTCATCAAATTCTCCTGATGCCCATTCAGACAATGTCTAGGGAAGGTCAACACATATTGATAGAGGCTATGCCCTGATAGAACATCTTTCAATTCACTGGGATGGTTATCTAGTGCCCCTGTTAAGTATGCCTAAAGTTACAAACATAGATCACAGGATAGAGTCATGGTCAATATGTTTGGGAAATCTTGAGGGAAATTCTGAATAATGACAACTACTACTAAATCTGAGTCAAAATTTCCAAGATTTGTTTTAGCTTTCTAGAGGAAAGGTCATTTTGCTACCTTCCCTAACAAAATGTTCTCAGCCACTGTTTTTATGAGATCATCCCCACCTAAATATCCTTGGATATTGTATGAAATATTTTGAAGGGTGCAGGGTAGTGAACTTTGGGAGGAAAAAACCAACAGACTGAAGCTTTACTATAGACAATGCTCATCATGAACCTGCATTTCCAAGAAACGTTTGGAGACTTTTGTCTTCCTCTTAGAAAATTTTGGTAAAATACCACCTATTCTTCCATTTTTCTTCCTACAAATAAAAAGGAGAATTTGAGGCAGCCATTTGTGCACAATTATAGCTTTTATAAACCATTTTAGCAAGGCACTGATGTATACATTTCTTTCAAGACATCACTGATAGATATGGGAATGCCTGACATTTTTTCATTATGTGCATATGATTAGTTTGTATTCTATAGATGTTACACTATGATAAAATCTTTCTCTACAAGAACACCAGAACTGTGACATAGCACATCGCATAATGTCTTCCAGCTCAGACATCTTTAGCTAATGTTGTCAGTTTGCTTTTGTGATCCCACCCTTGTATGCTCTCTGCCCAGGAGCTGATTATTTTGCTGGCAGTGGGTCTTTTAGAAACATCTTGTCCAATTTATTATTCAACTTTTTTTCTCACTATCCAACAGCATTTTTCCACCTTTAGGCATTCAAACATTCTTTCCATAACATGTCAAGCCACAATACTATCTATATGAAAGTTTCTATTGCCAATCTTTTGGTTAATGCTGTCAGTTTTTACAGGTATTCAATGATGAGTGGCATTGATGAGAGTTCCAAGGTTTGTTTTTTTTAATTATTTAACCATTATCCAGCCATAACTCCACCACTGGAAGTTCAAATGATAAAATGCTGATACCACTGACTGAATGCATCAATCTCCAATAGTTTTGATTGTATCTTCCTTCCTTAATGCTTTGTCACCAAGCTATGGAAACCAGCATGGTGTAGTAGTGGTTTCATTGCTGGACTAGAATTCCAGAAGGATAGGCTTCAAATCCCTGCTCAGCCACAGGAAGCCACTGGATAACTTTGGACAAGTCACACTTTCTCAGCCAAAGAGGACAACCATGGCAAGTCTCCACTGAATAAATCTTGCTAAGAAAATCCTATAGAAGAGTTGCCATAAGTTGGAGTTTAACTGAAATTACATAAAAGTAACAATAAAGCTCTGAATTTCTTATTTTGTGACATTTAAAGGGAGAGAATTTTTACACTGGTGGGTGTGTATGTGCCATCTCCTAACTTCAGATCAGAAGGAATCAAAGCTTGGAAACCTTCTTTCTTTTGATGGGGGGTTGAATTGGGATTTATTTGTTTAATCCTTTCCCCCCTTTTTTGTGTATGCATTTTGGTTGAGGATATCAACAAAGACACCCCCTGACACGTTGGGAGGTGTCTTCTGTTGCCCGGCCAATATAAGGGCACTGACACCTGATTGGCTGAGCGGACCGGATGTCCCGCCCTTACCGGTCCGCTCAGCCAATTGGATTAAGTCTCGCAGGCTGATCTCGCAAGAGTTTAAGTCTTGCAAGATTAGCTGTGGGATTTCGGGGCTAGTTAGCCCTAAGCTGCCTCGTGGCGGCAGCCATTTTGTTTAAGCAGTCGAGCAAGGCGCACGACTGTTTGTTGGCTCCAAGACTTTTTTGGGCCTGGATGCGGTCTAGCCCTCTTAACAGAGCCAGAAGAGTGAGGAGGAGCAGAGCGCGGCTTTAGGAAGCAAGCTGTAGCTATCCCTGGGTTGTAATTTGCAGCCCACGAGGAGGAATGGAGCGCGGCCTTGGAGTTCCAAGCCATGGTTCTCTTTTGCCCCCATGGTCGTTTCGGCCTGGAGTGGCCCTGTTGGCAGGCTGCTGTGAGGCCTGGGTGGCTTTGAAGCCTTGCCATTGGGCTTGCAAGCCCGATACATGGCGGGTGAGGCCGGGGGTATCAGGCTGGACCAGCAGAGCTGTGGGCGACTGGGTGAGACCCCCCCCCCCCGGTGTGGATCGGGGGACCCGAAATACAGGCTTGAAGGCCACAGGAAGGTGCCCCTCCACTTCTTTAAACAGGTTTCTGGCCTAGGCTTTGGGTTTGCTGAGGCGATGCAGGCCAGCTCTACTTGTCACTGGGCTATAGGCCATAGGTCTTGGTTCTGGGTGTTCCCGGGGGGGACGAGGTTGGGTCCCTCTGTGGCCTGGTGCTCTGCCTGTAGTGCAGACTGAGTTTATTTGTGGGGACATGTGCCATTAAATAAATTGCCCTGCTCTGGGGCTTTACCTGTAATCTCTCCCCCTCCCAATCAGGAGTGGGAGTTAGTTCAAATGAGGATTAATTTTTTTAAAAAAAAATTAACATTGCATTTGAATTGGTGGTGGCCTGAGGGGTTTATTCCCACTCAGGGACACACTAACCTTGAGCTATTAACACAGAGGTGTTTTGGTTACTTTAATTGGCCTATATTACTTGTAAAGTATAGCCTTAATTGGAACACTATATCCTGATTAAATTAGTTTGAATTGTTATTACAATCCTATTGGACAACCATGCCCTGCAGTAAGGCCCAGTCCAAATGGCATGCAGCCTCTGCTGGCCCTAAAGCTGGCCAGTCAGCGTCTAAGCGGACTTCTAATCCTCAGAATAGGGATAACGAGATAGCTGCACATTTAGCACAGATAGGACGCACAATGTAGGCCTGTGCAGTGGTCTGTGAGCAGTTAGCTCAACAGGGTGTGCGGGGGGCTAACTTAGGGTCACAGACTAGTACTTCTTTAGTTGGGGATCAAGATTTAGGAGCACAGCCTACTCAGGTGTAACCAGCTGCTGCACACAGGACACCTCTGGTGGACATGGCAAGTGGTTCCCCTACTACATCAGCTATGGAGGTTGGTCATCCAACCTTAGCTGATGTAATGGAACTTTATAGAAAAGTTCGTGGTGTGGGACAACAGGGTGCAGCTGCCCCTGTGTTAGAGCAACCAACTTTGGCGGATCTCTTTAACTTTGTGCAAAAAGTGGTTGTTTCAGGTCAGGGCAGTGGGACGACTCCTGAAACTTCAGAAGCTTCCAGCAGAGATATGACAAGTGCTTCTGAGCGACAACACAACACCCGAGCTGCTACTGCGACACTCTCAGTAGGAGCTCTACAAGCATCTGCTGATGCTTCATGCCAAGCGATGAACTCAGGTTTGTCTTATGCTTCTAATTTGCTGGCTTCATGGCCCACCTCGGTATGGGCTCCAGGTGGGGCAGGCTGGGCAGAGCTCTGGCGCTGAACGCTCTACTTCTGCGTCAGTGGCATCACCCTTGACAAATCCTTGGTCTTGGTCAGGTTATGGACCCGAGGGTGCAGTCTATCCAGAATTTGGCTACTATGGTAGGTGACACAAGGGGAATGGCATTGGTAGGAGCATTGGGTATTTCTGGGGCAGACAGAGTGGTTGACTGCAATCCGTATGCAGGAATGTCCACTAAGGAGCAAATATGGAAAGGTGAGTACATTGATTTATTTTTTCTCACGTTCTGTGATCCTGAGCCGAGGATCATGGTAAAAGATGGGGTGGTTTTTACCCTACTGAAGGAATTTCAGTCTCACAAATGCCCTAAGCTTGAAAGGAGTTTTGTGAACTGGATTATGGACTTTACCATATATAGGGGTGTTATTGAAGAGAAAGAACCTGCTAGAGCTCCTGAATTCTCCAAATATCAGGAGATAATGATCAAAGCATATACTAATTGCCATTTTAATTCAAGGGGTCTGTCTGGCTCCAATAAGACAAACAGTTGAGGATGACGGTGGCCTTAGACCGCTCTTTGTCTTGGTGTCATGTACAATCTGAACTGTGGGTGGATGTTATGGTGATGTGAAAATGGCTTTGTGCCTATGGTCACACAGCCGAGAGGGCAGCATGCGAGGCCTAGCACAGGGGAGAGAAAACAAACTGGACTGTGCTTGGAGTTCAATGCAGGTAAGTGCAGGAGGAAGCCCTGCAGGTTTGACTATAAATGTAACACCTGCGAGGTAATCACCCAGGATCATCTTGTGTTAGAGGTAAGAAATCTGGAATTGGGGCCCCCTCACAGCCATCCTCAACGGGAGGAAAAGGCACCAACACCAATTAAGCTGGATGTGTTGGCTGCATGGTTGTGGATTTACCCTAAACGGGATTCCGCACAGTATTTCTTTTATGGTTTTTCACAAGGTTTTTGTATCTCTTATGCTGGTTCCATAGTGCATCATTATGCTCCTAATGCACGTTCGATGAGGGAATTGCTGGGGATTGTGAGGGATAAGCTGGCTAAAGAAATAGCAGCAGGAAGGATTTCAGGCCCCCACAAACACCTGCCAATGCCAACTTTGCAATTGTCTCCACTGGGTGTCATCCCTAAGAAGGCACCGGGGGAATACAGGTTAATCCACAACTTATCATACCCCAGGGTGAATCAGTGAATGATGCTATTGACCCTCAGTTAGCATTGGTAAAATACGCTTCATTTGAATCAGCAATAAAAATGGTCAGGGCATTGGGCAAAGTTGCCCTATTGGCGAAATGTGACATTAAATCTCCCTTAAGGCTACTCCCTGTTCAGCCAGATTATTTTGATCTCTTGGGTTTTCAATTTGAAGGGATGTATTATTTTGATAAAGCTATGCCAATGGGGTGTTCTATTTCATGCTCAGCTTTTGAGACATTGAGCACTTTTTTACACTGGTGTACCACCAAGAGGTCAGGTAATCATGCAATTGCGCATTACCTCGACGATTTCTTGTTCGCTGGGGCTCCTGGGACCACTAGATGTGCGGATACATTGTTAGCATTTCAGGCACTAATGGCTGAAATGGGGGTTCCTTTGGCTGAGGAAAAGATGGAGGGCCCTGATACCCATCTCACTTTCCTTGGAATCGTATTGGACACTGTTGCTGGTATATCTCACCTCCCATCTGACAAGCTTGTATCCATGAGGCTTCAGGTGAGGATGATGAGAAGTAAATCTAAGGCCACGCTACACGAATTTCAATCCCTTACAGGTTTGTTAAACTTTGCTTGTAAGGTTATAGTGCCAGGGCGGGCATTTTGTGCACATTTGTATAATGCCACTAGGGGGTGACGGTCCCACATTACCACATTAGAATCACTTCTGGGATTCGGGAGGATTTGAAGATCTGGAAGTCATTTTTGGAACAATTTAATGGTGTTTCTTTTTGGAGATCTGAAATGCTCTTGAGGGCAGACTTTCAGGTACACTCCGATGCTTCTGGGGTTCACAGTTTTGGGGTATATTTTTAATGGTCAGTGGGCAGCTGAGGGTTGGCCTCAATCCTGAGTTGATAAAGGACAGACATGGGACCTCACTTTTTTAGATTTTTTCCCCATCTTGGTTGCAGTTCATTTGTGGTCAGATCAATTTGCAAATGAAACGGTGTGGTTCTGGTGTGATAAACAAGCTGTAGTCCACATAGTGAACTCCCAGACCTCCAAATCCACTAGGGTGATGGCATTGGTTAGGAATATGGTGGCATAATGTTTGAAGTTTAATGTTTTGTTCCAAGCTCAATATGTTCCTGGTTTACTAAATCCTTTGGCGGACACCCTTTCGCGTTTTCAGTTTTGCAGGTTCCGTCAACTGGCTCCCAAAGCAGCAGCCCAACCACTGGAGGTACCAGCACACCTTTGGAGCCTTGGAGAATAGAATCGACAAGGCAATTCTCTAGTCTATCGCCCCTTCGACTCGCAAGTCGTATCAGCTTACAATGCAAGCATTTAGATGTTTCTTGTTAAATGTCAGGGAGGGGGAGGTTTGGCCCTTGAAGGTGGAGGTTATCCTCTGTTTTGCAGTACACCTTAGGCAATCTGGTTTATCTCCAGTTACCATTAGGGGTCGGTTGGCAGCACTAGCATTTTATTCTAGAGCGGGAGGTTTCACTGACCCTACTGTTGATTTTAGAGTTCGTAGGGCTTTGGAGGGATGGGCGAGTGAATCCACAACATTACAGGATAACTGTCTGACAATAACAGGTCCAATCCTGATTAAGATTTGGCAATATCTCTCATCAACATGTTTCACACCCGAAGAAGTGCCATTGTTTAGAACAGCATTTTCATTGGCCTTTTTTGCTGCCATGAGAATCAGTGAAATTGTGCCTATTTCTCGTTCTGATGAATCTGGTAGGGCACTTTCATTTTCAGATGTCCATATTTCGGAACAGGGAATCCAGCTGTCCATTAGCTAGTCAAAGACTGATCAATTGGGAAAAGGTCAATCTGTAGTTTTAGATCGGGTGCCTGAGGGTCACATTTGCCCCATTACCTCAGAATAAGGCCTAGCATACCTGGTTATTTGTTTTTGCATCTCTCTGGCTTTCCGTTGACACAGTTTCAATTTCGGGCTGTGTTGTGGGAGGCTTTGAGGCATGCCGGTTTGCCAGCAGCCCAATTTTCTTCATATTCTTTTAGGATTGGTGCAGCGACTGCTGCTGCAGCACATGGTTTAAGCGATGCTGCAATTTGCAGAATTGGCCACTGGTGTTCTAGGGCTTTTAAGTCTTATGTTCGCACTTAGTACAAATAGCAATGTTATTCATTATACTTGTTTGCTATTGCATTTAGCAGGTTTGGATCGTGGTGACATTTGGATACTTGGCCACAGCCTGGTGTTTTGGGCTGAGCAGCACAGCATTGAACATCGATGAGATTTGAGCATGGGACTGAAAGACGTAGGAACTTTGGGATCTCTCCTACCTCGAATTATTGAACTGTTGGCGGCTTTTACACATCCCAAGATCCTGTTAATCCATTTAGGGGAAAATGATTTAGTGAAGCTTACTTCTTTACAGTTAGCAAAAAGAATTGTTAAAGACATGCAGGATGTTAGGCAAAGACTGCTAAATACTGTTCTCATGTGGACAAAGTTTTTGCCTCGGCGCACTTGGTCTGGTGCTTGGAGTGATGCGGCCATCAATGGTGCTCAACATTTGCTGAGCAGAACTGTGGCCAAGGCCTTGGGGGGAATGGGAGTTATTATTGTTGAACATGAGGGAATTCAAGTTTCTATGCCACACCTCTACAGGCGGGATGGAGTACATCTCTCCCCAGAGGGAAATGACGTATACTTGACTTCTGTTGTGGCACACATTAAAAGAGCGATCTTGGGGGGGGGGGGAAGGGATGCCAAGCTAATCTGGCCCCCTCCTGTGGCAGGCAGGGACACCCCCCGGGGGGATAATTAGGTTAATTGGAAATTAAAAATTGGGTTAATAAATTCAAAAATGGGTATACGTCATTTTATTAACCAAATATGCATGATGTCATCAAACAATCAATGATGTCATGTGATAGCGTCATAAGAATTCTTATGACATCATTTCCAGTTGTGGGAGAGGTTTAGATAATTAGCTTTATATATGTTGTTTAAACTAATGGTCTTGACACATGCCGTGAGAGAGGTGGTTTAATTTAATAAAGGTTGTGCTTATCGACACGGCCGCATATATCAAGAATAAATTCTGGTATTAGGCAAATGACTACTGAAATTGTTTGGAGATCCTGTACAGAAATAAAAGTTGTGGCCAATGTTTTACCCAAAAAATCGTGTTCGGTGTCCTTTGTGCCGGTGCAACTCACTACTTTGGTTGGTAATGGCTTTTAACTTAGCTAATTGACATCAGTCATTGATACGACTGGTAGACTGAGGGGAGAACAAATAACTCTTGCAGTTTTCAGCTCTACCAGGAGCAAACTCTTCTTCTCCAGTTCTCATCTAAAGCTAATTCATCCTAATAACTGAAGACCAGTTTTGGTTTTTATGATTAAGAACAGGGATAGCTCATAGGAATATATATTTTGCTTTGAAAATTAATCTTTCCCAACCAGCTTAGAGAGGAAGCTTGATGGGGGAAGATTATGACAGCATTCCTACTGTTCAAAATGCAACAGTACTTTGGTGGTTCGAGCCCTGATTCCAGCATACTACTGTCTGGTGAGCATTTGGTGGGTTGGATATATTAACTTGCCTCTTATCAGCTAGCACTGAGCACCAGTTGGAAGGAAATGTTGGTTGTTGGATGTATCCCTTGATCCAGACAGGAAATTGATCATTGAATTTTGACTTGTGTCAATAGGCAGGAAGAATCTTGGGACACTCAATTCACCTTTATAGTTGATTTTGCATTGCTGCATTTTGAGCCAGCATGGTGTGAACTAGGATGGACAATCAATTCAGTTGAACAACAAATAACAGAGTTAAAAGGGCTTGGTAACAGTGAATTTTCCAGCTCCATATTGGATCAGATCAACCTGGTTTAGGACTGCTTGAAGACGGGTGGACTGATACTTCCCAAGCATTTCAGATTGATACAGAGATCTGGATACTAAAAATGAGCAGGACAAAACTAGACTGTGTATCTCCAACTTGATGACATAATGTAGAAGGGAGATGAGAGGGGCTGGGCTTTGCTTATTGACAATTCTGTAATGCACAAGTCAGGTCTCAGGAAGCCCTTCATCAGCACTCTGGTTATGGGAAAAGATTATTTGAAGTCACTGAAGTTATACAGACAGTCATCTCCTTTGTTCATAGAATCACAGGATCATAGGGTTGGAAGAGACCTTTCAACCCCTGCCTTGGTCATCCAGCCTGTTTAAAAACCTGTAAAGAAGGAGAATCCACCACACTCAGAAGCAACATATTCCACTGTCAAATAGCTCTTACTGTCAGGAGGTTCTTCCTAATGTTGAGGTATAATCTCTTTTCCTGTAGTTTGAATCTTTTGTTCTGGGTCCTATTTTCTCGAGCTGCAGAAAACAGTATGACATCCTTTCAAATGTTTAAAAAGGGTTATCATATCACTTATTAACCTTCTCTTCTCCAGGCTAAACACATCCAGCTCCCTAAAGCTTCTCCTCGAAGGGTATGGTTTCCAGACTGTTCACTGTTTTAGGGCCTTTACAGACTGCCAGAAATAATGCAGCTTGAGGCTACTTTAACTGTCCTGGCTCAGTGCTAAGGAATCATGGGAACTGTAATTTATTGTGGCACCAAAGTTCTCTGATAGAGAAGGCTCAATGTCCCAGAAAAAATACAATTCCCATGATTTCCTAGCACTGAGCCAGGACAGTTAAAGTGGCCTCAAGCTGCATTATTTCTCACAGTCTGTAAAGGCCTTTAGTTACCTTCCTTTTGACACATTCCAGCTTGTCAACATCCTCATTGAATGATGATGCCCAGAACTGGACACAGTATTCCAGGTGAGGTCTGACCAAAGCAGAATCCAATGGCACTATTACTTAGGGCCTTTGCAGACTGCTAGAAATAGTGCAAATTGAGTCCACTTTAAGGGTTAGGGTTAGGGTTAGGGAATCATGGGAACTGTATTTTATTGTGGCACCAGAGCTCTCTGACAGAGAAGTCTCAATGTCTCAGAAAAAAAACAATTCCCATGATTCCCTAGCACTAACCTTAACCCTTAAAGTGGACTCAATTTGCACTATTTCTGGTAGTCTGCAATGGCTGCTAGATTTGTGATAGCAACAGATTGTGATTGTGGTGAGGAATGGACAGTTTTTGATTGCTGAGTTAGTCTCACTCAGTTTTTTCTCTTGTCTTGTTGAATTAACTAGTTTATTTATGTTTTTTGTACCATCTGTTAATTTCATGAATTTAGATTGAGACTGTCTGTTTAAGCTGAAAAATGTATAAGCATGTACCCTAATTCTGTTTTGGGTTTTGTGAGGGGGGGGGAGTGTTAAATGGAAGGCAAGCAGTCTGAATCTGAAATTCTTACACTGGTATAAGGGTGTTTTACACCAGCATGAATCACCTTTGTCATTGGGTTGCCTTGGCAAAGGGGAGTGAGGCAGCAGTGAAAGCCTTCCCTTTCAAGATATTAAACTTGCCTGACAGATTGCAAACAGCAAAGGAGCTGTCAGGACAATTTTATCATATGAGGTGGATGGTCTTCAGTGCTTCTCCTCCACCATTATCATGGCACTTGCAGCCCATTTTCTTCTACCAGCATACCGCTGTCTCCACTGCTGCCAGCATGATTATACTAGGCAATAGGATCTTGACTGTTGTTACAACAGAAAATAAAGAGCATTCTCTGGAATTACTTTGAGCACATCCTAGGAATGCTATCTATCTTCACTGAAGGTAGCAAATAAGCAAATGGGAAATGCCAGGACACTGAGTGGTTTTGCTCAGGATAGAGGCAGAAAAGTTCCCACAGTTGGGATAAGACATGTAAGCAAGAACAAAGAGTGGTGACTTGAGTCAACTGGCATTAGAAGATTTCCATTTCTCCCCCTCCACATATATACCTGAGAGCTTAAGGCAGTCAAGTAAAGATATAGGAGGAATTATGGGGCCATAAAAAGGAGGTTTCCAGCACCAACCCAGATCACAAAGTGATTTAAGGAACAGCACAGAGATTGAACAGGGGGCATTTTATCAGCTGGTGTCTGGTAAAGCATCTTCTCATTATTCCTCTACTTTCTTATGCTATCTCACTGAATCTGACCAGTTGGATCGCTGGAGGAATAAAGCAAAATCACCAGCTCTTAAAGCAAGCTGTTATTTCCTTATCTTATCATTATCGTATATATTAATTTTATAGATGTAGCTAACTGTTGCTCTAGTGCCAGGACAAAAGCAGCAAGAACTGTCAAGAAGAAGCAATCAACAGGGGTTTTTTTTTAAAAAAAAAAACTGTTGTTGTTGGGTTTTTTTAAGGTGAATTTTACAGTTGGACTACCCATTTGCGATTTTGCTGACTTCATCCAAATATGATATCTCTAAATTGTATACAGATGTGTGAAATTTACAAACATTCTAGCCACTATTGGTTTCCTAGTGCAAGAGAGGGAGGGAGGACGGACAAATCTTGATTTGGATTCAGATTGGATTCAAACTTTATTTGTATTCAGATTAGATTGGTTTGTACTGGGTCCATCTTGAACTGAACTGATCTGGGCCCAGATTCAGATTTCTGAAAAACGTCCCAAACTAAAGGAAGGTTGATGCACAGGCAGGATTGTGATTGTAATTAGTTTGAATCACATGGAAGCTTAAGTTGCAAAATAAAGTGAAAAGAACTCATGCTTCAATTGTATGACTGCCTCATTGCAGAAGACCTGTAACCTTTCTGTATGGCAGTTACCTGTCTTCATTCCATTGTTGTTGTTGTGGTGGTGGGGGGGCAGGGCGGCAAGATGGGAGACAGTGATCTGAGACATATTGCCAACTCCTTTGAACCTTTAGAAATACAGTTGACATCAATATATTTCTTTCTGTTAATTTTACAGTACACTGCAGGGTGACTAATACCCCAGTTTATTCAAATTATACTGTGTAAATGAACAGTAATGTATCTATGTACCATTGCTAGTTAATAATCCCAGATAAACTGTGATTTCTTAGGCAAAGATTGGTTCTTCCTACACAAGGCTGTTTTAGCTGCTAGACTCCCAAAGGGATTTAATCAATGTCCATCATCTTTACAAGTGGTACTTGAAGCAGCTGTTGACTTTTTACTCAGTAGCATGGAGGTCACCAGATACCCTAAGGAACAAGCCACCTGACATCTGTATTTTCCTGAGGCAGAACTTAACTCGTTGGCTGTCTTAATGCCGACTAGGTTCATTGTCTTCACAACTACAAAACCTTTCATACATTTACATTGAATTGAATTTATGTTAACTATTTTTTCAGGCTAAAAATGATATTCCTAGAAATAATTAGGCTGTCACTCATGAAAGATATTTCAGTCAGTATACTATATTCTTAAAAGTTAATTGGCTTTTCAATTAAAGTAGTATACATTTGCATATATGTAAAACTTAATTCCTAAGAAGAGTCTTGCTTTAACTTTTTAAAATGAGATAACTCATACATGCATTATAGAATATGTGTATAATAAGAACCTTTTTCTTCTGTTATGAACAAAGTGAAATGTCTCTGCTAAGAAATGGATGGTACTTGCTATCTGCAGTTTGTACTAAAACTGATAATGATTACTGGTATTCAGCACTGCAGTTACAGGTTTGTAACCTAGAGTTAACAGATTCATAACTGCTCTGTATTCAGTAGTTATACTGTAAGACAACTTAAGTGCTCTCTGAGCCCACCTTAAGAAGCAGTAGCTGAATCAGGTGAAGGTGGTCCATTCAGCTTTGATCAGAGCACAAGAAGAAGGCACCATGATCATAATGCATGAATGTGTCACTGGGTGCAGCAAAGTACCGTATGGACAGTCAGTTGATCGTGTGATAGCATGCTTGCTTGCCAGTAAGCAAGACTGAGGCGATCACAAGCAAGAGTCCTGTCACAGGATTCGGGTTAGTGGGCATAACTTATTTAGACATAAATAATTAAGTAGTCATTTAAGAATATTGGTGGATATTTTTAAAAATCTGCTGCCAAAATAATCTTTCCAAACAATTAAAGTATTTAAATTGAGTAAACTGGTTGATTACATATTTAAATCCTACAAATAATGCCTATTCTTATACTACCTAGGATGCAATCCTGAGGTCCCCGTAAGCATATTCTTGGGCTTTAGATATTGTGCATCTCCCTCTCCAGGATGGAAAGGCAAGCATGCAGGGAGAGGAGATCCACAGCTAGGTTCTTGCTCACTGTATGACAGAAACATTTACAAGCATTGGTTCTCGACTGTTGCTGATCTGAGATATCTCTATGGAGTGCTTTTTCACATTCAAAATTTGTGTGCCAGCTGCACCCATTTCTTTAAATATCGGATCTGGCCTTGGTGGTACATGCCTTGGTTGCATCTTGTTTGGAATACTGTAACATGCTCTACTTGGGGCTGCCTTTGAAGAGTGTTCAGAAACTTCAGCTGGTCCAAAGAGCTTCAGTCAGGATGTTAATTGGAGTAGGTTACAGATACTACAGAATGCCCCTGTTGAAATAGTTCCACTGGCTGCCAGTTTGTTTCCAGGCACAATTCAAAGTGATGGTTATGACCTATAAAGCTCTATATGGCTCATGTTCAGACTATTTGGCAAGCTGTCTCTCCCTGTATGAACCAGCCTGGGCTCTGTGATCTTTAGGAGAGGCCCTTCTCTTTGTTCCACCACCATCACAAGCACAGTTTGTGGCAACTCGAGAGATGGCATCTTCCACAATTCTGGAACTCCCTGCCCAGGGAGGCAAGAATTACCCCTTCTTTGTCTTTCTGCTGGCAGGCTAAGACCTATTTGTTTAGACAAGCATTTAAAACGGAACGTTTTTAAAGCATGGGATGGGGTGGTGTTGCATTGTTTCAAAGTATTTTTTTTTAACATTTTTATCTTTATAATTGTCTTTTATCCTTTTAACATGTAACTTGTTTTAATATTGTAATAATTTAATTCTATTTTAATGTACTATTTTTGTATGTTTTTAATTGTACTGTTTTTAATGTTGTGGGCTGCCCTGAGTCCCAGTTTTGGGGAAAAGGTGGGATAATAATAATAATAATAATAATAATAATAATAATAATAATAATAATAATAATAGAGAAGAGTAAAAGAGGGATAGACTGTTAAGTCTTCTTTGTTGACTCACACAAAAGCAAACTGCTGCAACTTTTCTTAGCTTATGTGCTTTGCCATCCTGACCACACTCTGATGTTGCTTGGTCACACATGCCCCTTTTTTCATCTGTGAAATGCTGGAGGGTATGTTATTGTTATTTTTAAGCTGTTTGGGAATCTAAACAAAATAAGACACAATGAGCATAAGGGATTTAAACAGGACTAGATGAAGTGGGTGCAGTCTACCCCAGAAAAGATCTCCCATGGAAACCCTTTCATTTGTACTCTCTACTAGCATTGTACTTTTTCCATCTTGACCTCACCTGATGT